>JAPDVU010000002.1:139024319-140224319 GCA_026230045.1 Corynorhinus townsendii
AGACTGCTCCCACCAATAAGCTGGGAGGGGCTTTCCTGGGCTTGCCTCATCCCTGGGAATGGGGGCAAGGTTTTCTGCAGAAGCCTCTTGAGAGAGAAAAAGGATTTCATTTAAAAACGACCTCTTTTCTTTACCATCTGTTTCTTCTCACAGTACAATTTGGAGTCAAATCAGGTCTTACAACATTCTGAAGGATAATTTGGCACTTTCCTTCTTTAATTTGAATATGTAGACAGAAAAAGGCTTACTTTACTACCTCTTTCACCATGGAGCAGAACAGGGCTGAGGGGAAACTCCCTGACTGCCTCTGTGGAAGAATCTGATGTAAATCGATGGGTGAGTGACTTTTGAAGGGGGAAAAAAGGATACCCCCAAAGAAAAGGGTGTTAATTGAATTTGTTTTCAAAAACCACAAATCCCTCTATCTTCTTAAAGCAAATGAGGCATTGATGCCGCAAAGACCTTCCTGCCTGTTGCACAGAAGCCCCTCAGTGGGAGGAGCGTGGACAGCCTCTCTCACACACCTACTTTGTCTTTAGAGATGGTGAAGTTTGGCTCCTCAAGTTCAAGCTACCGGAATATGGTCTGAAGTTACTGTGGACACTCGTTCACAAACCTCCTGGAACTTTTATATGAATCCAAGAAAAAAGAGGAGAAAAATAAAACAAAGAGACTTTTTATCCAGCTGCTAAGAAAATGAACTCTTCATGCTGCAGGCCTTCTTCCCCTCCTCACCTCAGCCAGCCTCAGAGGGGTGAGCACCTGATAGAGAGGCAATCTGCTGACGGTGTGCTGGTTACCCAGACCTGAGCCACCAAAGGAGCCATGCAGCCTCCTTCACCACCAATTCATGCCCCAGCATCTCCCCAGGAGCAGGTCTCCCCTCCTTCTCTTCTTCTGCCAAACTCAAGGCTATAAGAAGCAACTGTCACTATAAGCACAGTCCAGTGCTTGTTTGTTTTTTCAAATATACTCTGAAGAGAAATTAAAAAGGAAATAATTTACAACAAAATGGGCCTATGAAGAAATAACTAATTCTACATAATATTTTCTACCACCAGGGAAAGGGAAAAGGGAAAGAGATACAAAAGAAATAAGGATTTGCTTAAATGAATAGGCAAGTTTTCCACATGACATCAAGAAAATTACTTTGATGAGCCCTGACTGGTTTGGCTCAGTGGCTAGAGCGTCGGCCTGCAGACTGAAGGGTCCCAGGTTCAATTCCGGTCAAGGGCATGTACCTTGGTTGCGGGCACATCCCCAGTAGGGGGTATGCAGGAGGCAGCTGATTGATATGTCTCTCTCATCGATGTTTCTAACTCTCTATCCCTCTCTCTTCCTCTCTGTAAAAAATCAATAAAATATATTTTTTTTAAAAAAGAAAATTACTTTGATGTGATGAAAAAGTTAAATTTTGAAAATCCAAATGACATGAAATTTAAAGTCCATATTACAGTACATATTACATATTACATTATATTGGATATTAAGTTCATATCATTAAAAGATTTATTTAAAAAATGTTTAAGTGCAATTGAAAGGAGTGGAGGCTGGCCAACTAGAAAACTCTAGTACATGCTGATTTGGTTCAAAATCAAAGGCCAGTACATTTTTGTAGAACGGCAGAGCCCTTGAGCTAGCTTTCTTAGAAAGTACTTCTGCCTGCCTCTCCATTCAGTTCATGTGACTATCACCCTCCCCTGGGATGCTGGCCACGCCAGGAAGGGGAGTTTCCTGAGGCTGGACCTGACCCAGCACAGGCAGCTATTGACAGGCTGGGCACTGAGAAGGTCCCAGCTAACAGGATAATATGGGGTGAATGTTATTCTTCAAATTCTATGTTAAAGGCCTAACCTGCAATGTGATAGTATTTGAAGGAGGGGCTTTGGAGATTTAATTAGGTTTAAATTAGGTAATGAGTTTGGGACTCTCATTATGGGATTAGTGGTTTTATAAAAAAGAAAGTCTCTCTCTCTCTCCTCCCAACCCCCTTCCCATTCCTTGACCACCAAGGAAAGGCCATGTTAGGACACAGCTAGAAGGCAGCCATCTATCTACAAACCAAGAAGAAAGCCCTCAGCAACCAGAACCCCATTTGTTGGCATCTTGATCTTGGACTGCCAGCCTCCAGATGAGAAATAGATATCATGTGTGTGTGTGTGTGTGTGTGTGTGTGTGTGTACTGATTTTAGAGAGAGAAAGGGAGAGGGAGAGAGAGGAAACATCGATCACCCAGCTGCCCCCACCCACCTTCACACCAAACCTGAAACTTGGACATGTGTCCTAACCAGGAATCAAACCAGTGACCTTTTGGTGCACAGAATGATGTTCAACCAATTGAGCCGCACTCATCAGTGCCAGCAATCAGTTTCTTGATCCCTGAGTCTGTGGTACTTTGCTCTGGCAGCCTGAGCTGATTAGGACACATCTAATCTTCCTCCCCCACAGCCAGCCCATTTCTACAGGCCACCTTCCTCCAGCTGCTAAAAATATAAAAATAACCCCTGCCTTAACCAGGCCCAACAGATCTTCACTTCCTTCCTTCTAAAGATCATGGCATTATGCTTCTGACTTCTGCGAGGAAAGTGTGTGTGTGTGTGTGTATGTGTGTGTGTGTGTGTGTGTGTGTACTCTAGGCAGAGAACACCCTTTCTTTCAAAGATCCGCTAGCAAAATATAACAGTTACAGGAGGGTTTTCACAAACATCATAGAGAGAGCAGTGCTTTCTGCCTCTTTCCAGCTGTGCTTGGCCTCCTCTCACGTTATCTCTCTAACATGTGCGCTGTGTCTGGTTCTTATAAATATCCTCTTGAAGGGGGTGAAAAGGTCATCCTGATTCACATCGGCAAAAACAAGAGGGCATTTGGTGGAGCTTGTCTCCATCAGTGATATATTTTCGAAACCTCCTAGCAAAAACAAGCCTCTTTGTTACTGAAATGAAATGTTTTTGAAACATGGAGACACAAAAAATACACAAAGTCTGGGTACACTTGAACACACCAAACTCCTGCACTTGACAACACAGTTACGTTTCACTGAAGCTAGTACGGTGAGAGCTGGCAGGGCAGAAAACAGAAGCACCGAGCCCAAGATACAGTTTCCACACTACGTTCCCCTTTAGCTGGCCTTAACTGTGGCCCTTTCACACATTCTGGAGATTTCAGCTCTAGACAACACAGGTCATGGGCCTTGTTTTCCAAGCTTTCCTGAAGTCAAAAGCATCATGAAGGATGTTATTGTAATTGAATCAACATTCTCATCTTCCTCACAAACTGCAGTACAATGTGAATGTATAAGAAAAGGCGGTGGGTTGGCAGAGTTGGAGGATTAGAGAAGAGCAGAGAATTCTGGAAGAGTTGAGTGCTGAAGAATGGTGGGCAGGCCCCTGCCCTGCAGGGAAAGAAATGAGAAGGCTTGCTGAGCAGATGGGGAGCCTTGGGAAAGGTTACAAGTAGCCAAAAGGAGCCATAGGTGGTTTGGCTCAGTGGCTAGAGGATCACCCCGAGGACTGAAGAGTCCCAGGTTCCATCCCAGTTAAGGGCATGTACCTCAATTGCAGGCTCCATACCCCCACTCCACCCCACCCCTGACCTGGTCGGGGCACATGCCGGAGGCAACCAATTGATGTGTCTTTCTCACATCAATGTTTCTCTCTCTCTCTCCCCTTCCCTTCCACTCTCTCTAAAAAATCAATAGGAAAATATCCTCAGGTAAAGATTAACAAAACAAAAGTGCACAAAAAATAGCCATGAGGAGACTGAGGCCTTCACAAGATCCAGGAATGTACACAGGAGGGGATGCGTGAGAAAACGTAATTCCTTAGACAGTGAGTGTTTGCTGTGTTCCACTTAGCGATCTTCTCTTGGGACAGGGGGCCCCATGAACAGAGTCCTGCTGTCCAGATGGACCCCATGAACAGAGTCCTGTTGTCCAGTCAGGGTGTTCCTCAGGTCAGGTCTATTAGGAATTGCTCACATCTTGTGTGACAGAAAGGTGAAAGCAGGGCAAGGAACACCAGTGCAGGGAGGGACCATGTCCCACATGCTCAGTGACTACAGTGTAGTAGCCAGCCCTTAGATGCTCTCGTTTCCTTCTTCTCTGTGGCTCATTCCCCTGTCAAAGGTGGTTGTCACACCACAACCTGCCTCTCAGTGTCCTCCTGTGTCTGCCTAGCTCCCTCTACCTACTGCCTCTACTCAATACCCCCCACCAAGGAATCACACTTCCTGCTCTCTCCTCTATAAACTGATTTTTAAAAATTTAGCATGCAAGAGTGGCCTTGTTTCTTCCTCAAAGACAGGGAATTCACTCTTACTGCCCCTCATGCTTGGAGGCAATTTTCTCACTACTGCTCCAAACCCTGGTGATTCCACCCACGGATTCCTGGCCAGTCTGGTGCAGCCCCTTCCCAGCTTATTCTTTCTCTTTATCTCCAAAAATGTCTGGGGTGGTGGGCATCGATCCTCAGATACTTCCTGACTTATTGGTCTTCATCACCCAATTCTGATGAGTAAGGA
Source organism: Corynorhinus townsendii (assembly GCA_026230045.1). Taxonomy (NCBI): domain Eukaryota; kingdom Metazoa; phylum Chordata; class Mammalia; order Chiroptera; family Vespertilionidae; genus Corynorhinus; species Corynorhinus townsendii. The sequence continues at coordinate 139,028,838 of JAPDVU010000002.1, forward strand.
ACTCCTTACTGGTGGGTCAGTTAAACCTTTCTTTAACCTTAGATTAGAACAAGCACTGATGGATCTAATCATACTTGATAGCTCTGGGCACACTATCATCTTTAGGCCCTTCTTTTGTCTGTCTGTCTCTCTGGTTTTTTGTTTTATCTATCTCCTTTGTCCTCATTTGTTACTCCATTAAGTCTTCCCCATAGGCAATTATTCTAATGTGTTTACATCCTTCTTTTCATCTGTATGTTTTCTTGCACAGTGTTTATTGCTCTTTGATGTGCATGTATTTTTAACATGCAGAAATGGTTTGTTGCACAGTTTATTCTTTCTTAATTTTTTCAATCAGCATTATGCTTTTAAGAGAATCCATGTAGTTAATGTACATTTAATCCATTGCTTCCAATTACTGTAGAGTACTTAAATAAATGGTGTATTTCTACCACATTTTACCTGGCAATTCTCCTGGTGATAGACAAATACTTTCTTGGTCAACACAATAGTATGTAAGCATAATAAAAACATTCTTATATATTTCCCTATCCAGACCAGTGTGAAATTTTCTTGGGGATATAGACTTAGTCTTGGAATATCTAGGTTACAGTTTATGCAGATATCTATTTTACATAAGTAGTGCCAGATTACTCATGAAAATAGTTATACTCCAGTCTCCACTCAGTCGGCAAGGCGTGAGAGATGCTACCCATACCCATTCTCCATCATCAGTAGACATCTTACAGTTTTGTAATTTTTTCAAGCCTAAATTGGTATAAAGCAAAATTTCATTGTTCTTATTACATTTCTCTGGTTGTAAGTATATATGAGCATTTCTTTTTATGGTTATTGCCTTTTAGATTTTCTCCTTCTTGAAATGCCTGTTTCCATCATTTGTGTGTTCTACTATTGGAGTTGGTCTGCAGGCCTTCTTTGCATATTCTATATATCAATCCTCTGTCAGTTTTGGACATTGCCAATGTCTTCTCCCACAGGGGCAGCTTGGGTCTATCTTTGAGCTTTGTATTCTATTCCATTTGGTCTATATGTCTGTTTCTGAAGACTATTTGTGTCACCACGGCTTTGTTGTATGTTTTAATATTCAAATAGATTAAGTCTCCCCTTTTTTATTTTCCTGTTTCTTTCTTAATATGCACTTAGCTATTTGTGAATCTTTATTCTTCATAAATTTATTGAGTTCCTGAGGGGGGGAAAAAGCCAACTGGAATTTTGATTGAGAGCACATAGAGATAATATATTAACTTGGGGAAAATTGCTATCTTAATACTAAATTGTTCATCCAAGAACATGACATTTATTGAAATCATTTTCTATGTCTTTTATTAAAGTTTTAAAGCTTTTCCCCATGGAGGTCTGATGTAATCTCAGTTAAATCAACTCCTAAATACTACGTTGTTTGTTACTATTAAAATGGCATCTTATTTATTTTACATTTTCTGGATGAGTTAAATGTGAGAAGACCATAGAGCGCAGCCGGAACTGACACTGTAACTTTGTTTAACTTAATTATTCCTTCTTACCAAGAAGGGAAAACTGTCTTCCCGAGCTGAGCCTCCACAAGGAGCATGCCCCATCTAGAAGGAAGCTCCTTCTCTCACATTCCTCCCTCTCTCCAACCCCTTCCTTTCCCACAGTCCTCTCGTTCAAGTCTCCCAACCTGGGCAGCCACTCCTTCTTTCTGCAACCTCCACCACTCAACCAAACAAGGGTTCTATCACTTTGATTTCTTCTAGTTTCTTGCAAATGAGCAACTTCAGCAGAAAAGAGTAAAGGTTGGGGATGGGAGCAGGGCCAGGGATGAGCTCAGGTCTGAACAAAACTGGGTGCCAGTTTCCTGTATTATAATTCCAGTATAATATATTCATCTGCACCAAGAAGCACTCGGCCAACACCCAACTTGGTTCCTTAGTAATTACAAGGAATGTCTTGCCAAGTCAAGCACTGATTTTCCTTAGGTTCATCACAGTGTTATTTTGTGTGAAGAAAAAGACATCCCTATAGTAAATGTCACTTTGACCTTCACCCTTTCAAAATAATTAACTCTGGCATGATAGTGCGATGGGGCCTCTTACTCTTTCCTGGGTTTTCATATCGCAACCATCATCACAGCACCTGTCAAAGGCTCTCTTCCCAGCATACTCAATGGACAGTACCAGCTCCCATTAAGTTTCCTGGTTTGTTTTGTTTTGATGCCAAAGAGTGCTCTGATAGGTGGGCTTAGTGTTAACAAACAGAGACAGTTTAACCTACCAGAGTCCCTCTCCTGACACTAGTAACACCATGAAAACTATGGGACCCCAAACTTCCTTTCTCTTTGCCAGACCAGGGTCAACCTAGGGAAGACTGCCTGTTCCCTGGATAAACTTCTACAGGTGGACAGGGGCCAGTGGTGAGAATACTGAACATTCCAGGGCCACGGTGTCAAAATGAGGTTTAGTTGTAAGGGAATTTGATTGTTGACAGTTTTACCAAATTCCAAGGTATTTACTTGTGAGCTGGGATCACTCTAAACCAGGCAACCAGCTCACTTGCAGAAGACGTCAGCTTCATTTACTCTCAGAGCTGTTTCGTGCTCCTGTGCCTTCAGTCACACTTTTCTCCTCCTTTAACCAGACTCCTAGCCCTCCATATTCTAAAGGACCCCTGGTTTGAGAATCACTGAGTTAGTGACACAACTAATTGTAAAGTTTACAGTGAAATTCAGCTGATTTTTTGAAAACCGACTCCTGCGGGGCCTTTCATATGCTCATGTTTCACAACAAAATTCCCTACTTCCTCTCCTCAATCACTGTGTTGCACCCAAGCAAACACACCCAAATAGGCAAAAATAAAAATTAAAAAAATCCAATTCTCTTTCCTTCCTCTTTCATACTGAACTGTGGCTAAAAACAGCACTCACTATTAGTGATACTTATTTGGTATTTAATTATCCTTAGTCTTACATCTTCCCTTAAATCTGTTCACACTGCAACTTTGCACTTGGGCTCCAAAACTGGACTGTGAGCTCCACAGAAAGGATCTCTACCTGGTCGATTTCTCCTGGTCCCCCACAGGAGATCCAGCATTAGGAGCTCTCAATACATATTGAACTAATGGGCCACCTCAATTTCTAAAACTTCCGTGCAGATCTAGCGTGTGATGGCAACCTTAGCAGAGAGGAACGAGGCAGAGGTAGTGTCTACCTAAGTTAAGTCATTGGAGCTGAACATTTCCTGTATCCCCTGGGTTTGGCTTTTTCTCTTTGAAGAGGGGATTCCTGTTTTGCATTTTACTGTCACATAAGAATTTACTGACATCTGAATGTGAGGAGGAGACCTGCTCTAGCCTCCGTAAAGTGTGCCAGAGGAGCGGATATTGTAGCCCCAAGGATTTGTAAACACACCATTACACATTCACAATGGAGAGGCGCATTGTTAAGTTTTCAGCAGCCTGCAAGAGGGAGGCCTGCTGAGCAGGATGCAGAAAGTGCCTCAAATTAATTGGTCGAGTTGAATTGCTAACATTCTCTCAGTTTTCCCCAGCACAGGGCTCTAGACTGGACGGCTGGAGGAAATACCTGGGAGTGGAGAACGGGAGTGGAGGGTGGAATAGGGGAGAAAAATCTCTCATTAAAACCCCAATCAAGGCATTTTAGCACCCCCCTCTCCCCAGGCATTTACTTTGAGCCCAGAATGAGATACTTGTTGAACACCATTATCATAACAGATCTCTGCTCTTTCCTGAAACCTGACATTATTTGCTTTCCTGGGGAAATTTTTGTGTGTGTATTGAAAAGCTCACATGCTGGATCCTCAAGAGAGCATATGTTTGTACTTTAGTGTCTCTGACAACATGCCTTTCTGTATATAGGCACACACATGTACCTACCATGTGAGACAGAAATGTGTGTTAGGTCTGTTCTTTCTTCCTTTCTTCTCTCCCTCCCTCCCTCCTACCCTTTCTTCCTACCTTCCTTCCTTTCTGTGTGTATGTTGGGATGAAAAAGAATTGGCTATTTCTCAAAAGTGGGACTTAGGTTAGTGCCCAGAAACCCTTTGCTTATATAAAGATGGCTGTGATAGCAGACACCTATTAGATTGTATATCCAGGGCTCTTTTCTGGAACTACCTCTGTAACCGGACAACCAAAGGGTCCGGGCTGCCTGTTACTCCTTGAACTAAGCAGAGACAAGGTTGAATCATGTATGAGCATTTATTCCAATAATGCTGGCAGAATGGGAGAGCAGCAGGTCAGCCACAAAAATCTGCTCTGCCTCTCCCCATAAGCCAGTTGCTTATATGGGTAGAAAGACAAAGATTACATGGGAAAATGGGAATGGGGAAAGTGGGCACGGGATAATCATTACAAGTTACAAGTCATGTGGGCTTGGGGGCTGGAGGGGGGGCGTTACACCCTGAGACCAGATTACAGGTAATAGGGGCTGGAGGCTGTAAATAGCAGGTGCCTCTGGGAGTAGATTGTTTCAGCCACAAGGTTGTAAATCTTTCCATAATGATAGGCAGTTCTGAGGAAAGGAGGATGGACTGCATTCCGATATTAGCTCCCATGTCCCAGGTTATACAACTCTCAGTCAGGTTAGAATGTGTTTTCTCTGATCAGAACAGAACCATCATGGTTAACAAAGCATGATTAATATTTCTTATCATTGTAGCTGATCCTCAATATTCTCTTTCTGCCCCTAACACCTCTACCCTCCTGCCTTGGTTGCAGGGAGCTCCCAGTAGCCACGTGTGTTCACGGTGGTTATTTAGCCTCAGCCAAGTTGACTGGGACAAGCGTAGGTGCCAGACTCATTCCAGACCAGTGAAAATCCCAATTTCCAGACCCCAGGACTTTGGAATAGGAATTAAGGGGTGGACATCAGGGTGTGGCTGTGTTTTTTGCCACGTGAACTGAGGTAACAACAAACGCATCCTGTGGAAAGAAAGAGGAAAATAAAACAAGCATCCAAAAAGAAATGGAAGAGCAAAATGGAAGGAGATTGCTGTCTGGATGCCCAGTGGCCCAACAAATGAGCACTTAGTCTCTGGGCTTGTCTGTCTGACCTCTGCATGTGTGGAGCCAGTGCCCTTGCATGGACATTCAGGGCGGCAAGAAAGGTCAGTAAAAAAAGCCCCCCTGAGGATCCTAAGAAAGGACTCTTCTTGGGAGAAATGTTCCTATGCCTCCTGTATTATTTCTACCTCCTCTGGCAACGAAGTATATCATCAAACACATCTTATTCAGGGTAAAAGTATCAATGTACTGCTATGATAAAATTTGACCCATATCAAAATAGCTACTCAGAAATTCCATGTGCTATATACTTATCTGCCCACATTACTGAGAAACCTGCAAGTATAAAGCCTGGGAGGAAAGGCTAACTCTGTGAATATACCCCACACATTCCTAAATATTGATATTTACACAGATGAGGTCATTTGAGTGGCATTGAAAGGACTGCCTGACCCCAAATATCCTCAATCCTTTCTAGCTGCTGTGCTGCTATGTGTAAATTCCATTATTATAATCACCCCTCTATATTGCTATGAATTCTCTGTTTCCAGAAATTTCTTCCTGAGGTGTAAATATCACATGTAAGATTTCCACACTAAACTAGTAAGACAGCAGCATGAATTTACTCATCAGAGTAAAAGCTTCAAGATCTGGGCTACCAGAAGATTATATTTAATGTGTGAGAAAGCAGATTTCCCTCATGTTAGACACTGTGTGTCTGAGATTCTATTGGTGATACTTAATGAACATGACCCTGTTCCTCTCTTAAGAAGCTCTGTTAAGTTGGAGGTGGGATAGGTAGACACATAATAAGTATAAGACATCTAAATATGTGTAATAATTGAGATAGTTTCCCCTGGGATGAGATAGGGGCAGGGAAAGGGAAAGATGGAGAAACACCAGTCTGTGCTCACAAGTGGCATGCTAAGGACAATTTTTTTTAAAAAAACAAAGGACACCGTGAATAGAGCTAAAAATGTATTAGAAGAAGAAATTTGCAATGTCAAAACTGACAAGGAACTATAATCTGAAGTATATCTGAGGAACTCCTGCCAACCTACAAGATCTCATTCTGGAGAGTCTGGCAGTACTCACCCAACGTAAAGACATATATCTGTTGTGACCCAGCACCCCTGCCCCTGAGTCCTGTGTATACCACGGACTCTTAGGCAGTCTCCCATCAGTCAACAAGGGAGGGGGAGGCATTGGTGATGTTCATCCAGCGTTTGTGGTAATGGGGCGTAGGAGGCAGTCGCCTGCTCATCAGTGTGGGAATAAGTGAGTAAAACAGGACTGCTGCACACAAAACCCGGGCACCTGTTAGCATGCCGAGTGGAAAAGAAGCAGAATGGGGTTTCTTATATACTATTTATGTAAACTTAAAACACATGTTCACAACACAGAAATATGTGTTTTACAAGAATACAGACTAATAAATTGATACAGGCAAATACGTTAAACTGGGTGTCTACAGAGAGGACAAACATGCATGTGGGGAAAGGAAAACAATCCATCACTCAAGAGAAGAGCGAGCCTTGAAGAGATCAGTGAGTATGGTGTGCCATGAACTGGCCTTCTGTACCTGAGGTGCACAAACAAGCAAAACACGGGCAAGGGAAGCCATTGGATCATCAGGTCTTTAAGGAGAGGATGCAATGAGCACCTTTCTGAATACCCAAACACAGCCAGCACCACATCCTATCTTTGGGCAATGTCTACTATTTAGGCAATAGATGGATGCTTAAGCAAATGGGTGAATAGAATGAACAAATAATCTAATGGAGGGTTCTTGGAGACACAGAGTCACTCTCAATAAATAAATAATTACTGAAGCTCTCCTATTGCCAGGCACCATTCTAGACCTTGAAGATGAAATGAGTGAAGAAGGAAATGGTTTCTGTCCTCACAGAGATCTGCTAAGTGGGGAAATGGATGAGTCAAGTAGCAATTATGACACACTGTGTTGACAGCTATGATACAGATAAGCAAGGGGACACTGCAGAGAGGCTCCTAATCCAATGGTGGAAATTCAGGAAGAGCATCCCAGAATATACTGATACCTGGCTGAGTCCCAAAAGATAAATAAAAGTTACACATGCAAGGAGGAGGGAATGAGGGAGGGTGCATAAGAGGCAGGAGAAACTGGGAATGCAATGGGGTCTGTGGTAAGAACTTCACTTTAATATCTCTGATATCTATTTCAGAAGGGTCTGTCTGCTTAGTCTTAAGATGTAACATAGCAGTTACTTTAACAGGTGAGAGAGAAACCAAGATGGCGGCATAGATAAGCACCTAAACTGCTGCCTCGCACAATATCAAAACTACAACTAAAAGACAGAACGGACACCATCCAGAACCACAGGAAAGCTGGCTGAGTGGAAATTCTACATCTAGAAGGAAAGAGAAAAGCTCACAGAGAATTGGAGGTATGTCAAAGGATCTTTGTGCGTGCAGAGAGGAAGGGCGGTTGAGAGCCTGGCTGACTTTCTCTGGCGGGAGGGGGAAGGAAGCCCCCCGACTGCACTGAACACCAGTTCCACTGCACTGAACCCCAGTTCCGGGCGAAACCCCGTGGACCCAGGCTCATACAGGGGGAGTCTGGACTGTCAGGTAAAGAGAAAGGCACTCGGAGACCGGGGGTAGAACCAGGGGAGCCTGGCAGGGAGGGGTCTGGAAGCACGCGTGTGTGCACAAAGACTGCAGAGGTTGTCACAGGCTTTCCCTAGCAGAAGGGACTCTGAAGCTCCTGACTGCACTGAATCCCAGTTCTGACTGCACTGAACCCCAGTTCCAGGCGAGCCCCTGGGGACCCACGCTCTTGCAGGGGGAATCTGGACTCTTGGGCGGAGGCTCCGGAGCCAGGGAAGGCTACACACGCACAAGGGAAGGGCTGAGGGGAAGCCAAGACTGTCTGCTCTGCCCTGAGACTCCGCCCCATCCAAGCTGAACACAGAGGCTTTAGCAATTTTGCAGGTCTAATCCTATAAGGCTGTCTCCAGCACTGAACTTCTCCCAGCATAGACACAGCTGACCCTCATAGCCAACTGGCCTGGAGGTCAATTCCTCCCAGTGATACCAACAACAATCAAGACTTAACTACAACAAGGCTGTACACACAGTCCACAAAGGGGTGCACCAAGAGTGTCCACCTCAGGTAACTGGGAGGCCGACCCACTGGGCCATATAGGAAACCTAGCACACAAATCTACCCTACCAACTCAGGGAAGCAGTGAATATGCAGTGACAAAGAAACAGATCACAAACGAAAGAAATGGAGGAAAACAAACGACTGGATATAGAATTCAAAACCACGGTTATAAGGATTTTCAAGAATATCCTAGAAAAGGCCGATAAATATAATGAGACCCTCGAAGATATGAAAAAGGACCAACTAGAAATTAAACATACACTGAAATAAAAAATATTATACAGAGACCCAACAACAGACTAGAGGAACGCAAGAATCAAGTCAAAGAACTGAAATACAAAGAAGCAAAAAACACTCAACCGAAAAAACAAAAAGAAAAAAAAATCCAAAAAGTTGAAGATAGTGTAAGAAGCCTCTGGGACAACTTCAAGCATACCAAGATCAGAATTATGGGGGTGCCAGAAGAAGAGAGAAAGCAAGATACTGAAAACCTATTTGAAGAAATAATGACAGAAAACTTCCCCCACCGGGTGAAAGAAATAGACTTACAAGTCCAGGAAGCACACAGAACCCCAAACAAAAAGAATCCAAAGAGGACCACACCAAGACACATCATAATTAAAATGCCAAGAGCAAAAGACAAAGAGAGAATATTAAAAGCAGCAAGAGAGAAGCAGTTAATTACCTACAAGGGAGCACCCATACGATTGTCAGCTGATTTCTCAACAGAAACTATGCAGGCCAGACGGGAGTGGCAAGAAATATTCAAAGAGATGAATAGCAAGAACCTACAACCAAGATTACTCTACCCACCAAAGCTATCACTCAGAATTGAAGGGCAGATAAAGAGCTTCACAGATTAGAAAAAGCTAAAGGAGTTCATCACCACCAAACCAGTATTATATAAAATGCTGAAAGGTATTCTTTAAGAAGAGGAAGAAGAAAAAAGTAAAGATAAAAATTATGAACAACAAATACATATCTATCAACAAGTGAACCTAAAACTCAAGTGAATTAAAAACCTGAGGAACAGAATAAACTGGTGAATATAACAGAATCAGGGGCATAGAAAGGGAGTAGACTGATAATTCTCAGGGGGAAAGGGGTAAGGGGGGGTGCAGGAAGAGACTGGACAAAAATTGTACACCTATGGATGAGGACAGTGTGGGGGAGGTAAGGGCAGAAGGGGTGGGAACCGGGTGGAGGGGAGCTATGGGGGGTGGGGAGAAGAAACAATTGTAATAATCTGAATAAAGATTTATTAAAAATAAATAAATAAAAACAGATGAAACTGCACACATGTATTAGTGTTCTTGAGGCATCTTTTTCAAACAGATAACTGATTCCTTGCCTTCAGTTCTCTTCTTAGAGCAAGCAAGTGAGCACATCCAAGTCTGTATTGCCTAGAACAGTCCAACAGGAATCGAGCATGTGTCACTGTCCTGTGAAATCATTTCAGTTTGACTAAGAGGAATATAGAATTCTGAATGGAAAGGCTTTTAACCTGCCAAGATGGTTCACCTTCCTATAGTTCATCCCATGATTATAATTCTTCATTTATAGGTCTGTAAGGATGCTCACAGCTGACATACAAAGTCTCTTTGGAAGTGTTATCATGAATTTGTGGGGTTAGGGTTTGAATTGGCTTGAAAAGCAGAATCTAGCAGTCACACAAATGCCAGCATTAGAAATATAGTCCAAGGGCTCTCAACGTCAACTATGCATCGCACTGACATCCCCTGGAGGGCTTGTGAAAATGATGCAGCGTGTTGGACCAACTGAGTGGGTCTGAGTCAGGAAATCCCAGTTGGGGTTGGAGAATTTGCATTACTAACACGTTCCCAGACAATGCTGATGCTGCTGGTCAGTAGACCATACTTTAAGAACCACTGAACTACTCTAATTTTACTAATGAAGAAACTGAAACTCAGAGGATGTAAGTGCAAAGAAAACCTACACTGCCCTTCCTATGAGTCTCCTTTACCTTCACACTGCTACCACACTCACAGCACTTTTGACACCAGATATGTGTATGTGTATGTGTATATGTATGTGTGTGTATGTGTATCAGGAGGGGTTGGGGGAGGGCATTCCCATACCAAGCAATTCTGCAACACCAGGTGAGGTCCTACAATGTAACTCAATTCTGACACTATCTACCTGGAGTTAGTATTAGATCCCACAGGTTAAGGGCTCAGTCCCACAAGACTGCTCCCCCCTCTCACTTAAAACGCCAATCACCAGGCCAGATTGACACCTGTGCTTCTGACCAATCAGCTATAAATTGGAGGTTCCCACCACCCCCTCCTCAGGTTCAATTAATTTGCTAGAGCAGCTTACAGAACTCAGAAAACCAGTTTACTTACTGTTTACCAGTTTACTATTAAAAGATATAGATGAATATCCAAATGGAAGAGATGCACAGGTCAAGGTATTTGGGAAAGGGTGCTGAGCTTCCATGACTTCTTCAGAGGTATTATTTTCTCAGCACCTCCAAATGTTCACCGAGCTGGAAGCTCTCTGAACCCAGGATTTGGGTTTTCTTGTGGAGGCTTCATCCCATAGGCATGATTGATCATTAACTTCATTTCCAGCCCTTCATTCTCCTGTTTGGAGAATGGAGGAGGATGGAGGAAATAGAGACTGAAAATTCCAAACTTGTAATCATGGGTTGGTCTTTCTGGTGACAAGTCCCCATTCAGGAGCCCACTAGGAGTCACCTCATTAGGACAAAAGAAACTGCTATTACCCAGGAAATTCTAAGAGATCTAGGAGCTGTGTGTTGACAACTGAGGTCAAAGACCAAATATTAGAACAAAAGGCGCTCCTACTCCTCTTATCCTTCAGGAAATCACAAGGGTTTTAGGAGCTCTGTGCCAGGAACCAAGGGCAGGGGCCAATGTATACATTTTTTCTGTTATCTCACAGCAAGAAACTTACGTAAGATCATACAAATTACTGGTGACCCAACCCAGATCTTAGGGGAATATAGTTGATAGGAAATAAAGAGCTACAAAGATTTTTGAGCCAAGGATCTACCAGTTATTGCCTCACAGGTACATATGAAAGATCTTATCTGGTTCCTAGAATCCTCTTCCTTCTCCATTAATTCAAGCCTGAGAGGTACCACTGAGTACTGAGGGAGGAGAGAGGGGTTGGCAAAAGAGGTGGGGGCAGGTCCTGATCATCAGCAAGTCCTACAGGTACTTGCAAGTCAATGAAGGTAGAACTTAGCACTGTGTCTCCAAGCACTGTGCACAGTACTCAAGTCAAAAGTACTAAACCAATGAGAACTCTGCCAGAGCCTCCTTAACCCAGGCTCTATGACACTTGAAAAGGGCAAAAATGTGTTCCTGCAGATCATCTGGAAAGAACCTGCTCCACCTGTCAGCCCTCAGTACCTATGTGGGGGTGGCTGCCTCAGCCTCACAAACCCATTGAAACCTTCTGAGGCACAAAGGAGCTGCTGCCATCCTCCCTCTCCCATTGTCACCATGCCATTGTGCAGGTTGTATTCTGGGAGAATGATGGCCCCAGCAGTTGTAGGACTTGCAAAGCTTTAAGCAAATGGGGGAAGGGAGAACTATACAAAAGCACCAGCAGGCCTGCTAACCAGTGAAGGCTTAATGGGTTTAAAGAGAAAGAGCAGGAAGTCTGTGCTTTCATTCTCATTTGTCTGCACTGAAGTGAAGATGGATAAAGTCTCTGGCTTGTCACCCTTGTTTTGTTGTCCACACCGCACCCCCTTTTTATGAGGAATTTAATGGGAGAGGAAAATAAGTCATCAGCTCAGGAACCCTTGCCATCAGCAATGTCAGTTATGGAGTTGGAGGTGCATTGTTTAGGCATGAAGAGTTCAGAAGTCAAGTGTCTGACTGTTTATCTAGGGCCTAGAATATCTGAACATCTACAATTATTAGCTGAGATTTTACTTAAAAGTTATTTTCAATGGACCTCATAATGCTCTAATTATAAAGATGGAAATGCCCCACTTTGCAAGAAGTGTGATTTTGAATTCCACCAAAAAAAAAAATAATGATAATAATAGTTCTGTTCATGAACTGTTCTGCTTAAAGAGACATCACAAGAAAATCATTCCACAACTGCTTAACAACTGGCGTTACTTCAAAGCTACAACTTCTAAGTTTGCTTCAGGTTCTCTTTCAAAGCTACATAGAAGCTACATGATTTTTCTCCAGAGACTTGGATTACAATGTGAATTAAGAAGACGGTGTAGGTATTTCATTCCAATAAATCCTGGTTTTAGTTGACTAGCTGATAGTTGAGCAAGCCATGTAACAAATATTTCATTTTATCAGAGAGCAGATATTTTGTGAAATCTCATAGACTGGTATTTAAAGCAATTATCAACCTAATTTTGAGAGCTGATTGTTGGGGGATAATCATGGCAATCTGACCACTAGCCTGAGCTGAAGCTCACCTGAAAAGACTGAAGAACTGCTGAAAAGGCTGAAGAACTTGGGACCAATCTACTAAACCCACAGAGGTCTTAGTTAGAAAGGTGTTAGAAGCCAGGTCTTTCAAGATTGGGTCCAGAAGGACAGATTCGCATTCCTTTTACTTTATTTCTGACAGAATAGCCTTGCTCAGTCTTTAGAATTTTGAAAAGTGGGGGCTCCCAGAATAGCAACACACACCATGATAAACCACCTCCTCTTGCTGTGCTGTAAGGAGAGTTAAAACCTCCTCCAAATTAAGTCCATTCTTGTGGTTTGTATCTTTCCCCCTGTCCTCCTGCCCACAGCAGCATGCACACTGGTAGAACACTGATGTGGTTTGGGATTTCCAAGGGTCATCCCCTAACCACTCGAGACCTGGGTAAAAAATACCCCCATAAAACTCTTTACACATTTGTTTTTAAATTGTGGGAATGGCTGATTTACTTCCAAAGAATGTTCTGAGATCCTTAGAGCTGTGCAAAGATCCATAATTATCAACAATTGCTAAGGCAGCTTAACCCTTCTGTAAAATATTATGCATATAAATAGGTTTATTTTGAACCAGTTCACACTATTGAACTTGAGCCTGGTACGGGGTTTATCCCAAGGCAATGCTCAGTAGCAAACACCTAGGCTATATGTCTTCCTATTTGGTTGGCTCGTTTTATATCTTTGCATGTTTAAATAGGCAATGGGAGTGCTAATTAAAATGCAATCATGCAGATAAATTATACTATGTTTCTAAAAGGTAAAATGAAAAACTCTTTGATTTCAAAATCTTTGTGATACTCAAGGTAAAAGCACAGTGTGATTCTGTACACAGAGAAAAACCTGCATGATTATGGCATGTTCAAAACTAAAATTCACTACTGTTTTGTGTTTTAGATATATGGAACATTTAACAAATTAATTCTGAGTCATTTCTTATGGGAGTCAAGACTCAAGTTTTCTAGTACAAATGTTCAAGTTGTGGATCACAATGGATAATTGGATCTGAGTTCTGTCTGTAAAATAGAACGCATAATATATATTTCAAAGCCTCCTTCAGTCTTGGAGCCAGGGCAACCCCCAAACCAATGGTCAAGGCTCCCTAGTGGATTCTCCATTTTACCTATCAGCTCTCAGGTGAACCTTATTGTCAGCAACCAAAGATAAAAACAAGTATGCTCCTCAATCTGAACCTCAGTTTCTTCCCCTGAGCCTCCATAGGGCATTGTTGACTGCTTTTGAGATTATAGACTTATTTGAGAATTTGATGAAAGCCATTTACACTGTTCCAAGAAAAAAAAAAAAAAAACCCCAGCAGTTGTACACATTACCACAGAAGTGTGCACATGCACCCACTGATGCTCTGATGCATATCCATGGAACTCTAGTTAAAAACCTTGGATCCCTGCAGGAATGAGATTCTGCATGTCTTCATCTGAGACTTAGTTCTGGCCTCTAACCTGCTCCTTTCACTTACACTGTGCCCTGAAAAATTCATCTTTGCCCAAAATATCATATAAAAATTAACCTTTGTTTTAACATGAGGGTATTCTTCTGTGTATACCATTTACAGGCCAGAAAATAACTAGCAACCATTTAAATTTGGTATAGTTGAAAACATTAGACAATCTGGAGTTTTTGTTTACCCTCTCTCTCCTTTGAGAAGGCATATATGAACTTTATCCTGGTCCCTCACTTCAAGGTCAAGGTCAGTTTCTTACAGATTCTCACTACTTTAAAGTTTCTAACCCCTGACTGAAATATGCTCTTAGCCCACGTTGGTGCCTAGAGCAGGACCCCTGTTGGGTACCTGGGTCTCCCTTTCAACTTTTGAGCCACATCCCTCCAGAGCAGGGGTCCTCAAACTTTTTAAACAGGGGGCCAGTTCACTGTCCCTCAGACCGTTGGAGGGCCAGACTATAGTTTTAAAAAAAACTATGAACAAATTCCTATGCGCACTGCGGGCCCAGGACGAGTTGGCTGCTAAGCAGGACAGGCAGCGGCACCCGGCGGGCCAGATAAATGTCCTCGGCGGGCCGAATGTGGCCCACGGGCCGTAATTTGAGGACCCCTGCTCCAGAGGTTTTAAAGTATCACCTGAACTGTCCTTTCCCCTCTCCAGGTATGTTTTAGAGCAGCATTTCCCAAGGAAGGTGACAGAAAACAGTATGTTTCATAGCCAAATGAATCTGAAAAATTCTGCACCTTGGAGACTCCCAAAGCATTTTATCACATCAAAGGCATGGGAAGTCCTTCATAAAGAAACTAATTTAGTTTTCTTTTCCCATTATTTCAAAAATGTATGGGAACACAGGATAATTCCTTCCTATTATATTATTGTAACACATTTGGAGAAACTCAAAGATCTGGTTTCTGTCATGTCCTCAGCCAATGTGCTTTCCATGAGCTTAATCTAGATTCTCTGTTGATCAGGTCCATTGGTCATTCCTTTCATCTAAATATCATGTTGTTCAAAGATCTCTCAGGTCTTTCTCAACTTTGCTTGCTGATACTGTCAAGCCACCTGGGCCCATTCTCTTCCACTAGCAGTTCATAGCCACTCTGCCTTTTGGAACTCATAATATATTTGCATGTGAAAAGACAGTCATCATCCAGTCCAGGATGTAGCTTCCACTATCTCCAGCTCAAGTGTGTTTAAATAGAGTCTTAGTGATTTGGAACTGAGATGAGGTACTTAGAGATCCCCCAGTCACTCTTGTAACTTTATAAATAAGAGAACAGAGAAATAAGAGCAGAGCCTGGGCTTTCTGATTCCCAGTCCAGTGATCCTATGTGGTGGCTCAAGCTTCCCAGAGGCACATGAGATTGATTCATACCGGAGAGTAAATTTAATAATTTGCAATGAAGAGTGAGATGTGTCTGGCACAAGTCTGGTTATCTAGAGAGAGATCTACCCAATTATTAAGTTGCAGCTGGATGCTTTCTTGATGGGTTTAGAGAATGAGAAGTTAGATTTTCTCAAGAAATTGATGTCCTGGAGAGAATATTGGATTGGGAGAATTCCAATTCTCCCACCCCAAGATCTTACTGTCATTAGGCTTCTGTTTCGTCATGGAGTAAATGGCAAGAGATTAGATAATTACCGTTTGATCCCCTCAGTTTCACATTTTAGAATTCTGTGATCCTGAGTTCTTCCCTTTAAATTACTCTGCCTTTGTATCTTCAGCATACTTTTATATATACACACTTTGGCCCTTGGTCTCAGGTTCTTTTCATCCATAATCATCCAGTTTTTGGAGTGAGTCCTTTTAATCCTATTCTGGACATTAAATTTTCTCAAGATTCTTGAATAAAAGGTTCTTAAAAAAAAAAAAAAAAGACAGGTATCCACAGCTGCTGATTTGATCTTGAATAAATATTAACATCCTGTCTCTTCCTGGACTCTCTGAATTATTATAGTCCCCCCACGGTCACCAATATTTTTTTCATTTTATTTCCACAGCAAGACCTAAAGCCCTTGGGAAAGCAGAGCCACGTAGTAAAATCTAGACTACTCTGTCTGATAGTCACAGTAGCTTCCTGCAACACCAATCACAGTGCCATTAGCTTCAGATTATAATGACAGGGTCTCCTAATTCAGGTCTGTAAAAGCGCTTTTAAATCACTCACACTACTAAATTGTTTCGTTTGTTTAAAGATTGACCACTGCCCTCAGGGCCTCTGAGCATGGGTACAAAATACTGCTATGAACAGGGGTCCACCGCAGTCCTCAGTATGCTCATTATCACACTTTTACCAGCAACACCAGTACATCAACAAGGATGAACTATAAGAAACATATGATTCTTGTTCACACTTACACAAAATAGTGACAATGCTGTTAGTAATTAGTTACCAGATCCTCAACTGCTTTGTTTTTTGGCATTAGTAATATGCCACTTGAAGTTTTACACCAAATTAACATTACCCACATTCTACTGTTTCCAAGCCCCTTGAAAATGTGCATCCTCTTTATAAGAAAAAATGATGCTCCTAACAGTGAGACGTGAACTTTGAATTGTTTGCTAGTTAAGAGTGTGCAGAGTACCCTGGCTGGTGTGGTTTGTGGTTGAGCATCAACCTATGAACCAGGAGGTCATGGTTCAATTCCAGGTCAGGACATATGCCTGGGTTGCAGGCTCAGTGCAGAATACAGCTGATCAATGATTCTCTCTCATCATTGATGTTTCCATATCCCTCTCCCTCTTCCTCTCTGAAATCAATAAAAATGTTTTGTAGGTGTGGGGTTTTTTTTAAGAGTGTGCAGAGTAGAATCCATTTTGGTATGGGATCAGACTGTTCTGATATCATTAGTAGTTGTCCATCGTGATGAAAGATTATTTCACTATTTGAAGCTACTTCACCTGATTGGAAATAAGTTTATTAACATGTAACTCAGTCCAACCTCAAGGCTAATTTTAAGGTGAGGGAATGTAAACTCTGAATATAACCAAGGTACTTACTCAACTAGGACTCATTCTGGTTCCACGGTCAGCTCATAGACAGAAACATATGCCAGAATTTTAAGGATTAAATAGTTTTATAATCAATGCTGCTAAGTCCCTTAAAATTAGTTTCTGCTTTTCTATTTGCAGAAAGTTAATGACATCTGTTGATACCCAAATTCCTTATGATGCTGAGTGAGATAGTAATGATATAAATCACTTCCATTTTAAAGAAAAAGTGCTTCTGAAGTAAAAAGTATTATTGAAGACCAGGCAAAATCCCAAAACCAGTCTCCAAATTGTGTTCCAAAAAAGTAAGCACCTATATTCTCAAGATACAAAAAACAACTGACTGTAATTCCATTTGGAGAAACTACCCCCACTTTTGTCTTATAAACAATCCTACAGTATATAATTTACTTTGTTTTGTTTTCTACTGATACTATAAATCAAATGTTTTCAATTGACACTGTAACTAGAAAACTGAATCTAAATGTCTCACTGGTTAACACAGCCTTACAAGATCTGGAATCTTCTGGCTTCACTTCCAAATCCAGATCTTTGACTACATATTTCAAATTGAAATATGAGTGTGTCAATTAGTGGCTGAGAGGATTCACATTGAATCCAGAAACTCCAGATTTTTGCTATAGGATTAAATATTTTATGTGCTATAAAAGCATGTTCTAGAATTATGGTTAATCTTTTTCTTTCACATATTCTACTTTAACTAAATGCGATATTTTTGTTGTTGGTAGGTTAATAGTGCTTTCATGTATGGAAGTCCTGATTCATCAACAGGTAGAAAAACATGCTCTTGAGACTCCATTGTTTCATCCTCCATTTCACAAAATCCCTCTTGCAACCAGAAGAAAGGGGCCCTGTGTTAAACTAAAAGAGAGGTTTTGGTCTGGGAGAAGGATTTGCATTAAGTAATATGAAAAAAATTTAAATTCATGATCTTTGATTCTTAATATCATGGTCTACTAAATTGAACTAACCATTCCAAATATTACAAAAATGTGATCCAATATTTATTGGGAAAATGTTACCTTAAGTATTTAGTTAATGAATGTATTCTAGATTCTAATGTTTTCACTACATTGGCAAACAAGAAAAGACCTATAGGATTGGTAACAAATGTTTTGCTCCTGCAAGTAATTATTTCACTTAAAACAAAATACTCAACTTTTTTTTCTCTTCCACAATATGAATTCTTCTATCCTTTTGGATAAAAGGCTCAGATGATCTGTTTTCTCTAGCCAGAATGACTGCATATGTTCAAATAATATATCAGTTTCATCAGCCGCCATAGAATAGGCACATATGACAATAAATCATTTTGGGAACTTCCTGAATCCCAGCCAAGTTGTAGACAATAAAAGATTCTGCTTGTAAAGGCTGCTATAAAAGTTAATTTCATACAGGTTCCCCAGCACACATGCTACGGTTCAGTTCCAAACAGATGTGATCTTGGAACAGCAATGGAAAATGGCATGAAGTATTTTCACTAACTTTCTGTATCAGGAGACTTAGATACTTAGTGTTTTGTGCAACCTTTGGTCATTAACACATTGCAGCAGGTATGAAAACTAAAATCATTTTTCTCCTGATTTTAAACAATAGTTGGATTCATCAGAAGTTGCATGTTTGTCTGAATTTTTGTAATTTGAGCCATTCTCTATACACTAGCAAACTCCCTATCCATGGTTCTCTGGAATTGATTTGCAACAATAATGATCAATCCTTTGGTTTATCTTTTGCTGGAATAGGGATTTTCAAAACGTGGTAAAGATATACCCTCTCCATAAAATCCCTGCTGAGCTTGAGAGCACAAAATGCAATTGGAGTCCAAGAAATTGTGAAACAATTCAGTGCTGAGGGCTGAATGAGAGCATCATTAACATTACTCATACACCTGAAATTAATTAAGGCCAACCTAAGGATTAAGGTACTCCAGGCCAACAAAGAAGCAAAGGTAATCCTGATGATGTTAAGTGGTGGATATTTATATAATCACACTTTATTCCAGGAGATTGCTTTAAAATTCTATATGACACTTCCATCCATTAGTTCATGTGAACATCAGACCAACCTCATAAATTTATGAGGGCTTCTTATTTTGAGGGTTTGAGGAAAAGGCTGGCCTAGTGACATTAAATGGCAATCCCAAAAAATAGCAAAGGAAATAAAGGCCACAATCCCAGGTGTATGGCCTTGAAGGCCAGTAGACTAGGAGTTCTAACAATTGTAAGGGGTCGACTGGCACTGCATTGTGGGACTGAGCTCCAGGAGGGTGTTCCCACTGAAGACACAAGAAATAAGTTCTATCAGCTCAGCCACTGACCATCTGTGCCCTCCCTTTTCTCATCTTTAAATGTGAGAAGGGCAGACTAGAAAATGAATTCTGATTTATCTTCCATATCTGACCTTCCTCCACTTGGGTCCTCTGGATGGAAGTGGCAGAGATTAACTATTATTTGTTGGCAAAAGGCACTAGGAAACATGATTTGTGAGACTTCAGTTGATGGTATCTCTGCCCCTTAGCCATGTTTTATCACAAGTGCTCTGCATTTTCAAGAAATAGATAAAATGTGTCAAACCATGGGTGGGGTGACCTCAAAGCCAGAGGATATATGCTTTAGTACCAGGGTGAGAAGCAGAGCAGAACTCAGGGCAGGCAAGTCAGCGAGCAAGAAATAAGGTCAGTTTCACCAGATACCGTGAAACTTTCAGTTAGTCTCACCTGGGATTGGTTCTAAGTTTAGTAATTGGTTTTCTTGGAACTAAGAGCAAGTGGTTTTGCTTCACCAAGCAGGTCAGAAACCAAATATCTTGATTGTGACTAGCCTGGTCCTTGCCTGAAGAACTGAGCTGATTGTGGTGTTTCTCTTCAGATTCCCACAACTCCCACTTTTGACCAAATGAGCTAGTGCCACAAGCAGGAATGAGTCTCACATCCAGGTCAGTAATCTCCCCTTCCTCTCCCATTTTTGCACTTCAGAACACAGCAGGTCTTTGTTAGCAGTCAATCTATTGGTTGAATATTAAAGGTCCCAATTGTTAAACCTCTAATCCGAGGCATTCAGTAGAAGTAGGACTGGTTTGATGTCCGGACTCTACAATGAGAATGATTCTTTCATTTAGCAATCCTATGAAAGCCACAGTCCTATGTTTACAATAACAAGAACATCTATAGCTCGTAGCAATTACGTCTATCATCATCTGTCATAGAACAGACCAATTCACAAGATAATCAGTTTGATTTTGTTTTATCTTATCTAATGATTAAAACAGCTCTTTGGGAACAAACTGAGCATTCTATTAGGTAAAAAAATAGTATGTTAGTGGCAGGAAAAGTTTGCATCTGGCTTGCAGGGCACAGCTCTTTACCTGGCAGGATTTGGATCATTGTTTGTTAGTTCATATTACTTCCTAGAAGGTATTTGCTGCAAAGGAGCTCTTCTTTATATATTCCTGTGTTTGAAATATGTCTCTTTTAGCCCACGGAGGAGTGTACTCCTCTGGAAGTGTCTAATCCAAGACCAAGTGGTTTTGAACAACCTCCACTCTCAAATGCCTTGTAGCACCCCCACAGAGCATCCTGATGAGGTAGGAATCCACCAGTGGGCTTCCCATTTGACAGAGGAAGAACCTCACATAGAGAAGAGATGAGCCATTTGTCCAGGGACACACACATGGTGTTCAGACTCTTTTTGCTCTGTATCACCAGCTCTTGAAGACAATCATAAAAGAGCAGTTCAAAGGAAGAGCCTCTTATGTGGATTTTTGTATTGACCATGGATTTCCTTTTATCTTGAAGTTATTCTATAGATAACATAATAATGCCCTGGGCAACTCTTCCAAGTAAGTAATCCTTGAACATGATCATTTGTTTTAAGATATTACCACCCAAATACAACATTTCTACAAGATGGCTTCTTGTTGAGGGAAAAAGAAGTCACATACAGGTACTACTGTTAGCCAGGAATCCCCCCAGGGTATTTTCACCATCACTGGGCAGATGGGTTACAAAATACATTTTATTATAAAAAAAAAATTGCATAGTCTTATGCTTTGAGACAGAAAATGAACCCTGAAGACATCTAAAGGTAATTCCAAATACTCTAAAAAACTTGTGTTTTCCTGAGCAGAGATTATTTTAGTCCCAATCCAAACATTAAAATTATTTTTGTAGTTTTATATAATTACTGGTTAAATTTCAAAATACCCAAGCTGATATCTGGCCATTCAAAGTTATTTAAAAGTAAACTGATCATTTTAAAAATAATAAATAAATAAATAAATGTAAACTTAAATAATTAATAATAGTCATAATAAAATCTACCATCTGTACAATGCTTGAGAGTTGACCAAATGCTTTCACACCTATCACAATAAATCTCTATAAATTGGCTATAACCCTCCTTTCATAGATTAACATTGTGGCCAAAATACTCAAAAACAGGATTCATACTCAAGTCTTGTGAATCAAAATCTAAAGTTTCTTTCATTTTATCACAAATAAATCTCAGCAGGGCCAAGTCGATTTGCAATCCAAGTTGAGGAATTGTTAGTTGGCTAAAGAGTAATTTTACATTTCTGAAATCGTACATGAACTAATTTTAAAATAGATAAAACATCATAAGCCTAAAAGGATTAAGTACTAAACACGATGTATTAGGCAGTTCTCCTTCAGCTTTAATTCTTTGCCCAATGCTGTGTCCATTTATAATGTTTTCCCAACAACCAGCTAAGATTAGTTAAGTGCTCTGGGGTAAAAATCTTCTTGTTCTCTGGTGGTTTGACTCTGTATCCCTCAGAGGATGTCATCATCTCACTCCATCTCTCTTTCTAATATGCCTCCAGAGGAGAAGGCTTCAGATTCTGGGTGAGCTCTGTATTGTCAACATCTATAGGGCTACAGGTGCTTTGAATAATGTTCAGCAACCACTGCTTCTGTTCCCTGAAATCTCCTTGAAAAAGAACAAATTACCTCATTGATCATCAAGCAAATACCATTGAGAGCTGTATTATTATGAGTCTAGCAAGAGAAAGGGTTCAGAATAGGTACCCCCAGATGTGCCACTTGAGTGTGTAAAATTATTTTGAGCTAAAAGCAATCAAGACCCTGTGGGCTTATGAGAAATTTTTACCAGTCCTTTGAAGAATTTAAATTTGGGGCCTTGCCCATAGTAAGAGTTATCAGCTGAGATAACATTTTATGACCTATCTACATGGCAGGACAAACTGCTAATTACTGAACATCTGCTCTTCTTACCATCCTGCAATGAACTCCCTCCCCTCTGCACTGCCAAGGTGCCTTACTTCATCCTTAGCTCAGAATGTCATATATGCTTCATTTGCCCTGTCTCTGAACCTCTCATGTATGCAGGGTTCCCATACGTACACATGTAATTAATTTTTTTTATTTTTCTCTTGTTAATCTGTCTCATGTCCATTTGATTATTTAGACCAGCCAAAAGAACCTAGAAGGGTAGAAGAAATATTCTTCCTCCCCCACAAAAGGGAAAGCCAGAAAGAGATTTTAGCCTACAGAGAACAAAACTGTTTGCCAGCAATTGGTGATTAATTATTTGTTTCTTCCATTAGAATTTTAATATTTTGGTTCATGGATGTTTTACCCAACTCCTAGGAAAGTATCTGTAAGTAATAAGGGTTGCATTAATGTTTATTAGAAGGAGAGGAAAGGAGGGAGGCAAAGAGGAAGGAAAACAGAGTAGGAATGAAGGAGAGAGAAGGGAGGGATAGATGAGGAAAGAAGGGAGGTAGAAAGGGAGGGAGAGAAAGAAAGAAATAAGGAAGGAAGGGAAAGGAGCTGGGGACAAGAGGAGAGAGGATAGAAAGCTCTGAAGGAAAATTTAGCTTAGGGACTACATCAGAGGTTACTTGTCCACCAATATTCATTCTCCCCATATTTAATAATGCAAGTTCTAAGTTGTACCTGGGCACAGCCCCTCAGCTGCAGACTATATTTCCCAGCCCTCCTTGCAGCTTGGTGAGGCCATGAGCAGAAGGACATGTTCTGCTTCCAGGTCACTCTAAGGCTCCTTTCCTCCTTCCTGCTGACTACAGCTGTAGCTGCTGCCGGGCCTCCAGACCCAGCCTGCTGACCTCTGGACTGTCACATAGAGGAGAAGAAGCTTCAATCCTGATAATGTCAATGTACTTTAGGATCTTTCTGTTTTAAAACGTTAGCCTGTGCCTTAACACACACAGGGACTCGGGGCTTTCATACTGTAGTACGTAGCAAGGCATCCATCTAAGCTATGATTTAATCAAGTCTCCTGTTTAAGTGAGTTTGTAAGTGTATGTCAATCAATTTACTAACAGTTACTATTTCAAAGCATGTGCTCTACTCAAGCACTCTGCTTAGCACTATAGTTATATGTGACATCATCCAGCCCCCAAGAAATTGACAATCTAGCCATGAAGACCAGACAGACAGAAAATACCACAAAGCAGCCCTGTACATTCCTACTCTCCACACAAGTGGCATCAATGGTGAAATGACAGCCCCATTTCTTCTACCTTCATCAATAACACTCCTCCTGGCCCGAGGACCCTCCCAACTTGAAATAAGATTTTATGGTGTTTGAATACGTTTTCCCTTCCCAAATTGCTTCATTTTCCTCTACTTCAAATTTTCCAATTATGAAATAGTCCCAGTGTGACTATCAATGTCTTCATCCATTTGACTTTATGACTTGGGCTTCCCAACCCCTCCAATTGGCCTCCTCGTCTCCAGTCCTAAGGCACATGGAAGTGGATCTGGGGCATTGCGTAGTATTTTGTTTAAGTCATGCACCATGGATGTTGAAAATAATCACTCAATGCCTCTTGCCCCACACCCCCCAAAGATCACACCTCACATCGCTGTGCTGGCTGTTGCTGTGCCTAGTGCTGAGTGGCTGCCTTCCAAGAACCAGAGAAGAGTAGCTGTGCAGACTGGCCCGGACACCCGGGACCAAAGCCAGAAAAGGAAAAGGTAAGCAGGCTGCACAAAATCAGGAGGTGGATTGATGAGATGAGAAGGAATATAGAATGATTCTCATATGCCATTGGCAAGTGAGTCTAAAGCTGTGTCTTAAACGAATCAAACTGTTTCACTTTTCACCACAGGCGAGAGTAATATCTGTATATGATGTTGACCAACATTAAATGAAACACACACATGAAGTAAAGTTTCATCTATTTCTTTGGATTAATTACATCTCCAACCTACTTATGAGGAAGAACTGGAGCAATTTCTGTTAGGTGATGTTGAGAGCAATCTCCAACCTGGCAATGAGGGGAACCATTTGAAATATAGAGAAGAGAGTTGTTTTGTGTTAGAAGAGCTGCTCAACTAAATCTAACTTATTGAGTGACAGTATTTTCATGTATAAAAATTGGATAGCAATGCAGGATTTCTCTGAAAGTTAACGATAAAGAAAATGCCCAGCACGCTGCCTGATCCAGAGGAGTTAATCAGTAGTTGTTAGCTTGATCAGAAATGAACATTTAAAAAGGCTAACGTTTGCTCCAAAATGAAAATAAGAACCTAGTGACACGAAGGAAAGGGCTGCCAGAATGTGATATGAAAAAACTAGGAAAATAATTCCTGGGAGGAAACCTATATCCCCTGAAAAGGAATGATTTCAGAAAACTGGCAAAGACACAGCATGAAGTGACAGAGAAATGTGTAGGAATGTTCTGAAACCGGAGGGGATCTCCAAGGACATGAACCCAGGAAAGAAAAAGAATGATTCATTGAGCTTTCCTAGAAGCTGGACAGCAGAGCAGGTCTAGCCTAATACAGACTCGAGAGGTACATGCAGATTATTTTCAACCGCACAAGAGGGAGGGCCTTGTGGAACTTCCCCTGAAATCAAGGTTGAAAAGAAAAAAAAGGAAAATCTTTTGGAGAACTGGAAAGAGATTCAAAAGCCTGAGATACATGGAATAAAAAAGTAATGTAAGATTCTATATTCCTGTCATTTGCCAAACTGTTGGAGTGTTGACCTCAGGAGACTTCCATATGTTGTATGGAATCACTTTGGATGCTGACAGCATGTGTGGTGTTTCACGGACACAGGCTCTGATGAGGGGGCAGGGCTGCCGGGGCTGGACCCTAAGCTGGCATGAGGAGAGAAATGTGCTATCATTGCAAGGACAGAGAGGTGGGCCCTGGGAGTCTGTATGCCTGGCCCTTTGTCCAGTGATATTCCAGTGTCTGCCCACTGTGCCCACCCTAAGCCTGAGATGTCATTTGATTTGCACCTTTTTTCTAACAGAATAAAGGATGGGGTGTCTGGATTCTACCAGTGTCCCCTCAGCTGGAAAAGGCTGTTCTGTCCTGGTAGAAGCATTCACCTCTGCTTGACAGGTAAACAGCCCACAGAACAGAGACGTGACTCCTCCCAAGGACGCAAGAGCTCCTGGTAATTAGAGAGGAAGAAAGGGAAGGAAACCCTCTCCCGAACCTCTGACCACATTCACAACCAAGTCCCACTATCAGGTGTGGTTCTGCTTTGCTTTCAAGAAGGAGGCAGAAACCCTACACCACCCACCTCACCAGCCTCCAGCTTGTGGGCAGGGCTGGGGAACCCGCCCTGTGCCCACACCTTGGGGGCAGGGAAGGGCTAGGAAACCCTCAGAACACTGAAGCCTGGTTTCCTGCAGTCTCCCATTGGATGCACCTGCCCTGCCCTTTCATGTCCCTTCAATCCTGCCCCCCATGCAGCACCTGCACCCCAGTTGTGGGCAAGCCCATCCCTAAGTCCCACACCCTAAAGGAGAAGAGACAGGGAAGACAAACCCAGGCAGAACTGCGGTCTGACCCACATGGCAGCCAGATGGCTCTCTTTCTGCCTAGGAATGCATTTCCCTCAGACAGCTCAAGCTCCAAGGCTGTGAGAGGGCCTGTCGCTGCAGGCAAATGTCAGCCTGGCGCTCACCCCAATTCAGCAGGATGGAAAAGCAAAAGCGCACCCTTGCTTCCCTAGGCCCTCACAAAACCCAAAACCATTTATTTTCCTTTGCTTAATCTCCCCTCCTGCCACCAGGACAGTGTGAGGCCTGGAAATCTGTGCTCAGCACAAGACAAAACAGAGGAAGAAGCCGGCACAAGTGTTTTCGCCGGCGTGCTGCCTGGGGAGCTGGGCCTTGTCTTTGACATGTGCTGGAGGTGTGGTGTCCAAAGTAAACCTTTGAACTGTTTTTTGGAACCTCCAAAAAGACCCTGCACATCAAAGGGGATCTGATCCTGCTCCATGCGTTGCAGGCATCGTTAAGCATTTTGCATGAATCAACCACCTTCTGAAAAAGAAAGCCCAAACTAAAAGCACATTGCCAGTCCTTGGACCCAAGTGTGGCCACAAGCACATGCTCACCACATGGTTCCTTCCTCTGGTTCAGTGGAATCAAACCCTGCAGACACGCCCCGGGCTCCTCCATTGCTCAGCGGTCATCACAGAGCCGCTCGCTGCAGCCTCCCAGGTCAGGATACAATGGGGCCACTTGTTGAGCAGCCTCATGCCCCTCGCCCATGCCCATCTCGAGAGAGTCCACATGAGCTCTGACTCTGGTCAGGAGGAGAGCCCTGCTGGGCTGCCCACCCCAGAAGCCAGCACAGGATGCAGCCTGCAGCTGAATAGGAAGTCCTGTGTGAGCTCCTTGGCACCATGCCCAGAAAGCCACATCGTATGCAAGCACCAGCATTGGTGGGCATGGCAGAGAATTCCAGTTTCTGAAAGAAGGCGGAGTAGGGAGCAGATCCTGAGGCTTGAGGCGCTTCTGCCATTTACTTCCGTGGAGTTCACTCGGTTCCCCACAGGCAGCCAAGGTGATACGCAGGGGTGAGCCTAAGCTGCAGAAGCCACAGTTGCCCCAGTAGCTCTTAGAAATTGGTAAGGTATTCTCTTCTGACCAGTCTGAGGAGGGAAGCATTCTCAGGCCCTCACCTACCAGCCATGCTATCTACAGACCCACAGCTGAAGCCATCATTTGAGGACAGCAGGGAGTGGCCGGGAGAGGCCACTTATGTCTTCTCTAGCCCCTCACAACTTCAACCCACTAACAGCCTTCAAAGCATCAGGAAGATATCTGACCTATGATTTCACTAGAGGTATATGATACAGTTTTTAAGACAAGATGTTGTCATTCTTGGCAACTGTCTTTTTTAAAAGTCATTTTCTCTTCTAGGCTCAGGAAAAGAAAAAAAGGTTTAAAATTGCTATTGCAACCTCACTGGTAAGAGTTTTAATTAGCAGTTCAAAAACTGCCCACATTCTGGCTTTCTAATTAATAGGCACAATTTCTGTTGAGTTTTACTTCAGTAGGTGCTTTATAAAACCAGTGAGTGGGTGACATTATTCCATTCAAAAAGGAATTATAAAAAGAAGGAAAAAAGCTGAATTAGAAGGAACAGAGAAGACACATGAACCATTTCTCTGGGTTATACCTTTATAAATAAACATTCTTACCTAACACCTCTTGCTAGAAGCCCTTGGCCCCATGGCCAATCAACCCCTTGAATCATTTTAACACCTTGATACCCTGACTCCTGAATCCAGATACTGGGGATCCCAGCCAGATACCCTCATTCAACAAATACTGATGGAGCATGCTACCTGCCAAGCACCAGGCAGGAACCAAGTATTCTGAGATGACAGAGCTGGTCCCCACTGTCCAAGGGCTTATAGTCTTATGGAAGATAACCACCTAAGGAAAAAATATTTTATGACTAGACTATTAGTATCCAAGTGCAGAAATGCTGTCTTATTCATTTTTATCTTCCCATGATCTAGACAGTCTAAACACAGTAGGAAATTATTAGGTGTTTGCTGAATGACAAAGACAGGGCGAATGATGGGTGCCTCCACATGTACAGTGGTGACAAAAGAAGGATGATCAGCTCTGCCAGGGTGAGGTAAAGCCAGGTGACAGTTACCTGGTGCATTGAGGGAAGGATTTCTCCATGGCATCTGTTCTAATTGCTCAGAGCCCAAGCAGACCAGCTGGTAAGTATATTGGTCATCACCATAGGGAGAGCACTGAGACCCTGGACCTGAGTCTTAAAGACCAAGTGGGAGTTTCCCAAACAGACAAGCTGGGAAGGGCATTCTGGACAGAAGCAGTGATACATACAAAGGCAAATAAACCTGAAATTTACCAAACAAGTTGGAAAGTCTGAAGAGAGAGCCTGGGCTAATACAAGAGTGAAATCCTTAAGAGTGTCATCTGTCACCCTGTGGCAGCTTTTATCCTGAAGGTGATGAGGAGTCATCAGAAGGCTCTAATTAAAAAGAGACCTGATGGCCTAGTTGGTTTGGCTCAGTGGATAGAGCTTCAGCCTGCAGACCAAAGAGTCCCAGGTTTGATTCCAGTCAAGGGCACATACCTTGGTTGCAGGTTCCTTGGACCCTGGCCCTGGTCAGAGGCAACCAAAGGATGTGTTTCTTTCACATTGATGTGTCTCTCTGTCTTTCCCTCTCTCTTCCACTCTCCCTAAAAATCATGGGAAAATATCATCGGGTGAGGATTAGCGAGAGAGAGAGAGAGAGAGAGAGAGAGAGAGAGAGAGGGAGAGAGAGAGAGAGAGGCACCTGATGAAACCACTTTGATGAGAAAAGAGACAAATCTGGGAAAGGACAAGTTCAAATGATTTAGAAACGGGTAAGTGGAAAAGTGTGAGAGGCTGGAAGTAAGGTACCGATAGTGGGTTAGACAGAGGGAATACATGAATATGGGCATATCTGTGAGGTGGGCTATCTATCCTCAGACCAAATTTAGGAATGTGTTAGATGAGAGAAGAAGAGGAGTTTAAAATAACTTCCAGCTCTCTGGCTTGGATAATAGGGGTGAGGAAGGATGGCAGAAGGAGTCTACTAACATGGTAGGACACAAAGGAGCCCAGGAAGGTTGGGGCAGGGCAATGATGAGTTCTAGGTGGCGAGTGCTGCTTTTGCCATGACAGATGGAGGAATCCAGTGTGTGTCCCAGAGTTCTAGAGCTCAAGTAGAGACATGTCCTAGAGAGCTCGGCCTCTACTGGTCTGGGACTTACATGGATTTTGGTGGTTTTTGTTTTATTTTGTTTTTGCAGTCTCGTGCAGTCTCTCTGTGTCTCTCTCTTCCTCCCCTCTCCCCCCTCCCCGCCCTGGCTCACTTTCTCATTCTCTCTCTCTCTCTCTCTCTCTCTCTCTCTCTCTCTCTCTCCCCCCCCCCCCCTAAGATTTCTATATGTGTCATCCCCTGATGCTAATTCAGAAGATGCCACAGAAAGCAGTGCACAATCAGAAGGCAGCTATGACATTGATGAGCTAAAGTTATGATATATCACACTCCAGGAACACTTCCAAATAGGGAAAAATGCTCAAACATCATTTCTCTTACATATTCCAACGAGGTCAGAAAGAACCCCCAGTGCTCTCGGCAATCTCAAGGAAACTTTCCTCCTTTAAAAAAAGAAAAGAAAGAATACATAAATAAAGAATCTTGCTTAGCACACATCATCAGTCTTAGCTATGCTCAGCTGCTCAGTCTGAATCACAAGGAGGCTTCTCACACACAGTGATGGTCCCACCAGACATCTACCTGTTGATTCTGAACAAGAAATCCTGATCATTCAATGGACTATCTCCTTCCCTTCAGGTTTTTCTCTTATAATCCTGGCTTCCTCAAAAGCCAAGTAGTTCTTATTGAGCCTTCACACCAATTAATCTCACTCAGTTCAATGAATCCACTCCTATTTGTCACACACTGTAACTCCCAGATGGCAAATAAAGCTAGGAAAATGTCCAAACCTAGATGGCTGCAGCGTAGCTAAAGTCTCTTCCTGATCACCTTGATCTTCCACCTGACCTGCCTATGAATTAAAGCAATCCTATTGGTCACTTTACTACCTGGCTTGGGCCAAAGGGAGAATAAAAGACTTTCATGAGACTATACAGCAAATTGGTTGTAAGAGCTCATCCTTAAGATGATGATCTTCAGGACTCCCTGTCATTGGAGAAATGAGTTCTAGCCACCCCTATGAATAGGGCAGTTTGCACATGTGTTACTGCACCAACTTTTAAACTACCTCCCATTCAAATGCAGCCTGAACCCTGAGGCCAGCCCAGGTGAGCTGCCCAGCAAGAGGCACAGTGAGGAGTTCATAGGATCTTGTATGTTACAAGTAGTGTTGACTCTCATTATTCATCATAGTTAAGTTCCATAAAGTCTCAGTGAACACTGACCCATTGCTCCTGGGGAATTTCCAGGTTAGGTTCCTGCAAGCATCTGGTCACAAGCTCCATCAGCCAATCAGTTCCATCGGCCATTGATACATAACCTTATTTCATGTGTGTCTTTTAAAGACATATCATTCAATATATATTGTTGATTTATTAACATGGAATTCACAGCCAACGGCACTATAATTCATGCCTGAACAAAGATTCTCTAACACACATGCTTAAAACACATTACAGCCTCCTGCACTTAGGAACACTAGACAGCACTTCACTACTTTACTTGGTGGCCATTTTAAATGGTGAAATCACCAACAAAAAGCACAAAAATGTGGAAATATAGCACAAATAGACCATGAAAAGGACATTAGTTCACAGTATGAGAGCTGAAACCAGAGGCAGAGCATGGCCTTGTGGAAATGTGAGTGCTGAGTGACTCAAATTTTTCACCATTCTGTGTATGTCCACAAATGACTGTGACAGCACTTTAATTATTGACTTAGCAGTTACAAATACAGTTTAGCCAGTATGCACATTTGAAACAAGAATCTGTGAATAATGAGGGTAGCTGTAGGTTGTACTTTAACTCTTTCCTCTAACCTAGATATTCTGTAGGGGATCTGGACTAGATGTTTAAAGACATTTAAGGCAGTTCATCTTTAAGGTCTTTCAAGTCATTTTCCCTTTTTTGGGGATTTTAGTATATTATTAAAAACAAAAATAAAAAATGAGGAAATGACCAACAGGGTTATAAAAATTTCAGTATAGTAGACCCCTTTTTTCCATGGGAGATATGTTCCAAGACCCCCCAGTGGAAGCCTAAAAATGTGATAGTACCAAACCCTACATATACTATTATTTTCTATATATACAAACGTTATTTATAATAAAGTTTAATTTAAAAATTAGGCAAAATAAGAAAACAACAATCTTACATAATAAAAGCCTAATATGCAAATTGTCCCCTCGGGCAGTCGTTCCACCAGGAGTTCAACCGGGAGACGGGAAGTTCGACTGCTCACTGTGACTTGCGCTGAGCACCAGGGGAGCAGCGCAGAATATGGCAGGCATCGGCAATGTGCTGCAACCTCTCGCCAGCTACCTGGGGGCAGGGGTGACAGGGATGGAAGTGTGGTGAGAATGCAGGGTGTCCTCCAAGCTCGCTCTCACTCCCCCTGCTACCCTCCCCTGGGACACCAGGGCTTGCATGCCAGGGAAGCCCCTATGCTCAAGTGCCAGGTGCCCATGAGGAGCCCGCCCTGCACCCGCGCAGCTTCTTCTGGGTGAGCTGGGCCACAGCCACCGGGACCAGTCAGGCTCCCCATGGGTTCGTGCAGAAGCTGGTCTGCAAGGCCGGCAGGCCAGGAGGGAGCACGCTGCTTGCCCTGCTTCCGAGTGGCACCACTGGGTGGCCCAGAGGCCCACACTGTGCCCTGGCCTGCTGCATCCAGCCACACTCACTGCATCTCCACGTGGACACTCAGGCGCTGTAACTCAGACGGAGGGGGGTTGCAGGGGTCCAGAGACCCAGGTGCTGCTCTGGGTCCAGAAGTCAGCTGGAACCTACCCTTCCACACCAGACGCTTGCACTTCGATCACCAGCCAGGCCTAGGGACCGCATCTGTGCATGACTTTAGTGCACCGAGCCTCTAGTAACTAATAATAAAATTAAACAATTATAACAATATACTGTAATAAAACTTATGTGAGTGTGTTTTCTCTCTCACTTTCTGTCTCTCAAAATTCCTTATTGTACTGTATTCACCTTTCTTGTGATGATGTGAGACGATAAAATGCCCATCCTACTCCTGAATCTGTGTAATCATCTCTTACTTGCAGTACATGGCTTGGTGTCACTCATTTTGGGAATTCCTTGCTGAAGTCTTCCACCCACAAATTTAATGCCTTTTCGATCTTAACTAAGTACTAATCACACACTACAGCCATAAGTTCTGCAGTTTGAGATGCAACAGCAAAACTAGCAGGAATATCTTGTTCCTTCTTCACAATTTCACAGATAGCAGGTTTGTTCTCATCATAGATCTTAGCAACCTCAACATTTTTTTTTTCTTTCCCTGATAAGTCAAGAACTTTCACCTTTTCACATAAAGGAAGCATCATTGTGTTTTACTCCATCTGGATTTCTCTCTGGCATATCTGAATTGCCAGCTTCACTAATCTTCAAGTGAAATAAGGGTTTCTTAAACACAAGCACTGGGAAACTTTGACAGTGGATCTGATAACCAACCAAGCCCCCTACTGACTAAAGGGCGGGTAGGATGCACAGCATGGATACACTGGACAGATTCACATCTCAGATGGGACAGTGAAATTTCATCGTGCTACTCAGAACGGCATGCAATTTAAAACTTAATGAATTTATTTCTGGAATTTTGCATTTTAATATTTTCAGACCACAGCTGACCGCAAGTAACTGAAACCACAGAAAGAGAAACCACTGATAAGGGGGGATTACTGCATATTGTAAACATTTATATTTGACAAATTAATTCCTATAACTCATAATACCAAAACAATGCAATATAGCTGGCACTAATCTTAAGATAATTAAAGATTTTTAAAATATTGCTTCATGGATCATCATAGGCAGTATGGTCTGACAGAGGAACATGAGTTCTAAGTTGTATGATAACAGTCGTCTTTTACTCCATCTGGGTATTTCTGTCTGTAACCTCATTTGAAGAGAATCCCAGTGTCTATATTTAGTGAACAGGTGGCTCTAGCAGATGATTTTCCTGAACCTACTTTGGACAAGCTCATAAACCAATGGTGATCAAGGTCTCTTCAAGGAGTTAATCACTCTCCAGGTCACAATACAGTTGAAGGAACTTATTGTTTTATCTGCTGGGAGAATGACAACAGAACCCTCAGAAGGAAAGAGTTCAGGATGCAGTAAAGAAATGGGTTGAACAAATACCAGAGATGAGACAGATCTACCACAGGTCCCTTTCTGTCTCCAGGCCTCAGTTTCCTCAATTGTAATTAGGAAATGCTTCAGATCAGAGGTTGGCAAACATTTTCTGGAAATGTCTGGATAGTAAATACTACAAAATTTATGGGCCAAGAAGCAAAACCAAGGATATTTGTAAGTACTTATATAATAAGAAAGAAAATTCATTTTCACAATTTTTTCTCAACCATTTTAAAATTTTACATTTGACAAATTGTAAAGGCTTTTACCCATCTGACCTAAAGTGGGGCTCAGCAAACTCCATCTCCCCCACCAAATCTAGCCTATTGTCTATTTAGTACAGTCCAGGAGCTAAGAAAGGCTTTTACATGTAAATGTTCTTTATCTGCGCTGTGGCTATTGAACATTGGACATGTGGCTAGTGTGACTGAGGAATTGTATTCTTAGTTTTATTTCATTTCAGTGAATTTAAATTGGAATAGGCACATGCATCTAGTGGTCAAGCACAACTTTAGAACTTCTCGCCACTTCCTTGGGCCCTAATACTTTATGTTTCTACTAGAGGCCTGGTGCATAAAATTTTACATGTAAAAGCCTTTCTTAGCTCCTGGACTGTACTAAACAGACAGTGGGCTAGATTTGGTGGGGGAGATGGAGTTTGCTGAGCCCCACTTTAGGTCAGATGGGTAAAAGCCTTTACAATTTGTCAAATGTAAAATTTTAAAATGGTTGAGAAAACATTGTTAAAATGAATTTTCTCTCGTTATATAAGTATTTACAAATATCCTTGTTTCTACTAGAGGCCCGGTGCACAAAATTTGTGCATGGTGGGGGGGTGGTCCTCAGCCCAGCCTGCACCCTCTCCAATCCAGGACCCCTCAGGGGATGTCCGACTGCTGGTGTAGACCCGATTTCTGTGGGATTGGGCCTAAACCATCAATCAGACATCCTTCTCACAATCTGGAACTGCTGGCTCCTAACTGTTCACCTGCCTGTCTGCCTTATCACCCCTAACTGCCTCTGCCTGCTGGTCTGATCACCCCTCACTGCCCCCCTGCCAGCCTGATCACCCCCTAACTGCCCTTCCCTGCTGGCCTGATCGCCCCTAACTGCCCTCCCCTGCCACTTCCCCTGAACTTCTTGCCACTTCCTTAGGCCTTAATATTTTATGTTTCTACTAGAGGCCCGGTGCACAAAATTCATGCATTGGGGGGGGTCTCTCAGCCTGATTGCCCCTAATTGTTCCCCTGCTGGCCTGATCATCCCCTAATGCTTCCCTGCTGGCCTGATCGCCCCCTAACTGCTTCCCGCCCCCCCCGCCCCCCGCCCA
Source organism: Corynorhinus townsendii (assembly GCA_026230045.1). Classification (NCBI taxonomy): domain Eukaryota; kingdom Metazoa; phylum Chordata; class Mammalia; order Chiroptera; family Vespertilionidae; genus Corynorhinus; species Corynorhinus townsendii. Next base: position 139,063,376 of record JAPDVU010000002.1, read on the forward strand.
CCCCTCCGGCCTGATCGCCCCTAACCACCTCTGCTTCGGCCCCTGCCACCATGGCTTTGTCTGGAAGAACGTCTGGAAGATGTCCAGAAGATGTCTGGTCTAATTAGCATATTACCCTTTTATTAGTATAGATAGTCCACTGCCTTCAAGAGCTTCTGTTGTATGAAGGTGACAGATATGGACAGGCCTTGGAGATTTTGCTGTCATTGATTCTTAGAACAGCATTGATTTTTCACTAGATACATGTTTTTCTACAATGTGTCTAGTCTACCATACCCATCCTAATGCTAAATTCCAATGGTGCAAAGAAGCACCATGAGAGCCACAACAAACTCAAAGGGGTGCCACAGAATATTTTATATTTGAAGAAACCACGCCATACTTGGCATCTATCTAACTATCTATACTAGCTCAACATCTTTCCAATAGTTTGTATAGTGCTACTAGTTCATAGCTTCATCAGTAGACAGTACTGCATTCCTTTCAATGGAGTCATATCTTTTAAAGGCTGGGTTTCAGCTGCAGTGATAAAACACAAGAACCACAATGTTGTCTTAGTCCATTCAGGGTGTTATAACAGTTTCACAGACTGGGTAACAGGAACAACAGAAATTTACTTCTCACAGTTCTAGAGGCTGGAAGTCTGAGATCATGGTGACAGCCTGGTCACGTTCTAATAAGAGCTCTTCCAGGTTGGAGACTGCTGACTTCTCCTTGTGTCCCCACGTGGTGGAAAGCATGAGAGAGTTCTCTGGACTCTCTTCTTATAAGAGCACTAATTCCACTTATAAGGGATCCACCCTTATAACCTAATTATCTCCAAAGGCCCTACCTCCAAATACCATCACAGTGAGATTAGGGTTTCAACATATGGATTTTAATCTGTTGCAGGTGTCCAATCTAGTTCCATGATTTTTTTTTTAAATCCTCACCTGAGGATATTTTTCCATTGATTTTTAGAGAGAATGGAAGAGAGAGGGAAAGACAGAGAAATATACGTGAGAGATACACCTCAATTGGTTACCTTCTGCACACAACCCGACCAGGGCCAGGTCAGGGAGGAGCCTGCAACTGAGGTACGTGTACTTGATAGAAATCAAACCCAGGACCCTTTGGTCCAGAGGCCCACACTCTATGCACTGAGCCAAATTGGCTAGGGCTAATTCCAAGACTTTTAAAAACACCATTTTTATCCCTTTCTTCCATTTTACCTCAAAAACTGTAACTCTTAATTTTTCTAATCCACAGGACTCACCAACTTGATAAATTTTCCAATGCTAGTTAGTCCTAACAAGAACAAAATGAACATTCCCTGCCAAGATCTGGCTAAGGCAAGATTTTGTCCAAGGTTTTTGAGAAAACTTTATTGAAGTACAATTGACCTTTAAACAACATGGTAGCTGTGGTGCCAACCCCCATGCAGTCAAAAATCCACATGTAACTTTTGACGTTCCCAAAACTTATTAGTAACCTACTATTGACCAGAAGCCTTACTGATAATGTAACATATTACCAGTATGTATATATATATATATATATATATATATATATATATATATATAGTATTCTTACAATAAAGTAAGCTACAGAAAAAGAAATGTTACAAAAATCATAAGGAAGAGAAAAAATTATCAATACTATAAGTTTACAAGAAGAAAAACATCCATAGTATAAGTTGACCCACCCAGTTCAAGAATCAACTATATTTGTCCAACTATATAATGTAAACTGGGGTTTTCTAACTTGCCATTAGAAGTATCTATTTATTTGTAGGGCCTTCAGTTCTTGTTTTGTTTGTTTCTTTAATGGTTAATTCCATCTCCCACCCCCACTATTCCTGCTTTTGTAAAGAATGGGAGGAGATTGGTTCCGCTACTGATCAACATTCTCTCTGCCAGAGAATAAGAGCCCATTACATGATCATCCCTACAAGGCAGTGAACAGCCCTGTCTCCACTTGACCTGCAGACACAGAAAGTGTAAGGAGTGACCTGCAATCTTTATAATGCTCTTTCCAACTCCCAGGGTTCTCTGGTGTCTGGATGCCACCTGCTAGAACAATGAATCTGAACTTATTAACATTTTTTTTCCATTCTGATCATGGGGAAAAGTTGGGAAACATAGCAAGGGTCAGCAGGGAAGAAATACAGAGTCCGTGCTCTGTTTTTCCTCTAGAACCTTCAACAAGAATCTGAAATCTAAGGAGGGAGCTATGTGAATGGTCACCCTTTGCTAATTATTGAGGCAATTCAAGGGTTTCATCCAGGTTCATGGTAAAATCTCTACAATTGGAGCTGCTACTCCCCATCCCCAAGAGAGTGGGCCACACAAATGCATTTCATCAGGGGGTCAAGTTTTTGGAAGTTCTGGCTTTCAACCCTACAATTTCCCTTGGCTGAGATACAGCCTACTTTACTTAGTTACACTCTACTTTGTAATCCTGGCACAAAATCCCTCTTTCCCATTGAAAACATATTAGATCCATATTACTAAAAGTAAAAAACATCAAGGTCCTATTCAAACACCTCTGAGTTCCAGCAATACCTACTGATGGGCTAGTGGGAGCAGAGAGTGGCAGGAGACGTGTAAGCCCAGAAAATTTCTCCTTTACAAAAACAAAGTGCTTATATTTAAAGGCTAAATGATCTTCTCACTCTGAGATTTCATGATTCTCTAGACAGCTCTGAGGGATTTTGTGGACTCTCTTTGCTATACAACTATGAACAAATTCTATAACTTCCTTGTTTTCAAATAACTCCAAGAAGATGTTAAAAATAAAAGATGTATAAAAAAAAATAATGTCCTTCAAGAACATGGAAGTCAAAGACTCTGAAGAGAGGACATTACTTGGGAGGCTAAGCACCCTGTCCACTGGGGTTGAGCAAGAGCATCTCAGACAGAAGAAAAGCATGAGCATGGGATGGACACGAGTAATGCATTCAAGAAAGAGCAAAAGTTAGCCTTTCTCAGCCTCTCAACTTGTCCTCCACCTCTAGCATTTCCGCTTCCAATCCATTCTGCCTTCCAAATCAGAGCAATCTTTTCAAAATTCAGTTCTCTTGGTAGATATGCTTAGCATTCTTGAAATGTACCCCCCAGCCTAGCCATTCCTTGCGAGTATGACCGCCCCACCATTTGGGCTCCAGTTGCGAGTGCCCCACGTTGGGCTGCCAGTTGCGAGTGTCCCCCCAAGTCCCACGCGGTTAGAGTTCAGGTTCAGGGTTCAGGCTCTGGAGGAGGCCGCATGCAAATGAAAGAGATTAGACAAGAAAGTATAAATTTGGGAATATTGGGGGCCAGGTGGGAGCCCAACTCAAGGGGAAGGACTCCACCCCGCTTTGGCCTTGCTATCCCTTTTATTAAGACTATGGGATACACCCATAGCCCTTAGGCAGGCAATTCCAATAATAGCCAATCAGTAAGAATTTACGTAAAACTAAAAGGTGGAAGTTGCTTTAGCTACCATTGTCTCAACTAAACAGTGGGTGGTTGGCTCTGACCTTTCAGAGCTTCAAGGTTGACCAGCCTTCCAGGTTCCTTGTCCACACCTCTCTGCTAGTGAAGACAATGGGTGGCTTCCAACAATTCCTTATCTCTCCAGCCTCACCTTCATCAACCCACGAGTCCTTCATAGCTGCAACTCTGCTCCAACCACCACCACTTGGCTAACTCTACCTGATCTCCAGGACTTAGCTTAAGGGTGGCTCCAATGAGAAGTCTTTCCCTCTCCCCAGGCTGGTTTGAGTTTGTCTTCTAAGTGTCTACAAGTATTCATCAGCACACATCAGACTATATCATAACAGCCTTCTTGCTTGTCTGAGCCCCCCAGGACTGTGAGCTACTTAAAAGTAGAAACTCAATAAATATTTATGGAAGAAAGAAAGGAGGGAGGGAGAAATGGTGGGAGAGAGGGTAGAATCCTAAAGAAATCTCAAATGTGAGAAATAAACTAATGAAGAACTAAGAGCCAGGGAAGGAGTAATGAGAAACATGAAAGAAAGGTATATTATGTGAGCAGAGGAGAACAGAGCTATTAGTAAGAGTCTCTTCTCATTGTAAGAGAAATACTCTAGAGAAATCAGGTAGCTAATGATTAAAACTGGGTTATTTGCCCTTTTTTGTACCATGAGTCTTTTGGCAGTGTGGTGAAACCACTTTCTCAAAATAATAGTTACTTATACAATATATAATACATATGATAATAAATAAAACTACTTACATCAGAATGTTAAAACATATTGTAAGTCATATATATGCTTCTTTGCTCATTAAGTAATAAGATCTAGCAGTTAGTATATAAACCATTGTAATTTCCCAATAGTAATAAAATAAGACCTCCAGATATCTGTATTAGTTGTAATGTGATTTTGAAATACTTCTGGGTACTACTAGTACTTTTGTGGTTTGCTGCCTACACTCAGAATTGAAGGAAATGCTAAATTTCCACTGAAGATTAATATTTCCCCATGAAAAATGATAGACCCTAATCAAGTCACTGAATTAGCCATGAGATCCTAGCTGAGCTTTGCCAGATCAATTTCAGGCAGTGATGGAGCACAAGCCAGAGTAAAATTAAGTCATGAATGAATGGGAGGAGAGAAAGTGAAGGTCATGGTTATAGGCTCCTCTTTCCAGATGTTTCTGTGAAAGAAAAAGAATGAAAAGGCTTGGAGTAGCCTGAGGGGGGAGGGGAATGTCAAGGGGATATAGAAATTGAACATCTTCTTGTGACCCAAAAAGTAATGTCAGGAACACAGCTAAATCACTATAGGAAGCCATTCCCGCATCATGAACAAAGGACAACAGATGAGGACAGGGAGTTATTAGCACTGTGTGTAGTAGTACAGGGAGATCAAGAACTGCACAACCTCACTGTCAGAACTGCAGGAAAAAAGACCATCAAAGCCATAGCATTCTTTTTCACTGAAAAGTAACCAACTCTTGTTGTTTGGAATAGGATAGATAATGGGTTGTCTTTGGAGTCAGTCTGCAATTTCCACTTTCCATGTAATACTGATTATAGAAAGGACCATGAAAAGAATGCTTCTAGTCCACAGAGAAGACAGAATCTCCCAGAAACTTGCTCAAGATACAGCCTTTCTTGTACAGATGAGAGATGGCATCGGGGCAATAAAAGTTACTGAACCTATTTTTTTCTGGGTCAAAATTGAACACTATCAATATCTGTTGATATTTGAGGCATCAGATGCTTTGTAAAAGAATGTGTACGTGAGACACATACAAAATTAATGAACATGGCAGAACAGACCCAATGGTTATTAAACACAGAATGCAACTGAAACAAAAATTGAGAAAACTTGGCTTTCTTAATAACTTCCTTTCCTAGCCAAAGTTAAAAAAAAAAAAAAAAAAAAAGACTCCTGAAATTTGATGAGCTGTGCAGTAGGGCCTTCTGAGAGTTTGGGGAAACCATGAATAGAAGGAAAACTGTACAGATATGCAAATACCTTATGCAAACCCAGGCTTTGCTTTTTCTGCAACTGAGGGTAATTAAGTGGTTAGAGAACTGCCTTTGAGCCTCTTCTCAGAAACAATGGTGGATCTATTGGCTAGTTGACTTCATCAGGCCTTAGCCAAACCAAGATAAATCACATTAAATGTCCACTGACACAAACCCAGGGCCTGTCGGACACTGAGAACCCCAATGCAGAGCCTGTGGGTGGGAAGCTGGCCATCCCTGGGACTGAAGCTAGGGTGCTGCGAGGCAGGAGCCTAAAGAGAGATTGTTGGACATTGTTAATTGTGCTTTTCTGTGTAAGGAGCTCAACGCCCTTTACAGAAGTAACCTCCACCAGGCCCACCTCACTTCAGTGAGCTCCACCTGCCACCAGAGTGTTTTTAGCCCACACTCAACTCCAGAGTGAGAGAGAAAGGGATTTATTCAAGGTCACCCAGCAGATGGAAGACAAACCTTGGGTAATACTAACTCCTAGTCCTGTGTCTTATCTTTCAGGCACTCTTTATCTCAGCCTGTGGCTTCCAGGGAAACAGAAGGGGAAAAAAACAAAAACACACACAAAACGACAGTTCTTTTCTAAGAGCAATAAAGACTGGTCTTTCTGGAACCAACCTGGAGTTCTCAGAATACCTAACACAGGAGTTAAGAGAAAAAGATCACATTTTCCAAACCTAAAGGTTCAGGTTTCTAACCCCCCACCTTCTGTGCACAGAATAAACTACCTCTGGATCTGTGGAAGCAGTACAAATTGAACACAGTGTGTCAACTGGAGAGTTATACGTTTCTGAGAAATATGAGACTCTGTCAACCCTCAGCTTTGGGTACCTCAGATCTCAGAGATGCAAGTGCTGGTGTACTTCACGCCAAAGATACCCTCGGAACCACCCCGCTCACTTTGAAGATTCAGGACCCCCCTCCCCGCCCCGCTTCCAGCACTCTCCACTCCATTCAGTAACCAGTGTGTCCTTCAACAGCACAAACCAGTGGAGCTCCTGCTTCTAGAAGCACCTCTCCGCTTGGAGAAGGGGACACGGGCTGGCCTGCCATCCAGGGAGGCTTTCAGGTAGAGCCGTCTCAGTCTCGGCACAAATGCTGGTTTCCAGAGCAGAGGGCTCCTGCGAACTCGGACTCATTTGCCTGTGCAGGTTTGCTCTGTGTGCCCAAGAAACTAATGAGAACCTGAGAAACAAACACTTTCTATTTCATTCTCTCCTGAATGAGGAAGGGAAGGGGCAGGTGTCTGCACTCACCTGGAAGTTCCGCCTTCTATTGTTTTCTCCCCTCCGGTCTCTGCTGTGTTTCTGCTTGACAGTAAATCAGAAGCCACAGTACCCAGATCCCACACCTATGTCATCCAGCCACCTGGGGACCCCTCACATCTGGTCAGGACACAGAAGCTCTAATGACTCAGCTTTTAAAAGGCACCTTCTGTATCTATGAGCTTTGCCTTTTCCTAAAGCCAATAACACCTTGACCATGTGAAAATGCTTGTGAAGTACTTTAGGTCAAAACCTCAAATTGAATTAAAAGAAAGGACAAAAAGAGGCTCTAGCTACTTCCCAAACACACAGATTGTGAGGCACACAATTAGAGTTGGGGCAAGTTATTTATTGCCACATTTAGTACCTTAGTACCTCTGCAGCACTTAACATATGCCATAGAATCCACAGAGTCCAGTGGCTGAAGGGAGCCCTGAATTCACCATCTGCTCATGTGAAATAAAATGTTCACCTGGAGACATTTATGAAATTATAATATGTGTTGTGGGATCCTTTCTAAAGAAGTGGAAGTGGGAACCTCCACATCACCAAGAGACCCCTTTGCCTCTAGGCCCTGTCAAGTTCAGCATGCCAATCACCAGTGCAGGGCATCGCCACACTTATCTCTTCCACTCCTACTGAGGCCCAAGACCCCTGATGAATAAACAGTAATGCAGGCAGCCCTGCTCCCAATCCCAGATGCACAGTCAATAGAAATCGCTCCTCTGCTTTACTATCTTTGACACCTGCCCATCTCCCCTCACACCTCCCCGTGGGCGTTCCAGAGCTCCCTCCACACCTTGCTAACCCTCACCTTCAGCTCCAGCCTGCTTCTCCCTTTGCTTGTTGTGTGTCCTACAAGCCCCAGAAGTGCAGATTTCCTCCTATTTAAGGACAATGAGACCTCCTCTGATGTTTAAACCCCTAACACCTGAGGGCCTTTACTATTCCCTGTCCACATCTTTCTTCTGGACCTTTCCACAGCTGATGCCTTTCTGCCTTAAAATATGCAAACCTTGCCCTAGCTGGTTTGGCTCAGTGGATAGAGCGCCAGCCTGTGGACTGAAGGGTTCCAGGTTTGATTCTGGTCCAGGGCACATGCCTGGGTTTCAGGCTTGATCCCCAGTGTGGCATGCAGGAGGCAGCCGATCAATGATTCTCTCATCATTGATATTTCTATCTCTCTCTCCCTCTCCCTTCCTCTCTGAAATCAATAAAAATAAAAAACTACAATAAAAAAAAAATATGCAAATCCTCCCCATCTCAGGGTGTGGATGTAGGGGAGTTCCCTTCCAACCGCATCACCTCCTTCCTCTCAGCCAACCTTTGCAATCTCACCCACTGTTGCATTTCTGTAGTGCTCATTCATTTCTTACCCTCAGGCAGGCTGGCCCACATGGCTCCCCTGAAACCATGAGCTCTGAAATGTCAGCAGCAATCCTTGACCACATCCAATAATAACCTCTCCCCATTTCTCATTCATCTTCAATTCTCTGGAACATTTCACAATTTGGTAATAACTACCCTCATTTCAATTTCTAGCACTCTGCCCTCCTGGTTTTATTGCTACCTGGTGTTTCCCTTCTGTCTCCTTTATGGTTTCTCTTCCAAAGGTGGGAGCAGGGGGATGACCCATCCCCAGGCCTCAACCTCATACTTTCCTCATCAACTGCCTGCTCTGAAATAGCCCATTGGTCCTCATTGTTGATAGAACAAAGTATATTTCTAGCCATTGAGGTCTTCCACATGACCTCACCCCACCAACCTTATCTCCTACTCTTCCCTTCAGCACCAGCCAAGCTGCTGTCCTCCCCCCTGGACAGCAGGTGTGAGTGTGTTAATCAACTCCAAAGTTCTACCTGGGCCACTTTCCTTCTACTTTCCTTTTCCCTATGCAAATCCTACTCCTTTTCCAAAGTCTAGCTAAATTCTCATCTTCTGTCACTTGTATTACTAATGCACAGAAAACATAGAAGGTGTCTTATCCCCTCATAGTCTATGATAGACATATGGAAGCAGAACAAAGCCAAATATATCAAAGGTATTAAATAAATCTATTTCATAAATATACTTCACCTCTACATCCTTTTGCCATGACCATCATAGCAGCAAGTAAATTGTAGGACATAATTTTTGTTCACATATTGCTTCCTTTGCAGACATTGGTAGTCAAAAAGTGTATTATTATACATTACAGTTTTTCATTTCATAGGTTTAGCTTAACAATCCAGTACTAAGTAGACCTATTTGTTTCCTCCTACTTATTGGCAGGGTTCCGGTAGGTTGTTATTAGGTAGTAGCAGTGTATCACACTTGGCTATGTGGTCTAAACAGGATGGCTTATGCCATCGACATGGTTTATCTGAAATAGTGAGAAGCAGACTTTTCCTATTTTACAAAATAGAGTGCTTTGTTAAAGCATCTAAATTTAAACACCCAATAATACCACACCAAATACTGTGCTTTAAAGATAACACCAGTGTAGCTTACATCTAGAGAAAACAAGCACATAGAGAAAAAGTAATATCTTTCTTATTCATTCTTAATTGTTAATAACTTAATCTAAACTTTTATTATCTCACACATTGATTAAAATATCACTTTACAAACCACATCTGTTGTATCAGAAACAGCTATTCCACCCCACCCCCTGTGTGCATTCCCCTCTTTAGTAGAACACCCAGTTCTTAGCTGCCCACTGCTCAGCCTGCCTTTCAGCTAGATATGGTCTGTGACGATGTCTGACGAATAGGATACAAGCAGAAATGTCATGTGCAGCTTCTGAGATGTATCTAAAGGAAAGGAGTGTTCCCTTCTTTCATTTTTCTTCCTTCCCAATGACTAAATGTAGATAAAAACCATGGACCCTCCAAGGCCATGAGTGGAAGCCTCTGTGGAGGCTGGTGGAGTAGCCAAACAGAAGGAGCCTCGTCCTTGATGTTTTTTAAACATTTGAAATTCTTTTGCAGGGATGTAGCATTCTTACATTTGTAAATGGAAAAAAGAGTAAATATATTGGCTTATTTTTGTATGTTTAGCATTTATCATGAATATTCATGATATATATATATAGATACGTCTCAGAAGCTGCACATGACATTTCTGCTTGTATCCTATTCGTCAGACATAGTCACAGACCATATCTAGCTGAAAGGCAGGCTGGGCAATGGGCAGCTAAGAACTGGGTGTTCTACTAAAGAGGGGAATGCACACAGGAGGTGGGGTGGAATAGCTGTTTCTGATACAACAGATGTGGTTTGTAAAGTGATATTTTAAGCAATGTGTGAGATAATAAAAGTTTAGATTAAGTTATTAACAATTAAGAATGAATAAGAAAGATATTACTATATATATATATATATATATATATATATATATATATATATTTGCTCAGAAAATTTATGCAAGAGTAGGCCTTCCTTCCCCTGGCTGCCAGCACCAGCTTCCCTCCAACACCTGGGACCTGGGCTTCCCTCACAGCCCCAGCTTCATCCAGAAGGATGTCCGGTCTAATTAGCATATTATGCTTTTATTATTATAGATGTGTGTGTGTGTGTGTGTGTGTGTGTGTGTATATATATATACTAAAATAAAGATATTTTGTCATGATAAAGCACATATTTTTGTTACTCAAACTTTGAATTTTGCCCTTTAGAAACAACCTGAATTCTATAATCGGTCTTAATTTTCTAAAATAAGATTGTATACATAAAGGTTTTACAATTCTTCTCTGCAAGAAAAGAGAAAATAAAATATTTATCTTGGAGATTGTATACATTTAGCTTTTGAATTTCTTCTCTGAATAAAGATAAAATAAAATATTTATCTTGGGTCTTGGGGAATATGTTAAACTTTCTACTACATAATCCACATACAAAATTGACAAAAATGTCCCTGACCAATAGCTTTAAATACCCCTTTCATACACTAATTCAGGACAGTTGGGTTTTTTGGTGTGTTTTTTTCATGACTAAAACACATTATTACATCTTAACTCAGTATTAAGAACCTTTCTTAAATAAACTAAATAATTGTTGCAATTATTTTGCAATTTTGCTTATTACTATTTAATGCTTATTCCCTTGTAGGAGCTGAGAAGCATAGCCTGGTTCTTGATTTTTGTATACCAGACATGCTTGCCCTGAAGTACCTGCCTCCAGAGTTCATTTCACGAAAGAGAAATAAGCATCTATTCTATTTAACTCACTGTTTTTGGAACTTTCTGTTGATTATGTGTTGCTAGACCTGATTTTAACTGACATACCTGAGGATCAAAACTCATAATTCAATTTGTAACTTCCAGAAACTCCAAAACAAAATCCTGACAAGCACATAAATAGCTTTTCTTCCAAAGTTCATGTATATGCCTTCCTTTGTATATTAAATGGATCCATGACTCATTTCAACTAAATGGACTAAAATAAGCATTATTGTCTTTCCTCATATTCGTTCCTTTATGACTTTCTTTACGAAAAGACAGGTTGAGTGGTGTTGTGGAATGAGCATGCAATATGTGATACACGAAGCTTAAGTTGACTTTCATCTCTGCCCTTTATCAGCCATGTGACCCTGAGTAAATGACGTCCTGTACTAAAAAAAAATGGAGTGAATAATTTCCATTTGAATCATCAAAATCCCCACCAGGATTGCTATGAGAATTAAATGGCACAAATAAATGGCCTAAAGAGCCTGGCCAGTGACTGACATGTAGGAGGGGCTCAATAAATGCTTATAAAATCTAAAGAGAAAAAAAAAACCACAAAACAAAAAACTTAACCACAGAGCATACAACTCCAAAGTAATTGGCTTCTAACCAATAGTGATGTTCTCTCTTTTTAAAAAAATATATTTTATTGATTTTTTACAGAGAGGAAGGGAGAAGGATAGAGAGTTAGAAACATCAATGAGAGAAAAACATTGATCAGCTGCCTCTTGCACGCCTCCTACTGGGCATGTGCCCGCAACCAAGGTACATGCCCTTGAATGGAATTGAACTTGGGACCTTTCAGTCCATAGGCCGATGCTCTATCCACTGAGCCAAACCAGCTAGGGCAGTGATGTTCTCTTAAGTGGAGAGAAAAACTGTACCACTCACAACAGGGATTAGGGTCTTCTATACAGAGCTAGAAACTGAGACTACTATAGTCTAGCTCTTCTATAGGCAGTAAAGATTCAGGGGAGTCCAAGACAAAAATCTTCATTTGGTGCAAGTTAAAGAGTGCCATAGATAGTCTGCAAAGATGGCAGCCAACCAACCTCTCAACTCCATATGCACATGCACACACCATTCCTCACAGTTAGAAAACTCTTTTGCTCTCTCCTTGAGATTTGCTTTGACCAATAGAATGCAGCAGAGTGGCATCTTGTGAATTGTGACAGGCCTAAGACATAAGAAGCCTTACTGCTTGTGTTTGCTCTCTTGGAAGCCAGACACCAAAACGGGGACTCAGAACTGTTGGACATTGAAATTGGAACTCAAACATTTTTTTGTTGTTGTTGTTATTATATGTTTATTTCTAGTCTGCAGAGGCAAATTTTTTTAAAGGAAAGAAATGGGGGAAAAATAGATACAGAGGCAAAGAAGCATTGAACAGACTGTCAAACTACATCGGGAAGGCAGGGGAGGTTGGGCGAGGGGGGCTGTAGGAGATCAACTGAAGGACTTGTACTCATGCATATAAGCATAACCAATGGATACAAGACATTGTGGGGGGGGGGGCAGGTAGGTGAAGGCATGTACTGGGGGGTAGGGGAGGCCGGAGGGAGGTCAATGGGGGGAGAAAAAAAGGAGACATATGTACTACTATTTGTAATACTTCAAACAATAAAAAAAATAATAATAATAATAAAGAAGAAGCTTAGGCTAGACTACCTGCTAAATGAGAGATATCCTAGAGAGAGCTCACCCAATAGGAGGAGGAGGAGGGAGAGGAGGAGGAGGAGGAGGAGGAGGAAGGGGAGGAGAGGGAGGAGGGAAGGAAGGAAGGAAGGAAGGAAGGAAGGAAGGAAGGAAGGAAGGAAGGAAGGAAGGAAGGAAGGAAGGAAGGAAGGAAGGAAGGGAGGGAGGAAACCCTATTATCCTAGCAAGCCATCAATTTTCTTTTCCTTCATTCTCTGAAACAGTACTGGATGAGAATTGGGAAATACTGATTTTAGTTATAGTTATACCACTTGGGTAAGTCACTAACCATATTTGCTGGTATATAAGAACATCCAAATATTACAAAGAAAAGTTTTAGGAAAAAATAAACTGTTTAATCATGCACGTACTGAAAGCAATATTATTTTTATTTGTTTTTTTTTTTATATTCTTTTTATTGATTTCAGAGAGCAAGGGATAGATAGAGATAGAAACATTAATCATGAGGGATAATCATTGATTGGCTGCCTCCTGCATGCCCCCTACTGGGGTCAAACCCCAACCTGGGCATGTGCCCTGACATGGAATTGAACCTTGACCTCCTGGTTTTATGGGTCATCGCTCAACCTGAGCCACACCGGCTGGGCACTGAAAGCAATTCTAAAGTGGCTTGGTAAAGGGAAAATTTTTTGTATAAACATACTATACTATGCAGTAAAATTAGATAGAGTATAAAAAGTCACATGGCTACAAAGAAATATTCTAAAAAAGACCAAACAACAAAATATACTAAATTTACTGGTAAATGAAGTCCCATACCATGGTGAAGCCAGGGTGAGGACTTTGGCTGTATTCTGAATGAGGAGGGAAGGCAGTTAAGGGAGGGTTTTGAGATTGCATGTTTAAAGAGTCACTTTGTCTGCCACTGTACAGATGGGGAAGGAGGGATGGTTAGGAGACCATGTAATAATCCAGGTAGAATATGATGGTGCTTGCATCAAGGTGGCAACAGAGGAAGTGGTAAGGAGCAGCAAGCTTCCAGAAACATTTGGAAAGCAGAGAGAACTACATTAGTGTTAGCATTATTATGCCCATTTTACAAATAAGGAAACTAAAGGTGGTATAATATTACTCAAAATGATACAGCTAATAAATGCAGAGTCACAATCAAAGCAGGGTTTGATTCAAGAGCTCATCCTCTTTGCCACACTGCCCTACTGCCTTACTTTTAAAACCTCTGAGCTTCATAAGTCAGAAATTCCACAGATAAAACTGTCCCAGTTCTACCCTGCCCCATCCACAGATAAAATAAAAATAGGCCAAACCCCAGTGTCAATTTATCGGATTGTTGAAAGAGCATTGTGCCTTATGACTCGAAGAATCCCTCCCCTTTACATGAAAGAATACCCAAAGCCACACTGTTGGATGTGAACAAGCTCTTGCCCCAGACACAGTAGGCCTTACCCATCACCCACAACTGCCTAAAATCTGGGTGAATGGCTTTCTCTCTTACAGAGCTTGCCAAACAAGTCCTTGCAACTGCTTACCTAACAAGATCAGAACAACAATGTCATAAAACAATTATAGAGAGGACTTGCGAAATAGTAAGGCATGTTAAAATGATTTTATCATAACCTGCCACTCAGTAAAATTAAATGGGATCTTGGGAAACAATTTCCATGAAGTGAAGATTCTCTTACTCTACTTGAAATTCTGTTGCTCATGACCTTTCACAGTGACACAATATGATCCAAACATGTTTGTGTGGGTGCTTCTTAGAAGAGATGTGTGTGCACAAAAGAACGCGTCACTGTGAATAATCAGATGGTCATGACCTAGGTGCACTCTATTTTGAAATAAATAAAATAAAAAATTCTTGCCTTGGCCAGTTTGGCTCAGTGGTTGGAGCATCGGCCCTGGGACTGAAGGATAGCTGTTTCCATTACAATCAAGGGCATGTACCTCCGTTGCAGGCTCAATCCCCAGCCCAGATTGGGGCATATGTGGGAGGTAACCAATCAATGTGTCTCTTTTACAATGATGTTTCTCTCTCTCTGTCTCTCCCCCTCCCTTCCATTCTCTCTAAAATAAAATCAATGGGGGAAAAATATCCTTGGGTGAGGATTAATAAGAACAACAACAAAAATTAATAGTAGCTTAAAACCTTGTTAAAATTCTCTAACATAAAACATATTTAATAAGAGGAGCTAAGTTCCCTTCTCCAATTTTCAAATGTCCTGTCACCAAAGTTGAAAACAAAAGGGCCTTCTCTTCTCTGAATCTCTCCCCCACCACCACTGAACCCCTTTCTAAAGCAGAGGACTCCAAGATTTTCAGCTGCAAAGCCTTGGAGACCCCAGAGGCTCAACTGTTAAAAGAACACCAATTTTTGACAGAGGAGTCACATGCAAAGACAGTGACGTTTAATTGACATCAAATTTATTGTCCTCAAAACAACCTTCCCAACTCAAAGCAAAACCCTAATTACTGGTGAGAAAGACACTGCCTGTTAACTGACTGTGAAAGAGTAACTTACAGTGTGTCTCCCTGGCAGCAGAAGTCCTCTTGGCAGTCACAAACGTGGGTTTTGTGTATTCAGAAGCAAAGCTCAGAGGAGCAGAAGGGAGTAAAAAGGGTGCGGCATGGGAAGTGTGCCCTTTCCCCCATTTGCCCCAGAAAGTCACAGCACTGAGAGCTCTTGGAAAATTCCCCATTAGGAACACAAGCTTGCACCATGATAAGAACAAAGAATGGGCACTTTTTTTTTTCTTTCTTTCTCTCTTTTAAGTAGTTTCATATCCATTGAAATCTCCCACTCCATGCTTAGGGCTTATAGGAAGATCGCACTAACATAAATGAGGAAAATGCTCATACAATTTTTTTTTTTAAAGAAATATAGCCCTAACCGGTTTGGCTCAGTGGATAGAGAGTCAGCCTGTGGACTCAAGGGTCCCAGGTTCGATTCTGGTCAAGGGCATGTACCTTGGTTGTGGGCACATACCCAGTGGGGAGTGTGCAGGAGGCAGCTGATCAATGTTTCTTGCTCATCGATGTTTCTAACTATCTATCCTTCTCCCTTCCTCTCTGTAAAAAAAAAAAATCAATAAAATATATTTTTTAAAAATAAAAAAGAAATATTTTTTTTATTGATTTCAGAGAGGAAAAGAGATAGAGAGAAAGAAACATCAATGATGAGAGAGAATCATTGATCGGTTGCCTCTTGCATGTCCCCTACTGGAGGTCAAGCCCGCAACCAGGGCATGTGCCCTTGACTGGCATTGAACCCAGGATCCTTCAGTCCACAGGCCAATGCTCTATCCACTAAGCCAAATGGGCTAGGGTTGCTCCGAAAATTTTCAATCACAGAATGACACAACCTAATCTTGCCAGAGATAGACGACATAAAATAATATTAAATTCTTGTACCTGAGAGCTGTCAAGCATTAAGGTAAAACAACACTAGGAGATAAGCAGGCATTACCAGCAGAAAGGCTAGTAAAAGAGATTGTAGGTTGGAGAATGAAAAGGGTGGGAGAATGGAAAGGAGTCGGGAGGAAGGAGAACTGGCCCAGGGACCAGAGCTTCAGAGGAAGTGCCTACAGAAAACTGCCTGGCAATGGGACCCCTCTTTCCTACAGTCCCACCCCAGGTAGCATATTCCCAGAGGGCATGGACCAGGAACTCACTGGCCTACTCCCAAACTTGGAGAGCTCCTTACATGTTTGTCCTAGTTTTTCTGAAACAGGTGGCCCCAATGCAGAAGCACAGGACTCATTTCCCATCTAAAACAGACATGATCTCCAAATAGGATCCATCTTTGGAAATTTCCTCCAGAGGTTTGGAAAGTAGTCCATTTTAGGACAAGTGGGAAATGGCTATATATAAGAGAGAAACGAGTGGATTGCAATTGTCTTTTCAGAGTTTTCTTTAACAGACCTGAATGTGTACACCCACAGAGTGAAAACCTATGGAATTCAGAACAAAATGAAACCTGGAGTTCAAATCCAGCCTGTCTCTGAGGAAATAACTTACACTCTAATTCTTATGTGTGAAATGGAGTTGGAACAAGTATATCAAGATGTGCTGTGACTATGCCATGAGGAGATTTATTTAAAGTGCCTGGTACAGGGCCACCACTCAGTTGGTACTCAGTGAGTGGAGTGTCCCTGAATTAATCACCCTCAACCCAGACACTGGCTCTGGAGGTTCAGAGAGCTAAAGATCAGTTGGCTGTGTTGGTTATTTAGAAAAATAAAATAAAACATCTAAGGAAAAGCAATAAGATGTCCCCTGTCAAGAAGACTGGATTTTATAGAGAAAGGAAGGAGCAATACCTGCCAGCCCATCACACCAATCACAAGCTTACATCACAGAAGGGATTACCAGAGAAGAATCCGGATGCCTTTGAATTGCAAGTAAATAAGGAATAACTTCTTAGTATAAATATGTCCCAATTATGGCAAGGACATACTTGTACTAAAAATGTTATTTGCTGTTTATCTGATGTTCAAATGTAACTGGACATCCTCCATTTTTATTTGCTAAATCTGACAACCTTATCGTTGGTTCACCAAAGCAATTGAGAAAGAGATCTGAAATATTGTTCATAAAGTCAGAAAAAAAAGCAATTCAGGGAGCCCATCATCAACTTAGCACGGACTACAGAATGTCACCCTCCTACTTCCCCCATTCCTAGGTAGTATCAAGTGGCTGGGGAAGAGAGAGTCTAGTGACAAAAGTGTAGGAAAGAACAGACCCAGAATTGGGATAAAGGTAGGGAGTGAAGAAGGGGAAAAGGAAAGCAAGAAAGAAAGCAGAATGGAAGGAAGAATAGCAGGACTGAAGGAAAACAAGTAATCAACACAAAGAATTCCTTAGGTAGTTTTGATACTATTGTAATTAGCTAGTTATTAATAATGGGAAAGAAGCAAAGGAAAAGTCAGACATTATAGACATGTCATTTGGGCAGCTTCACCAGGAAGCTGCAACTTTGCACTCCCCAGGGAAGCACCAGTCTATTCTGTAAAACGCTGGGTAAACGGGAATGGACAATGGGGAAACAGACACATGCCCAGTAAAGTTGGATGCCATAAAGAAGGTACTTGCCTGTCAATCACACGTGGGGACAGAGATGCTTGGCCAGAATGGTCATGGCCACTACAAGTCCTCAAACATTTGGGAACACAAAATCTGCTAAATAAAGGAGTTCGCTCTCTTGTTGCTCTTGAGTCTTGGCTTATGGGGGTTTTTTGCTCCTGTTTCATTGCATTCACTGTGGGCCCCACACTCAATGAACTAATGGACTACAGAAGGAAATACAAGATAAGCTAGGCTGACGCTGAACTGGACCTGGCTTTAACACGGAAAGGGAACTCTGGACACTGACTCTGATGTTAGCTCTACTAAAGCCCCAGCTATACTTCTTCTGCGGTTGGACTAAGGAAAATGTGACTTTGAAAGCTCAGGGATATAATTCTACAGAAATAAAGCTTTCTACCATATCTCATTCTTCTGTGGAGGCCTCTGGAAATTCTTATTCCTGTGGTACCCTAAGAATCGCATTTCCACAAGCAACTGGGGGAGATGAGACCCTCTCTTATCTGATAATAGTTTGAAAAGCTATCTGAGCATGTTACACATCTTACACTATTTTCTTAACATTTAAAAATGGATGTGAAACCCATTTCCTGCCACCAGGTGCCAGAGGTCAGTGTCTGTCTTCTAGGAGTACTTTCCAGCACACAGGGAGTTAAGGATCAATATTGCATCATCATTGCAGCATCCCTAAGCCTCTCAGGGAGCAAGGTCACTGCTCAGGTTCCACAACAAGAGCCTGGGCTCTCTGCACTCACATGATTGCTTTTCTCCAGACACCTTATTGCATTTACCATAATTGCTATGTCTCTCCCCACTTGAGGAAGGAAGCACAAACCTCCCCCCAGTTGGGTCCTCCCATCATCCAGAATATAAATCACACCTGCAAGTTGTCAGCAGCAATTCCCCTTTCCCCAAAGCCGGTACTGCAGGCAAAGCTGGGGAGAGTGTGGGAGGTGAAGAAAAGAACATTGGAGTAATGAGACCTTCCCTCAGGGGTCCATGGCCATGAGGCTGAATGGACACACTGAAGAAGGCCTGAAATCTTCAGAAGGTAAAGTCCAAATGCATACAAGATGAACAAGTAGATTTGAAAACACAGTTCCTCTAGGCCAGTGGTCGGCAAACTGCGGCTCACGAGCCACAGTTTGCCACTCTGTTGACTAATGAGTTTGCCGACCACTGCTCTAGGCCCAGAGAATATTCAGCCCTTCGTGACATGTTCAGGCTTTCTCCACTCAATAAAGATCAAGGAAGCTGGACCCAGAACTGGTGTGAGACAAAGAAATCCATGGGCCCCAGCAACAAGCAAAGTGTGCTGTGTTAGCTGTAAAGAAAAGACCAACTTCTGAATTTCCTTCTTCCTGCTGTGGGAAATGCACAGTTGATGAAGCCCATTCCATCAACACGACCCACACACATCATAGAACGGAAAACTCATATCTGAACGTCAAAAGAGGAAGGTAGGGGAGGAAATTGCAAGGTCAAAGTGACCTCCTGGGGAAGTCTGACTACTCAACATGTTTAAAGCATTATTAGACGGTCTGGAAGTAGTAGGCACAGAATGAAAGGGGGAGGGAACCCAAAAGCTGTAGGAAGAAAAGGGGCTGTAAACTTGAGAGTCCCTCCTGGAGTTTTACTGAACCGCCTGCAACACTGCCGGGGTAGAAGTTAAGAGAGGGCAAATAGGTGAGGAACCAGCCAGCCAAACACAAAAGGAAAGGACTGTGGAGTTGAGGTTAATTGTGGTCGTCAGAGATGAGTGGTTACATGGAGAGATTCATTTAAAATTAATGAGGCGTTGGTTGCATTTTATAGGTCTTCCTAGGTAGGAAGATCATAAGCCAAAGAGGCAGAATGAAAACTTTTCCCAACCCATCCCTTCAGGCCAAGTAGACAGACATGGGGTCTCAACACCAGAGAAGCAAAAGGTGCATGGATGCCAAGTGCCATGGAGAGGAGAGGATCTCATCCAGTGTGCCCAAGAGAGGGCACAGCAGTGCTGGGGAAAAGCCCTGAGCATGGGCATGCTTAACACTTGAAGCCGAACCTTTGCTCTGTCCTGAGATTACACGAAAGGAAGAAAACCTCAGTACGACTGTGTTGGAGCTTCTGCCTCTTACTGTCATCACCCTTGGACCTAGAAACAGCAAGAACAGGGGAAGAGAGGTATGTTTCTTTGATTCATCCAGGCAGTGCCAATAAGTGCTTGGCACAGGTGTTTCTAGAATCTGACTTGGTATGGGTGTGAAGATGATGTCTCTATCAGCATGATCCTCATTCAGAAAATAAGCTAAAAGTTGCCTCCTCTGAAGCCCAGGCTGATTTTTTAAACTACTGTTTGATTCAGGAGTGAGAACTTTGTCTTATTTATCTCCATTCCCACCACAAGGCATAATGAAAGCTTAATAAAATTGCCCATAGGTAAAGTAATAAAAAGACACAGTGAGTTTTTAACTATGGTAATTAACCAGAAATGAGGATGAAACACATTGTGAACCTCTGGGGTAGAGAAAGGTTGTCTTATATTTCTTTTACAAGTTTCCTTTCCTCTGAATAATGGGTAGACCCATAGTAGCTACTCCAGGCTGCATGACCAAGACACAATGAGAACTAGGGAAGACAAGTGGTTTAGGACTATTAATTATTATGAGTGTAAAGGTGAAAGCCAACAGGAACTGGATGGATAAGGCCCATACAGGCCACTTAGAAGCTCTGTCTTAACTCGGTAAGAAACGGGGAGCCATTAAAGAGTATCAGAGAGGGAGTCATGAGGCCTTCATCTCAGATAAGTGACGCTGCAGAGGTGGACTTGAAGACAGACAGCCTAGAAGTCATTGCAATAGGGTAGGTAAGGGCTGAAAAAGAGTTAACTGGATCCTGTATAATGAGGAAGGAGGAGAGGCATGAAGGTGGTATGTGCCAGGTACTGCAGGAGACAGAAGGCAGATCACACAATCCCTCCCCTTGGACTCTGGGGAGAGACCAGACTGTGAGTTGCTTGTGGAAACAAATGCCATCATTGAGATGATTGGTGGACCTTGTAGGCCAGACTTACCTTGTGGATAAATATGGAACTTCCTTTTTAAGGAAACAAATGTCCCCATTGTCAGCCATATCAGACCATGGAGATTGAGTGAACTTTGAACTCTGGGAAGGTATCAAAGAGAATCTGTACCCAACATTTGTTTTAAAATGGCTAGACAGATTTTATTTGAGCTACTGCAGTAGGGGAGAGAGACTTCAGTATAGAACTGAACTCAACTCCAAGCTCAGCAAGGACAGCTACAGATACATAGCCCATGGGCAGAGTGAGGGGGTCAGTGGATGGAAAATTACTAAGAGGAACTTGATCAGATATTCAATGTGTGTCAGGAATGGGGTATATTCTCACTATACCAGGCTCAGCAGGCCAAGGACAAGGCCTTGTTGAGAAGAGGGTTCAAAGGAGCCTGACTGAAGTTTCTTTGTCAGAGGGAAGGAGGACCATCTCTGCAGAGGCCCAGTGAAGGGACTGGTGAGCTCTCCACAAATACATGGAAGCAGCAGGTAAGATATGTGGGAATCTGCTGGAAGCCAGGAAAAGACTGATGAAGCCAGGCTCAGGGACTCTAAGACCAGAGAACCCACTGCTGGGGTGAAGGAAAACCACATGAGCATGCTACCTGGAAAACTCCATGACTGAGGAAAAGAGAGATCAGCAGAGCATAGCAGCAAAACAGATAAGAGTCGATTCATATATTTAATTTAAATGACAGAATCCCACCAGGAAGAATCTGTGGAACAAGGTGGCATTCATCAGATACCCAGAAACTATAAGAAGAATCCTTAAAGAAACACTGAACTCCCTGCATCTGGATATAATAGGGTTCTAGCTATTGCAGATTTTATCGTGTAAATGTCCTATGTTCTAGGGACCAACTCCACCAACACAAATTAGTAATGTTTTTTGTTTGTGGGGTGGGAGAGAGCAAAGTCAGCCAGAACTCAGAGAAATATTTTCACCTGAGGACTCAGCGGACTTCTTTGTCCACCCAGGCCCAGAGATCAACAGCACAATTCTGGCCCAAGTGGCTCTTCCAGCATCCAAGCAAAACTTAATAAGCAAAGGGCTCGGCTGGATTCAATTCATCATGTTCCAATCTCTTTCCCAGCCCCACACCCAGCTTTATTATATGATCAAGTGAGTTTGAATGAAACTGTCTCTAAGTCCTCATTTTTATTTCATACTGACAATATTATTTTTATCAAGCTCATATTTCAAGAAGCTTTATTCTACTCTGACTTTCCTGAACCAGGGGAAATTATCTTGTTCCTTCCCTTGGGTTTGAAAGAAAACCTTTCCATAACTAATGTTTGTCAGCAGCACAATTTCTTTTGCAAGAAATTTGACATAGCAAGGAAAAGAGCATCAGGCTGGAGATATAGACACCCAGCGAAGCTTTCAGAAAGGGAAGTCCATCTTCCAAAACACTGTCCTCTGTGTTTCTTCCTGGGCTGTGTGCTCTCCGAGTGCAGCAAAGAGTGGTTTCAAAACAGGTAACACCCAGTGCAGCCTGGAAACTAACCAATTAGAACAGAAAAGCGTCCCTGACTGGACTCCTGTTGGGTGAGCTGTAACGCTTTCATGGGAAGATCTCTGGAAAGGGCAGCAAAGAGGGTGTATCTATTGTTCAGGGGTCTCCAGAAAAACAGAATAGGAGAAGCAGAGACAGAGATTGGCTACTGCAATTCACAGAGGCTGACTAGTCTGAAATCTGTGGCACAGACCAATAGCCTGGAAACTCCAGCAGGTTCACTGCTATAGTCTTGAGGCAAAATTCCTTCTGGAAAACCTGTTTTCACTCTTAAGGCTTTCAAGTGATTGCATGAAACCCAACTCCTTATTGAAGGACATCTCCTTTTCTTAAGTAAGTGGTCAGCAAACTCATTAGTCAACAGAGCCAAATATCAACAGTACAATGACTGAAATTTCTTTTGAGAGTCGAAAACCGACTTCTGCGCATGGGCCACGAAGTTTCAATCACACTGTATGTGCGGGCCCGCATGTGGTATTTTGTGGAAGAGCCACACTCAAGGGGCCAAAGAACCGCATGTGGCTCATGAGCCTCAGTTTGCCGACCACTGTCTTAAGTCAACTGGTAGTAAATGTTAGGAGCATCTACAAAACACCTCACACAGCAACACCTAGAAGAGTGAATACTAACTATAGCCTATCCAAGTTGAAACATAAGAATAACCGTCACAGTGAGGAGGGGTTTGGGGAGAGGAAAACAGGGAGGTCACTCAGGGGATTTGAAGCAGCTGCTATTCATTGCCACATTTTAATTTTTTAAATTAAACCTCCCTAAATGGGGTTCTATAAAAAAAGGTCATCAGCCCGGCTGGCATGGCTCATGGTTGAGCGTTGACCTATGTATGAACCAGGAGGTCACAGTTCAATTCCTGGTCAGGGCACATGCCTGGGTTACAGGCTCAATTCCCAGTGTGGAGTGTGCAGGAGGCAGCCGATCAATGATTCTCTCTTGCCCTGACTGACCGGTTTGGCTCAGTGGATAGAGCATCGAACCTTTGGACTAAAGGGTCCTGGGTTGGATTCCAGTCAAGGGCATGTACCTTGGTTGTGAGCACATCCCCAGTGGGGGTGTGCGGGAGGCAACTGAACCATGTTTCTCTCTCATTGATGTTTCTAACTCTCTATCTCTTTCCCTTCCTCTCTGTAAAAAATCAGTAAAATATATATTTTTAAAAATGATTCTCTCATCTTTGATATTTTTATCTTTCTCTCTCTCCCTTCTTCTCTGATATCAATAAAAATATATTATTAAAAAAAAAAAAAGAGCTCATCACCCTTTAGGGATTGTAGCTACAATTGCTTCTCCTGGTTTTGTGCATGTAGCCTCACAAGGGTTGCTGGTGGGGAAAGCAGGACAGAATGGGGCAACCCCAAAAGAGGCCTCCAGGAGCAGTTCCCAGAAGGACCTGCTCTGCAGTGACAGTGGAAAGTCAAAATGTCATTGGTCTTCATGACAAAATTCTGCCTCCAACCTTCATACTCACTCTGAGGTCATTGGAGCAAACTGTCACCATCACCCTAAGAGGAAAAGTAAATTTACTGCTATTCTCATAGCAAGGACAGCTCCTCATTATTGAGAACCTGCTAAACAATATGGTATGAAACCCTCAATAATATTTAAAAGGTAAGCACTGTTATACCTTTCCTACAGATGAAAAAAAACTGAGGCTTCAAAAGACCAAGTAGCTTATCCATTCCCATGCAAGTAGTTAAGTGGGAGGGCTAGGTTTTAAACCCATCTCTGTTCAATTCAAAGTCCATGCTTTTGCCACAAAGTTATGGAAGCAAATAGATGTACTAACTGGAGGTTAGCATGGGAATATGGGTTGCTTTAGTTTAGGTCATCTCATAAAGGACGCCCAACGTTAAAGACTGGCAGTTGTTTTTGTTGTGTCTTTTTAAAATACATTTTTATTGATTTCAGAGAGGAAGGGAAAGGGAGAGAGAAAAACATCAGTGATAAGAGAAAATCATTGATTGGCTGCCTCCTGTACACCCTACACTGGGGATCAAGCCCGCAACCCATGTGCCCTGATCGGGAATCAAACCGTGACCTCCTGATTCATAGGTCAACACTCAACCACTGAGCCATGCTGGCCGGGCAAGACTGGCAGTTTTAACCAGAAAGGGCAAGTTGTTTTCACTTTTGCTAGTTCATCTCTGGTAACCAAACCTCAGACCCTAGTGGTCGAGCTAATATTCCAGAAGATCCATGAATCCTTGGTTTTGCTTTGGTTCTGCCAAACTCTTACATTTTCTTCCAGTCCCATAAACCTAATGCCAACGTTTCTAATAGTTAGAATGCAAACGTGGTTGATACTCTAACACATGTTACTTTCTATTAACAATGTGGTAACTAAAAAGTTATCAGCATGTTTTACTGCTATATTATTCTGAATGACATCCTCCTTGCCCCCAAAGCAATAATACTTTACCTGCAAACTATTTTCCTAACCAAATATACTCTTTCCCACAGAGAACCACTACCATGGAAATCTATGCAATAAATTCATTTTTGTGACATTGCATATCAAATTTGACAACATAAGTTTGACATTTGGTAAAAGTACATCTTTATTTACATCCTCATAAGAAGACTTCCTCTGTAGCATTTCCCCCAAATGTTCCTATAGTACATATTTTATGCTGACATCAAAAATGGGAGGAAAAAGTTATCTTGTTTCTGGTTTTGCTTTTTGGTTTATGTTTTTTAGATAGCTGAAGAAGTTTTCACGAAGTTAAGAAGGTACCTGGAAATCAGGTTGTGATGAAAAATGATTGGCAAGTCCACAGAGTACTCACTGTTATGAATTCGGTACTAATGACCCATCCATCTTTTGCAGCACCCCTACCCACATGCTTTCCTCAATGTTCTTCTGATGCCAAACTCCTTTGGAAAGATTACTCTGAATAGGATTCATGGGAAACAAATTGGACTTATTTCACTGCAAGAAATTGGACCACGTATAATAAAGTAATGCCAAATTATGCTTGGAACTAGAATATGCTTGGTTCCAATTTCTTGTGACAAAAGAGTTCCAGTTTACAACCAGAGTGTACAGTGTGAAATTAATCCCTTCTGATTTTTAGACATTATAAATATCTCTAGAATTGTGTTATTTGCAAAAGAAATTCTTAATTTTAGTCAACTTAACCATATTACTGTTCCCTAAAGGGCAGGTTTTTATAAAAAGAGTGTGTTGGACACTACCTAAAAGTATATATTTATTGAGGTTGCAAAAAGGGCTTATTATGAAATGGCCTCATAGTTTATTCCAAGGCATGAGAGTCGGGTAATGTTTCATAGTGAGGCTCTAGTAAATTCCTTTTAAATATCTACTGAACTCAATGTTAACAGCTTACTATTGACAAAATAATCTGTCATTTTACTCTCTCTTCAAATGAAAAGTGCCTCAAGGTTACTGCTGTTTTAATCTCATATGTGAAGAAAAACAGAGAGGGAAGCCCTACTTTCTGGTATGTAGATGCATTCTTAATGCCTCAAAAAACATACTTCAATCAATGATTTTCAAAACTGTATAATTGAAAGTATATGTTCAATTTACATATCCTGGCTCATTCTCTAGTATTCTCCATCACTACTTTGAGCTTAGACAAAAGGCCAACTAGAAATAATGTCCTCCATCTGTTTCTGTCAAAATATTTGCAGGGCATCTCCTTTGCCCATACCTGTGTTAGGACCAATGAGGGCACAGAATTGCATTACGGTGGTCCAGTACTTGAGAAGTAAGTTTAAATGCCATGGTAAGATGTTACATGCCTTTGCTTAACAATTATCAACAATAATTGGACAGTGAGCACTCTAGTTCATCAAATATTTGTTTATCAGTCTCCCAATTTATTCATTAATTTCATCTTATTTTTTAATAGATTTAAAAGTAAATTGCAGGCTTATCCATAACCACATCAGCATTATAACATTAACTGAGTTCAATACAACAAAGAATGTTGAATATGATCAAATTGGGGTGTGAGGAAGAGCCTACTGATGTCAGTAGGGAGGCTGGGGACAATCAGGGCAGCCAGCCAAAGTTCCAGAGAGAAGAGATGGTGTGGTCCTGGACCAGAGCAGGGATAGAGGGGGTGAAGAGGAGTGACAATTGGAATGTAGAATTGATGAGTTTTGACCATTTAATACATGGGGGGCAGGATGAGGGAATGGGAGAAATTCATGGTAACTCCCAAATTTCTACCTTGAGCAACAGCTTGGAACTGACTTTAGGAGGATACAACATATTTGGGGGGACGGTCCTAAGTTGGACTTTGAATGTAATTTTGAGATACTTTTGAGGCAACCAGATAAATTAGCCAGTAAACAATAGGATAGAGGGGTCTCAGTCAGAGAGACAGATTGGAGAGTCAGCAGCATTTGTGATGTTAAAAGCTTTTGTCTAGAGAGGTAGTGTAGAGAACAGCTACAGTGTTTGGACAGGTTCAAGCCTTGGACTAATGAGAGGGCACGGTCCTCTAGCCCCAGCACAATTATAGCCAAAGGCTATAGTTGTAAGCTTGACCTTATGGTCCAAACCTGTGGTCCCAGGTGGTTGAGTGATATAGGCTGCAGGAGGTGCAGCAAGTAAACAAAGCTTGATCAGGTGCATGTAATTGAGTAGATTAGAAACCCGCAAGAACATTGTAAACATCTTGACCATGCCCTTACTTTGCCTGGTGGAATCTGGCTATAAAAAAAAGACTCGGCTTACAGGCTGTGGCATTGTCTCTCCATCAGAGAAGCAGTGTCCCACCTAGCCCCAGGTTTATTCTCTTGTCTCTCTTTTCTAAATCCTTCACTGCCTCCTCTCAGGTTCAACCATGGCTGTGCCAGTGTGGCACAAGGTAGAGTATGTAGCCAGAGCCCAGAACAGAACTTGAGGCAGCACATGGATTTTAAGACAACCAGAGGGGAAGTGCCTGTAAAACAAACTGAAAAGAAGCAGTTGGTGGGGAAATAAGAGAACCATAGAGAACAGGATCTTGGGAATAAAGGAAGGAGACAGTTTCAAGATCGACTTGTCAATGGTATAAAATACTGATAAGTCAAAATAGAGGTGCCTCAAGAGTTTATGGGATTTGGCAACTTGAGGGTTGATCGTGACCTTAATAGAAAACAGTTTTCATGGAGCTGGGGATGTAGAAGCCAAATTTCAGTGGGCTGGGAATTTAATGGAAGATGAGGTCATGGCAACAGTAGCTGAAGACTAATTGTTCTAGAAATTTGGGTATGAGAGGAAGGAGGACGGGAAGGTATACACAGTTAGAGGAGGAAGAGGGTCATGGGAAGATCTGCCTCATAAGCACAGCACCTTGGCCATACATACATGAATGCCTGTACTATGCAGTTACCTGAAATGCATGGTCTTGCATTGACAAATCGTGTGCATGTATTATCTCCCTATTAGACTGAAAACTCCCATAAACAAGTGGACCATATACTGCATTCATAGTCTTACAGAACATAAACGCTTGAACGTGTCAGAGATCATTTACTATAGCCCTTCATCTCATGGTTGGAGAGTCGCTCAAGGTCATGCACAGAGTGGTTACTAGGAACTCAAGGTCATGCAGAGAGTGGTTGGTGAGGAACCGCCCTTTGCATTATATTTTGCAGTAAGGAGAAAGGTTTTGTTTCCCAACACAGTTGTCTGGAAGTTCCAGTCTGGGAACCAAAGGTATAGCCTCAATAATGTGGATTTCTTTCACATGCCTCATAGCAATGTGGTCATCTTTATCTCAATATAACAAAGCCAATTCCCACACGTGCCCCCGAATTAGAATTCATTTGTTTGTACAAAATGTTCAGGCAATATACTCTTGCAATTCTTATCACCTCTCTATTTTGCTTATATCTGCCCTATTTAATGTTAAATAGGAGCATTTGTGTGTTGCTGGAAAGGAAGTATTTCTAATTTTTTCTGACCTATCAATAGCAGATGTATAGTCCTGCCTTCATAAGCCCACATATTTTCAGGCATAGTGTTCTATGAATTAATTTTGGATTTCAACTAATAAATAGACTTGGACCAAAACTTTTAACCTTCTCCATTTTGTACTCTTGCTTCTCCAGCTCCCTCTTCAAGCTCCTTTAATTAGCTAAACTTCAAGCCCTTTGAATCACCTAATGTTGGGCAAATGTAGTTGTCCTACCCAGAGAAAAAGAAGAATGAGATAACCCACTTTCAGGGCAACTGATTTATTACACAGAGAGAAACTGCTTGTTAGTTCCCCAAAGTTATCTGTTCTCTTGTTGTTTGGAAAGCACAGTAATTTTCCACTTATTCTCTACTGATGTAAACCAGATTTTTTTTTAATCTTAGAGGAAGCTCCATTTTACATTGTGTGTGTGTGTGTGTGTGTGTGTGTGTGTGTGTGTGTGTGTGTGTGTGTTTTCCTGGTAGGCCACTACAATCAGTTGGCTGTTTATGCCTATATCAGACTTGGTTACAGCATTATACCACACTTGAAAATTTTTTTTCTAGAAATGGCAAGAAAAAAGCCTCTAAAGGCTGAACTAATAACATCTGCCTCTCCAAAGACTCCTTAATTGTATTGGCAAAAAGAGCATTTCTTAATTTTTAACCCTCTTTTAACTGGGTTGTTGGAACAGCAGCATTTAAAGGATAATGACAATGTTAAGCTCAAATAGATTTTCTTAAAATAATTGCTTTCCCCCACTGAGTGCTGGCACGGCCCGAGTGAAATTCTGAGACGTCAGCAGGCTCTCTCTGATGCTGCCCACTAAAAGACTGTGTCGTTCTCACCCATTCTTTTTTTTTTCTCATCCACACTCACCCCGGTTTTACTAGCTATTGAATTTTGTTTTCCTGCCTGTGTCACAGCCGATCCCTCTTTTTATGGTAAATATGTAGTGTTCTCAATGGGCCAACAGTTGCTGTTTCCTTATTTTGCCTTGATGGAAATCTTTTCATTCTGGGAGTCAAACAAACAAAATCAAAACATTGATTTCAAGAGCCTCACCATCTCAGAAATAGACAGGTTGGCCATGAAAATCACAGGTCTGCATACTCTGCTTCTTATCTTGTGTGACCCTACGAAGTGTGGCAACAGCCTGCATGAAATAGGGGCCATCCAACCCTTGCTGGGAGGGCGGCTGAGTCAGGACATGCCATGCTGCCTACCTGGACCATTTTTCTGGGCCTTGGTCATGGCAGACAACCTGAACTGTGTATGGGTATAGAAGAGGCTGCCGTGAGACGGTGAATATGAACCAATAGGGAACTGAAGGCTGTGTCTCCAAGAAAGAAAACCTCTAGAACCAAGGGGACGTCTAAAATGTGAATGCAAAAACTGAGGAGAGGCAAGGCAGAGAGGTAGAACTTCAAAGGTTTCCTGGCATATTACAGTTGCCCCTTGCTCTTACTGGGCAAGGAGAAACTTGTTTGAACATCAATTTTTACAGGAAAAAATTATACTAAATAGTCATGTATTGTGTCCAATTCAAGCTGAGGGGGACCGTAAACTAATGCAGAATAGACTAAACCTCTGTGTGACTATGGTAGCTCAAGAGTGCTATAAGTACAGTCAGAGGGTGAAAGGCATTGGCTTAATTTTGTTGGCACTGAACTTCAGTTCAGCCAGTGTCACTGGACTGACAGACCACCTCAGCAAACCTATCCAGTTATTAGGCTAATAGTTTAAATCATGTAGTATGAAGTTCTTTTCTCTTTCCCTCTATTTAGAATTCTGTTCTAAATACACAATCAAGCTGTGAGTACTCAGTTTCTTTCTAAGTGATGCATGGGGGATGGTTGAAGGAAAATTGAAACACTTTTCCACTATGTTACTTTTTTAACCCATTTGCTTACAATTTATCAGCCACTTATGGGCTACAAAGAAAATTCACCACAATTTATTGCTTGGAAAGATGATGCAGAGAGTTTGAGAGAGAATCACTAATAAATTGATGGTGAAGTGCTTTGTTACTGTAGAGTGCAATTGAAATGCATAATGAGGAATGGCCCCTTCAAGGTCATTCACCCAAGAGCAGGCTAGACCCCTGGATGTCTTACTCTTCAGCTAACAGACCCTGGTACACAAAGCCCAAATAGAGCATGTATTTAATCCCACTTGGCTCCTCCTGGAAGGGGTCCTCACTTATTTCTACCAGATAGTGTGGGCGAGGTTAACAAAGTAAAGGAAAAATAGAGCAGTGCTTCTCAAGCATGGGCAGACAAATCACCTGGGATCTTGCTCAAATGAAAGCTGTGAATCAGTAAGTCTGGGGAGGGGCCTGAGATTCTGCATAGCTGTTAAGCTTCCAGGCAATGCCAATGCTACCCATCCGAAATGCTGCTCCAATCGAAAGCATTTGGCGAGGTACACAGATTATTTTAGTCACTACGATTTCAATGTGCTGGAAAAGACCATCTCTGAAGGAAGATAAAGGGTGTTTTGTGTTTTGTTTTGTTTTGTTTTTTGTTTTAGTGTTTAAGATCTGAAAACAAAGGCATCCAGGTAGAGGTGCCTAGAAGGCAACTGGAGATGTAGAATTAAAGTTTAGGAAGACAGTAGATAATGTGGGTCATGTTTTGGAAATCGTCCACATAAACATGTCAGTTGATGCCAGTATAAATAACTCCATAGAGAGATAGAGTGATATGTACATAAAATAAATAGAGGGACCTCAAACTCCTCAGTTCATGGCACATTTTCACATTGGTTCATGCAAAGCCCTATTTTGGTTTGATGTTTTAAAATTATTTCGTTCAATCATTCATTTCCTTCTATCCTCATCCTCCCCACCACAAGAAATTTTCTAATGTGCTTGGTGGGAAGCCTTTTATTTTGGTAATGTTCTTATCAAGGTATCTTATTTTGTGTGCATGACTTTTTATTGAGGTATAACTGCATGCAGTAAAGTGAAATAACTAATTATATAGCTTGATGAATTTATACACATCTATACACCAATATAATCAGCACCCAGATCAAAACATAGATATTTTCGGCAGTTCTGTGCACACATTTTTAATTTACATAAGTGACATTGTAGAATAGATATTATCCTGTTTCTTACCTCATTCCACAGCACACCATTTTCAAGGTTGATGTATGCATCTGTGCTTACATATTTGCTTCCAACTACTTCAGAGTATCCCCCTTGTGCACCTGCCATAATTTATTCAACATTGCCCAGTGAAGGACGTCTAGATTGCCTCCAGCCACAAGCAATGCTACAATGAACATCTTCACTTATTTTCTCTTATGGATGCAGATGATACTTTTTTTTCCGGAATAGGTAGCCAGGAAAGTGATTACGGAGCCATGGTGTATACACATAGGTATCCTAACTCAAAGTTGACAGAAAGCCTTCCAGAATGGCTCCACCAATCTGCACAACAAATACTTTTTTTCTAGCATTAAATTTGTGTTTCTTTTGAATGTTCACTTTGTTAAACTGGACTCGAGGCAGCCAGGTTTTACTAGAGTTACATTTAGAATCTGCTTATGAATGGCAATTTATTCATTCACTGAATATTTATTGAACAGCCACAATATGCCAGGTACTCTCCCAGGGGCTGGGAATACAGCTGTGAAGAAGATAATTTCCAACCCACATGACATTTGTGTTCTAGTCATTATAACTTTAAGCGGGTGGGATCACTTAGAAAGAACATATAGAGTAGGAGAAAAAACAACAACCACCCACAGGGACACATAGAAAAGAAACCCTGGAGGGAGAATGTAACAAGAGAAAGTGTTGATATAAAAAACAAAAGAGAAGCGCGTTTCTAAGACAGCAGTCTACAAATGGCATATAGGAGGTGGTCTGTCATCAAGAGGCTTTGGCGCAAGTCACTGGTGGGGAATTGGAGAATGATGGGACAGTACGCGGTCTAGGGCTCTCAGTCATGTCACCTCTGAATGGTAATAATGTCTCTTGACCAAGCCCATGTCCTCCACTGTTCTAAAAGCTTTGGGACCCTTTTTTCTCCCTTTGGTGTACAGTTTTTTCTAAGAAACTCCTTTCTCTCTCAGTAGACAGACCTGGCTCTTTCCTTCCTCTAGAACACAGCAAACGTTTTGAATTCTGATGTACACACTGCTTAGTGATCAGGATAAATTTTTCTGATGATACCAAAAAGTGAGACTCGGGTCCCATCCAAGAATCTTGCAAATCAGTGTGCATTTGACAAAATGAGTCTGTAGAATTAAGGCAGATGAAGGGTGGGGAATGAGTGGATATGTTTTCATCTGACCATTGAAAAGATAGCTTCAGATGGTTTTACAACGGTTATGCAGGGCCTATTCCTGGCTTTATCTTTGCCTCATTGCGTTCACTCATTTCCTTTATCATTGCATAGCATGTACAGCTGATGTTTTCCTGTAAAATGTCTGCCCTGTGTGATGAGTCTTTTCTATTCTCACAGCTCCCCACTACAGACTTGGACATGATCCTCATCTTTCCCTCCTGCATGAGTCATGGCAACAGCTGAGGACCGCCGTTCTGACTCAGCTGCCCCCTGAGCATCACCATCAACTGGCACTCCCAGAATTGTCAGTGCTTTCTCACCCTCTCCGGAGGAACCCCACATGCCAGATCCACAGCCGTTCACAACCTGGCCCCACACCTTCCTGAAACTTTGAGTTTTTTATTGCACCACAACTTTAATCTTCTGTTCTTGTACTTGGGCCTGCTTTGACCCTTTCTAAACACACCATGCTCTTTCAGCCCTCATTCCTCATTCCTGCCATTTAGCAAATGTGAAACTCCCTTCCCACTACCACAGTCCCTCAAGTCCCATATCCTTAACTTCCACTGCTCTGTCCAAACTCCAGGAACAGCAATTTTCAAACTTTCTGGCTAAGGATCCCTTTACATACAAAAGAAATTATTAAGGACCCCAAAGAGTTTTTATTTTATAGGTTATACCTATCAATTTATTATAATATAAATTAAAAATATTCAGTGCTTGGCCAGCATGGCTCAGTGGTTGAGCATCAACCTATGATCCAAGAGGTTATGGTTCAATTCCTACTCAGGGCACATGCCCAGGTTGCAGGCTCAATCCCCAGTGGGGGTTATGCTCCAGGAGGCAGCTGATCAGTGATTCTCTCTCTCATCATTGATGTTTCTCCTTCTCTCTCTCCCTCTTTCTCTCCCACCTTCCTCTCTAAATATATACTAGAGGCCTGGTGCATAAAAATTCATGCACGGGGGGTGGGGTGGGGGGTGGCTCTCAGCCCAGCCTGCTCCCTCTCACAGTCCAGGAGTCCTCAGGGGATGTCCTACTGATGGCTTAGGCCCACTCCCTGCGGGGAACAGGCTTAAGCCACAGTCTGGCCTCCCTCTGTAGGAGGCGACCAGATGGGCAGATCAGGGAATAGTGCTAGCGCCTCCCCCCCCCCCCCGCCATCACCCCTCTGCCACCACTGGTCACCCCCCCCCCCACCCCCATCGCCGTTCCCTCCCTCTGCCCACTGGCACATGCCTTGGCTGGCCTGATGCCACCTGCTCTCTGGCCCTGCCCCCTGCCAACTGGTCATTCCACCATTCAATCAATTTGCATATCACATTTTTATTATATAGGATATAGATATAGATATAGATATAGATATAGATATAGATATAGATATATATTTAGTAATTATTTCCCCCAAAAAATTATGTGTTATCATAAAAAGATATAAGAAAAAATAACTATCTTCCAAAATGGAAAAAAAAAAAAGTGTGGCAATGCTTTACATTTTTGCAAATCTTTTTAAGTATCTGGCTTACTAGAAGACAGTGTTATTCTCATAACTGCTTATGCATCAAATCTTCTATGATAGGTTGTTTGGGGTGACGCATATGCAGAAAATCCAGCCTCACAGAGATTGTATTGGGTTCAGGGAGGAGAATTTTAATGGTCTTTTCAGATAAGTGTGAACATTCCTTTTTCATACTATCCAAAACTGAAAAAGTCAGTTTCTCAAATGCTAACTGCAATGTGGAATCTGAAACCTTATTAGTAAACTGTCATACTCTTTTATATTAAAATTTATTGGTCTATCTTGTACTTTGAATGGGTCTTTTATCTATTTATAATTTTATTGCGTTAAACATTGACCATTTGGAAAATATTGGTTCATGGAGTTACACAGAATTTCCAAATATTCACACATTTCATTAAAATATATATGTATGTATATATATTTTTTAAAACCCCCATACATTCATATCACCATCAATTGCATCAGAAAAGCCTTCAAGAACTGAGAAACTGTCAAGTTTGTGGTGATGAATACAAGTTTTCCAGAATTTCACCTTTTACTTGAAAGCTCAAGTTTTCTAATTGGTAACAAAAATGTGAGCTGCTTTCTTTAAAGTGATAGGCTTACTTTGTTCATTCCCAAGAAAATGTTTGGCAAATACCCAAGTCTGAACAACTATAGTTTATCTGTCAGTCATTGTGGTAGGTAGAAAAAAGTGCCCTCCCTGCACCCAAGATATACTCACTTCCAATCTCTGGAACCTGTGGATATCCTATCTAATAAAAGAGTAATATGCAAATTGCCTATCACTCCAGCACACAAGATGGCTGTCCCCATGTGGTCAAAGATGAATGCCCCCATGTGGACACAAGATGGCCGCCACAATATGGCCTGCAGGGGAGGGCAGTTGGGGGTGACCAAGCCGGCAAAGAGAGGCAGTTGGGAGAAATCAGGACTGCAAGGGAGGACAGTTGGGGGGAACTCAGGCCTGCAGGGAAGGGCAGTTGGGGGGGGGGGGGGACCAGGCCAGCAGAAGAAAGCAGTTGGGGGAGACCAGGCCTGCAGGGGAGGGAAGTTGGGGGGGGACCAGGCCTGTAAGGGAGGGCAGTTGGAGGGGACCAGGCCTGCAGGGGAGGGTAGTTGGGGGGGGGGGGGGACCAGGCCTTCAGTGGAGGGCAGTTGGTGGTGACTGGGCCTGCAGGGGAGGTAGTTGGGGGGGGGACCAGGCCTGCAGGGGAAGACAGTTAGGGGCAACCAGGCTGGCTGGGGAGGGCAGTTAGGGGTGACCAGGCCTGCAGGGGAGGGCAGTTAGGGGCAATCAGGCCAGCTGGGGAGCAGTTAGGCATCAATCAGGCTGGCAGAGGAGTGGTTAGGGGGTGATCAGGATGGCAGGCAGAAGCGGTTAGGGGCAATCAGGCAGGCAGGTGAGCATTTGGGAGCCAGCAGTCCTGGATTGTGAGAGGGATGTCCGACTGCCCATTTAGGCCCGATCCCAATGGGGTCCCAGATTGGAGAGGGTGCAGGCTGGGCTGAGGGACACACCCTTCCCCATGCACGAATTTCGTGCACTTGGTCTCTAGTCTATACTAATAAGAGAGAAATATGCAAATTGACCATACCTCCACAATTCCCACCAGCCAGTCAGGAGGGAATATGTAAATTAGAAGGACAAAGACGGCAGCAGCCCCACTGCCCAGCTGCTCCAGGCGCAGAGCAGTCAGGTGGGGCAGGACGCCTGCTATGAGAGGGAGGGCGGGGGGTGAAGGGATCTACAGGAGTGGCACTCCAGCCGCAGTGAAGACAAAGATGGCAGAATCCAGCTGGAGCGAAGGCAGAAGGCAGCGGCCAGAGTGAAGGCCTGGGTCCCGGGTGCTGGAGGAAAACCAGTGCCAGAAGCCAGGGGAAGGAAGGCCTATTACATGAATCTTCATACAATGGGCCTCTAATCTATAATAATAAAAGGTTAATATGCTAATTAGACCTGATATCTTCCATGACGTCCTTCCTGACCAAGCTGGGGCTGGAGGGAAGCCAGCCCGGGTCCCAGGTGCCTGTAGGCAGCCCAAGGGAGCCAGCCTGGGTCCCCAGTGCCTGCCAGCGACTGGAGGAGGGAAGCAGCCGGGTCCTGGGTGCCAGAGGCCAGGGGGAAGGAAGGCCTATTCTTGCACAAATTTTCGTGCATTGGACCTCTAGTATTACTATATACATCTTTAATATGCCTCCCCAAAAGTTGCCTGGCTTTAAAAACTACAGATCCAAAAAAGGTTAACTTGTCCTGAGGTGGTCAGTGTATATCATGAATCTTATATTCTGAAGAAAAAAGAAAAAGGTAAACAGTTTTTGTTAACAGTGAATCGTTTTCTCTACATCCACATCAATTATAGGTTGACCATACATTGGAGGAGTATCAGTTTGAAGAATGTCAAATGCTTAGCCTGCCTGGGATACCCATGTATTTTCAGCCAGTCCTGCCTTCTTTCTCTTACCTTACCCATCCTTCAATCATAGCATGATTTCATTGCAACTTAATTATTTGGATCTCCATCCTCGCCACCTCCCCCCCCCCCTCCCCGCCCAGATAACTACAAGCTCCTCAAAGGCAGGAACTGTCTATCTTTGTGTCCCAGGTTCTAGCCCATGCCTGGTACCTAGGACATGCCCAATAGCTATTTGTTAATTGAGTACATAATGGTATGAAAGGCCTTGGCACATTAAAAAATTCAGGCATCCATTATACAAATTTGTCCAAAGTACCTTCACTGATAATAGAAGCTGAGGTCCCAAGGAGAAAATCCGGCTCCTTTGGTGATCCACTCAATCAATCAAGTATTTGTTGAATGACAAACACCAGCACCTCTCCAGCCTCAGAGCTCAATGCTGGGGGAATGCAGAACAAAGCAAGGTCCCTGCCCTCTGCAGTGAATAATGCCAACTCTACAGACAACCATGAAACAATTCGAGAAAGTTTGAGTGTGTGGAGTTCCATAAAACAAAAGCTGGCGGAGACCCTTCAGGGGAGCCAGAGTTTGAATGAAGGATGCTACAGAAATCTGCTCCTTTATTCCCCAACAATTGGATGCACACAATGGAACTGGGGAATCTGAGCAAGCCCAGATTTCCAAGCAAGCTAATCCATGCAGTACGGGACAAAAAAATAATTTAGGTTAACAAGAAAGGAAAGAATTCTAAACAGCATCTATATATTCAAGAAAGAGAATTTAAAAGAACTAATCCTTTTCTGTGTAACCCA
The DNA here is from genome assembly GCA_026230045.1 of Corynorhinus townsendii. Classification (NCBI taxonomy): domain Eukaryota; kingdom Metazoa; phylum Chordata; class Mammalia; order Chiroptera; family Vespertilionidae; genus Corynorhinus; species Corynorhinus townsendii. Next base: position 139,100,626 of record JAPDVU010000002.1, read on the forward strand.
TGGCCCAATCAATTGTATTTTCTGATCCTAAGGTAAATTTACCATTCACCACACCCAGGAGAGATTCACAATAATAAAAACCACATTTTGTCAAGTCATGTTATATTTAATCCTCACAGCATCTCTAAGCATAGCAGTCCTTAAACCTGGCAACCAAGGTCCCTCTTCTGGGCCCCACACTTTAGAGACCCCATTCTCCCTCTCCCCCAGCTATGCCCTTCCCAGGGATGGAGAGGCCAAGGCAATGGGCCACCCAGAGTCAGCACCCCATCCATTGCTAACATGGTTGCCAGATGTAGCAAATACAGGATGTCCAATTACATTTGAATTTCAGATAAACAGTGAGTCATTTTTTAAAATATACTTTATATACAGGGTGGGGCAAAAGTAGGTTTACAGTTATGAGTGCACAAAATAGAGTTTATTCTTGTATTATTATTTATTTATTATATTATTTTCCATATGAACAACAATAAACCTACTTTTGCCCCACCCTGTATATATAACATATATATATATAATGTCCCATACTTTATATACATAAAGTTATAGATATAGATATAGATGTGTGTATATATAACTCTCTTCCCCTCACTCCAAAGGAGAAAATTAACTCCAATTAAGGAACATCTATCCCTTACTAGTCTGTCTCATTCTTCTCCCTGAAACTATATCAAAAATCAAAATAGTTAAATCAATAAGAATCTTAAAAGTTAGGATGTTAGTTACAAATCAATAAGAAAAACACAAAAGACCCCCCCCCCCCCCCCCCCCCGCGCCCAGTAGGTCAGGCTATCCTTCATAGTACTCACAAACACACAAATAGGCAAAAGGGCATTTAAACAAAGCACAAACTCATTGTTATTCAAATAAATGGCAATTGCTTTTCCTTTAAAATTGTAAAAACGAAAAACATTTAAACATATAAGACAAGGTTTAGGCAACAGTGCATTGAAATGGGCATTTTCGTGTGCTGCCAAAGGAAGGATGTCTCTGGAGAGAAATTTGTCCATTAATATCCAGAGCCTTGAAAACATTTATATTTTCTGACCTAACAACTCCATGTATAAAAATTTCTCGTGAGAATACATCAGATAAGCACTTGAGAGTTTTTACAGCTGCACTATTAAAAAAAAAAAAAAAAGGAAGAAAAACGTGTAAAACAAATACATGCTCAACAATAGGAGAATGAGTAAGTAAACTTTTAAATATGCATATAGGAAAAAACGTTGTCATTGGAAATCAAGTTTTCAAGAGAATTCCCGACATAAAAAAATATTGTGTTAATTGGGATAGGCTAGGTTATGATGTAGTAACAACTTCAAAATCTCAGTAGCTTAGCACAACGAAGAAATTTTCCTCCTCACATACCACATCCAAATGAGATTAGGCAGCAGGGACAGGAAGGCTCTCTCAGAGCCCCAGACTCTCAGAGGAACATATGATGACTGTCTCAGCAGGGAAAGAGACCATTGGATAGCCCCACACAGAATTACATGTTCAGTCCAGAAATGACACACCTTAGTCATAGCTCCAACTACCTGCAAGATCAGTGAAAAAATGTAATCCTACTTTGTGCCCAGGAGGAGAAGTGAGTCAGGTGCAGGCAGCACTAAAAGTTCCTACCATTTTACTTATGATATAATAGTAACTAAGAAGAGTGGAATAAAAAATTGCATACTTAACACAAGCCAATTTTAAAGAGAGTATTTATGATACTCTCATGTTTGTATGTATAAATGAAGGAAATCCACTGTATAATAATACAGAGATCTGGATTGTGAAATTATAGATGACTCTTATTTTCTTCTTTAAACATGTGTGAACTGTCCAATTTTTCTACAAAGAACACATTAATTACAATTAAGGGGGAAACAAGTATTATGTCTCAGTATTAATCATGCTATCCTGGGTTTTCTTGCCTTCAGAAAACAAATTTCTCTTCTCCCTAGTTCAGCAATTTTTTTTTAAGTCTCAGCTTCATCCATAAAATGGGAATCATGTTACTTGCTCTTCTTCTACTCATAAGGGAACTAACTGAGAAGTAACCAATAAAGGTTCATTTATTTGAACAGTTGATTCAACATTATTTGAATCAAAAAAGACATTTGTATGTGGGGGAAATATGCTCATTAGACATAAAACATTATGATGCTTCCTTCAGAACTGGTAATTAAATTGTGTCACTCTACGTAAGAGATTAGATAACATCTTGCTGCCAAAAAAATGTACCCAATTCACTTGACCAATCCCTAAGGAAATATGAACCTTACCAAGTAGTTCAAACTTACAGGGAGAGAAAACAGCTGAGAATATTCACTCTCATAAATGAATCTAGGTGAATGGGTTTTATTTCTTGGTTGCCAAGTTCATTGTTTCTATCCCTGAGTCTCCCTGGCTAATTTGTGCTCCAGGAGCTTTGCCTCTCTCTCAATCTTTATTTTTCACATGGCCTGTATCAGACAACTAACCCAAAATTATTGAACACTGTATTTCAAAGACGAATTTCCAGGGTCAGGGCTTATTATCCTACAGAGGAAGGGATCCTCTTAGCTCCTCTCACTCTTGTTTTTGTGATATGGTGGTCTGGATCAGCACCAACATAGCTCAACTCCGCTGGATAAAGACGTGTCAGGTTTACCTCAACCCTTCAGGGGAAAAAGTTGTGGGTATGATCCTGGTCCCCTCCTCAAAATGCACCTAACACAATGTCTTGTGCTCATGCCTCTCCACTCCCACAGATTACAAATTGGAGCAGAATATAGCATAACCCTCAAGAACCAAACTGAGATTGCATTACCAAAAAAAATCTCATGCTCTATTTATTTAAAGAGAAAAGATAAGAGTTTACAAGCCTGTCAGCCCACCACCTTCCAGTGAAGAATGAAAAGAAAATGCGACTGAAGGAAACCCCAGTGCATCAGGGACAGATGGAAGGCTGGCATTCGGGTCTTTTCATTTTTAATACGCTCCACTGGCCAAAGGTCTCCATCAATGTGAGGAGAAATTAATTAGTGGCAGCATCACCACTGTAGCATAGTTTAATTGCTGATATGACAGGGATGGGAAGAAAAGGAAAAAGAAGGGGATTATCACAAAACAGATGAAGTTTTCATTAATGGTGCCTTGAGATGTAATTTCTTCTGTGACAAAGTAAGAATGGCCTCTTGTTGGGTAACTGATCCAAGTCTTCATTCACCATACAACAACAATGCTTGCTTTACCCATATGGTTCCCGACTTGAAGGGGAGCCATGGAGAAAAATGTTAAGATGACAGGAACATTCTCTGAGCTTCACCATGTACCAGAAACACAGAGCTCAGGCAGGGCCTCGCTGGGTGATACGTGGGCACAGTGTGCAGTCTTACCAATGCATTCACATTGACCTCGGGCTGTGCAAAATCATGCATTTTTTGACACATGAACCACGGTCTTACATTTTAAATGATTACGAGCCCCTCTTGACTTCTTAGCTGCAAGTACGAGATTTAATCATAACGTTTGGCTCTGTGATTTATGGACATCATAAATCACATTGTGTTTTTAGTCTAGTAGTGTCTGTCACAGTGCTAAGAGAACAGAGCAACTGGCATCTTAGAAACAGATAAAACCAAGACTGACTGTGAAGGTATTTAGGAGCAAATGACTTCCCGGGAGCTGGAAAAAATGGTCCTAGCCACAAATATTTCATCATTTCTTTTTCATTGGGGGGTGGGCAGGAGCTGTTATTTTGGTCTTTCTCCACCATCATTCTATCCACTCTCCCCAACCAAACATCAGCACCAGTCACCACCTCCTCTCTTGATGGGGTCACAGCATCACATATGAAATCAGCATCATTCTGTTTTTGCCTGCATAAAATATTATTACTCTCCAAAGGTAGGAGGAAGACTGGTAAAAGGGAAGACTGTTTTATATTGCCTCTTGGTCCTATATTGTTTTGGGAACTCAAGGGAGGGAAATTCCAAGTTCACTCAGTTAATCAAGTAGTATGTACTTGAGCTGTCTCTGAGCCATAAACCAACTATTATTCAGTATCCAGTCCTCTCCACCATGCTATGTTGCTTCATTTGTTTCTGATCTCCAGTACACCCATAACTTATTTCTAGATCTCTGCAACTGTTGGCTTCATCTAATCTATATATATATAGCTAACGATCTTAATGCCATAATGACCAGAAAGATCAGAGACCAGAAGATCATGGCCCCTCGCCCAGGGTGGCCCCGCCCTTCAGGGAGCGGTTAGGGGCGCCCCTAGGCAATGTGATAGGGTGCAGTTTGATAGGGAAATTCGAAGACATAGGGGGGAAGGTCTTAAGGGTCTGTGAGGTTGGGGTGGTCGGCCTGGAGTAGGTTTGGAGTGTGCTGGGGAAGGAAGAGGAAGATCTGAGTAGAAAACGGCTCAGCACAGTACCTTTCTCATTGTGAGCCAGGACGGTGACAGCCATGACTGAATGGGCGGTTGTTTCATGAGTGCACTTGGGACCGACATGTTCATGGCAGCGCAGTACTCCCAAAACTTCACTGATCCCAAATAGTAAACAGCTATCAATGTCAAAGAACAGAAAAATCCTCTCCAACTAGAGGCTTTGGAACGTGACTGAAGGAAACACCACTTAAGGAGGAGAGAGAAAAACTGGAAGGAACGTGACTGAAGGAAACACCACTTAAGGAGGAGAGAGAAAAACTGGAAGGAACGTGACTGAAGGAAACACCACTTAAGAAGGAGAGAGAAAAACTGGAAGTATGCAACCAGAGGATTGTGGGATTGTGGAGGATGCCTGGGCGCCTACCGCTAGAACGTGAGCCTGTTATTGCGCATGTACATAGTCAACCCTGTAGTCCGCAGTCTTGTAGTATTTGGACGTGACTTCTGGCAGGAAATTATTTCAATTGAGGTTTGCCATTTCCTTGTGGCGAGGAAGATCAGAATTAAAGGTTTCATTTGTTACCTTGGCTTGAAGTGGAGAAAAATGGGATAGTGATGAATAAGAAATTTGTAAGATAGTGAAGAGCAGTTTGTCCAGACGGTTGAGAGCTCCAAATTAGAGTTTAATTGGGATAGAAATCCTGCAAATAGCACCTGATGCCTGAAATCTGAGCACTCTACTTTTAGGTTTCCCAGTTCAAGTTTTTGGAGAGCCCCCCCCCCCCCATTAAAACATTCCTGGTTGGAAAGTGTTTGTATAGAAGCCCATAATTATTAAGTATTTGCTGTGTTTACCATGCTTAGCTCTCTGAAAGGAATATGGAATAATGTTAAACACCTCATGTTCTCAAGAAGCTTGAATTTTAAAATAAAAAATAAAGAAGAAATATAAATATTAAAAATAAAAAAAGAAGAAGCTTGAGTTTTAGGGGCAAAATCAGGCAGGCAGGCGAGCAGTTAGGAGTCAGCAGTCCCAGATTGTGAGAGGGATGTCCAACTACCAATTTAGGCCCAATCCATGGGCAGTCAGACATCCCCCAAAAGGTCACGGATTGCAAGAGGGTGCAGGCTAGGGGACCCCCACCCCATGCATGAATTTTGTGCACCAGGCCTCTAGTGTTTAATAATCCAGATAAAGTTTGCTTGCTGTATTAGTCTGTTAGGGCTGCCAAAACCAAATGCTACTGACTAGGTGGCTTAAACAACAGAAATTCTGTTTTCTCACATTTCTTTTCAGCTCTATTCCCTGGAAGTCCAAGATCACAGTGTGGGCAAGGTTAGTTTCTACTCTCTCCTTGGCCTGCAGATGTCCGTCTTCTCCTGGCATCCTCACATAGTCATGCATTGTTGTGTGTGTCTGTGTCCTAACCTCCTCTTCTTATAAAATAGCAGTCATATTGGATTAGGGCTCACCTACATGATTTCATTTTATTTTAACTATCTCTTTAAAGGCGCTGTCTCCAAACAAGGTCACATTCTGAGCAGGAGGACTCAACATATAAATTGGGATGGGAGAGGACACAATTCAACCCATAACATTTCTTCTCTCCTAGCAACACGTGAGGTCAACATATACGTACATGCGTGCGTGCACGCGTGCGCACACACACACACTACATTTTTTTATAACTTACTCAGATATTCTTATTCCAACTATTATGGTGGGAGCTGGGAAGATGCAGTAAGGACCCAGTTTTCTGTGGTTTTCAACAGTCTCATTGGTGTACACCAAACCATGTGCAGTAATTGCTCCCTTTCTCAAGGACTCGCACATTCCTTCTTCGGGTGCGGAGGGCAGCACAATGTCCTCCTGGCAATGGAAGAAAGGCCTGGGTCATACTCCCCTCTGCTTGCAGCTTCTCCTGCCTGAGTCAAGGTATGGGCCTCTGCCCTTGCTGCTGTGGTTGCTGAAGTGCCCAAGGCCAGTGACTCAACGTCTGTTCTGGAGGGGACCACATACAGTCGTTGCTCCCAGGAACCTCAGCCTCCCTAACTCCTTCTGATGAGGCTCTCCCCCAGCTCTCACTGGCCTCACAAGTGCCCCATCGTCTGGCTACAACTTCCTTTTGATCCTCAACTCCAGCAATCACCATTATAGCCTCTCCTTCACCTTCCCCTCTGTAGGCAAGCTCACTGAGCCAGTCCCTCAGCTATTGTCCACAGCTCCCACCAAAACACCTGATGACAGCAGCATGAGGGCAGAGCACCATGTGCCCTTTCCTTCCCCGCGGGGCTGGCGCTCTCAGCCTGGGGCACCACGGGAGGTGACCTCCTTTAGAGTCCTGAATGTGGAGTGAGAATCCAGGCCCCTCTATATCTACTCCCCCTCTGCTTGCCCGGGATGTATTTACTACCTAACACTTCTTCACCTCACACATTCCTCCCTTCACCAAGAGGTCTGAACTCTGAAGAAAGAACTAGAACATATCTGCTTTTCCTTTTCTCCTCAGCCCTACCTCCCTGATCTAGAAGGATCTTCTATTTCCAGCTGTTTGGGAACTCTTCTTATGTCATATTCTCTCTCCTTTACCTCATGACTCAAAATAGTAACACTTTATCCCAGGCCTCCCAGGGTTATTCTTCATAGACAGATGGAAGCTTTAGGGAATTGGGGAAACACTCTTCTCTCTCAGCAAAGCATGAATTTGAAGACTCTCTCTCACTTTTCACATAACAAATCTAGCATGAAGCCCAAAGCTAAGCCAAGACTCTTTATTCTGGGTGGTCTCCCCACTTGCCCTGATTTGACAGATTCAGTGCCAAGACAACCTGATAGCAAAGAACGAAAATACTTTGATATGTTGAGAATATAGTTCCTGCTGCACTGGCAACTGTGAAACAAACATTCTAGTACAGAATAAGCTGACTAGTGTTATAAACATTTATTGATCTGGTTAGCACTGGCATTATTTCCTTAGTACATTGACAACTAGGGAGGCAATGAAGAGAGTCATCAAACCTATACTAATAAAAGGGTAATATGCTAATTAGACAGGACGTCTTCCAGACAGTCCTTCCTGACAAAGTTGGGCCCGGGGAAGCCACCTAGGGTCCCAGGCACCTATGGCCAGCCCAGGCGAAGCCGCCTGTGGTCCCAGGTGCCTGTGGCTGCAGCAGGCCTGGGCGAAGCCAGCCCAGGTCCCAGGTTCCTGCAGCCAGCCAGAGGGAGGGAAGCCCAGGTCTCAGGTGTGGGGGCCAAGGCAGAGATGGTTAGGGGCAATCAGGCCAGCAGGGGAGCAGTTAGGGGCAATCAGGCAGGCAGGCAGAGGTGGTTAGGGGCAATCAGGCAGGCAGGGAGAGGTGGTTAGGAGTGATCAGGCAGGCAGGCAGAGTAGTTAGGGGAGCTCAGGCAGGCAGGCAGGTGAACGATTAGGAGCCAGTGGTCCCAGATTGTGAGAGGGATGTCCAACTGCCAGTTTAGGCCCTATCCTTGCGGACATCCCCTGAGGGGTCCTGGATTGGAGAGAGTGCAGGCCAGGCTGAGGGACTCCCCCACCCCCCGCCCCCAGTGCATGAATTTTGTGCACTGGGCCTCTAGTTTATAATAATAAAAGTGTAATATGCAAATCAACCGAATGACCATCCAGAGTCCTTCTGGATGACCTTCCTGATGGAGCCAGGGCTGCAGCTGCAGGATCGAGGCAGCCGCCCGGGCTACAAGGGAGGGATTGAGGCAGCCTCCATGGCTGCAAAGGCCTACTCTTGCACAAATTTCATGCATTGGGCCTCTAGTACATTCGATGAGAATTCACTGGTACCAGCCTTTTCTCGGGTCCAGAGTCAGAAACCATTGGCATTCAAAGAACTAAGTCAACAACAATAATAGCTATTATCTTCCCAGGAATATGAAGGTGTCCATTCTCCTTACTATTTGCACATATCTCATTTGGGACCACGAAGGGCTATGGAAACAGGAAGAAGAAACACTTTGGAAAACTTCCAGTGTAGATGGATCAGATTGTTTGGGTTCCTAATAACTACATTAAAACAGAAACCCTGACTTGGAAGCAATACTACCTGGTGGTTAACGTGGGGACTAGTCAGACTGCTTGACTTCATGTCCTGACTCCCTCTTACTACTTATGACACTCCAACCAAGTTACTAAACTTCTCTACGTCTGTCTCCTCATCTGTAAAATGAAGGTTATGAAAGACCTATGTTCACAGTGTTGTTGCAAAGCTTATAGGAAGAGTTAATGCAAGTAAAATGCGAGAACAGTACTTGACACATAGTAGACTCTCAGTAAATGGTAGTGTTGCTATTACTATCAGGCTATGGGAAAGTGATTATTATGAAAAATATTAATAGCCAAAATTTATTGAGTGCTTATAATATGCCAGGCCATGTTATAAATTCCTTACATGTGTAACAGGAGCTTAAAATTATTATAAGAATATTTTAAAGCTCTTTTTCCATCCCTTCCTACATCTGACCAGCCCACTTCCACCAGTAAAATTCTGATTTGATTCACTTGGCGTTTCCCCATATCCTCAGTTCATGAGCCTTAATCTATGAATTGAGGGAAAATACTAGAAGCCTGAGAGGCAAGGAGATTTATATTAGAAATGGAGAAAATGGCTGTCAGACAAAAGAATAGCTCCAAGAAAGCATGGCAGAGAGAGCATGTGAAGTTTTAGTTGGCAGTTGGGGATGGAATAAAGAAATATTTCAAGCACAGCTATTCTGTTGAAAGTGGGCACATTGAAGGCAGACAATGTTTATAAAGTTTCAATATTTACTACATATATACTATCCTCTTGGAATTTTCTTAAAATAACACTCGAATTGCTTTTGATTGAGTTTCTCTGTTAACTTGTTTTTTCTCTGAATATGATTCTAAGCTAAGACAGAATCACATGGGAACCCACCTATATGCAGGCTGTACACACAATCTTTCATTTGATCCTCACAGCAATCTTGCTGTTGGAAGCCGCCCATTGCCTTCACTAGCAGAGAGGTGTGGACAAGCAACCTGGAAGGCTGGTCAACCTTGAAGCTCTGAAAGGTCAGAGCCAACCACCCACTGTTTAGTTGAGACAATGGTAGCTAAAGCAACTTCCACCTTTTAGTTTTATGTAAATTCTTGCTGATTGGCTATTATTGGAATTGCCTGCCTAAAGGCTATGGGTGTATCCCATAGTTTTAATAAAAGGGATAGCAAGGCGAGAGCAAAGCAGAGTCCTTCCCTTGAGTTGGGCTCCCACCTGGCCCCCAATATTTCCAAATTAATATTTTCTAGCCTCTTTCATTTGTGTGTGACCTCCTCCAGAGCCTGAACCCTGAACCAGGCGGGATGTGGGGGGGGACACTCGCATGTTGTGAGTTGGATACTATTATTATTTCTTATTTGAAAAAAAAAAAAAAAAACCTGAAGCTTAAAGGGATAACTTGCCCACAGTCACACAGAAAGCACCAGAGCTTGAATTCGTATCTAAGTAGTTTGACCTCAGAGCCTGCACACTAAGCACGATGCTCTACTAACCAATTATTACTCCTTTAGCCTGCACTAATTCAGGCTTCCTCAACTATCTTCTTGAGGTAGTTATCTAAGGAAACTAATGCCAGTTTTCTTCCCAATGGATAGAAGTGTTTTCTTTCAATTAAAAATCAAAATCAAAGTGTATAAGTGTATATATCTTTTAACTTAATTAAGTGTTCACATTGTTTAAAATTCAAAAGGTACAAATTATATAAAGCAAAGTGTGCCTCCTAACCTTGTTCCCCTAGCCATCTGGTTTCCCTTCCCAGAAGCAAACAATGATATCAACTTCTATTGTATATTTTCAGATAAAAACATTACAAACAAGTACATCTTCTTGTGTTCTTTTTTTTCAATATTAGGTATATGTGTACTTAGTTTATATTTATCAATATTAGAAACCATCTTGGAAGTCATTCTGTATTGGTATATAACAAGTGTCCTCATTTTTTTACAGCTAAAAATAATCCACTGGTATGTACTATCATTTATTTAACAGATTCCCAACCTGCTGGATATTAGAATATTTCTAAATGTGTGTTATTGTAAGTGATGTGACAATGAATACCTTGTACATAATGGCATTTTACATGTTAGTATATCCATAGGATATATTCCCAGAAATAGAATTGCAAAGTCAAATACCATGTGCATATGTATTTTTAATAGATACTCCCAAATTGCCCTGCATAGATTATATTTAACAAAGTACATACCTATCAGCAATGTATAAGATTGTTTATTTTCTCTCACCCTCTCCAATACAGTGGATTATTAAACTTTCTGGTCCTTGCCTATTTGATAGATGAAAATGGAAAATCCATTTCTTCTCTTGCCTCAGGTTACTAGAGTTTAAATTATAACTTGCTGCCCACAAACCCGTTTATTCATTCATTTAAATAGCACAAGACATTTCCCACATGCAAGGCTCTATCGTAGTCACCCTTTTGCCATAAAGCAGAACCTCTCTCCAAAATCATCTTAGCTCAAGATTCCTCCGGATGGCTGGGATTTGAGTGACTCCTGATATCATCATTGTAGAATAATAGAATAATAATAGGGATTTGGAAGGAGCAAATAAACAATATTGTTGTCCCAATTTTCTCCCAGTCCCCATCCCACCAGCTTCAAGTTGAGACCAATCAGGAGATAGCCATAGGAGTCAGGCAGATGGAGATGAAAGTACCTGCTTTGTGTATCTGATAAAGCTGATTGGGATCTAAAGCTTAGACCAGGAAACAGATGGATTTTCTCATATCTGCCCTGAAACACCCCCACACACACACACACACACACACACTTCCCCACCACAAAAAGCCACAATTAAATCCACACACCCAGTCACAGACAGGCCTGCACAAGGGCAGGCGTCTCTGCAGGAATAACCACTTATTATAAAGCCTTGGAGGAGCGTGAGTTTCCTGAGGACAGCTGAGCCCACAGGAGCCTGCAGAAGGACTGAGCCATGTGGTCCACTCAACCAGACCACCACATGTGTTCCATGCAGTCACAGAATCATCCCTCCCTGTATCTTTAACTCCTGAGACGAGGAAGTTCTCACCTCTCTATACAAATGTAAGAAAGGAGGATAAGATACTCTAATAATTGTTTAACCCTCAGGGATGAAATTATCAAGAAAATTGGATCTTTCTGGGGGAAAAACATTTTACATGTGAAAAGAGTAAAGAATGTATTTATTACCTTATTCAACGAATATTGATTGAGGATTTACCTTGTTTCAGGCTCTGTGCTAGGATCGGGGACTATGAAGACAAATAAAATTTAGATACCACCTTCTACAGAATTGATATTGTACAAAAAAGATAACAACATAAATTATTTTACACAAACTCTCATTGAAATGTGGGAAATGGAACAGACAGGCTTTACTGAAAAGGTGCATTGAGCTAGGAAGAGTGAGTTGGGCAGAGAACAGCCTTGAACATAATGTTATTTTGCATAAGGGGTTTGTGGATGGAGCATGAGGGAAGGCCATATCAGAAAAAATAGCCGCTATCAAAGTAGAGAATGAAATCAGGTTGTGCTTGTGTCATGGAAAATATTCTGTGTGGATGGAGACTTATGTAAAGGGGGAGGGAGGTACACAGGTGAGGGAAGGTGAGGCTGGGGAGGTATCTGGGGCCAGATTGAGAAGCCTATGTAAGCCCCACTCGGGAGCTTGTGCTTGATCCTCAGGCAAGGAAAACTGACATGACTCTATTTATTTCAGAATGATCATTCTGACCACAAATGAGGAAGATGGAGAGAGTTAGGGACAAAATTAGCACAATTATGATAAAGAAAAGTAAAGAGATTTAGCAGACATTTCATAGGTAGAATGCTCAAGACATGGTTATTGACTGGACATAGGAAATGAGTGAGAGGAAGTCCAGGGCAAGTAGGTGTGCTCTGTCTGAATGGTAGGGGTGTAACTGATACTGGGAACGAGAGAAGAGCAGTTCTGAAAGATAAGAAAATGAGTTCAGTTTTGGATGTTGTGTTAGAGTTGCCTGAAAGACACCTGGTAATGATGTGTCCAGAAGGTGCCGGCAATAAAAGTCTGAGCTCAGGAAAGAAGTCAAGGTGTAGACAACTTGGCAGCTATTGGTAAGGGGCATATGGGAATGCTAAACAGCAATGTGCTGAGAAAGCAATGAGGCAGATGAGAGAAGCAGGATGGTGCAGAGAAATGAGATGGGGATCTGGAACAGAAAAGAGGTCATTTCCATGGGCAGTGAGGGGATTTGAGAGAAGAAGTAGGAAAAACCCTTCAACAAATCAGGGAGGGGATGAAATTCTGCCTCCTGTTAGATGCTCAAGGCCACACAGCATGCTTAGAGGGGGGCGGGTTCCTTATCCATGCTTCTCTTACAACATTCCTTTCTCTAAGGCTGCCTGAAACACTGGGTGAAGGAGGGAAGGATGAGGACGCTGGCCGATGGCCTTTTGCAGAACTCTCTGGAAAAAGCTTCTGCTTGTTTGCCAGAGAACGAGCGACGGGAGAGCAGGGTAGCTCTTTAGGAACACTTCCCACAAAACCTTGCAAAAGCTCTGTGTTTACAAACAGAAGGAAATCTAATATCCTTGTTTACGGGTTTCTCACCAGAGAAGCCCGGCCTGTCTAACACTGATCCTGCCAGGATTCCTCCTGCCCACACCATCTGCTCCAGTCAGCAACCTGGTTACCCTCTATGCTCACTTTCCTTTAGTCCTCAGAGCTGGGCACAACTAAATCACGTGCCTGGAACATCCCGTTCTTTCTATAAAATTTCTATTGATATCTTCAAAATCATGCTTAAGTCTTACCCAGTCCATGAAGCTTCCCTTCATTTGCTTGGTATGAATTCAACATATGGCTCACACCTACCATCCTTTTACTATAGACTTGGTCTGTGTCCCCCTCCCCCGCCCATCCACTTTTTTTTTTTTAACAGAAATCATATTATTTGTCATAATTATTTAGGGTAATAAGCAGATTTTTCTGGTTAACCAAAGCTCTACCTCTAAGGATCAACATTTTATTTATTTACTAGAGGCCCAGTGCAGAAATTTATGCATGGGGGGAGGGGGTGTCCCTTAGCCCAGCCTTCACTCTCTCCAATCTGGGACATCCCTCTCACAATCCAGGACTGCTGGCTCCCAACTGCTTGCCTGCCTTGCCTTCCTGATTGCCCCTAACCATTTCTACCTACCAGCCTGATCACCCCTTAACCCAGGGGTCCTCAAACTTTTTAAACAGGGGGCCAGTTCACTGTCCCTCAGACCACTGGAGGGCCGGACTATAGTTAAAAAAAAAAAACTATGAACAAATTCCTATGTGCACTGCGGGCCTGGGACGAGTCGGCTGCTAAGCAGGACAGGCAGCAGCACCTGGCAGGCCGGATAAATGTCCTCGGTGGGCCGCATGCCCTAACCACTCCCCTGCCAGCCTGATTGATGCCTAACTGCTCCCCTGCCAGCCTGTTTGCCCCTAACTGCTCTCCCCTGCAGGCCTGGTCACCCTTAACTGCCCTCCCCTGCAGGCCTGGTCCCTCCCAACTGCCCTCCCCTGATGGCCATCTTGTGGTGGCCATCTTGTGTCCACATGGGGGCAGCCATCCTGTGTGTTGAAGTGATGGTCAATCTGCATATTACTCTTTTATTAGATAGGATAGAGGCCTGGTGCATGGGTGGGGGCCAGCTGGTTTGCCCTGAAGGGTGTCCTGGATCAGGGTGGGGGTTCCCTTAGGGCATGGGGCAGCCTGGGCGAGGGGCCTGTGGTGGTTTGCAGACCAGCCATGCCCCCCAACAACCCAAACGGAGGCCTTGGTATCTGGGATTTATTTATCTTCTACAATTGAAACTTCGTAGCCTGGAGCAGAGCCAAGCCTCCTGCTTGCTCCATGGCAGCAGCCATTTCTGTTGAGATTTATTTATCTTCTATAATTGAAACTTTGTAGCCTTAAGTGGAGGAGGCCAAGACAGGCCAGGGCTGCAGAAGCTTGGCTTCCTCCATCGCAGGGGTCAACCCTAGCCTCCTGCTCTCTCCAGCTCCATGGCTGCCACCATTTTTGTTGGGATTTATTTATCTTCTATAATTGAAACTTTGTAGCCTTGAGTGGAGGCCTGGGCCCACCCAGCATGTGTGGAAAGCTTGGCTTCCTCCATCGCCAGGGAAACCCAAGCCTCCCTTCTGCTCGCTCTGTGGCTGCAGCCATCTTGGTTGGGGTTAATTTGCATACTTGCTCCTGATTGGCGGGTAAGCGTGGTGGGTGGGTGTGGCTTGTGGGTGTAGCAGAGTGATGGTTAATTTGCATATTACTCTTTTATTAGATAGGATTTTTAGTGTTTTTTTCCTCATGTACCAGGTTTGTTTGTTTGTTTGTTTGTTGCTGTTGTTTTAATTTAGATTCTTTATTGTTGAAAGTACTTCATAGGTCTCCTTTTTCCCTCATTGACCTCTCCCAGGCCACTCCCCACACCCTTACTATCTGTGTCATTTGGTTATGCTTATATGCATGCATACAAGTCCTTTGGTTGTTCTCTTACTCCCCTCCCAGAATCAACATTTTATTTACTTCATTCAATAGACCAATATTTATTGAGCACTTACTTGTTATGTGCCAACCACTCTGCTACATGACAGACATTTTAATTAATGAAAGTAAACAATGAGAAAGCACTCATTACACAGGCCAAGCAACAAGCCTGGGCCTTCTTCAGGGGATGAAAAATTTACATCTTTACTACTACCACTGATAGATCTTACTAAAGTAGATTTTCCTCTTCCAACCTTCTTAAACAGAGAAGAATGAAGAAAATTGGAAACATTTGTGTTTACTTGGGTACATCATTGTGTACATCCTATTGTAAAAGAATAGCTTTTCTTTTTTAATTAGAAAAAATATGTTTCTTGTGAAAAGTTGAAAAAAATTCTAATCGCCTATGGTCATACTATCCAAAAAAGCAAGCACCACTAACATATTTGTGTATCATCTCTTTCTAGGCTTTTATCCAAATAATTATTAGGGAGTTTTGCCTTAATAAAAATGTAATATATTGATCATAAAAGTTCACAGTTTGCTGTCTTAGAAATTCACATTATAATATAGACATTTTTCTAGTACATATTTTTTGTTGAACAATGTATTTGCAGCAGGGTAAACTGAGACTTCTCCCCACCCATTTGCCTCCTCCATCCTCCCCACACATCCCTACAACCGGAAGATAAATCCTGGGCCCTCACTGTTTCCCCCACCCATCTCCCCCTTTTTGCCCCCATGCATGGGAGCAGAGCTCATCCCATCCTCTGTGACAGCAGAAGCTTGAAAGAGGAGAAAAGTGGTAGACACTAAACAAATGTCTGAGGCTATAACATTTGTAGGACTTAAGAATGAATTAAGAGCTAGATTCCTCCTTATGGCTTTAGAGAGGAATTCGAAGTCCCAGGGAGTGGAGTATGACAGCTGGAGGTTCTAGATACTGAAACAGGGAGAAATAAAAGAGTAGAGCTGTAAAAAGTGATATCAATAGAGGTGGAGAGTGAGAGGTCCATGTGAGGTACCCTCTGACTAGTGGTGGTGTGTGTTTTCCTGCCAGTTATTGACAGAAAAAAATAAATAAATAAATAACACCTCTGTGAAGACTATCACCCAAGTGGAGAAGACTATAGCATGTCCCATCTCAAAGGCCCACTGGTTTCTATCTTTTCCATTTTCAGGGGATCCTTCAAGACAGAAAGGGATCTTTCATATGTGTTATATTGGTAATACAGTGATGCCTCCCAGGATCACCAATGACCAGGAAAGGAAAGTATACTCCTGCTACGTGTTCAGGATACTGTCTCACCTTCATGCACCCCAAGGAAGACTCAGGCTATGTATAGAAATGTGAAAGGCAATTGCCTCTACACAAAAGGGTCCCAGAATACCAAGCAATTAAATATCCGTTGTTCTTTCTTAATCTTCAATGTAGTGACTCCTAACCTTGTCAGCACATTAGAATCACCCAAGTAGCTCCCCAAACTTCTGATTCTTGAGTCTCATCTCTGCAGATTGTGATTTAATCCATCTTGGCTGTGGCCTGGGTTTAGAAATTATTAAAAGGTGCCCAGGTGATGCTAATGTGTGTCAGACAAGTTTGAGAGCCACTGCTTTAATACCAGATTCTAGGAAATCACTTCTCCTTATAGGTGATCTATAGTCATTGCCTGTGACAGCCCATCTCAACTCTAACCTGGTATGTTCTGGAAAAGCTATCTAGAATATATCCAAAATAAAGGGAAATGAATTTGGACCAATATAAGTGAAGTGAATGGTAGAATCATACCTTCTTTTTTTTTAACATGAATGTGCCTGCTCAGAGACCTCAGCTTTTTTTTTTTTTTGGATAGCTGGCTGAGGAAGTGGCCACCAAATAAGCAAAGTTTTATGGCATCTCTGTGTGATGGGTTATGTGTTCTATATGCCTATGCTCGTAGTTATTTAGTCAAAAGTGATGAATTCAAATTACAATGTCTTCACCGATAAGCAACTTATGAGCAGGTATCATATCTTTAATGTGTCACTGTGTGACATTTCAAAGAGAAATTTTACACTGAGAATTCCAGTAAACGTTCAGAGTGGTCTGCAACACCCTGTTGCTGCTGATTTCCCCTGAGCTGACTAATGCACCAAGGAACAGCCCTGACTTCTCCATGACAGGGCACTCCTTATCAAAGTGGTGTCTGGGGTCCTTCTCAGGTAAGATTTCCTCCCAATTAAAATATTACAGATGAGAACTATTACTTATTCCCCAGAGAGGACACTGACTATTAGAGAGCTAAAAGCCATGAGTTCACCTCACAGCTTCCCACTCAACTGCCCTTTAAATGTGAAAACAATTACTTTAATCATTCTCAGCAGGAAGCTGCCCAGAGCTGGAACAGGTCTCAGAGCATCCTTGAGAGACAGGGACTAAGGAGAGAGCTACTCCTCGGAGCTCCTGGCTGATGCAATCTGAGGACATTCCCCAGAAGACATACTCCTCACTTCTTAGTTTAAGAAAATAAATTAAAAGTTTAAGAAAACAACCCTAAATATTCACACTAATTGACTTCAGAGACAAAAGACAGATCTAGCCCATAATAGCTGAGCTCAGCATCCAGCAGAAGACAGAGACCATGAGAGCCTGGATCCCACCGGTGGACAGAAAGTATTCTGTTGGTGCCCCTGCCTTAAGCACACAGGCAAACCCAAGCATTCTAGTCCTCTGCCTCATTTTTCTTTATTACTTCTTTAAAAACCACTTTTCCTCTTATAGCAGAGCCCTTCATAGAGACTCTCTAATGTGCTTAATTAACAGAGTACAGAATCCAATCTCAGTTATTGCACCTCCATGTGCTACAAGGGATCCCCAAAATTCTTTATAATGAAATAACTAAAAATGAATATTTAATAAGTTGGGGTCACTTTGATCTTAAAATATATTATGTGACACATTTGGGGAGATTGATCCACTGGTGGAGGAAGGAATGGTTTTCTAAAAAAAATGAAATGAATCATAGAGTATTGCAAGACTCCAAAGAAATCACAGGTACAGTGGTGTCAGGACACAAATTGTACCTGTAGCCACCATTTATGGGAAGATTATTCTGAGAATAGCCTTTTGTAGAAGGAAGTAATCCTCTGACCTTTTGTCTTCTGAATCTTCTCTTCTGTTTTTTAAGGACTTTCTCACTGGGCATTAAGAACCACTCTATCCTCCGAATGTTCTTGATTTTCAGAGTATCACTCTCTCCTGCTCTTCTCCATAACTTTCTAGATGCTCTTTCCCTGCCCTTCTCATGAGCACATCAATCTCATGGGCCAGGCTCTTAGGGTTCTGTCCTTGATCCTTTCTTCTTCTGCTCTCCCTGAGTAACCAAAAACACTCCATGATTTCAACTGTTTTCTGACAGGTGATGATTTCCAGATGTATATCTCTATCATATCCCATTATTTCCTGATTGTCAATATTCCTCAACCTTAATATGCACAAAATGAATTGCACACTGGTTCCTGAATTCCCCTTCCATTCTTTGCCTTTGCAATAGCCCATTATCTCTTCCATTGGCCAAGCAATAAATCAGAGCCTTTCCTCAAATCCTTCTGCTCATCCCCTTTACCCAGTTGGTCAACATTAGTCTCAGTTAGGAGTTGTTTTGGGTTGCTGGATGGAAATGGGTGAAAATCACAGAGGCTAAAACAGGGAAAGATTTTTTCCCCTGAATATAGCATGAGGTTCAGAGATAGACCATCTAAGGCTGGTACGTTGGGACCACCATGTCATCAGGCCCCTAGACTCCTGTCCTTTTGCTCAGGATTTTCACAAGGCTTGCATCCTTAAGAACACATCATGGATACAAGATGGCTGTTTCCAAGTTCCAGGCCTAAAAAAAAAGAAAGAGGGAAGAGGCAATTAAGGTACTTTATTTGGCTTATATCTCATTAACCATAAAGTGAAAGGGTAGAATGGCTATTATTAAGGCAAGGTAGAAACCAGTGCCACCCCATTCTATATACTAGTATACTTTACTACATATTTCATTCAGAACCTTATCATTCTTCCTGTGGATGACTTCAACAGCCTCCTAATTAGACTCCTTGCTCACCACCTGTGCCCCTTGCAGCCATTCTTCAGACTGCTGCCATAACTACCTTTCTTTTTTTAATTTATTTTTATTGTTGAAAGTATTACAGATGTCTCCCTTTTCCCCCATTGACCCCCTCCACTAGACACTCCCCCAAGGCCTTCACTACCCTATTGTTTGTATCCATGGGGTAACTATCTTTCTTAAATGTAAATCTGGTCCCTGCTTAAAATCTTTCAGGAGTTGCCCTTTAGCCTTCAAGAAAAAGCCCAAACGGCTTTAAGCTCTTCTCATCAAAAGCATTTGTGAGGGAGAAACCAAGATGGCAGTATAGGTAAACACCTGAAATTCCTGCCTCACACAACCACTTCAAAACTACAACTAAAAGACAAAACGGACATCATCCAGAACCACAAAAAGGCTGGCTGAGTGGAAATTCTACAACTAGAAGGAAAAAGAAAAGCACACTGAGACTCAGAGGAGGTGCAGAAGTAAAGTGCAGAGGTTTGGAGGTGCGCACACAGAAAAGGGCTGGCAGCTGACTACGTGGTTGTTTTTTTCAATCCAGAGGGAGACACAAGCTCCTGACTGCTCTGAACTCCAGTTCCGGGTGAGACTCTGGGGACCCAGACTCATAATACAGGGAGAAACTGGACTGTCTGGCATCGGGCAGAACTCGAGGGTGGCTTTCTCTCAGATGTGCTTGCCATGATTACCAAGGGACACCGAGACCCAGGGGCCTCTTAAGGCAGGGCTGAGGATCAGCCATAGCGGTTTGCTCTACCCTGTTAATTCCCTGAGACCCCACCCCACCCAAGCTGTGTGCAGAGGTTTATGCATATGAATGGCCTGGCCCTTTGCAATCTAAAATTACCTAACAAACTGCAGCTGAATCAGAGAGACCCAGAACATCCAAAAGAAGGGCCAAGGCCCCACAGCAGCTTGCAATGCTTCACAGCTGGGCCTCATCTGGGCACCTCCAAATCCCAAACAAAGAAGAGGAATCTGCAGATCTCTACATAGCTCCTGCTGGGTGCCTCAGGCAGAGGCTAAATTAGCACCTCCTTAGAGATCCAAGAGCCAGTGTACCCAGTGGTCAGAGTGGGACCATCCAGATTACAACTCCTCAGATACATAAGGGACACACTCAGGGGGCAGACTCAGTGAGCACCAAAGCCCCACTGAAGCAAGCCTTGCCCCATAAGGTGTCTCCAGCACAGAAGTTCTCCCATCATAGACACAGCTGCTTCTCACAACCAGTTGGCCTGGAGGCCTATTCTTCCCAGTGATACCAACAACAATCAAGACTTAACTACAACAAGACTGTGCACACAGCCCACAAAGGGGTGCACCAAGAATGTCCACCTCAGGTTAACTGAGGAGGCTAACCCACTGGGCCATATAGGAAACCTAGCACACAAAGCTACCCTACCAACTCAGGGAAGCAGCAAAAATGCGGAGACAAAGAAACAGATCACAAACAAAAGAAATGGAGGAAAACAAATGACTGGATATAGAATTCAAAACCATGGTTATAAGGTTTTTCAAGAATATTCTAGAAAAGGCCAATAAATATAACGAGACCCTCGAAGATATGAAAAAGGACCGACTAGAAATTAAGCATACACTGACTGAAATAAAAAATATTATACAGAGACCCAACAACAGACTAGAGGAACAGAAGAATCAAGTCAAAGATTTGAAATACAAAGAAGTAAAAAACACTCAACCGGAAAAGCATAAAGAAAAAAGAATCCAAAATGTTGAAGATAGTGTAAGGAGACTCTGGGACAACTTCAAGCGTATCAGCATCAAAATTATGGGGGTGCCAGAAGAAGAGAGAGCAAGATACTGAAAACCTATTTGAAGAAATAATGACTGAAAACTTCCCCCACCTGGTGAAAGAAATAGACTTACAAGTCCAGGAAGCACACAGAACCCCAAACAAAAGGCACCCAAAGAGGACCACACCAAGACTCATCATAATTAAAATGCCAAGAGCAAAAGACAAAGAGAGAATATTAAAAGCAGCAAGACAAAAACAGTTAATTACCTACAAGGGAGCACCCATACGACTGTCAGCTGATTTCTCAACAGAAACCATGCAGGCCAGAAGGGAGTGGCAAGAAATATTCAGAGTGATGAATAGCAAGAACCTACAACCAAGATTACTCTACCCAGCAAAGTTATTATTCAGAATTGAAGGGCAGATAAAGAGCTTCACAGATAAGAAAATGCTTAAGGAGTTCATCACCACCAAACCAGCATTATATGAAATGCTGAAAGGTATTCTTTAAGAGGAAGAAGAAAAAAAAAGTAAAGATAAAAATTATGAACAACAAATACATATCTATCAACAAGTGAATCTAAAAATCAAGTGAATAAAAAATCTGATGAACAGAATAAACTGGTGAATATAATAGAATCAGGGGTATAGAAAGGGAGTGGACTGACAATTCTTGGGGGGGAAAGGGGTATGGGGGGTGCAGGAAGAGACTGGACAAAAATTGTACACCTATGGATGAGGACAGTGGGGGAGGGGGTAAGGTCAGAGGGTGGGGTGGGACCCCGGTGGAGGGGAGCTATGGGGTGGGGGAAAAGAGGAACAACTCTAATAATCTGAACAATAAAGATTTATTTAAAAAATTTTAAAAAATCAGCAGATTAGAAAAAAAAACAACAACATTTGTGAGCCTTCTCTCTCTCTCCTCTCCTCCCCCAAGCTCCAGGCACACCAACTACTTTCATCCCAGAATATCTCAGTTATCCCATGCCATCCTATCCTTATGAGTGCTGTCACTCTCTTTACAATAAAAACATTTTCATGAGTAATCAACATTTAAAGATTTGAGGAAATGCTCACACAGCAAGACTGCCTGTTCATAGAGTGAAAAATAGTCAGCAAAATATGTTCTCTGTTACGTGTGTAAATATCACTATTTAAAGCACAACAGACCTGCCTCCTTTGTCTCCAGAAATAATCTAAAGATACCTCTCCAGGAAGAATGATGTGGGAGACTTTTATCCATCACGTTCTCAGTAATAATTAGTCCACACTTTCACAAGTCTAAGAAGAGAAAGGAATAGCAAGAGATCAACCAAAGAACTTATATGCATACTAGAGGCCCAGTGCATGGATTCATGCACTGGTGGGGTCCCTTGACCTGGCCTCCAGGGACTGAGCCAAAACTAGCTCTCCAACATCCCCTGAGGAGTCCTGGATTGCTATAGGGTGCAAGCCAGGCCAAGGGACCCCACCAGGGCACAATCAGGGCTGGGGAGGAACTGCGGGAGGGCTCCAGGGCATGTCCTGCCCATCTTACCCAGTCCTAATAGGCCAGACCCCAGCAGCCAGCTAATCTACCGGTCAGAGCGTCTGCCCCCTGGTGGTCAGTGCGCATCATAGCAACTGGTCGAACAGTCGAACAAATGGTCAGACACTTAGCATATTAGGCTTTTATTATATAGGCTATGCATAACCCTTGCATAACCCTTGGACACAGAAATAGGGTGATGAAGGCCTGGGGCAGGAGCAGGCTAGAAGGGGTCAATGGGGGAAAAGGTGGGACATATGTAATACTTTCAACAGTAAAGATTGGGGGGTGGGGGAGAAAAGAATTGAGAAAATGCAACTTTGTACTTGAGTCCACCTTGTTATCTACACCCCTATGTAGACAAAAGCAGATGAAAGAAAAAGTGAATTAGAATGAAAAAAAAAGGTGAACAATAATGAAAGAAGAGCTATACCCCAAATATATAGAAACTACTGCAAAATACATTCACCAGCCTGACCTGAATTCAGCCCTGAGCTGTGTGGCTTGTGGGCAAGAACAGAGAAAATAAAGAAAAAGCAAGAGGCCAATTGAAGCCCAATGTAATGGTGCTTTTCCTGGTTTTCTCAAAACTAAGCTTCTTCCTACAAATACGGGTGGGGAGGGAGTTCATAGTCAAAAGTTACCATTGGGTAGTCAAGGGCAAAGGTGAAACAAGGTGGCATGTGTGCACAAGTGTGTGATGCCCTGGGCACAGCTCCTCTGGCTATTTGGAGGCCCCTGTGGAAAATGGGACCCTGAGACTGTTTGCCATCTGTTGACTGGCTCCTTCCTGGGAGCCTTTCTTGGGCCTTGTTCATGTTAGTTCAATGTTGTCCCCTTTGCCGTAAATAAGTGCTGCCAGCAAGGAGCTGGCCTATCACCCATGCGGCTACTAACAGGTGGCTGGTTTTTTCTAGCACACAGGACACAGGAATGAGATTGTTAAATGAATCAAGTGTTCTACAGAAAGAAACAAAATGATCACCAAGGCTATCTAATAACAGGAACTGCTAAGGACACTTGTATACTTGTTGATGTATGTTACTGTAACTCTGTGAGGAAATTCTCCTTAGAGATGCTAGCAAGAAAAAAAAAAACTATTGGGGATCTTAGTGTTTCTGTGACATTTGCTCTTGATCAGTAATTGCTTTTTCACTCTACTCTTAAAAGAAAAAAACAAAAACAAAAACAAACATCCTTTGGGCACAAATGGTTAGAGAAATATAAGACAAGGCAGGAAAATTCCAAAATACTACTCTATTTCAACCCAAGACAATTTTTGTGAGAGGAATTAGATAAATTATGAAGGAAAGTGAAATAAGTATTTGGGTAAAGAAAGGCTGAGTCACAATGTAGGAGGAAAAAGTATATCAAGCCTTAAACTTTCCTGATATCCACATAGCCTTTGCAGTCATGGATTGTAGCCATCTTTTTGGATAGCTAGAAAACCAGACATCAAGACTAGAACACCTTGGTATGATTTGGAATTGGGGTCATCCTCAAAGCACCACCCAGCAGAGCCCCTGAAGAGTGGATGCAGCCCTGGAATTGCCCATCCCTTTATACCATTACCAAGGCCCAGTAATAACTTGGGGTTTGGCCAGATTCAGTGTGCTGGTCATGCTATTGGCTTCCCACCCATCCTTTCTTCTTGTCCCCTCTAGCTCCCCAAGGTTCATGCAAGGAAGTCCACCCTTGGAGAGCCCTAGTGGCCTACTATATCTAGTACACAATTGACTCATTTGACATTTCTTATTTGAAAAGGACAGCCTATGGCTATGAAAATAGCTCTTCAGTCCACTATCCGTTAGTTGGAGGCTCTTTGCTGAGCAGTAAAGACTTGAATCCATCTTCATTAATCTTTGGCTATGCCAAGGTCATCAATGAAACTACAATAAGAAGGACTTGGAGTAAGTAACACAGCACTCAGTGGCATAGTTAATCATGTATGCATCTAACAATAATTTTGGAACAAGACCAGGTTCAAATCAATAAAATACAACAAATCTTGGAATTTTTTTTCCTTTTCTGCAAGCTATGTACAAATGAAATTTTCTTTAAGCGAAATTTTTTAAGTATTGT
Source organism: Corynorhinus townsendii (assembly GCA_026230045.1). Lineage (NCBI taxonomy): Eukaryota > Metazoa > Chordata > Mammalia > Chiroptera > Vespertilionidae > Corynorhinus > Corynorhinus townsendii. The sequence goes on from JAPDVU010000002.1 coordinate 139,125,019, forward strand.
ATGTGTTTGAGAGAAAAATACAAAGGCAAAGAGAAAATTTGTTGCAGTTAGATGTTTCTTAACTTTCTTTTTATTTATTTATTTTTTTATTTAATAAATCTTTATTCAGATTATTACAATTGTTTCTCCTTTTTCCCCCCATAGCTCCCCTTCACCTGGTTCCCACTCCACCTTCTGCCCTTACCTCCTCCCCACTGTCCTCATCCATAGGTGTACGATTTTTGTCCAGTCTCTTCCTGCACCCTCCCATATCCCTTTCCCCCTGAGAATTATCAATCCACTCCCTTTCTATGCCCCTGATTTTATTATATTCACCAGTTTATTCTGTTCCTCAGGTTTTAATTCACTTGAGTTTTAGGTTCACTTGTTGATAGATATGCATTTGTTGTTCATAATTTTTATCTTTACTTTTTTTTTCTTCTTCCTCTTCTTAAAGAATACCTTTCAGCATTTCATATAATACTGGTTTGGTGGTGATGAACTCCTTTAGCTTTTTCTTATCTGTGAAGCTCTTTATCTGCCCTTCAATTCTGAATGATAACTTTGCTGGGTAGAGTAATCTTGGTTGTAGGTTCTTGCTATTCATCACTTACTAGATTTCTTGCCACTCCCGTCTGGCCTGCATAGTTTCTGTTGAGAAATCAGCTGACAATCGTATGGGTGCTCCCTTGTAGGTAATTAACTGTTTTTGTCTTGCTTTTAATATTCTCTCTGTCTTTTGCTCTTGGCATTTTAATTATGATGTGTCTTGGTGTGGTTCTCTTTGGATTCCTTTTGTTTGGGGTTCTGTGTGCTTCCTGGACTTGTAAGTCTATTTCTTTCACCAGGTGAGGGAAGTTTTCAGTTATTATTTCTTCAAATAGGTTTTCAGTATCTTGCTCTCTCTATTCTTTGGCACCCCCATAATTCTGATGTTGGTATGCTTGAAGTTGTCCCAGAGGCTCCTTACACTATCTTCAACTTTTTGAATTCTTTTTTCCTTTTGCTTTCCCAGTTGAGTGTTTTTTGCTTCTTTGTATTTCAATTCTTTGACTTGATTCTTGCGTTCCTCTAGTCTGTTGTTGGGTCTCTGTACAATATTTTTTATTTCAGTCAGTGTATGCTTAATTTCTAGTTGGTCCTTTTTCATATCTTCGAGGGTCTCATTATATTTATTGGCTTTTTCTAGGATATTCTTGAAAAGCCTTATAACCGTAGTTTTGAATTCTATATCCAGTCATTTGTTTTCCTCCATTTCTTTCATTTGTGATCTGTTTCTTTGTCTCCGCATTTTCACTGCTTCCCTGAGTTGGTAGGGTAGCTTTGTGTGCTAGGTTTCCTATATGGCCCAGTGGGTCGGCCTCCCAGTTACCTGAGGTGGACACTCTTGGTGCACCCCTTTGTGGACTGTGTGTACAGCCTTGTTGTAGTTAAGTCTTGATTGTTGTTGGTATCACTGGGAGGAATTGACCTCCAGGCCAGTTGGCTGTGAGGATCAGCTGTGTCTGCACTGGGAGAAGTTCGGTGCTAAAGACAGCCTTATAAGATTAGACTTGCCTAATTGCAAAAGCCTCTGTGCTCAGTTTGGATGGGGCGGAGTCTCAGGGCGGAGCAGACAGTCTTGGCTTCCTGTCAGCCCTGCCCTTGCGCATGCACGCGGGCCTCCAGACCTCTCGCTTCCCCGGCTCCCGAGCCTCCGCCCAAGAGTCCAGATTCCCCCCGCAAGAGTGTGGGTCCCCAGGGGCTTGCCTGGAACTGGGGTTCAGTGCTGTCAGAACTGGGGTTTAGTGCATTCAGGAGCTTCCAACTCTCTTCTGCTTGGGAAAGCCTATGGCAACCTCTGCAGTCTTTGTGTGCACTCACATGCGCGCCTCCAGACCCCTGCTTGCCATGGCTCCCCCGCCGGGTCTCCGAGTCTCCGAGTGCCTTTCTCTCTACCTGACAGTCCAGACTCCCCCTGTATGAGCCTGGGTCCATGGGGTTTTGCCTGGAACTGGGGTTCAGTGCAGTTGGAACTGGAGTTCAGTGCAGTCGGGGGCTTCCTTCCCCCTCCTGCCAGAGAAAGTCAGCCAGGCTCTCAGCTGCCCTTCCTCACTGTGCGCACAAAGACCCTTTGCCGTACCTCAACCCTTTGCCGTTCCTCCAGTTCTCCGTGAGCTTTTCTCTTTCCTTCTAGTTGTAGAATTTCCACTCAGCAAGCTTTCCTGTGGTTCTGGATGGTGTCCGTTCTGTGTTTTAGTTGTAGTTTTGAAATTGTTGTGCCAGGCAGCAGTTTAGGTGCTTACCTATGCCACCATCTTGGTTTCTCCAGATGTTTCTTAACCTTCAAGTTTAACTTTTGTCTCTCGCATACATTTAATGAAGTAAAAATAAACTTGATAAAGGCTACCATCCCTAACTAGACTAGACCAATGTTCCTGCCTGTATCTGTTCCAGAGTAGAGGTGCCCATGACAGGCCAGCATCTCTTGAGTCCCAGCTCACAGGTGACAGGCCAGTGGTGGGTGAGAGACAGCTGATTGGAAGCAGAGGAAGTCGCCAGAATAAGAATTTTCCCTACTCATTGGCAAACAACTGACTATCATCTTAATTTCTTTGTGTTTTCTTGGAGAGATAGAATCTCCTCATTAAAGTATCTACCTATGGTTTTATTTGCTGTTTTAAAGCAAAGAGTTCATGGGTGAAAGAAAATGGAAAATTATGTCAGCTACAGTTTTCTTCTGAAATTGTGGAAAGAAGAGTAGATATTTACCAGTAAACATGGTATCACATCTACGCCATCCCCATAATTATGCATTTCAATTTGTTTTCTAGTATGGGTTGCACAAACTTCCTCGGGGAGACATTTATTAATACTTCATTCACCAGAGAGAATACAGACAAAGCAGGCCAAAGTTGCCATGCCTGATGCAACTTCTTTTAGGACTGAACCAAGGGCTGATGTAAAACTCTGGGGACTCTCCCAGTTAAAACCACCTAGGAAACCGAATGAAGGGAGCTCTTCCTTTTCACCACCAGTCTTCTACCGTCACTTCGAAATCCCTAGGTCTTTCTTTCTCTTGGCTGCCTGCTGCTTACCACACTTACATTAGAAAACCAAAGGAAAAGAGAGGGTGTCAGACTTCTGTGCAGCAAAACCTAGCTCGTTTGGGGACAGGTGGATGTTTGAAGGAAGTAGTCACAGGCCCACCTTCTGAGCCTTCATCTCGGAGGCTTGCAGTGCCCCTGCTGCATCAGTCCAGCTGTCTGAAAGTGCTAAGGCACTTTCTTTGAGCCTGTGTGCTAAAGGTTGGGGACACTATATGCAGGAGCCATGCTCCGGGAGAGTAATTCAAACTCTTTGGAAATTGCTACAGATGGTTTGTTTCCTTGCACAATCCAAAGAGAAAAGTTAGGTGGACGTATATTCCCATGCCCTCTGACATGACTGTGGGAAGTTACGTAAAGACTCCTGAGATGACTGGACATCAGTTATGACGCTGCCAATGTTTTCTACACTTTCTTCTCCCCCTTCTTTGGCCACAATCATTCTGATGAAAAGGCTGATAAATGAAGAAACATCACCACTACATAAAAAAGGTCATTTTATCCTTGCTGTACTCGGTCTTCCCAGTGAGAAAAACAGCAGTAACCATGCATTCTCAGTATTGCTTTTACTCAGCCACATCTTCTAGGCTTTCTTGAAACTGATGCAGAGTCTTAGCATGGAAAGTTCCAGACTTTGGGTTTGTTTTCAAAAGAAACCAGATCTATAGGCTAAGTAGTTAAGGTTTGGCTCACAAAATACATCATTTCCCAGGAAAACCCCTTAAACTTAAGCAAAAGTCTTTATTCACCTGTGGTATTTCACCAGAACTTATAATCATTGAAATTTTCTAACCAATAGACAAATGTCAGCATAGACAGAAATTAGAAACTACATAAACCTATGTGACAGGCCAGGAAATAATGGGGGTTTTTGTGATTGTTTCCATAAATTTAGGTAACAGATTATACTTTCTTTTTCTCTTCCTTTTAAAAGCCAATTCCAAGTTCAATCTCTATAACATCCTGTCACTAAGGAGTGATAAAGATTTAGGGAGGAAAAGCCACTTCACATTGATTTTTTTTTTAATTGGTTTTCTAAATGCAAGTGATAATGACCAAAGACTTAAAAAAAGAAAGTCATTTCTAAATGATCTCGTCTTCCTATCTTGAACACGTATCGCTTAATTCAATACTTTCAAACGGGACCACACATTTGTACACATTCCCACATTTCCTCTATTGATCACCAGAGGCCATCCTATTAAAAGGAAATGGATGAGCCAGGATATCTCACTTTAAGTTTTAAATCATAATAGTTTGTGGTGAGAGTGAAGTGGAGGCATATCTAAGAAAGAAAAAACCCTAGTAAGTGGCAATTAGGAGAAAAACTAAAAAGAAAACAAGAATTTCTCTTGCTGATCTTATCCATCTTATGTTGGGGAGATATCTCTCTCTCTCTCCCCCTGTGGACTCAAGACCTAACAAGACTGATAGGTAGAAAAGCCAAACAAAGTTAAAACTCTTGAATATTTAACTGAGGATGGTTCTGTTCAATAACATGCATGGCAAGGGTTGGAGGCCAAGGTCCCCCTCTCCGTCCAGGTCACCCCAGGGAGACATAAGGAGGCCCCTGAACTCTCCCCAGTGCCCTCCCACCACATGGTACCACCCTCCAGGCAGAAACCATTCTGGAGAGACAGCCAGCTTTACACATTGAGAAGTACAACCATTTTGTGCTTTTTAAAATTACGAATATGAAAAACAAAGCACAGTCATTCTTTGACAAGTTGTGTAACTTTTCTACACAAATCAGGACTTGAAAACCTTTGGAGGGGCTACATGAGAGCATGGGGCAAGGGCGACAGGACGCAGTGAGTCATCTCAACTTCCTGCTAATCACAGGAACCCTACAAAAGCTCAATGTGTCTCAGATTTTACTGGGGGTGGGGGGGGTGGGGGTGGGGGGGGTGTTTCCTTCTCAATTCAGCTTCAGATTTCTATGGCTTGACCCTTCCTTCTTTTTATTTCTCCCTATGCATCACATTTGTCTGGGACCTTTGTTGGTCTATAAATAATGTCATTGTGTTATGCTGGATATTGGGTTTTTAAATGTCAGCACCCTGTGCACAGCCTTTCATGGTGAGGTAACACTGTTTTTTAACTGCATCCCTATGACACTGAACTGACTGAGGTGTTCAATTGCTAATAAAAATTTTTAAATAGTGACATTTTCATAACCTGGGGCTGTGGTGGGAAAGAACTGGATTAAGTTAATGGATGGAATTTTATCAACTTTAGGTTTTTCTCCAGATTTTCCTTAAACTTCTAGTTCTTTGTGAGTTCTTTGACTAAAAAAATGAAAAAACAAAAACTATGAAGAAATGTTACTCTGCAATACTAAGAAGCAGGAATAACACAAAATTTTTAAATTTTTTCTGGATCAAATTTACTCTATTCCCCATCCCCAGCTGCCTGGCTGGTGGAAAATGCAGTCTCCATCACTACTGGGTCTTCTTTCCCACCCGTGTGGCAACATGAGTGCTGCATGGTCCCAGGACATGAAGGAGGGAGAAGGGGAAAGGAAGGTGCCAGGAGGCTGAGCTACAGACGCCGCCATCATGGCCAACATGCCTTCCTTTCCCACTGCTGTTGAGTACTGGTGTTAAAGAAAAATTATTCTGACATTTGTTAGAGATGACAAGGAAGACTTGATTCAAGTAAGAGCTTTGCAGTAAAGAGAGAGAGAGATTGAGTTCAGTTCTGAATATAGGATTAATAGTGAAGAAGCAGGAGCAGGGTCAGTGGAAAATTCTTCAGAGGAAGCAGGATTCTGGCTAAACCGACTTGACAGGATTCTTGCTGAAGACAGGCCAGGATGATCAGATACCAAGGGTAGGAATGAGGAATTTGATCAGATATCAGGAATGACTAGATATTGATGGCGACAGTCTCTCTAAACTGACTTAACAGGATTCTTGTTAAAACTGGCCCATGCAGGCCCAACAAGGACAGAAACTGAAGCCCAAGATCAAAGTCTAGTTGGCTTAGAGGAACCTGACTAATGTTTAGTCAAGAAAAGAGTCTTTGTCACTGGTCACCTGGCAAAGTCTAGCTAGACATTCTACCCTAAAAGGATTCAGACATGCTCCCTGTAGTCACTGTGTCCACAGGCGTACCCATGAAACCCCCAACGCTGCTCCACAGGCAGTCGGCCACAATCCTTGGGACCTTTTGTGTTTGTGAACCCCAAAGCCAGCCCCTTCTCTTAGTTTTATGGAATCTCCCACTCCCACCCACCAAGCCAATTCAGCTCCTCCAATGCATACATTTTCTTCATCCCCTTCCTCCTCCTCTTCTGAGCACCCATTTTAATCCTACTCAGAGGGTCTTTAAAACAAGGCACTGGGTAGGACTATCTCTTGGATAACAGCAAATAGTGCTTTGGGCTCATTTCACAGAAGTTTGGTTTTTCAGGATAGAGAAAGTGAAAATACAACAGGGAGAATAAAAATAAATATCTCAATAAACTGTCCCTCACAATCGCCAGTGGGAAAGCTTAAACACATAATGGTTTTACTTTGTACCATTGTGTGTATTTCTCTATGACAATGTTTTATTGCACACCTCGCAAATACCACTGTATTGTCTAGGTGGCTGGTGAAACTATTTTAAGTTAAGGATATTCTGCCAAAACCACATAATTTTCAAGTGCTTTATACCCTGAACAAGTTGCAAACCACTGATATTGTATGTGTGAAATGCCTTGTGTCCTGTCAGGATCATAGTGGAAATGCAACAATTGTTTGTTGATTCTGAATCCCATTGGGAGGGAAGGAAAAAATAGAATAAGTTGTGTCTTGGGAAAGGGGCTTCTCAGCTAAGAAAGGGAATGATCATGGCCCCCATAGTGATGAGAAGACAGAAGATTCATTAGAGAGTAGGAGAACTGCCAGATAAAATACAGGATACCTTATTACATTTGAGTTTCAGATAAAAAATAACAATTTTCATTTAAGTATACACCATACCGTATCTGAGACATATTATACTAAAAAATTTTCATTTTTTATCTGAAATTCAAACTTAACTGGGTATCCTTTATTTTTATTTGCTAAATCTGGCAACCCTAATTACCGGGTCCTTTTTTAAGCCTCAGCTTAAGCAATTGATAATATGGACATTAATCTTGTCAGGGAGCATCCTCTGTCAAAATTAAAACCAGAGTAAATATCAAAGTGGGTAGGTCAAATAATGTAACAAGGCATCCTATAGGATAGAGGAATCATTGGCTGGAAACATTTTATTCCCTTCATAGCTTCCTCTTCAACATCCAGTCGCTGGCCTCATCTCAGACTTCTGCTCTTTTTTCTTTAAGAGAATGTTTTTCCATGATCACAGATTCCGTCATCACCTCTGAGCAGATCTCTGCATCTGAGGTTTGGGCGGCAGCCCATGTTGAGTTCCATTTTGATTTCTCGTTGTTTTCCCAAATAACCAAAAGCAAACTTGTGAGCCTACCTCCAGACCACCTCTTCATCCTAGCTTTGGCACGCTGGTCTCCATTGACCCAAACCCTGATGTTATCCTCTCTATGACTTTCTTTCCCTTCCCTCAACAATTCTCCAAGTCTCAGCACTTTTTCTCTGTAAGTTATCCTTTGCACGGAGTCCTTCCCAGTGGGACCACATTCACTTAGGCATATCCCTCGTGTCTCAAATTATAACACTCCCAAAACCAGACTTTTCCTCCCCAAATCTGTTTCATTATGGTTGCCATGGCTTCCAGCTTTCTATAGGATTAATCTAAGTTGCTTTTCCTGGCTTTCCTGGCCTTCTGTAATAAAGCCATACCCTGTCTAGGCTCCTATTCCTAGCACATCCAACATATACCTCCTTCAGTAGCAAGGCCCTGACCTCGCTGTCTCAGCAACCTATCATTCTCATTTCCACCCCCACCTCACTTGTTTCCACTGGGAATGTGCTTGCCCCCGCTGTCTAAATCCTTACCATTCTTCAGACATAAGGGCAATTTCCTTTTCCCTTGAAGAGATTTCCTTGTCTAATCCAGCCTGCTTGGATCTCTTTCTATAATCAAACTTTACCTTCCAACTAAGTATTGTAAAATCAAATGAGCCCTAGCCAGTTTGGCTCAGTGGATAGAGCATCGGCCCCAGGAATGTACCTCAGTGGCAGGCTCCTCCCCAGCCTGGGCCTTGGTCGTGGTGCATGCAGGAGGCAACCAATCAGTGTGTTTCTCTTACATTGATATTTCTTTCTGTCTTTCCCTCTCTCTTCCACTTTCTCTAAAAATCAATGGGAAAATATCCTTGGGTGAGGATTAAAAAAAAAAGAATCAAATGATGACATTGTTTTTGTCTGATAGAGGAGATGGAGGTGGTCACCTCTTTTTCCCAGATTCTGGCTTCTCTCTCTTTGAACACTATCCTCAGTGATGCCATTCAGAACATACCACCCCGAATTATGGTACCTTGGCATATTGAATATTTAAAGTTGAAGGATTTGAAAAAAATTACAGAAGCAAGAAGGTCTCTATGACCTTCCCACAGCCCTTCTTCCCTGAAACAGGTCATTAGACCCTCGTGTGAGAGGTGCCCTCCCCAGACACGGAGGAATGGAGCATCCTTACCCCCAAGACAGAGGGACTCTAAGAATCCAAGCACACAGGCCTTGTTAAGTCTCCCCCAGTTTTCTACACTCACCTCATACCCCTTCACCTGTCACACCCTCCATTACTGTGCACTCTCCATCCAACCTTCCATAACAATACGCATAACATGAAACACCAGGATGTGTTCTAATCCTTTCAAATGTCCTAGATATCCAGGTGAAACGAAGATGTTGATTCTAAATGGCCATTTTCCCCTTGATACAAATGTGTTGGGAATAACTCAGAAGATTAGTGGAAACTATTTCAAATTCTGCTTGAAAATGGGTAAAGTAAAAATATATGTAAAAATATTTAATAGGCCAAGAAGTAGCAATGTAATTTTAATGATGTCCTGAGACCTTGCTGTAACTAACAAGAGGAATTCTGCAGAAGGCAGATTCCAATGGGACCCCATCCAATGATGGCCATTTACTGAAGCAACTCTGGGTACAAGATGGAGGGGAGCAGAGAACAGAGGCAGTGACCCCTATTAAGAAATTATGACAACTGCCTAGGGGAGTTAATGAGGGCCCAAAATGAAATGGTGATAGCAGGAAGAAGGGACATACTTAAGAGAAATTCCGCCTGGGCATGTCTGAGAGCTGACACCATCTCTTTACGGAAGTGTTAGACACATGGAAGAATGAAGCTTGTGCAGTTGATGCAATGGGACGGTGTTGGGAGGGGGATTGAGGGTTGTGTTTGATGTAGATTTTGGTCCTTGGGGCTGGCCCTGCGGATTTAGACCCAAGTTCTGTGAAAGGAGATGCTGCAAGCAGAAGCCAAAGCAGTTGTTATCTCAAAAGATGGTGTGAGGCACAAAAGCACAAGCCATGCTGCTTTGTTCCCAGGTGACAAAATGTGACCCAAAGCAGACAGCAGTGTTCTCTCTTCTGGAGCCCAGAACACAGGCTGGCATGGCTCAGGAAAGTCTGGGAGAGATGTGACACCAGTTGGCTGGGGAGCATCCACAGGCAGAACATGAACAGTAGAAAGGCAAGATCCAGAAGCAGGTCTGAGGGCAACTAAGGGACATCACAGGGGCCCAAGCCAAAGGAAATGAGAGAGACCTCAAGGACTCACAGAACTGGCTGGGGCTCTGCGTTCTTTTGGGGAGGGGGGGCATAGAACAGTGAAATTCAAGTTCTGTCAGTGAATTTGACCTCATCTGTACCTGCGGGTTGATGGGATCTGAAACACTCATCTTATACATAGACATACCTCTGCACTTACCTCATTACAGGCAATCCACAGTTTACATAACTTTCTCTCTCACTGCTCCGGAGCATCTCAGGCATAAGGAGCATGTCATTCATCAGTACAGAGCATGTGTGCATAGTAGGTGCTTGGTCTGTATTGGCCTATAAATGGCTGATATGCCAAGAGGGATCTCACTGTAATATGACCCGGAAACCTAGTCTCTCCCCCAACTCTAAAGCAGCATTATGGAAAAACTCCAACATAGGAAATAAAAATCAATGTGCCTCCAGTGGGAACCACAACTGCCCAGATAACACTAGGGCCCAGAAAGTGTCTGGTCTCTTCTGCTACTACCAGCAAATTGTCTCTATTTCTCCATTCCTTACAAGACAGAGATGCATTTAAACTTAATTAAATGGGCTGCTTAGCCAAGAATAGCTGGCAAATTCAGAGAAGAAGAAAAATTTCCTCTTTGTTTAGGGGACACATTAACTATTTTAGAGACCAGAAATTTAAATGACAAGGCAGGCTAGCACATGCGTCCACCCTGACTTCAATACTATGATCTGAGAGGTGGCTTTCTCCAGGGTCACTTGGGCCAGGAAGAGATGACTAGAGATTTGTTTAAAATGAGGGTCTAGATGCACTGAGGGAAGAGCTTGAAAGGAAGCCCTGCAACAGAAAGGTCATATATAAGCAAATACAGCCACCAACTGAATCTGCTGCCCAACTCCTCTCAGGAAGCTAAGGCTGACAGGAGGAGGAGGGGCAGACAGTTGTGAAGATGCTGGTCTCCCCTCCAGAAGGCTGGCCAAGCCCCCTGAACTAGGAACTCTGGGAGTCACTAAGACAACACAAAAGCCATGTGATGTGAAACTTTTGCAGCTGTCAAGAGAGCGGGACAAGTTCAGTGTCCCGGCAATGGATCCAGACACAGTCTTCAGTCAGTCTGCTCAGCAGGGTCACAACATAGGGTAATCCCATTAAGTCCCAGCTGCTGCACCCCAGCCTCATGATTTACAGGCAAGGCAAATCTAAACCCGCTCTTGGTGACAATCTTTTGTGGGAGCCCTGGGAGGGGAGGGAGTAAAAGGCCATGAACGAAAGAGATGCTTGCATTATGATCCATATTATTCTTCCTCCCCACCCTTTTCTTTCCTGCCAAAGTCATTGATTGTTTTAACTGCTCTAAACTCTACATTTCCATCCCCCTCAGCTCCTCCTGCTATTGATCATCAAGAGCAGAACAACTCCCAGACCCGGGTAGGACAGCTCTTCAATACTCAGGCCATGGCCACAATGGCCCGAGTCAGGATCAGAAGGAGCTCTTCTCAGGCTCTGCTGAGGATTGTTTCCAAAACAGGAAAAATAAGATATATCAACTATAATGTTTAAGGAATGTTAAAACAAGTGCAGACATTCCAGCTTGCCTGGTGATATTTTTCCTAGGATCTATGTGGTGTAACCATCCATCACAACTGCACAAAAAGATTCAAGAGTCTCCAGTAGCTGCAATGAGACAAAAATGGTACAAGAGTATCAATTCCAGATCTAAATGAGACTGGCTTAATATGACTGGTATGATTTAAAGGCATACCAATTTTCCAGTCACTACTGAGTAGGTATTTTTGAACACTATCAATGCAAATAACCTAAAGCTAGATCAGGCATGAATCCTGACCTCAAGGACAATCCATCCCAGTCTTGGAGATAATGCATGTGTATAAAGGACTAGACTGGGAAGCAGAGGTAATGCACGTAGTAAAAAAAAAATTTCAGAAGATGGGCATGCTTCAGGGTGTGCAGGAGAGGGAGTTCCTAGGCAGTTCCCAGGCCTAAGCTGAGTACCACCTACAAAGGACAGGGACCTGCTCTATTTGCAAGAGAGACTGAGAAGCTTCATGGGAAGAACAAATGACTGCCCACTGGGAAGCAAACAACGAGTCCTTTGCAAAGACCCTCTCACAGCAGAAAAGCATCACAGAAAGAATGGATGACCAACTCTCATTTCCCTTGGACCATTGCCAGCTTCCTGAGAAAAGGAAGATGAACTAAACACACACACACACACCACCAGCTCAATTGAAAGCTCTGTCACTGTCCTAAAGCATGGTGTGACCTGGTGTGGGAGGAAGGAAGAATGGTAATTCCCCACCCACTCACCCACTCAGAGCCTGAGGGAATGGAACTGAGAGAGAACCACACAGACTCTTCATTCATGAGTCCTCCTTGAAGGAGATATACATCTAGACTAGCCAGAGCATCTGTGGGGGTTCTGTTTTGGTATTTGCAGTGGTGTCTCCATCACTGTCATAGCCATTTATAAATACTGAGGGACGCCCCATTGGTCCCCACCTCTCCCACCAGAAGGAGCACCTGGCAGCACTAGAGTCCAGCAGGGAGCTGATAGGTGAATCAGGCAGCCACTATGGCCTTAACTAAGGCTACATGAAAAAAGTGGCAATTAAGCTTGGCCTTGAGAAGGAGGGGGATTTGAACATTTGTATCAAGGAGAGACACACATCCAAAGACTTCACACAAAAGCATTCAGTGAGGAAAGAAAATTTTAAAGAAGAAAAAGTTAATTTTCAGGGATGAAAACCAGTGAGTTCACAAACACACACACCTATCCTCACTGGATTTTACAGTTTTCCATACTTTATATCAACTCAGGGACAGAGCCTTGACCTCCCTCCAAATTTTTCCACATCCCAACTCTCTAAGGTTCATTCATCATAAATGTCAATACATCCTAAATAGATGTAACAACACTCACACATCTGCTCCTGCTGAATACCTGTGACTAAACGTGTCCTGTTTATTGTTCTCATTTTAAATTCATTGCCACGAACAGCCATGCTTCCTTTCTTCCTCTGTGAAGATAAGAGCTCTTCCCTGTGTTAGTCCCCTGGGTTATGAGAGTCAGGGACATATCTCTAGCAGGCTGGACACAGGGGCAGGAATGGGCAGACCAGGAGTCTCTGGCCTCCGGCCTGGACAAGGCAGGAGTTGGAAGCTGCAAGTGTTTAGAAGGGAATCAATATCAATGTCTGGCTAGTCAACATGTGGTCTGGGGCCCAGCAGCATCAGCATCACCTGGGAATTTGTTAAACAGGCAGAATCTCAGGCCCAGCCCCAAGTTACTGAATCGGAACCTGCATTCAAACAATATTTGAGTGAATGGGTCTGAGAGTACAATAATGAATAATAGACCCTCTACCTATGTTCTCTCTTTCAATCCTCAGAACAACCCCATCCCTTATCTCCTTTTCACAGGTAAAGAAACTGTGATTTAAAGAGCTTAAATAATTTGCCCAATGCCACACAGCTACCTTGTGACAAATCATATATTTGAGTCCCAATCTGGTGGATTTCAAAGTTATTGTCTTTTCTACTGCATACATGAAGTCCAATTCAGAGGAAGAAAAGGAAAATCTAGCAACACTGGGAGATGTGGGAAGGCCAGCAATAGGCTGTTATCTAGATCTCTGTCAGCCAGTAACCAAGCCCAGTGGGCTCAGAACTAGGGGCAGGAATCCATTTCTGAAAGCTACAGGGAGATTGGCATGAACAATCCCACACCCAGTTCTCCAGGGTCTGTAGCGCTGAGCAGGTCTTCCAGGGACAGGCCTGTCCCACCCTGCATGGGGAGAAAGGCACAAGCCCAGTAATCAGTACTGGACCCCAGTCAGCAGGCAGCACAGTGAAGTCTGGGGGCTGCATGCCAAAGCATCAAACTGGCATGCCTAAATCCTTCCTGCCTAAAATAAAAGCCAGGCCCAGAAGGAAGAGGCAAGGGATAGCATCCTAGGGAGGGGGGTGGTCTGAGAAGATGCTGGCAGGAGTTGCTGGCAGGAGTCACTGGCAACTCTAGGGCTTTTGCTCCTCTGGGGGGAATGGCTGCAAATGTCTGCCCTCGGGCCAGGAAAGGCTGAAAGGGGATGAACTCAAGGTGCTATAGGGGCCTCCCCCTTTTCACAACCTCCACCCACCCGCAACCCCTACCATGTAGTTTCCATGGAGCCCAAAGCCTTCCCTACTTAGTGCAAATACCTAGTCTCGGTTTTAAAGCAAGCCCTCCATGATTATCTGTTTGTTGTTGAGAAAATGTTACTGAAAAACTATTTCTTCATTTCTACTAGACACCCAGAAAGCAACAGAGGGATGGTAGAAAGCCCCATGACAGCCATTTGGCCAAGCTTCTCAGAAGTGCTGCCCTATTTTTCCCTTTGGCAGGCTCTGGAGGTCCATTGAGACCTCCATGATAAAACAAGGATCCCATTTCTTAACATTTTGCAAGTTTTTCCTTACAACACCAGAACACATGTCTTGGACAGAGCCATCTCTGTCCTTTTCTAAAGCATGGATTGCAACAGCCCAACCTGGTCTTACTGCCCTGTACGTCCTTCCTATTGTTATCAAACCTGTCTTCTTAAACCAGCGCTTTCTCCCTGTCACTCTTTTGCTAGGGACTCCTGCTGCTCATGGGAACAAGCCTGAACTTGGATGGTGGGCCCTCTTTCAATAGGCCCACTTCACCCATGAATGCTTGTTCCCTTACCCAGAACAGAATTTAGCCAGGCCAGGTTCCTTGGTGCCACGAGCTTTTCTACTGCACATGCTCCCATCAAAGGTACTCTCTTAGCCAAGCCAAATCTACACAGTGTGAAACTGAGCCAAAGTCATATTGCAACAGACCCATGAACTGGCTGGCATCTGCTCAGCTGTGCGTGTTGTATGGAGGTTGGGAGAAGTGGTGTGCTGGTACCTGTTCAACAACTGGCTCCCTGTGGGAGAAAATGTATGCATATGTATACATACATAAGCTTATCATAAACTTTACCTATATATCATACAAATAAATCCCATATTGCCTATTGATTCTCCTAGATGCTTACATTGATTTTTGACAAATTCTCATATCTGTAGCCAATCTATGATTGCAATTAATGAACAAGTATAGTTCTGACCTGAATGTTGGCTATTTTTATTTACATAAACAAGTAAGAGAAAAGCAAACCAACAAATATCTATGTCAGAACTTCACTCATTTGCTCATGATAAGAGTAACATCTTTGTAGAATCAGATAAGATACTAGACTATTTTCTCAATTTTTGGTGTTATTCCAATGTAATGGACACATATGTTTTATCTGTATTTTTAACATTGTCTCCATTGCTTTCTTAAGTCTAAGCCAAGGGTCAGCAAACTTTCACTCTAAAGGGCCAGATAATAAATATTGTCAACTGTGTGAGCCATACAGTCTCTGCCATTATAGTGTGAAAGCGGCCATGGTCAATCCATTAACAAATGAGCACAGCTGTGCTCCAATAAAACTTTTACAAAAACAGGCAGGGCCCAGACTTGGTCCACAGGCTGCAGTTTGCCAACCCCTTGTCTAGACAATCACCGAAACAGTGAATCAAGCCCTGATTTGTGGCATTCGTTTACAAATCAGCCCCCTATGGCTGATTTCAAGCTTTCAACAGGAGGTCAAAGAATGAGGAGTGGGAAGGGGGATGTGAGAAACACATCATTGCTCAACATAGTGTTTCCACCTGCTTTCCTTTGGGGGCTGCCATCAAGAAATACCACAAAAGGGGAGGGGGCAGTGCTTAAACAACAGAAACTCATTCTCTCACAGTTCTGGAGGCTGGAAGTACCAGATCAAGGTGTCAGTAGGATCGGTTCCTTCTGATCCTGTAAGGGAGAATCTCTCTGGTGGTTTGCTGGTCATCTTTGGTGCTCCTTGACTAAGACATCATTGCCATGATCTGTGTTCCTCTTCAGACGGTGTTCTCTCTGTGTACATGTTTATGTCCAAATTTCTACTTCTTTATGAAAACTCCAGGCATATTGGACCCACCCTAATTGCTTCATCTTAACTAATTGTCTTTGAAACAACCGTATTTTCATATAAGGTCACATTCTGAGTCTGGGGAATAGATCTTCAACATATGAATGGGGAGGGGACAGCATTCACCCCATAAGACCATGCATCTACAATATTTGTAAGTAAATTCTAAAGTATAGATAATAGAAAAATGTAGCAAATACCAGGGAAGTGATACGTTTTGAGGATTGATTATCTTTGTTTTAATTAACTTAATTTATTTAATTGTAAATAAATAAATTTATGAGCTGGCTCATAAATCTCCTGAAAATTAGTCAATCAACCCTCTCAAGCCAACACAAGCCAAGTTTAGAACACTACCAGTTGAATGGAGTGCATGCTAGGGACAAGGGCCCTCAAGAAAAGTTATGTGTCTCCCAAGGCCTAGAACAAAAGAAACCAGCCCACAAGCTATTCTCTCTCCATCCTGTATTCCTCCCCCAAGGAGCCCTGTGATACAGTGTCAATATCAGTCATTTTCTTCACCCCTTTAGCCTCTCCAGTCATCTTAAATCCTCAACTTTGCTCGGCCAAACCTGATTCCCCTACTTGGAGAGAAGATGGGTTCTTCTGCACTAAGCAGGGCATATGAGACTTTGCATCAGGACCCATTCTTATTTGTCACACTTGGCCCAGACTCTCTCAAAGCCAAGTAGAATTCTTATATCTACTAGTAGCTTCTCCAACCAAGCCCAGTCCACGTGCATCTTTCCCTTTGCTGAATTCCTATAGAATATGTTTTCATATGGCATCACATTATCTTCTCATTGAATTCCATATAGAACTCTTGTTTCTCTATTTAATTTATAAAATCCTTTGGAAGAGAAACTGTGATCTTTACTATTCTCTCAGTCCCAATTCAGAGCTAGACAGATAATAAGGCTTGTCACTTACATAGAGAATAACAAATAGTCATCAAAAAGCAATTTTGGGAAGATCCAAGATGGCGGCGTAGGTAAACACCTAAACTGCTGCCTCCTACAACAATTTAAACTGCAACTAAAAGACAAAACGTCTATCACCCAGAACCACGGGAAAGCTGGCTGAGTGGAAGTTCTACAACTAGAAGGAAAGAGAAAAGAGCATTGAGACGTGCACGAGCGCTGAAAAGCTGAGGTACGGAGGCGCGTGATCTGGGCTGGCTGCGGGTGACTGGGTGCATTGCTTTTTTCCACCCGAACGGAGACAAGTCCCCAATTACTCTGAAATCCAGTCTCTGGGGAGACGCGGGGGACCCAAACTCCTACGGGGAGAAGCTGGACTGTCTGCCAGAGAGGGTGGCTTGCTTGCAGAGCTGCGCGCAGGAATAATTGTTTACTGCACTGGGGCACAGGACTCGCAGATGCCGTTGGAGACTCAGAGCCGGCTAACTACCAGCCATTGCTGTTTGCCACGCCCTAACCTAGTGACACCCTGAGGCCCCGCCCTACAAACCCACCCAAGCTCCAAGCAGCTCAATTAGCATAAGAAAGGCCTGCCCTATCACAGTTTAACCTAGCAAACTTGCAGCCTGGGTCAGACAGCTCCAAAACCTCCAAACCCCAAGCAAAGAGGAGAAAACTGCAGCTCTCACTGTAGCTCCTGCTGAGTGGCCTCAGACAGTAGCTGACCTGCACCCCATTGGAGATCCAGAAGCCAGTGTACCTAGTGGTCAGTGTGAGACACCAGATTTCAACTCCTCACATCCATAAGTGACACATTCAAGAGGCAGACTCAGTGAGCACCAAAGCCCCACTGAAACAAGTCCTGCCCCATAAGCGTGTCTTCAGTGCAGCAGTTCTTCCATTATAGACACAGGGAGTGCTCACAGCTAATTGGCCTGGAGGTCAATTCCTCCCAGCGTAACAACAGCAATTAAGGCTTAACTGCACCAAGACTTTGCACTCAGCCCACAAAGGGGTGTACCAAGAGCGTCCACATCAGGAGATTGGGGAGGCTGAGCTACTGCCCCCTATAGGTCACCTACCACACAAAGCCACTCCATCAACACAGGGAAGCAGCCAAAATGCAGAAACAAAGAAACATGTCATGAATGAAAGAAACGGAGGAAAGCAAACTACTGGATGACATAGAGTTCAGAACCACATGTATAAGGTTACTCAAGAATCTTCTAAAAACCGCTGAGAAACTTGATAACACTTCTGAGGAGCTTAGTGAGACCTTCAAGGACCTTAATGAGAATGCCAAAAAAATGGAAAAGGACCAGTCAGAAATGAAGCATACACTGTCTAAAATAAATATACAGAAACTCAACTGTAGATCAACATACCCCAAGAATCAAACCAAAGATCTGAAATATATGGAAACAAAAAACATCCAACCAGAAAAATAAAAAGAAAAAAGAATCCAAAAATATGAAGATAGTGTAAGGAGCCTCTGGGACAACTTCAAGCGAACCAACATCCAAATTTTTGGGGTGCCAGAAGAAGGGAGAGAGCAAAATATTGAAAACCTATTAGAAGAAATAATGACAGAAAACTTTCCCTATCTGGTGAAAGAAATAGACTTACAAGTTCAGGAAGCGCACAGAACCCCATACAAGAGGAATCCAAAGAGGACCACACCAAGACACATCATAATTAAAATGCCAAGGGCAAAAGACAAAGAGAGAATATTAAAAGCAGCAAGAGAAAAACAGTTAATTACCTACAAGGGAGTACCCATACGGCTGTCAGCTGATTTCTCAACAGAAACTATGCAGGCCAGAAGAGAGTGGCAAGAAATATTCAAAGTGATGAACAGCAAGAACCTACAACCAAGATTACTCTACCCAGCAAAGCTATCATTCAGAGTTGAAGGTCAGATAAAGAGCTTCACAGACAAGAGAAAGCTAAAGGAGTTCATCACCACCAAACCAGGATTACACAAAATGCTGAAGGGTATCCTTTAAGAAGAGGAAGAAGAAGAAAAAGATAAAGACAAAAATTATGAACAACAAAATGACATCAAACACATACCTACCAACAAGTGAATCTAAAAATCAAGTGAATGAAAAATCTGAAGAACAGAATGGACTGGTGAATATAATAGAATCAGGGACATAGAAAGGGAGTGGACTGACGATTCTCAGGGGAAGCAGGTGTGAGGGGTGCGGGAAGAGATTGGACAAAAATCTTACTCCTAAAGATGAAGACAGTGGCGGGGGGTAAGGGCATGGGGTGGGGTGGGGAATCAGGTGGAGGGGAGCTATGGGGAAAAATAAAAGAGGAACACCTGTAATAATCTGAACAATAAAGATTTATTAAAAAAAAAAAAAGCAATTTTGTTGTAAAACCAGGTTGGAAAGAACCAGGACTTCGTTCAGGAAAAGGCAGCAAAGAAACTCTTGGGTATCAATCATTGCTACTCCCAAGTTTTAGCAAGTTTGAAAAGGAAATAGTAGCTTAGACCAAGGAGGGACCTCAGTGAGTGTGCCTTCTCAGTGTCCTGACTTTTCCTCATGGGGGTGTGCCCAAGTGGAGGGAATAGCCAACAATACATGAAGGATAAGAAATCCCTTAATTCTATCTGTCATAACTAGTACACTACAAATTCTCACGCCTGAATAAAATATAAAGTTATTTAATTTTTCTCACATATAGCCCAATAGTGGGCACAGGGATGTGGTGAGGGACAGGGGAGTCAGAGCCCAGGTCGCACAGCCACTATGGACCCAGTTGACAGAGACTCTGCTACCTTCCACATGGCATCTATGCCCTGGATCTGGGGCATCTGTGACATCAGCTGGCATCATTGGGGTGAGAATACACATACAGGATCACTCAAGAGAGTTTGGGGGCCAGATATGAAAGTGGCTTTCATCGCTTCTGCTCACATGCCATTAGCTATTACTCAGTTAGTTAATCTGATGGCCCTACCTACCAGTAAATCTATATGGGAAGGGAAAGCAACAAGTTGACACTGTAGAATAGAAACACAAATCATTGAAGGACTGGTGAAAAATTGTCCACAAAAATGGGCCTGCCCAGGGTCTCTCACTGTCCCTAACCAGGATAGACCAGAATGGAGACTTGATGAACTCTGATATATAAGGTTTACCTTAAATATCCAAAAGGTAATGTTAAACCCTACCAAAGTTGGAAATCATTCATGGAAACTGCTCTACTCCAGAAAAGTCTCATTAGCTGGAAAGCATCATTTAATAAATAAGAATACAGTTGATACCTCAAATCTCTCTCTGCCCTGGGAGAGTCTTTATCTTACTTTCATGAGGCTGAAACACCATTCCATTGCTTTGTTCAAATGAGGCAAAGACCCTAAATAATCTCACATCATCATGAGATCTTCTACCCTTTCAGTGGTTCTCAATTGCACTGAGTCAGAAACCAACAACCTCACCAAGTTTGGTAGCAGTATGGAGGTTGTTGTAGGCTTAGTCCTTAATGAACAATCAGGAAACACACTCTGTAAACCCAGAGACTCCAAAAGCTATAGGGATTTTGATGTCATTCTCCATGCTTCACTATCTCAAAAGGGGAGTTTGATACCCAATTTTCATTTTCTAGAATAGGATGGAAATTTAACTCACCACTTGGAAATAGTCTGGGCATCTACTGAAAGGAGCTACATTTGACTTCACAACATTTGTCACTGAGAGTCACCAGGAATGTCATTCTCTCAAATTGTTTCTTCTTTATGAGCCATGAAACTACCGAAAAACCAGCTAAAGTAAGGTGACAGATCAATAGAATTAGTTCCCCAAAAAATGTCAAGCTAGAAGATAAAAGAGCAATACTCCAATATTTGAAATAAGAGGAGATAATAAAATACTAAGCTTTAAACAGCATCCACATGTGGAAAGAAGTGGAATTGAATAAGAAAACTGTTGTGCCATGTCCCATGAAAGGAAACAGAAAATAAAAATGTATATTCTGACACACACCCCAAAAAGCATATGATGTTAAGGATATTGGGCTTGACAAATCTAACCCTGCAGTTTGGAAACTTAAATATATCCAAGCTGATTTTATAATAGAAGGGGAGAAGGAAAGAAATAGATGATGATAGCTTTATAGGAAAAAGGATACCGATGTTAAAGTTGCTATGTTTACCAAAGAAAAAGTAGAATATTCACAACGGGTCCAAAGCAGACATATTCTCCAGGGCCTAGGGAAAGCAGAGGTTTGACATTCATTAGTTGAACAGCACATGGCTGCCTTTTAGGGAACCTCTGGGTGGGTGACAAATGCCTCCCCTCTGGAATACTTTTCTCTTTTTCCCCCAGCAGAATGCCAGAAGTAAAACATATGATTTTGGTGTCTAAAAAGATGACAAAATGTATAGCATTCTACCATGGTTTTAGACATATGAAGCTTTCAAAATAAAACCTAAGGGGGAAAAACCCAGGTCAAACAACTTTAAAGTTCAGTCTATGTTTAAAAAATGAAACCAAATAAAAGTAAAACTTCATACTCCAAACTGCACATCTGGGACAATTTATATTGTGAAAGTTAGGATGTAAGGGAAACTACAAAGGCCATTAGCTGCAGAGCTGCCAGCAGTCATTGCTGTAAGAGAGCCATGCAGCCAATGGTCCTCTGACAGTCCATTGATGGGACCTCCAATGGAACATTGCATCCTTGATTTGACTAGCTAGAAATAGTAATTTTATTCAAGGAATAGCAAAGTTAGAAACTAGGTGTCTGCTCTTTGCCTTATGACGGAATAGTTCCTACCTTGGTGGAAGGAGACTAAAGTATGCCACAGGGTCCTTACATTGGGTGGCCTCCAATATCTCAAGCCTTCTGGTAATCACAATCTTGTGTAGATTCCACTCACATTGACTGTTTTGCCATGTGACTTGCCTTGACAAGTGAAAATTGACAAAGATGAGATAAGTAGAGGCTTATCCTTTAGGAAGGAATACATGTTCTTGGAGGCTTAGGCAACCATGTGTAGAGATCCATATATCTTACTGGTGAGCCCAGGTGGAGAGATAAATGTCTAACAGTACCCAGTTTTCCCAGCCATCCCAGCGGAGGTACCAGACATATAAGTGAAAAAGCCACCACCTTGGACGTTCCAGCCCCAGAAGACACCTCGTAGAACAGAGCAACTGAGCAGAAGAGCTCAGCTCAGATGCTGAGTAATAATTTGTTATTGCTTTAAGCTACAATGTTTGGGGTAGTGTGCAATGCAGCAAAAGATATCAATAGCTCCAGATGTTAACAAAGTGACCTAGGAAAGGCCAATTAGTGTATTCCATCAACTGACCACAAAAAAGGGGGGTTAAGGCTGGGCTTGTGACCTAACCCAGCCCACTCAGAATGAATCTCAGGACTTCAACGGAAGGCGTGAATAATATTTCTTGTTCTGAAAGCTAGCCTGAGAATGAAACATTACAGCAGGAAAAATCCAACAAAAGGAAATCATGTAGAAAAGAAACTTGAACCTGATAAAATGCTCCTCAAACAAGGCCCTACTTGAACTTTTCAAGTAGTGTGGGTCAACAAATTGTTTTTATTGTTTAAATTAGATCAAGTTGGGATTTGTTTCTTGCAACACAAAGCATCTTCGGTAAAATAGTGAATACCAACTGTTTTCACCCCTTTCTTCTTCTGGAAATACTACTCTCTTTCTTTGGGGAAATTGTCCCCCCTCCCCACCGCCACCGGAAAAAAAAAAATTAAGCTACCAATAAAAGCACAACCCACCATCACTTCCCAAGCCACAATGGGAATTGGAAGGCCCAACTAGACCAAGCAGAGCCTTTTCCTAATTTTCAGGACTGGTAGTGAAGCTGAGATGCCAGAAGCCACCTGCAGCCCTACTTCCAGCTGTGTGAAGAAAGCTTCTGGGAGGAAAAAAATCCACCTGATAGACAAGAGGAGAGTCCTGGAACATTCTAGACCCTGGTTCCAAATGATCTTGCAGCCCAACCTTCAATAAATTGACTTGGTGAACCAATGAATTCTCCACCCTTCATCCCTGGATTTTTTGGTGAGGTTCCTTCTCTTCTTTGACCAGGTCTCCTGCTTCTGCCTTTCTACACTGAAGCAGTCACTCAGAGGCTCCCAGAGACAAACCTCAGAACCCTCTAGGCCCCTGTGTGCTCATCTCAAAAGTAAAGAAGTTGAATGGAACTTTCTATAGAGTTCCTCTTGGCTCTATTCTGTTGCCCAAAACCCTCCCAGTCTGCCATAAGCCTCTGTGGCCTCCAGTGAGGATGGTAACAGTACCCACTTAGACTCTGTATAACTTTTCACACACCTTTCTCTTCTTGTTACCATATCCCATTTTTTACACATAAAGATTGATTCATAAAGTTAACAGTGGCTCTTCAGCATGTGTATAACAATATACACAGCTTCCATTTATTGGGTGTCAACTTGGTGCCAGGTTGGTGACTATATTGTTTCCATTCCTTATAACACACATGTCACGGGCTTCTCCAAATGAGGGCAAATGATAGCAAGTGACTACAAATGAGGGCAAATT
The DNA here is from genome assembly GCA_026230045.1 of Corynorhinus townsendii. Lineage (NCBI taxonomy): Eukaryota > Metazoa > Chordata > Mammalia > Chiroptera > Vespertilionidae > Corynorhinus > Corynorhinus townsendii. Next base: position 139,148,222 of record JAPDVU010000002.1, read on the forward strand.
TACAGTCAGACCCTCACACTCAGTACTCCAGATCCTTATTTGTGCTTTCCAGTGGTCCTCTTCTCAAAATATTTCTGAGACTCCCCTGGGGTGAGTCTTAAGGCAATTGTCATAAGAATTTGCCCCTGTTAATCAGTGAAAAATTCTCAAACCTCTCTTTTCTTGTGTTCTTCTGAGTCCTCAAAGGGGAAGGGACCCAACTGGAAACTATGCCCTAATGTTCATCAACAATAGAATAAATGAAAATGTTGTGGTATATTTACTCAATGGAATACTAAATTACAATGGGAGTAGATAAATGGCATCTACCCACAACATTACAGATAAATAGCACAAAAATAAATTTGTGCACAAAATTAAGACATAAATGAAAATACAGGAAAGATTCCATTTATATAAAGATCAACATCAATATGATCTTTCATATCCAAAGGAAATGAAATCACTATCTCAAAGAGATATCTGCACCTTCTGTGTTCATTGCAGCATTATTCACAATAACCAAGACATGGAAACAACCTAGATGTCCATCAACAGATAAATGAATAAAGAAAATATTATTCAGCCAAAAAAAAAGAAGAAAATCTTGCCATCTGGGACAACATAGATGGCCTGCTAAGTGAAATAAGTCAGACAGAGAAAGACAGATACTGTACGATCTCACTAATATGTGGAATCTAAACAGGCCAAACTCATAGAATCAGAGAGAAGAGCAGTGTTTGCCAGGGGCGAGGAGGTGGGGGAAATGAAGAGGTATTGGTCAAAGAGTACAAACTTCCAGTTATAAGAGAAATTATTTCCAGGTATCCAATGTACAATATGATGACTATAGTTAACAATATGATATTGTATACTAGAAAGTTGTTATGAGAGTAGATTTCAAATGTCCTGACCATAAGAGCAAAAACAAAATGATACTTATTTGATGGGAAGGATGTGTTAACTAATCTTATTGTGGTAAATATTTCTCAATACATATGTGTATCCAAATTATCACACACCTTAAATTCATACAATGTTATATTCAATTATATCTCAATAAAGCTGGGAGAGGCCATTAAAGTGGTTGGTTAATCATTCAAAATGATACACACATTAACATTTTATTTTATTTTGATGTTGGACTAAGTATTCTGTCATTTTAAATGTGGATCATTCATTGATGTTCTAAGTTGCTTTGTTTTGGGGGGTTTTTGTTTATTTGTTTTGTCTTTTTATTTTGCTTTATTTTTGGCTTCTTAAAAGCTGAACAAAAGTTGAAGTATACTTGCAAAGCAATCTGACTGTAGCATTCCTTGAGATTTTTATTCTTCTTCCCAATCTTTTGTTAAAAATATTTTTTATTGATTTTTGAGAGAAAGAGTAAGGGAGAGGGAGGAAGAGAGAAGCATCAGTATGAGAACTAAACATGGATTGGCTGCCTCTTGCATGCCCTCTATTAAGGATCAAGCCAGCAACCCAAGCCTGCAACTTGGGCATATGCCCAGACTAGGAATAGAACTGGCAACCTCTTGGTGCTCAGAACGAAGGTCATCCAACTGAGCCACACCAGCCAGGGCTTTTCCAATCTTGTATGCTTGACTTACCTACGCTTACTTTGACAACAATTTTTTTAGCAACTGCCTTTATCTAGACTTTACCAAAGCATTCAGCTTAAATTTCATTTAAAATTGTGTCTCTCTGTTTTCTCATACATATTTCATCAATTTACAAAAAATTTAACTCACTAAAGCATTAGAATAAAGGGGAGAAAAAAATAAGGTCAAAATTGGGCAAAATGAATCCAAGGCTTTAGAAGTCAAAATAGTGGTGACCTTGGGGAGGGATGACAACAAGGGAGCAAAAATGGTACTTCTAGGGATGCCAGTTACATTTTGATTCTTGATGCTGGTCATGGATTAGGATTAGTTTGTAAGTATTTTTGAAATCAACACTCATGACTTGTGCATTTTCCTGTTCCTTTGATATAATTCAATTCAGAAGTCTTAAAAGGAAGGAAAGGGGATGAGCTATCTTAGTATCTGGGTTTCAGGTCTCAGCTGCTGGCATTCTGAATTCCTCACCACTATACACGGAGCTGTAATAAGGACCTATCACTGTATTTGGGCCACCTAGTCTACCCCAGACCACAGAGGTGCTGATCCCCTACAGACAGTCTCTCTGCTGCTGCTCTCCAGGACTTATCTCTCCCTGTGTCCAGTAGAGAGAAGCCCCTTACACTTCAAGTCCAGTTCTTTTGATACAGGGGTAGGGGCCTCTCATGCTACATGACCTCAGTTGTTTTGTTTTGTTTTGTTTGTTTTAAATATATTTTATTGATTTTTTACAGAGAGGAAGGGAGAGGGATAGAGAGTTAGAAACATCAATGAGAGAGAGACATTGATCAGCTGCCTCCTGCACAACCCCTACTGGGGATGTGCCCACAACCAAGGTACATGCCCTTGACTGGAATCGAACCTGGGACCCTTCACTCCACAGGCTGACACTCTATTCACTGAGCCAAACCAGTTAGGGCATGACTTCAGTTTTATCACCCAACTCTCTGAGAAAGCTTTCCCCTGGAGAGTTTATTATGTTTCCAGTAATAAAGAGCGCTATTTCCACCACCATGTCTCCTCCCCCAGGTTGTCGGCATTGTGGCAGGGAGTTAGTTCAATGAGAGCCATATGGTATAATGGTTAAGAGCATGGCTCCAGACTGCTCGGCTCTCCACCCCAACTCTGCCACTTATTGGCTGTGTAACCTTGTACAAGTTACTTCAATTCTCTATGTCTCAGTTTCCTAATTGAAAAACTGCCCTTCTTCATAGGGATTAGGAAGGTTAAAATCCCTATACATGTTAATTGTTTAGAACAGAGTCTGACATATAGTAAAATGATTTCAATCTATTTTAAAAATAGTGATCACTTTTCCCTACCTGCAACCTAGCTCTTTTTTTTCAAATATATTTTTATTAATTTCAGAGAGGAAGGAAGAGGGAGAGAGAGATAGAAACATCAATGATGAGAGAGAATCATTGATTGGCTGCCTCCTACATGCTCCCCACTAGGAATCAAGCCTGCAACCTGGACATATGTCCTTGACTGGAATCGAACCTGGGACTCTTTAGTCTGCAGGTCAATGCTCTATCCACTGAGTCAAACTGGCTAGGGCTGCAACCTAGCTCTTATTGCTTGTCCTGCTCTGCAGTCTATCAGCCATGTCTGTTTATTTTTGAACCCTGCTTGTGGGCTGAGTTCATATTCTTTCCCAAGAAATTTCTGGAGCCCATGCAAATCAGAGGATGGAGCTGAACCTCCATCTAAGTGCCCCCTAACATTCCAAGCCAACTAGAGAGACTTTATCTACAAAAAGCACATAAATAATCTCCATAAATGCTGGCATTGCCATGTCTTAAGCCTGAGCCACCCAGGATAGCATGAAACTTTAAATAACCCCGTGGAATAGGTAATATGAGTTAGGTGCAGATGTGGAAACTGGAGCTCAGAGAGGGTGAGCTACTCACCCAAGTTGATGTAGCAGGTAGTAGCTGAGCTGCATTCCAGCCTGGCTTTTTCTGACTCTAAAACCTAGACCCTTTCCATTAATCCATGCTGTCATCTCAGGCACTGTGGGTGGGAAGGCAATAAGAGGCACTATTTACTTCACATGAATTGTAATCTAGTGGGAGAAGTATGACATGTCTAGACATACATAAGAAGTTAACATCAGCATAGGTCACAGATTATTAGGCCTAAAAAAGCAGACATTCAGGAGAACTGTTTTCAGCCAACCATCTGAGGTTAGATATTTTGTTCTCCAGAACAAAGTCTCCTGCAAGCAGTCCTGAGGTCAAGCAGAGAAAGCAACAGTCAGTGGGCCCAAATGATCATAGCAGGATTGTGAAGAATAGACAGGCCAGGGAGCAAAAGTCAGGCAAAGATGAAACCAAATTTACTCTTTGCTAGGTATTGACATTGCAGACTCTGCCCCTGTATTGGGGTCTCCACAACCACCCTCAGGTTCAGTGATTCTTCAGAAGGACTCACAGAAATCAGAAAAGCTGTTTTGTTCAGTTACCATTCATTCTGGCAAAAGGATACAGATTAAAAACAACAAAGATAAAAGGTAGAGTCCAGGAAATACCAGGCATGAGCCTCCAATTGCCCTCTCCCATTAAAATTGTACAGCCCATGCTTAATTATCTCAGCAACACTGTATGACAACATGTAGAGTATTGTCAACTAGTGAAGGCACCTGAGCCTGAGTGTCCAGAGTTTTCGTTGATAGCCAATAATGCAGGTATGAAGTGCTTGCATGACTGGCCTTAATTACTCAGTATTCATTCTCTCCAGAATTCAAACTGATATGATGTGACCCAGTGCCTCCATCATCAATCACATTATGAGCATAGACTATCTGAAATGGCCTAAGGCCCCAAACAAACAATACTCTTAACAGGCATAATATTCCAAGGACTTAGAGGCCATCTCCCAAGAGCTGATAAAGGGCCAGTTTCATTGGAATGTGCAGGGTTTGAACACTCCAAACCTGCTGATGCAACCCTTTAATGCAAGTCCCATTTAATCTTCACAGCTACTATAGATACTATTATCCCCTATGACAGATGAGAAAACTGAGGCTGAGACAGCTGAACCAAATGGCAAGGTTACACACTGGTAAACAGAGGAGCCAGAATTCCATTCCAAGTCCATCTGCTTCAGAGCCCATATTCATGCGCTTTACTCTGCTACTGCCCTGTTCTTGGGCCACTGGTTTCTAGAAGGATGTGATAAAGCTTGTGAATGGTTCTATGCTCCTTCCTCCAGAGAAGAGAGAACTTAAAGCCATGTTGAGTTGGATGGACCTGGACTGTATACCTGGTACAAAGTTCTAATTCTGGACTCAGCATGTGGCATTGCTTATCTGTCTCTCCCACCAGGAAGGTGTGGCATGCCTCACTTACCTCAGTATCTCTTATACCTGGCACATGTAGTATAAACATAACAGTAATTTTTCTAATTACATTGAATGTCTTGCTGCTGATCACTTTGAAAAACCATCTTCACAGGTGAAAGACAATATTTAATTCATATAATTGACCATTGCAATTAGAAAATTGCAAAATTTAGGGCCAAAATGCATTTATATACAAAAACAATATAGTTAATTTTGGGTCACTGAAGAAAAAAGAAAAAAAAAGCAATTTTAAAAACATAAATAAAAAATCTGAAGAACAGAATGGACTGGTGAATATAATAGAATCAGGGACATAGAAAGGGAGTGGATTGACGATTCTAAGGGGAAGTGGGTGTGAGTGGTGCAAGTAGAAAAACAGGGAAAAACAAAAATTATCAAAAGAATATCAGCTAAAGCCCTATCAAAAATAGAGCCCTCCAAAAATACTAATCCCCTAGTATTATAGTTAATTATTTGTTTAAGCACATTTAATCCACTAAAGATACTGTTTTAATTGAGCCACTTGTCCTTATGAATAAATGGTAATGGGCTTGAATTTCCACAACACATTTTAGACTCTTTAAAGTTCAATAATTGGTATTTTTAAAAATTCAGCAGAGGCTGTTCTGAAGTTATCTATACATTAAAAAAATTGTTTGATACGAAACTCAGTAGTAGCAATCAAGTTTAGAGAGAGGCTTAGAAAGAGTATTTTAACTACTTTTTAACTTATAAAATATTTCAAACCCTTTAGAAGCATCTATTTACATGAATTCAATGAGTAGTTAGAGATTATTCTTCTCTCTTCATTAAGATAACTCCCTGAGAATCTCTATTCAGCGTTTAGTGATAGTCCCTCATCTGGCTTCATCTGAAACACCTGGAAAATGCTTTAAAATAAAAACATAACTCAGTCCACCCCAGAGATTCTGGTGCAGGGAACAGAGTCCAGGATCACATAGGAGGAGGGAGTGGGGAGGCTCCCCAGTGATTCTGATGCACACCCAAGTATGGGGACCATAAACCAGCAGGGGTACTTGGGATACTTTCTTCTGGTGGCCTATTTCATATGAAAATGCAGCCTTAAAATTATTTGGCTTTTGGAACCCAAAAATAACTTAGAAAACATGTAGCCTGATATAGAAATTCTGTCTGTACCCTACAGTTCTGACTTTTAAGTGAAGTGGACTGGACTTAGGCCCCAGATAGTTCTCATTAGTGAACAATTACTTTGTATTTTAATATTGCATTTCATAGCAGGAGCCCAGGTTCAGTCAACCTTGTCCAGTGCTAGAAACTAAAGCCTAAACCAAAGGTTGGCAAATGATAGTCTATGGGAAAACCCATTCTTCTGCCTGTTTTATAAATAAAGTCTTATTGGAACACAGCCATGCTCATTCATTTGCATATTGTCTATGGCAGCTTTCACATTACCAGGGCAACCTTGAGTAGTTGAAACAGACATCATGTAGCCTGCAGGGCCTAAAATATTTACGACCTGGCCCTTTACAGAAAATGTTTGCTAACCCTTGGCTTAAATCTTATTTAAATTGACAAATATGTTATTTTTCTCCACAATTAAAAATAAAGAAATTAAATATAAAATACAATTCTTACAATTCAATTATAAGAAGAGAGCCAAGTTTTTTTAATGGGTGAAGGACAAACTCACACTTCATCAGAGAAGATATATGAGTGGCAAATGAGGACATGAAAACACATTCAACGTCATGAGTCATCAGGAAAATGCAAATTAAAACTACAATGAGATGCCACTGCGCAATTATAAAATTACTAAAAGTAAAAAAGACTGACCATACAAAGCATTGGCAAGGATGCAGAGTAACTAAAACTCCCATACAGTAATGTGAGCATGCAAGCCTTTGGAAAACAGTTTCAATGTTTTGTTGTTGTTTTTAAGTTAAACATGTATCTATTATATAACCTGGCCATTATTCCCCAAAATATTTACTCATAAGAAATGAAATCATACGTCCAAACAAAAACTTGTACACAAATATTATAGCAGCTTTATTTTTAACTGGAGGCCCGGTGCACAAATTCGTACATGGGTGGGGTCCCTTGGCATAGCCTGTGGGGATTGGGCCAAAACTGGCAGTCCAATGCCACCCACTGCTCCTGCCTGCTGCTCCCGCTCATCACGGCCCCACTGCACCTGCTGCCACAGGCTCGCACCCAGTCAGTCCTGATGGGGAGAGGCTTGCGCTGCTGCAGCAGCACTCACCAGCTATGAGCCCTGCATCTGGCACCCACCTCGAGAGGGCTGGGGAGGGCCAGGACACGATCGACCCTCCAGGCTGGCGATGGGATGCCCTTGCCGGCCAGAGATCCAAATCCATCCTGCTGACGTTTGTGCTGCTTGTTGGGAGCCACCTGGCAACCGCTTTTATATCGTTTCTTCCTTGTGGAGCATCTAGGGAGAGGAAGTGGCTTCAGTGCCTAAGGTTGACTTCCAGGAGGCCAGTGGCACTGTCAGGATCATGACAGTGGTGCCTGGCCTGTTCTCTAGAGATTGGACCTGCAGAACTACTGAGGGAGTGAGTGGCTGCTGCCGGGACAGGTCGGTCAGCTAAGCAGCACTCCCACTGTGGGGGCGCACTGACCACCAGGGGGAAGCTCCTGCATTGAGCATCTGCCCACTGGTGGTCAGTGCGTGTCATAGCAATCAGGCATCCAGTCATTTGGTCATTCAGTCACTTAGGGTTTTATATATATAGATCACCAAAAACTGGAAATCAGCCAAATGTTTATCATCAGGTGAATGGATTAAAATAAAAGCAAAAACCTGTGATATAGCCATGCCATGCAATATTACTCAGCAATAACCATGAGTGAACTATTGATACATGCAACAATATAGATGAATCTCAAAACAGTTATGATAAGTGAAAGAAGACAAACAAAAATACATCTGAAAAGGCAAACTATAGAGACAAAATCAGAGCAGTGAAACCCAGGAACTGGTAGTAGAGAAAGAGGATTGATACCAAGGCAGGAGAGAACTTTCTTGGGTGATAGAAACGTTCTATACCTTGATTGTGGTGGTGGTTACCGACCATATACATTTCTCTAAACTTATCCAACTATTCTCCTTAAAGAGCTGAATTTTTCTGTATGTAAATTACACCACAACTAGAGGCCCAGTGCATGAAATTCGTGCATTCAGGGCGGGGGCGGAGGGGCGGGTCCCTTAGCCTGGCCTGCACCCTCTTGCAGTCTGGGAACCCATAGTCAGCAGTCAGACATCCTTAGCACTGCCACAGAGGCGGGAGAGGCTCCCACCACCACCGTTGCACTTGCCACTCATGAGCCCGGCTTCTGGCTAAGTGGCGCTCCCCCTGTGGGAGCACACTGATCACCAGGGAGCAGCATTAAGCATCTGCCCCTGGGTGGTCAGTGCATGTCATAGTGACCGGTAGTTCCGCTATTCGGTCGATTTGCCTTTTATTATATGAGAGGATAAGCCAGACTTGTAGAAGGACATAGGAGCCAGTTGGAAGGGACTCCCATCAGCCAAATTTGGGATAAGTTGAACATCAGAGTAAATAATCATAATAAGGGATAACAACCCATTGAATAAAGAAAGGTATCTCTAGTTCATACTGAGATACATAAATAAATACATAGAAGGATGGGGGAAATTCATGCATGTAGAAAAAGGTAATTTATAAATGTGAATTATAACATTAGAAAATAAGCACTTAATTACCTCTGTAGTAATAAACACACTCAAGAATCATCAATGGATAAGTTTGGTGAAAAACTGAATACCTGTATAGTTTCAAATTCTCTCCCTATAAGATACTTATTAATTACAAAGGAAAAATAATAACTTTACAGTAGAGAAGCCTGGTACTTTAACAAAGTGATTAAAATTTATCACCTATAATGAGACACACCAACATTATCAACCTCTGATGTAAAACACTAAGAGGATATTTCCTACCAAGTATGCAAAATCCAAATAGAAATATGAGAAAACATCAAATGAAAACTAAAGAACATTCTACACAGCAACTGGCTTGTACAATTAAAAAATGTTAGAGTTATAAATGATGTTTTTAATGAAAAATTATTCCAGATTAAAGGATATATGGAGACATGAGAACTTAATACAATGAGTGATTCTGGATTATATCCTGGACAAGAAAGGAAATTATTGGGACAACTAGCAAATTTCAAATAAGATCAGTAATTACATAATAGTTTTGTAGTAATGATTACTTCCTGGGTTTGATGCTTTCTCCAGTTGTTTATAAGAATTTCTGTTTTTCTTTTTCTTTTTCTTTTTAGGAAATACATTCTGCAGTATTTACTAGTAGAGGTAATGGAGCAATATTTTTACAACTTACTCTTCGAAAAAAATAATGTGTGCATATAGTAGTGTGTTGGTAAATGTTTAATAACCAGTTCTCCAAAGATCTGTGCATATATATGTATACATATAAGTTTAGTATAAATTTTATTGATATAAAGAATGGGCAGTAACAACTTACAAAATAATTACATGTGCAGTATGCTTTATTATAAAATCCATATAACCAATTGATTCTCACAGAACGATTTTTGCCAAACTCTTACATTTGTAGCCAACCTGAGGTTGCTATTCACAGTGTAACAGCTGCAGACAAAATGCACTATAATCTGCATTATTAGCACAGTCTCATCACTTTCTTAAGTCTAGACCAACAATAAAGCAATAAATCAAGCTCTGATCTGTCTCCCTGGGAGCTCACTGAACACCGAGTAGCACTCTATGATACTGCATTTCCGTCAGAGAGAGAATAGAAGGAAATCACCTCCAGACACAGTATTAGTAAGATAATTAGGAAGACATGAATCTTAAGTATTGAGTATTGATTTGAGTTTGGAGGAGGCATTAGTCACTGGCATCTGCCTCTTTACTTTATAACTTAATTTTAAGCTAAAATAATTTCATGTTTAACAATGGCCAAGTCAAACAGCTAGCTCACAAAGTCCCAGAAATGTTAACAATCAGCTCTCCTAAGCCAGAACAAACTCCAGTACACCACTCAGAGAGAGAATGATGAAGCAAATATGGTGACACCTCAATAGTCAGAGAATGTGGGTAGAGGATATATAAGAATTCTGTTGTTTCTATAACTTTTCTGTAAATCCAAATTATTACAAAATTTCAAAGTTTAAAACAAATCAACTAAACCCCAATTCATGTAATTTTGCTCTCTTCCTGTGTAGACATGACACAAATTAGTCCATCGTTATAGCACTGCCAAAAAATTGAAGGGAAAAAAGTGCATTTGGGGAAAAGCGAGCACTGACATACAGATACTGCCTGAATCCCTCCCATTTCATTAATGACCTATTATTTTACAACTAGAGGCCCGATGCATGAAATTCGTGCAAGGGGCTCGGCCCTCGCAGCTGTGGCAGCTTGCCTCAGCCCTCGCAGCCCCGGCTTCGTCTGGAAGGTCGTTCAGCTGTCCAGTCTAATTAGCATATTACACTTTTATTATTATAGATGAAGTCGATGACAACTTGTTCATGTTTAAGTTTTTCCACAGTGCAAGCACAGTGTAATAAAATAGGTATAAACAGAGTACCATGGAGCATGGTAGAGATCTCTGACCTTTTTCTCCCCTGCCCCTTCACATACCCTTTACCTCTTCATTCCTGCCCTCTATGAAAGAAACAAAATGAAAAGAAAGCATTTATGACTTATAACAGTGAGTTAGCATGCAGCTAGCAGGTCTCATCGCCCCATATGAGCCCATGTTTCATCTGCAAAATTGGAATGGTGGGTCTGGTCTCCTCCCAGTCTAAGATTTTAATGTTTTGCTTTAGACTTTGTGTGCCGACAGCTTGTGAGTGGAGACTGAAGAGTCTCTACCAACTCTGAAAGTTGTCCCTGCATCACTGTGGCACACCAAATGGCACTCCTCCTCCTCCTCAGCTGGAATCGGCCATGCCTGATACGAAGCAGCTGTTTCATGGTGCAACAATGAGAGCGGTTTGGGACTACAAGTGAAATATACCACACCCTCCTGAAACTGCAGAGAAAATTTATTAGGCCTATTATCATAGCTTCACAGTTGTTAAGAAGTGGCAGTTGGGCTCTCCTATTACGAAGGAGCTTAGAGGAGGCATTGGTCACTGTGGCATCTGCCTCTGGATTTTAATCTGGAGAGAGTGTCACTGCCCACCCAATGCTTGACTAGAAAACTTCTAAGACAATCACTCTGAATGCCCCCGAGTGGGTGGTAATTATATTTAATGACAGGTGCCATTACGGGCCCGGGTGCACATAAAGTCACCAAGATTCAGTCAGAGCACTGGAAATACTTAGAATCGGAAAATTCTAGAGCTGCTTGGAAGTAGCCTTGGGGCTCATTTCACCCAGTCCAACAATCTGGTCGGAGACAAAGTAGAGACTCTGGCAAGATCCCTTGTGGTTCAAGGCTATAAATTAAAGGTGTCAATGCATAAGAGAGAGTAAGTTCAGAAGGCACAGGGGAAGGTGTGATTACTGAGATCTTCAGGACTCCCCAAAAAGAGGAAGCTGAGCAACCTCACCCCCAAAACCTGAATTTCCAGAATAAGCCCTTCATCTGATGGAACAGGAATTAACAGGCAACAAAGATAAAAGGAGAAATGGGCTCAGGTCTTAGGGCCAGGGAAACAGAGGAACAGGTGGCAAGCTGGGAGGGAAGGTTTAATAACATGAGATTCTGTTGGTTCAACAAGAAAGGTCCTAATCTCACAGCTGAATCCTACACATATGGGTTAATAATCAGAGCCCTAAACAGCAATCAATCTTCAGCCTCCAGCAACCCAAATTAGGTGCATGGCGGAAGGAAGTAGGAAAGGAGTATCTGTCTTTGTTTGGGGATTTCGTGTGTGTGTTTTCTTCTGGTCTACCTTAATCTGTTTGTGTACTTAGCCCATCACCCATTGCCTGAGGAATTGTTGGCACCGTCTTTCTTCTCCAGCTTCCCCCCACTACAATCTCATTCCTTTCGCATCCAGAGCTCTGGACGTGAGGTTCAGTAGGTGAATGGCAACCAACAACACTTACACTGGAGCAGACATAAAGAGTAGAGCCTGTTTGGCAAGCCACCAAGCTTGGCTCTCTTGGAGGTTCTGGAAAGGGAGATAAAATGTGCCTTATGCAGTGAAATGTTTGTGGACTTTGTATCAAATTCACGTTGCAAACAGCTCTGTGAAGCAGCCGGACACAAAGCAGAATCCCAAATCCTGCTTGCTGCCAAGCCCTGCCTCCCGCTGTGGAGCCAGGAATTGTGCAGCCCTGGTCTCGGGTGGTCTCCAGAGAAGAAAGTCGCCAGGAGGTCTGGAGATAGGGGCCTGTTACCCACCCACAGTGGTCACATAGGTGACATCTGACAGAGGTCCATAGATGTGACCTGAGACTGTTGCCTGCAGGCCTTCCACCTTCACGCTGTGATAATTGGCCAGTCCAAGCAATTGGGGCCCTCTGAGTTTTCAGCAGGCAGTGAGTTGTAAACAAATCTTCTTCATTTCTCAAGTTTAGTTAACAGACTCCTGCTGGAGCACACTGAGGTTCTTGCAACCACATAGTTCAAGGGTAAACCCCTTCCAACATCAAGCCTGTAGGAACCTCAAAGGTTAGAAACGGGTCATTAAGAGACCAATATCAATTACAGCTGTGGGCTGGCTGAGACCTTGTGACAATCCACTCAAAGGCAAGCCTGAGGTCAACCCCTGGGCCCTTCAGTGGTGCAGCTGCTTTGCCTCAAAGGCCAGCAGGTCATCTTGCCTCCAAGTTGTCTGACCCTGGCTTTTCTATCCACGTCAGATCAGGTCCAGGTCTAGGCAAAACCCAAATATCACTTCCCTTCCCACTCCGTGGGCTCCTGAAGTCACCAAATTAGAGTGATTCATGTCACCTTGCTCAGATTAAGATGTTATAACCTGGTAAAATGCAAAGACTTCACCTGTTCTTGCATTGCAAGAGTTAATTTTTCAGGAAGAGCTTGCTTTTGCCCAGCAAAGACCCAAGGGAATAAGTGGGATAGGTACATTTTGTTAAGGAGGCGGAGGAAAGGGAACTTGGAAAAAAAGAGCGAGGCAGGAGATAACCAGAAATAGAGAAACGAGATAAAAGAAGAGAAAGATCAAAGTAGAATTAATGTAAGGAGATGGCACAGCTAAGGACATATTGTTTACCTCTTTTAAATTTTACTAGAGTCAACTTTAAAAACTGAATAGCCTCCCAACAGCTGCTCCATTTCTCTTCCCCTTGCTTGCAGTAGTATTTGGAAGAAAGTTATGTGTACTTGTGCTCTGAATAAAGCACATTAGATAATATGTCTGTAAGGCTCAGACCTTGAACAACCTCAGGTCCACACTAAATCAGCCCCGACTCCCTCCTTCTGAAGATTCAGAATTGTAGCCACTTCCTAGGGCAAAGGTGACCCTCTGGGTGGCCTACACTCTCATCCTAATTAGTATCCGCCTGTCTTCAGGAAAGGGAGAGTGGAACGGAGGCAGAAGAACCACCATGAAAGGCACAACTATCTGCTTTTATTAAGAAAACAATTCTATTTACAATAGCACCAAAAAGAATAAAATACTTTAAAACATTTAGCCCACAAAATGAAAGACTTGTATACTTGAAAATTATAAAATGTTTCTAAACAAAATTAAATAAGACACAAATAAGTGGAAAAATATCCTGTGTTCATGAATTGTAAGACCTAATATTGTTATCAATTCTGCCCAAAGCAATCTATAAGTGCAATGCAATACCCATCAAATCCTAATGATGCTTTTTTTGCAGAAATAGAATACTTCTTCCTAAAATGTATACAGAATCTCAAGGGACCTCAAATAGTCAAAAAAATCTTGAAAAAAAGAACAAAGCTGAAGGTCTCACAATTCCTGATTTCAAAACTTACTACAAAGCTACAAAATCAAAACAGTGAGGTACTGGCATAAAGAGAGAGACATATAAACCAGTAGAATAAAATAGAGAATCCAGAAATAAGCCTTTACTAGTATATATATGGTTGGATGATTTTCAGCAAGGGTGCCAAGACAACAATTGGTATTGGAAAAACTGAATATTAAGATGCAAAAGAATAAAGTTGGACCCTTACCTTATATACCTATACAAATATTAACCCAAAATGGATCAAACACCTAAATGTAAGGCCTAAAGATATAAAACTCTAAGGAGTAAATATCAGAGAAAATTTTTATGACATTGGATTTGGCAATAATTTCTTTTTCTTTTAATTTGTATTTATTTATTTATTTATTATTTGAAATATTACAAATAGTAGTACATAAGTCTTCTTTTTTCCCCCCATTGACCTCCCCCCAGCCTCCCCTACCCCCCAGTACATGCCTTCACCTGCCCGCAACCCCCCCCCCCCCCGCAGTGTCTTGTATTCATTGGTTATGCTTATATGCATGCGTACAAGTCCTTTGGTTGATCTCTTATGCAATAATTTCTTGAATAGTGCACCAAACATACAAGCAACAAAAGAAAAAAAAAACAGACAAATTGGACATATTTTTGCATCAAAGGACACTGTCAGCAGAGCAAACAAGCAACCCCCAAAATGGGAAAAAATACTTGAAAATCATATATCTGATAAGGGTCTATTTCCAGAATATGCAAAGAACTCTTAGAACTTAACAACAACAAATAGACTTGAATAATTGAAAATCACATCATTTGATAAAGGATATATATATATACAGTGTGTATATTCCTAAAACTCAACAACAAAAAACAACAATTAAAAAATGGGCAAAATACTTGAATAAACATTTTCTCCAAAGAAGATATACAAATAGCCAACAATTATATACAAAGGTGCTCAATATCACCAGTTTCCAGGGAAATGCAAATCAAAACCACAATGACATATGACCTCATATACATTGAGTCAGTTACTATAAAATAGAATTTTTTTAAAAAATCAAAAACAGGAAATATCAAGTATTGGCAAGACTGTGGAGAAATTGAAACCCTTGTATACCATTAGTGAGAAAGTAAAATGTAGTCACCATAAAAATAGTTGGTGGTTACTCAAAAAAAGAATGTCTATAATAAAGAGCCAGGGTGTAATGACTGATCATGACCAAAGGCTGACCATCTGGAAGTCAGCGCTGGGTTGCCATGGCGACCCAGTGCTGACTACTGAGGCTGCAGGCCCAGTGACCCAGCAGTGACTGCTGAAGGGGCTTTGAATCAGGCCCAGAAAGAGACTTGAAGAGAGAAGCAGGGGCTGATCTGTAGCGTCTGAGGCAGCTTTTGACCAGCACTTGCCCCTCTCTTTGCCTCTGAGCCTGGCCAGCAGCCCTGAGTCCATTTCTCTCCAGGCCTCCCCCAGGGCTGCTGATCAGCCCTGCCTTTCTGATCAGGCCCTGTTGATAGGCCCAGAGAGGCTGACTGGCATAGAAAATGACCAATTAGAACCAAATCTGGGTCAACTGTGAGGAGGAAGTGGCTGCCTAGGAGACAGAGCTTTTGACACTGACTGGCATAGAAACTGACCAACTAGAACCAAATTGGCCAGCAGAGGAGGGTAGTTGGGGGCGAGATGAGGCTGGCAGGGGAGGGCAGTTGGGGGCAACCAGGCTGGCAGGGGAAGGCAGTTGGGGGCAACCAGGCTGGCAGGGGAAGGCAGTTGGGGGCGAGATCAGGCCGGCAAGGGAGGGCAGTTAGGGGTGATCAGGTAGGCAGAGGCAGTTAGGGGTGGTCAGGCAGGCAGGCAGGTGAGCAGTTAGGAGCCAGCGGTCCCAGATTGCAAGAGGGATGTCCCCGATTGGAGAGGGTGCAGGCTGGGCTGAGGGGACTGCCCCCTCCATGTATGAATTTCATTCACGGGCCACTAGTAACCACATAATTCAGCAATTTCATTTTGGGGTATATATCCAAAAGAATTGAAGGCAGAATCTAAAAAAATACCTGTACACCCATGTTCCTAGCAGCATTATTCACAACAATTAAGAAGTGGGAAGCAACCAAATGTCCATTTATAGATGAATGGGTAAACAAAATATGGTATATAAATAAAAATGGAACACTTTATTCAGCATTAAAAAGGGAGAAAATTTTGACACATGCTATAATGTGAAAGAATCTGAGGGCATTATACTAAGTGAAAAAGCCAGTCACAAAAAGGCAAATACTGTATGATTCCACTTATATGAGGTGCCTGGAGTAGTAAAATTTATAGAAACAGAAGGTAGAATATCAGTTGCCAACATCTAGGGTGGGGAGTGGGGGTACAATGTGGAGTTGTTTAATGATCCTAGAGTTTCAGTTTGGGAAGATAGAAATAGTTCTGAAGATAGATGGTGATTGATGATAGTTGCACAGCATGAATATAGTTAACATTACTAAATTGATAACTTAAAAATCATTAGAATGATAAATTTTGTTATGCATACTTTACAAAAATTAAAATATTTCTAATTTTAAAAGTTTTTTCATTTTTAAAAAATTTTAACTATTCACCTTGCTCCATTTGATTCAAGGCAATGAATTTTCCTTCATCCTAAGAAACTTATAAGCACTAGGGGCCCAGTACATGAATTCATGCACCTTGAAAGGAACTGTGGGCTGCGAGGTTGCAGTGGGCACAGGGGCAGGTCTCGGCCCATCCTCCATGTCCCCAGCTGGCCCCTCATGCCGTGGCCCCTGGTCCCCTGTCTGCCAGTAGCCCAGCTCCCGCCGCTGCTGCTCCCACGTGCAGACAGTGCCAGCCCCGCTCGCACCTGCTGATGGCACAGAGCAATTGGGGTTGGTGCCAGCAGTGGGTGCAAGCTGGGCTGGCACCAACAGTGGGTATAAGCAATGGCTGCTGCCCTGATCGCCCCTCAGGAGCAGGGGGAGGTGGAGAAGCCCTCAGGGGTGATCTGGACAGGCAGCTGCTGCTCGCACCTGCTGATGGTGCTGAGTGATCAGGACCGGTGCTGGGCACTGGCAGTGGGTGTGAGCAGCAGCTCCAGTGCCAGCAGCACGTGTGAGCACCAGGCAAAACCTTGGTGCACGCGAGCAAAGAATTTTCAGTAACCACCAGAGGCTTGCCCCAATGACAGTGACCAGCACCGCACCTTGGTCTGGTGCCCCGCTCACCTGCTCCACCATCCCACCACAGCCAATGCCTGCCATGTTCTGCACACACACCCTGGTGGTCAGCACACATCATAGCAACTGGTGGTTCGGTTGTTCAGTTGTTCCGGTTGTTTTTACACTTTCAGTCTATTTGCATATTGGCCTTTCATTATGTAGGATGTCACTCCTTCGAAATCCACCATAGCTCCCTCATAGCTTTATTAATTTGGCTTAATCCAAGTCTCAATTCTAGCCAATTTTCAACCCCTTCTACAATTACAATTGACCCTTGAAAAACACAGTTTGAACTGCATGGGTCCACTTATATGAAGATTTTTTTCAATAAATACATACAATACTGTAAGTATATTTTCTCTTAGTTATGATTTTTTTCTGGCTTACTTTATTGTTAAGAATACAGTATATAATACATATAACATACCAAACGTGTTAATTGACTATTTATGTTTTGGTAAGGCTTCCACTCAACAATAGGCTACTAGTAGTTAAGTTTGGGAGAGTCAAAAGTTGCACGTGGAGCTCAGCAGATGTAGCTCAGTGGCTGAGCGTCAACCTATGAACCAGGAGGTCACAGTTCGATTCCTGGTCAGGGCACATGCCCTAATTGTGG
Organism: Corynorhinus townsendii; assembly: GCA_026230045.1. Lineage (NCBI taxonomy): Eukaryota > Metazoa > Chordata > Mammalia > Chiroptera > Vespertilionidae > Corynorhinus > Corynorhinus townsendii. The sequence goes on from JAPDVU010000002.1 coordinate 139,165,903, forward strand.
GCTCAATCCCCAGTGTGGGGCATGCAGGAGGCAACCAATCAATGATTCTCTCTTATCATTGATATTTCTCTCTTTCCCTCCCCCTTCCTCTCTGAAATCAATTAAAAAAAAAAAAGTTTTAAATTTTTTTTAATGCATTGAGGGTTGGCACCCCTAACTCCTGAGCTATTCAAGGATCAAATATAATCTCTTCTAATCTATTACTGGTCTGACTCATTCAGTGCATATCTTTTGATCCAACCAAGGCATTGTTCCCTGGGTCTTTTCTCCACTTGTCCCACCTACCTAAAATAACCTCATTCTAATCCATTCAACCTCTTTCCACTGCCCTTCCCTACCTGGCTCCTGCCCCCCACCTCCTACACACAAACTACAGCTGCTGGCAACCCACATTATCTTCTTGTTCCTTGAGGTCCAATTGCAATATTGTCTGAACACCATAATTTAGCACTTTTTCTTTGTCTGATCAACAGCAACTGAGCTCTTTTATGTGCAGAGCGCTAAATTAGAGACTAGACTAGGGTCCATCAAGTATCATTTTCCAACTGACTCATTCATAAGTCTTTCCTGGACTACTAGACAGTAAGTTTCTTAAAGATGAGACCATAACTATCTTTCCATACCTCTGCTTATGAGATAGTGCCAAGTCCATTATAAGGGATTCACTGGTTTTCATAGCAAATTTAATAACAAAGTGAATATAATAATGAAAGGACTTTAAAGTCTTACAGTTTGAGCAGCAGTTCAAGAGTTTGAGAGTTTGCTAGATATTAATTAGACTTATTGTGGTGATCATTTCATCAAACTAATACAATGTTATATGTCAATTATGTCTCAATTTAAAAAAAGAGTTGAGAGTTTGAGCATAAGCATTTATAAAAATTTCTCCTGGTACTTCTTCTATTTGACATCCTAAAAATACAAAACAATACCAAAAAAATCCTTAAAAGAGATAATACAGGAGGGAGGCATGGATTCAGGTTAGGTGTTTTGTAGAAAAAAATTGCTTGGGGGTTTGCCATGTTTAGTTTTAATTTAGTGTGGAGGCAGAACATTGATAATTTTGGCAAAGGAAAAGAATTTAAGGGTAGAATAAATGGCCTAAGGATTCTTTCTTATAGTTTCCATTACCGTATTTCAGCTTTATCTCTTGTAACAGTAACTAGAGGTGCTGGATTTGTTTGTTGTTGTTTTGTGTTTTGTTTTGTTTGGGGGGGGGGGTTGTTACATATATATATAATTTTATTGATTTCAGAGAGGGAGAGCTAGAAACATCAATGATGAGAGAGAATTACCAATCATCTGCCTCCTGCACTCCCCATACTGGGAAGTGAGCTTGCAACCCAGGCATGTGCCCTGACCAGGAGTCGAACAGTGACATCTGGTTCATAGGTCAACGCTCAACCACTAAGTGACACTGGCCAGGCTAAAGGTGTTTTTAATCAACCAACCACTAATCAGCTCCAAGTGCATCTTCACAACTGGAAAACCACACCCTAGACCCAATGAGCTTCTGCTTCTGATATATCCCACTTGGAACATTGGATTGAATTTAGGATTTCCAAGTAGAGCAGTCCCCTTTCAGTTCCCTTGAGTTCATACATTAAGTGGATTCTGAGTAAATATAATTATGTGTGATTTAAGTTTTCATTTTTCAAAATGAACATAAAAATTTCATAAAAAGGAAATAGAAAATCAAGAGCAGGATATAAAAATGTGAAGAATCATAGATATGTGTTAAGTGGGAACTTCCCTTAAGGTTTTTTACTATCTCTGGTTATATATTCTACTTATCGCCAAAATTGAGACTAACAAGTTTGTTTTCCTTAGCTGATCTCCTGGATGAAGGAACCAAATGGAAGCAGTGTTCAGCATGTCCCTTGTGGAAACTGCTCTGGGCACATTTACCCCTCTCCAGCCCACCTCAAAGTATAGTAATACTGGATCAATCCTGAAGGGTCTGGCCAACAAAAGGTGTTGACTGCTGCAATGAAAGGCCTACTTAACCCAAGCACTATGCACATAGAGATGCTGTTGCCCCTGCTTCTGTTTGCCTGGCATCCATGCCAGGTCAGGCCCTTCAAACAAACCCTTCATATCCCCAGGAAAAAAGCGGGGTAGGCCCAGGTGGGAAACAGCCCACATTTAGACACCCACAATCCATCATACCAAAGGAAAAGCAAAGAAAATATTTAACCAACAACCAAACCAGGGCAACTGGGCCAGAAGGCAAACAGCTGAGGTGTGCTGAGGGATCTGAGGGGGACTTTCTACACTCCAGTGGCTGTTGGAAGATGAACTTTCCTTCTCTGTCTTTCCTCCTCAAAGTCCTGCCTCACTAACTGCTCAGAGAGAGCTTCTGAAAGCACTTGTACTGATAATCTTGAGTTAGGACAGAGCTCAGAGCTTGTGCACACTGTTGAAAGGCAAATGATCGGAATGTGAAAGGCAGATTAAGGCAGTTTTTACAGCACAGCCAGCTTCCATGGTTTCTATTTTATCTGCCAAGGGCGGGGGCGGGGGGGCAGGGAGAGGAGAGAAATCACAGAATGCATGTTCTTATTTTATTTCCTAACGATGAGTGAACTTTTCAACCATGAGGATCTCTTTTAAGTTAAATAATGTCCTTGACTAGCACATGATAGTAATTGTATCTTAATTTCCTTTGATAGAGAAAACACACAATCACAAAAGGCTATTATAAATTATGTAACTCTTTCATAATAAATATGTATAACATAACAGCCTCTACAGACTCCTGAAAAACTTATATAGAAGACATTATTCATTCACCAACTCCTAGTCCCCACCTCACCAAGGCCTCCCCTCTCTTTCCTGTCTCCTGTTTGGGATTAACCTCACAGGTTGTCCCAGGGCCAGAGCTCACAAATTCCAGAACTAGGTCTCAAGATAGACAGGCTTGAGGGAAGGGAATATTATTTCACCCATAACTCATCTCCACCCATCACCTCCTCTCCTCTACTTAACAGCAGAGACCAGAAGTACAGCAGACACCAGCAGTGCCAGGGCTGGGGGTGTCAGTCCCAAATGTGCATGGTTTCCTAGTACCCTCCAAGGAAGTAATGGCTGAAAGGCCAAGAAAATAAAAGATTTGGGTTTTCAATGTTGGTTTCTCAAGAACAGAGTGACCAACTAAAATCTGAGGTTCTCCCTTTATAAAAATAGAAATTATGTGTGATTTTTCTGTGACAGTCTGGCACAATAGTCCGCATCCTCTACTGAAAAAAAAACAAAACCTTGAGTTGGATTTTAGTCACCCCCAAAGGGTGAAGTAAGACCACAAAATTTTTTTTAATCCCTTCTTTTCTCCAGACTCGAGCAATATTTTTGACATCCATCAACACCAAATGTTAGCAATTGAAATAGATAGGTTGATGATGCAGCTTTTTATCCAGTCCTAAGCTGGCAATCAATTAATATTTGATGAACAAATGAGAAAGCAGAAAGTAACCATGGCCACCACGCAGATACAACATGGGGATGTCTGACCTTCTTTGCATAGGTTGTTACTCCGTGCTTCTGGGGACACAGGGCCTCTGGACAAATTAGGTCTGGAGGTTGGGTGAGTAAGGACCACGCCTACGCTCACTTCCCATCTTTCACCCAGGCAGGTCCCAAAACACTTGTCGAGCCAAACTGATTGATGGGCCTGGGATGGCCTTATTTGCCACCAGCACCAGGGGCAGCAGCTGTTTAACAGCCCTGCAAGTGACCCTAGTCAGTACTTTCAAGGCAGGAAGCACAGAAGAATAGAGTGTCCACTTAACACTACCACAAAGGCAGAAGGAGGAGGAAGTTCCTCCCCTTGCAAGCCGGCCAGTGGCCTAATTACACACACACAAATGAAGGAGAAGGGGAGCTCAGAGAAGGGAGGGGAAATGGAGCAAAACTGCTCCCAAACAATCCTAGCTTGGCCCCCATTCCCTCAGAAGACATTGGAACTTGTGCCCCTGTGTGCTGCACAGAAAGAAAGCCATGTAAAGGCTCCACCCCATGACCTGTGCACCAACATCCCAAGCTTTGCTAGTTTCCAGTTCTAGGAGCCCTCAAAGCTCTCTCAACACTCCTCTTCCAGGGAGCTATCTTGTGTTGTCCATTTCCATAGTCCCCAAAGGTCTCATACAGCCTGGATTCCCATCCTGGGCCCTGCTCCTTCTGGATGTCCTCACTCAATTGGTTTCTCCTCCCACATCCCAAGATGGAAAAAGGAAAAAGGAAGCCAAATTCAAGGGGACTCACACTGCCTTCACTGAGAGAGCTGACACTTGTTTAAATGGGGTTGGGGGTAGGAAGACCCCATGTAGAATGGCTCCTGTTGGTACACATTTTCTGCTCCCCTATCATCAACCCACCTGGGCCTAAGGCCCTGCTGAGCCTTGTGCCTTGTGCCTTTTGCCAGCCAGGTGTAGTGAAAACATGAGATACTGGTCTATCAAAGGCTGTGGCTTCTTATTGCAAAGGCAAATGGAGCCAGTCCACATTTTGCACGACCTGAAGCATGTACAATTTTTAAAACGCAAAGCACATTCAAAAATTGAATGCAAATTAGGTGTGGAGTCTTAAAAGAGGTCATGCAAGTGAAAGGCCCTGAAGCTGTAGTGTCTTTAGCTTCCTGGTAAACTGCACCTAGATAGATGTATGTGCATGAACCCTCTTCTCAGATTCTGGCTTCCTGAGAAGGGGACAAGTAAATCTGACCCGAATGCCAGGTGGGTACCAGGGAGCCACTAGCAGGAGTCAGGAGGAACCATTCTCCGAGTATCTTTCTTCTTCGTTTTGCTTCCTCCCTCCCACCTACATGCTGTACAAAGGAATGCAGATGTTCGCTGGGTCTGAGCCAGTGCTTGTCATCCTGAGAGAAGCTGTGATGGGTCCACGCTGCCTGGCTGCACTCCTGACGAGCTCCTGGCAGGAGGAGGCAGCCTCATGGTGTCCCTCACCCACGTCGGCACTAGATAAGCATGTATCCAGGGAGCTTTGCAACCCTTGGTCATGCCACATTGTGCTGAAGTAAATCAGAGAAAAAATGGGGGTTAGGCTAAAAAAAAAACTTAAGTGCCCATGTTGAAATTAACTGTGTGGTATGGGCAAGTCAGGAGGTTGTTCTGGACCTCAATTATTTCATCTGTGAAATGGGGCTGCACAAATGAGTGTGTCCTAGGTTCCTGTGAATTTGTAGGATTTCCACCTTGGGATTCACTGTATTTTCAAGCCATCTCATTCCTCATACAGTCACCAAGGCCCCTACCTCACTTGCCCCAGCTCCAGGCTTCCACCACCCTATACCCACTCTTGCCCCAAACAGGACGTCTATCTGATCAAACTGCAAACAAATGATTTTGTAATAAAATGGAAAAACAGCTTTAAGTCACCAACTTTCAAAAGGGCAAACTGAGACATGAGAGAGAGGCAAGGATGAAGGAACAGGTGAGACAAAAAGACCAAGTGTCCACCTCTTTTGAAGAACTGGTGCTATTGGTGTAATGATAGCTATGTACAAAAATAATATGAAAGCAAAAGGGCCAGCACCCAAAGAGGCCAGTGCCAAGAACAAGAGGAGGTGCCCAAGCCCTTCTCAGGGTGTGATAACTTCTATCAAACCAGATAGGCAGACTCCTGTAATACCAACCAGCCAAGGGAAAATGTGCAGGGCAGAGTCAGCCACAGCCAGTCTCTTTCTTCCAAAATAATGTAAACTCGGTTTGTTCCCAAGTCTCTAGGGCAAGTCCCTGATTGCTCCTAGAGTTGCACCTGTGCTTCACCACTGCCCACAAATCATAGAGACAGTAAGGAGGATCCAGTTCATTTTTGCTCTAAGACTCCTGAAGTCAGCCTCCCTCCCAGAAATCCCATTCTTCCGCCAAGCCCCCTCATGTCTCATGAGCTCCAGAATGATCCTTCTACCATATGACCCCAGTGGGAATCTTCCTTTCCCACAGCCAGGGACGTGTAAACCTATCTGGCCCCACTCTCCTCTCAGCTACTCTTAAATGTTTTTTGCTCCATTCTCAGGCTCACTCTAGCTCATTCTCCCTGCTCTCCTTCCCCTCACCCCACCCATGGGCCTCAAATAATGCAATTCCTTGCAGAGAGGGCACTCCTCCTGTTTAATAAACAATATAGGTCATGACCCTGTCCTGAGGCCCCATGTGACCAAGCTTTATACAAACCTGATTTCAGAGGCTACTATTAGGTTGAACCATATGAAACTGTCGTTATTCAACCATGTTGACATCCAAAAAGAATAACACTTTCATGAGCTTCAATCTAATAAAGGAGTCTGGTAGCCAAATATTAAAAACATATTATCTGGCTTCCCACCTGCTCTCTCCTAAACAGTACATATAAATTTGCAGTTTGCAGGGGGAGGGGGATGGGGGCGGGGAGAAGGGAAGGGGTCGGACAGTGTTTATTGTTCTCTGGATAATGCAGTGCTTATCAATTGAAGGTGATTTTTCCCTTCCAGGGGACATTTGTCTGGAGACATTTTTGGTTGTTGTAATGGGGGGGAGAGTGTTACTGACATCTAGGAGACAGAGAGACCAAGGATGCTGCTAAACATCCGACAATGCACAGAGCAGCCCCACAACAGAGCATTATCCTGCCCCCTAGCACTGCCCAAGTTGAGAAACCAAGGAACCGGGCGCTGCTTGGAACCTCAGTTATGAGTTAAGCACTAACATTGAAAATGCAGCTCTGTCAGCCCTAAAGACAGCAGTGTGTGAGCCTTCTGTTCTGAGGCAGGTCGGAGTTGCAACTCCTGGCCTCTGTGACCTACCTCTGATCTATAACCACGCCAGGACCAGCTACCTACCAGAAAGCTCTTCCACCACTTCTGCTCTAGCCTGACATGACAGGCATTTTCTGAGGCTTCCCCAAGCCCCAACCCCAATCCGTGAGTTAGAAATTGCATTTGATTCCTGGGCCCTCGAAGTTTCCCTGACCATTCTTCCCGCCCGCTTCGCTGGGCAGCATGTAAAACTTACCACAGGCTGCTGCAGTGAGGCTGCTAAAACCACAGCGCAAACCTCCCGACCAAAAGAGAAATCTCCCCCTGACCAGCTGTGGCGGGCTCACGTTGTTTCCTGGAAGAGATTGTATGTCACTCTCGGTGACAAAGAAGGCAATTTAAGAGGCTCTCCAGTGTAGTATCACTTACCTACCCCAGCTGCTGCTGCCCACTGTTAGGCAAAGAGCTGGAGTCAGAAAAAGCTGAGTAAATACAGCTCATTTTCACTGTACATGAGCTATATTTACCCTTAATGTGCAACCACCTCGGCTCTTTCCAGCTCTGTCTGTTGGCAGAAAGCCTGTATGAGGCCGAGGCACACTTACATTTATTTATGAACTTGAACCTAAGCTATTGCCACAAAAATCACCCACTCAGAGAAATGGAAGGAATGTTGCGAGTCATCTAAACAAGGCTAAATTGGAATTTCCAAAATTAACACAGCCGGAATGCTTTGCTCCAGAAGATTCCTAATAAAAGAGATTCCTCATTCTCCTTGGAAAACCAGTCCTGGTATCACACGAAACTCAGAAGCAGAGCTGTCTTCCTGCTGTTCCAGCCTTCTCCATCCAGCTGCAACTCAACACTCAGCAATAAAATGGGATATTTCTGAAAATAAAAACAGGAGACACATGATCCTGTTCCAATACTTAGCCTGTTCTCTGCTGTTTGGAACTTAAAACCTGCCTGTCATTCACCAAATGACATAGTGTACTGGCAGATGGAGCCGGGAGAGGAGGCTAAATGTATTTTAATGGGACCATTAGGATTATGTCAAAAGGTGAGAAAAAAAGCATTTGCCATCCAAGAAAATAAGTATTGGCCTAAAAGAAATCTAATGTGCTCCATCTATTTTCCTTCTACTCCCCTTTTTTGCTTTTTGTGAGAGTCTAATTCCATAGGAAAGTCCCTAATTCATGTGTGGCTGACAGATGCTGGTTTTCTAGTGAGCATTGTGGGCAGAAAGGAGAGAACACATTGGTTTGGGATAAGCCAAGCGAGATCTGTACAAATTTCAGACTCACGAGGACCGCAGAGTTATGACCTAACTTTTGACAAACCAACCAACCAACCAACCATCCGTAGCTTCAACACTAGCCTTAAAAATAATCTTTTCTCTGTGCTTCGTAATACTGGCTATTAAACCTGGGACTACATGCAGAAGCTCAGAGCAAAACAGAGATCTTCATTTGAAACAGAAAATGTCCTATTTCTGATAATTTTCTTAGACTTAGCTCAACATCACTGAAGGAAAGACTTAAGTTTGCTTCGTGATTTTAGTAGGTGCAGGTGATTTAGTTATCCATCCTAGGTAAGAGACAATTCCCAGCATTCTTTGGTGCTGCTCAGACCTTTGTGGTAACAACAAGAGCATCTGACATTTTTACAGCTTACAAGGCAATTTAACACGTGTGTCCTCGTGAGCTCCTCAGAGGAGAAAAACACCTGTGATTTAAGTGAGCTCACGATCCCCATCTTACAGATAAGGAAACAATCCAAGACATTCATGAGAAGAGCACGTCTGTGACTGGCTGGGCTAGTACAAGACATCATAGCAGAACTGTGAAGACACCAAGGCCCCATGAAGGTGCTACTCCTCTTCCCTCGAGGGTTTGGGAGGGTGGAACAACAGCTAAAACTCAGACATCTGCCTCTGCTGACAATATTTTTTAAGTCCAAAAATATTGCATTGCCTTTGTGATAATGTACTCTACAATATTTCAGTGTTAACTGTGGATGTTTGTGTGTATATGTTCATTGCAGTCTAAGGGTGGTTACCATTTGAACTTCCCCAATCCAGAATCCAGCAAAAGTGCTGCAGAAGTACATACAAACACCTAATGAAAACGTACACCACAGGGGTCATTATTAGCATGGAAGATTAACCTGTGTCTTTCTTTTGGTGACATGTTCAGTGTGCAATGTATTAGTTGAGAGAAAAGTTGCTCAGGTATTATCACCCTGTATGAATAAGGCATAAAAATCCGGGAAGCCCTGATCATATTTTAGAAGCAGTACAGTGGGTCTTCAAGTCTGCTTTGGCCTGTGTCGCTCTGTTCACCAGAGACACTGTCACCTGACCCCAACACAAGCCCACTGTCACTTAAGAGTAAACATATAATAGGAAGTGTTTGTCCATGTGCCTGAGCACAGAGAGCAGCATTTCACCTGCCTACAGGAACTTGCTAACGTGTTTGATCTAAGACTTGCCTTTCAACCCAGTGATGAGGTTGTGGGGAATAAGCTTTCTAACCTTCACCTGCTGCTCGCTGCCTGAGGCTGCCAATATTAACCCAATGAATCTGACAGTTGCTGAAATGCCACCTTCAGTTTGCTTCCACTATTAGAGACCTCCCATGTGCTCTGTACAAGATGCAGAGATGAGTAAAACGGGCCCAAACTTGTAAGGCCTGGCTATCCGGGAAAGAGGATAAGGCAAATAAGTGATCAGTGCTCAAGGGGAGGTGCAAAATAAATGTTAAAAATGTTAAGAGATAAGAGAGAGAGAGCATGCCTGCTTCCACTGATATTGTTGTCCCTGTTATCCAGTCTACATTCCACAGCAAACTTCAGGAAGAATGGACACTGGCTGCAAAAGGAAAAAAGAGGAACTCTTTCATAAAGTAATAATTCATCTTCCTAAGAAAGAAAATCTCCAAGCAGCAGAAACTGATAGTGGAGGAGAAGCTGGTAGTAGTGAAAAATAATCCCTCAAGAATAGGAGAGGTTAAGAGATAAGGGAATAGATACTACTATCAGAAAAGAATAGAAAAAATCTAAGCCACTGTTTCCCATCTATAGTCCAGCATAGCACCTTCAAATTTTATGTCACATCCAAGTTCTATCAGCCAGTTAATATCTTTCTTAAAAATCAATTCATGTTTCATCTTAAATATTCTTTTTTAAGTAATTTTTTTTTTTTTTTTTAGGAAGGGAGAGGGAGAGAGAAAGATCAATGTGAGAGCAAAACATGGATCAGCTGCCTCCTGCATACCCACTACTAAGCATGAAGTCAGCAACCAGGGCATGTGCTCTGGTCAGGAGTCAAACAATTAACCTTTTGGTACACGGGATGATGACCAACCAACTGAGCCACACAAGCCAGGAATAAATATTCTTTATGTTAAATAAGATTTTGGGAGAAACCAAGATAGCGGCATAGGTAAACACCTAAACTGCTGCCTCGCACAACAATTTCAAATCTACAACTAAAAGACAAAATGGACATCAACCAGAACCACAGGAAGGCTGGCTGAGTGGAAATTCTACAACTAGAAGGAAAGAGGAAAGCACACTGAAACTCAGAGGAGCTGCAGAAGGCAGAGGTACTGAGGTGCGCTAGCGGAGAAGGCTGGCAACTGAGTACGTGGCTGGCCTTCTCAACCAGGAGGGAGACAAAAGCTCCCGGTGGCTCTGAACTCCAGTTCCGGGTGAGACTCTGGGGACCGAGACTCATTAGGGGAGAAACTGGACTGTCTGGCAGCGGGCAAAACTCGAGGGCAGCTTTCTCTCAGAGGTGCTTGCAATGATTACCACGGGACACTGAGACACAGGGGCCTATTAGGGCAGGGCTGACGGGAAGCCATTGCTGTCTGTTCTTCCCTGAGACTCCGCCCCATCCAAGCTAAGCACAGAGGCTTTTGCAAGTCTTGTCTCATAAGGGTATCTCCAGCACGGAAGTTCTCCTATCATAGACACAGCTGATCCTCACAGCCAATTGGCCTGGAGGTCAATTCCTCCCAGTGATACCAAGAACAATCAAGGCTTAACTACAACAAGACTGTGCACACAGCCCACAAAGGGGTGCACCAAGAGTGTCCACCTCAGGTTAACTGGGGAGGCTGAGCCACTGGGCCCTATAAGACACCTAGCACACAAAGCCACTCTATCAACTCAGGGAAGCGGCCAAAATGTGGAGACAAAGAAACAGGTCACAAATGACAGAAATGGAGGAAAGCAAACGAGTGGATATAGAGTTCAAAACCACAGTTATAAGGTTTTTCAAGAATTTCCTAGAAAAGGCCGATAAATCTAGCGAGACCTTGAGGATATGAAAAAGGACCAACTAGAAATTAAGCATACACTGACTGAAATAAAAAATAATATACAGAGATCCAACAGCAGACTAGAGGATTGTAAGAATCAAGTCAAAGATTTAAAATACAAAGAAGTAAAAAACACCCAACTGGAAAAGCAAAAAGAATCCAAAAATATGAAGATAGTGTAAGGAGCCTCTGGGACAACTTCAAGTGTACCAACATCTGAATTATGGGGGTGCCAGAAAAAGAGAGAGAGCAAGATACTGAAAACCTATTTCACCCAACCTGGTGAAAGAAATAGACTTACAAGTCAAGGAAGCACAGGGAACCACAAACAAAAGGAATCCAAAGAGGACCACACCAAGACACATCATAATTAAAATGCCAAGAGCAAAAGACAAAGAGAGAGAATCTTAAAAGCAGCAAGAGAAAAACAGTTAATTACCTACAAAGGAGCACCCGCATGATTGTCAGCTGATTTCTCAACAGAAACTATGAAGGCCAGAAGGGAGTGGCAAGAAATAGTCAAAGTGATGAATAGCAAGAACCTACAACCAAGATTACTCTACCCAGCAAAGCTATCATTCAGAATTGAAAGGCAGATAAAGAGCTTCACAGATAAGAAAAAGCTAAAGCAGTTCATCACCGCCAAACCAGTGTTATATGAAATGCTGAAAGGTATTCTTTAAGAAGAGGAAGAAGAAGAAAAAGGTAAAGATAAAAACTATGAACAACAAATACATATCTATCAACAAGTAAATCTAAAAATCAAGTGAATAAAAAAATCTGATGATCAGAATAAACTGGTGAATATAATAGAATCAGGGGCATAGAAAGGGAGTGGACTGACAATTCTCAGGGGGAAAGGGGTGTGGGGGTGCAGGAAGAGACTGGACAAAAATCGTACACCTATGGATGAGGACAGTGGGGGGGGAGGGTTAAGGGCAGAGGGTGGGATAGGAACCTGGTAGAGGGGAGCTATGGGGGGGGGGAGGAAAGAGGAACAATTGTAATAATCTGAACAATAAAGATTTATTTAAAAAATTAAATTAAATTAAAACCAATAATAATAATAATATTTTGACACCCGTGAATTGAAAACCAATATCACTGCTTAAGCAGAAGGAAACCATTAAAGAAAATCCAATGTCTGGATTCTACCAGTAAACTGAAGTTTGGGTGTCTGGGGCTGGCTCCCTCTTTGTTTGACATTGATAATGAAGGAGAGGAAGAAAATGGAAAAGAACTAGGGTTAGGGAAGTATTCAAGACATTTTAGGACCAAACTGAGACTCTTGGACTTAATAAATGGTCATGAAACAGAATTAAAAAGGCAATGCTTTCTCACTATGCAATTAAATGTGTTCTTTAACACCAAATATGGGTGTCGCTTATAACCATCTCCCCTCTTCAAGAAACACCTAGTTCCTCCAGAGTCAGGCAGAAAGACCTAGAACTGCCCTCACAGGAAAGGCAATCCACCCCCAATACTCAGAGAAGGTGGGTTCATCGTCACCCACAATAACCCACTGTAGAGTTTCATTTTCTTATAAGATGCAAGGACTATTTAGAAATAGTAAAATTTACTCTTTAAGATTAGTATTGTCAACTTTTAACCTTGAAAATCTTTCTTTAAGATGACCTCCATCCCCTTGCAGCTGTACATTTTTTAATAATATATCTATTGATTATGCAATCCACAAAACTCCATTTAACATGACCCTTTCACCTTTCTGTCTGTCCACGCCCTGCCTTGATCATTAAACCCTTAGGACATCAGATTCTGGTCATCATCAAACTGTCTTAAGAATGAAGCCTCAGGTCAGTTGACTACAGAAACAGTTTTGGTCAAGCTGAAGATAACATCTTGACTTCAGTTGTGTTTCACCCTCAGGCCCATGAAAGCAGAACCCTACGGACCACACCCTCATGAAACCAGACAGAACAACGTCATGGCTGACCTCAGGACCTGATTCAGTGATCAACTACTCCTTACCCTGGCCCCAACCAATCAGTAGATCTCAGGACCCCAACTTCTATAGCCACCACGATTAGTGATTTTTCGCCTCTATATAACCCATTCCCTGGAAGGCATTGGGGTCTTTGAGCATGATGTCTCCTGTAACTCCAGGCGTTGCACCATTTTCTTAAAAATAAGCCTTTAACATTCCTGTTTGAGTTTGATTGGGATTTGATACACCCAGGTGAATGAACTCCTTAAGTTCCGTAACAATTACATATCAATTGGGGTAGGATAGGAGAAACCCCTTTTAAAGTCCCATTTTTCAAAATAACTGAAAGTTAGCATTATCAAGGAGTTGACACTGGCAGGCAGTTAAGCAGGACAACCTCATAAGGAAAAGTTGACAGAATGAGGACAAAAGCTCACCTTCTGGGCATAGCCAGTGGCAGAACCAATAGCAGATCAGAAATAAGATTCAAATCACAGCCTTCCAAAGGTAACTGAATGTCCAAACACTGGGAACTTAGACCCTGGTTTCAAAACTTTACAACTCCCTGGTGCCCAGTACAACATAAGGAAAAGATCTCATGGCCTCTGGTCAGCCCACTGAGTGCTGGGCCAAGAAACATCATGTTAGAGGAAGCACACCTAGAATCACAATGTGAAGCACACTTCTGATGAACTGCTAACAAACCAAACAGGCATATAATTTGACCCCGACCCATCTTAAACCCCAACTCAAGACCTGCACAAAGAGACTGGGCCCCGTCCCTCCAAAGGTCCCCATCTCCCTCAAAACCCCATCACCCTCTCCACAGTGCTCATGACTAAGACACAAATTCCTTAGGACCATTTGTATTTAAATGCTATTACACAGAATAATGTAGATTTTATTCACCAAATCTTTTTATAGGGCTTTGAGGTCCAGGGGTTGTGTTTGGGGGGTGGAGGAGTGGGAGGAGAGGATGGCTGGTGTCCTCAAAGACTTCCCAAACTACAGAGAGGTCTAGATAAGGAGACAGGTGAAGGTGTCTAGCTAGAATCAACCACAGTGGCATAAAAATTTCTTTGAGCTAAAGACATTTGAGTACCTGAAATCTTATCTACCTAAAAGCAGAGCCTCCCAAGGAACTCAAGTGTCAGAAATGCCCTCCCTGGAGACACTAATCTTCTCTTCTCTGAAAGACGTCAGTGTCACACCTGGACAGATGTCACACACTATCCTATCTCCCATCTATTCTCATAAGGGCTCATCCATCTATCCAAAAAGTCACTTGCTTTTCCAAAAGTGACCTTTCTCCACATCCCTCTTCCAAGAAGTTGTTTGTTCTTCCCCCAGAAGTGTCCCTATCACCTATTAAGATGGTATGTGAGTCCCAAATGCTATCACAGAGTCACATTTCTCTGTGAATTCTCATTAAATTTGTTTCCCCCCTCTTGCTAACCTGTCCTTTGTTAGTTTAATTTGCAGACCTCCAAATACTGAACTTAATAAGATAAAGGAAAACTTCTTCCCTAACACAGTCAATAACAACGCAGGGCAGTTAATGCAGAAAAGGCCAGACACTGCACCTTCAGCCCTCTCACACACACCACCAGGTACGGGAGAGTCACAGCACCTTACAGTAAGTGCAGGCTCATGGAAGCCTTCAGGACCCACAACCTAAGCTAAGCACAGGCAGGAGAGGATGGTGGTGACAAAAGGGAAATGGCCCCCTTAAATTCCACAGACAGAATGTTGGGATGCCATTCTCCCCCTGAGAGGTGGTGCCATCATTGACCACAGAGGCATGCATGACCAGGCAGCCCAGTGGGCCACTAGTCCAGGGCTAAATAAAGAATTGCCTCTCTCCAGTCTGTCAGGCCAATACCTTTTGCCAGCACCAGTTCAGTAGACCTTTAAAAAGCAAAGAAAAACTAAGAGGTCACATGCATGCCCTCCCACCCAGCCTAGGAAAAATGGAAGCCCTTCATTCTCCTTTTGCCAAAATTTATTTCACCAAGCCTCCAGCTCTCTATCAGCCAGGGCTAAACAAAGAGGCTTAGAGAACCAGAGAACAAATCAACCAAAACAGCCCACAGAGAGCAAAGAGAAGGAAGCCCCCCCGCTGCAAATGGAACCAACCTCCATCCAGCTCGGTCCTGCTCGAGCCCAGCTCAGCACAGCTCGGTAACCAGTGAGGACAACTTCATCCCATCGTTATTAGCTTTCACGGCAACACCGAGAGTGTCATGCTAAAGAATCGATCCAAAGAACTTGTCTCTTCTCCCCGCCCCAGCCCCGATTCCTTCATAAATTATTAACACCCACGTAAAAGAAAGGGGGTGGGAGTGGGGTGCAGAACTTGCCCTCTTTTCAAATTGCTTGTGAAGGAAGTATTGCTTATCACAACAGGTGCACAAGCCACTCACAAAACACAGAGGCAGTGTGGAGCTGAAAGGCTAAGAAATTACTTGTTCTCTTTGTCAGGGGCTTTGCAAAGCCTGCTTAGGAGAGAGACATTGTGTCCTGTTTAAAAAAAGGGAGGGTGGGAGGGTAAGAGAAAAATGTAAGGTTGCCAAGGGCTAAGAAAGGGGAGAACAGTGTTGGAGTAGAGGAGGCAAGAGAGGAGAAGGCTTGGTGTTCTGTGGCAATTTAGAAAATGCAATGGGGCCTGGTGACTGGATTAAAAAGCTCTGTCTGGAACTTTCTGGAAAACTCTGACAGCATATCCTTGGCCCCCTCGGAGGATTGAGAGAAAAATAATACTCAGACTGGCTACAGCACACCCAGGGTGACCAGAGAGCAGCCATGTGTGTAGATTATGCATATGTTGTATCATAATATATAACTTTATTAAATGAAATGAAATTTAAAATATTGCTCAGAACTTGCCTGTTACAGCAAGCAAGACAGAGCTGACTTAGTCACTACTTAGGAGGGAATATGTCTTCAAAGGTAAACTTCGACCAATTCTAATCTAGCAGTTCACTTTTAAACTAGAGGCTTGCCTGTGTGGTATTGGCCAAGTGATTTCCAGCTTTTGAGTTTCGAAGTCCTCTAGTGTCCCCATCCTGTGTCCCTAAACCTGCAGAGAGAACCCAAGCCTAGGGCACCCAGCAATGGAGAGGTAGCTTTCCCCCAACCCAAGACTAGATTGATCTAAGATCCCTAAGATCTGGGTAAAATGAACTTTCTTTCTTTTGGAAAAATTGCCATTATCATCTGGGAGAGAATCATTTGTTTTGCTTAAAAATAAAAATAAGACAATGGAGATAATGGTCTAAGAATCTGTCCCATGGCCAGTTCTGCCCCAAGTAAGTGATCAGATGATAGAGTCACAGGCCACAAAGCCATTGGATCTCAAAGTCTTGCCATAAAACTGCCATTCAAAGGACCCACGATCTGAATGTAGGACTTGGAAGGTACGCCATAATAGATTACCACATTAAGAGAGAAAGCAACAGAACTCTAGTGAGCATGAATCCCATTTTTGCTCACTATATTATGGATTGTTTTTTTCTGTGAATCTTGCAGTAAAATCTGAGAATCAAAACCACTTATCCCTACATGCAGCTTTGGATATGGAGCACTAAAACTACCCCGCAAATACACCTACCAACCCCCTTCTAACCTTCTACATCAATTTGACTTTACCATTCCACTGTCTCCATTAACATGACTTCACAATTCATGCAGACTCTTGTCAGGAACTTCTGAAAAACCCATTAACTCTTCAGTGAAAAACAGTCAGTATGAGGCCTACAATTTTGAAGCCCTCACCTCAAAACCCTTACTTGTTCTTTCCACCAATCCTGGACTGTTGGAGCATGATCCTTACCCAATTCTAATCAAGGCTCCACACTGAAAGACATGCCTTAAACTAAATTTCTAATTCCCAATTCATTTCAACCCTGCAGGTCCCTTCAGAGACCCTGCCAAAGCTCTAAAGGGTGTTTCCTTTACCACGGAAAATACAGGTTGTGTTGGAGACATTTGAGAAGCCTTCATTCTCTGCATTCTATGGAAGGGATCCAGAACACAGTACTGTGAGGAGGGCTTTGAGGTTTTCTGTTGTTGCTTTCCTAAATTCCTTTTATCTGCCTGAAAGAAAAGCTCCCCAAAGAATTCAGCTGTCATAAATCCCTTCCCCCAAAGTTTCACAACCAGCAAAAATGGACTCCTATCACCAGAAACAAGAAACCTGTAACTCTGATAAGAAGTCACCTAAAGAGACATTTCACAACATTCTCCAATCTCCCATCTATTCTCCTAAGGGCGCCTTTATCTTTCCTAAGAGTCATTTGTTTTTCTCTTGAGTGCCCTTCTTACCCCTCCCCTTCTCCTGTTATCATGGTACCTAAGCTCCAAATTGTAATTGCCATTTTTAGTCACATTTTTCTGGAAAGCCACTTACGTATGTGAATAAAAATCTGTCTTTTCTCTTGCTGATCTGTCTTTTGTCAGTTTAATTTGCAGTACCTCACACACAAAATTTAAGAGGTAGAGGAAAAGCTTTATTCTCTCTGACATGACAAATCATAAAAAGGATATATGTAGCAAAAGCCAGTATCCATGATGAAAGTTACTGAGAAACTGGTCAGTATTGACTCAAGTCAGTTACTGAACTTCCACTGAAAATAGTAAACCCTTGACATTCAAAAGGGATATATTCCCAGATCTTCATGAATCCCCAGATATAATTTGACCCATGAAACTTCTACTGTCTACTTAGAACCATATTCCTTAGACCTCTTCATTCCATTGGCAGTATTAGCAGTTGCACTTCTTTCTAGGGTTTTTTGGGTTTTTTTAAGGGATTTTGTTTTTTAGAATTTATTTTGGGGCAGAACTGGAGTATTGTTCAGTATTAGATTTATTTTTAAAAAATAAGTAAATGCTCAATCTACACAAAGTTTTGCTCATTATTAACATCTTGCATTAGTGTGGCACATTTGTTATAATTAGTGAACCAAGACTGATTCATTATTACTAACGAAAGTCCATATTTACTCAGATTTCCTTTGTTTTCACCAAATGTCCTTTTTTTGTGTCCAGATCCCATCCAAGAAACCACATTTAGCCGTGATGTTTCCTTAGGCTCCTCTTGGCTGTGACAGTTTCTCAGACTCACCTTGTCCTTGATGACCTTGACAGTTCTGAAGAATACCAGTCAGGTATTTGGTAAGATATCCTTTCATTGGAATTTGTCTGCCACTTTTCTCAAAATTAGATGATAGCTATGGGTTGTGAGGGGGAAGATCACAGAGGTGAAGTGCCATTTCATCACATCATTTCATGGTCCACGCTATCAACATGACTTACTATGACTGATGTTGACCTTGATTGTCTGGCTAAGGTTGTGTTTGTCAAGTTTCCCCACTGTTTCTCCCCTTTCTCATACTACGCTCTTTGGAAGAAAGTCACTAGCCCAGCCCGCACTTAAGGAGTAAAGAATTATGCTCCTCTTCCTGCAGGGTGGAATATTTATATGAATTATTTGGAATTTAATGGACTGAAGATTTATCCCTTCACCAGTTATTAATGTAGTCAATCATATATATATATATATATATATATATATATATATATATATATGCCTAAGCAACTGTCCGACCGGTAGCTATCACATGCAATGACCACCAGGAGACAGACACTCTGACCGGTAGCTATGACACACCTGGAACCAGAGAGGAAGAAGCCAGATTCCGGGGTGCATCACCTGAGAACCACCTTCTCACAATCCGGGACCCCTCAGGGAATATAGGAGAGCTGGTGTTGTCCTGATCCCCACAGGCCAGGCCAAGGGACCTCACCAGTGCACAAATCTGTGCACCAAGCCTCTAGTTTGTTTATATCAGTAAGGCCTCATGGATGTTTATTTTATATTTTGGCTATAATTCAATACTACTTTATTATTTTTGTGGACCAAATTGTTGCAGCTTTAGTCCTTTGACACACCCCATTATTGTGGTGGGTTTTGGTGTTTTGTTTTGTTTTGTTTAGCACTTCTTTATTTGCTGACACTTGTATTTTCTGACCCTTCCCTAGATTCAGGCATTTCTCCTAGGAACTCCAGAACCATTTTTCACAAAGAAATTGAGGTTTTATCACAATACAAAAGAGTTAAGAGTACAAACAAGACCAATCCAGAACAAAGCTGAATGGAGAGGCTAATGAAAGCTTGGTGATCAATCTGTTGGGAACCCCCTTAGGGTCGCTTCTTGCTAATCACACCCCACTTGCAGCCTGATAACAAGTTGTCAAGTTCATGCCTTAACTTTTATCTTGTAATATCTTATCATTTTTCTGACTAATGCATTTGCACAGAATTATTTTTAAAACTTATGCCTCAGTAAAATTACAACAAGCTACATGTCACGGTCCTTCTAGAATTGTTTAGAAACAGCAAAAACCACAAATGATAAATTCAGAGATACAAAAACTCACAGTGTCCCAGCCATTGTACCCTGCTCTCCTGTTCTGTTCTACATCCATTATGAGTCAGCATCCTTGGGCTTGAGGGCAGCACCAGGCCTCTCCTGTAACCATTGTTCAGGCTTCATCACAGATAGTTTCCTTCTCTCATTATCCCATCTCCAAGTTCAAAGCTACTTTCCTAACTGATGGTTTTTAAACATTTTGATAATGGATACCTTTTTTTTCCCTATGAAATCATCATATAGAGAATTTAACACATGAAAGTGATAAAAGTGGTATTTTTAATAGGCATTTGTTTATAATCACAAATTAATGATGTTTACCTAGCATGAAGTTAATAACAATGGTGTTTTTATTTATTTTTAAATAGATGTTTTATTTATTTGTATTTAAATTTATAAGCCAACCAGCCAAATTGGTATTATTATCATAGCACAGCAAAGTACAAAACAACTTTTACAAACATTTGAGTAATAAATGAATTAGGGGTTATAGTAAAACAGCAACAGACTCAGAGGAAATAAGTGCAGCATGTTACAGCTCAACCATTCACCTGAACTGAGGTTTTTAACAAGCTTCCCAATCCCAGAAAATGCAAATAACCCTTTATCACACACCTTTGTACTTTTACTTTCTATTCTTGAAGTTAAGATTCTAGATCTAGAATTATCCAGAATAGCATTATATCTAATTATCTATAGCCAGAGACATCCATTATCACTTGTCTACAGCAGCAAGGCTACAGAAACCTCTTTGATTAGTCTCCAATCATATCCCCTCACCCCACCCCGCCAATTGGCACAATAGGCATAATGAGACGCAGCATGTCAAGGCAGAGATGCGTAGAAAAATCCTAGGAGAGGTAATACAGCCATTGCCCAAATTGAGATTGAATAACGTACCCATCGTCACACCGTGTTCATGGCTCTATATCCTTGGAGTCTGGCTGTATGTTCATGGAGTGATCTGGGAATAAATCCATGGTTTGCCAGGTACTACAATACTTAGGGGTTTGCAGTATTGCATCCAATGTGGCTCCAAATCACTGACAGGATTTTGCTGGAACCGGATCTAGGGCTGCAGGGATCCCCCTCCATAACTACAGAACTGATTGTTCCAGGCCTGGTTGTTCTGAGCCTGGGTATCCCAGTCTTGGGGGCACCAGGCCTTACTACTCCAGGAGTGGTCTAAGAAGGGCTATTCCGGGAATGGTGGCTCCAGGTTAGGTTACTACAGGCCAGGTTGCTCCACATTGAAAGGTTTCCAAAAGGTTCCCCGGGCCTCCCTGGTGATAAGAAGAGAGGCCCAGGTACTCTGTGGCTGCTGAGCTCATCTGAGTCACACAGTTGCTATTCTTTGGCCAGTTGGATTTCTGCCACCTCCTGCATTTCATTCTCTGGTTCTGGAACCAGGTCTTAATCTGCTTGTAGCTAAGGTTCAGAATGTTGGCAAGTCCTTGCATCTGCTGGAGGCTGAGACATTTCTGTCTCTGAAATCTCTCAGTGCATACACAGAGCTGGGTTTGTGAGAAGGCAGTTCTGATATTCTGTTTTTTGACCTGGGCTTTCTTCTTCTTCCCCGTACTGTTCTCTACAGAAGTGGGTAGTATTCCCCTGGGACTGATGGAAAGATCAGAGCTATTCTGAATAAGCAGACCCATGGAGAAAGGAAGAGGAGAGACAGTCTCATGCAGAGTGTCTCAGCAGATGACATTTGCAAGGATGCTTAGTTTTCATCAGGCTCATAAATCTCAGGCACTGGTGAAGGCTCCCTAAAATTGGGTGCTTCAGAGGAGGGCAGGCTTTGGGAACAAGTCAAATCCACACTCAAATTGCTGAAATGAAGGAAAGAGAAAAAAGTCAGATTCAGTCTTAAGTCAGAACAATGGTGTTTTAAATGGGGAGTTATGGAAAACACTGGCATTCTTCTATAAACCTTATCATCCAGTGGATTTCTGTATTTTGTTTTAGTTACAAAATACCAAAAAATTTGAGTTAAAGTATTTATTTAAAAAGAGACACCATTTGCAACTACTTCCCAACATACCTTACAATCTAAGAAATTTTTCAATTCAATAGTAGATTTAGAAGAAGCTGTACTAGAAGGTCTACACAAAAGTGCATTAATTTGATAGCAAATGATAACATATGGGTAATTTCCAATTTTTTAATATTTGGTTCTGTGTTTGTTATTTTTCAACATATATTTTTAATAGCTTAAATTATTTTTAAATGAAATGTCATAAAACATTAATGGAACCTCTTAAGAGCCTTCCCAGAACATAAAGTTTGTAAAACACTGCTAGAGTCTGGGCAGTTGTATTTTCCATAAGTCTCTTTCCCTCCAGATAAGTGGCTTATTTAGCTGTACTATTATTAATCCTCTTGACTTGGCTCATTCCTCTGGACCCTATTAGCTAACTGAATTTTTGCAAAAGTGTTAATGACTAATATACCTACAGTTGGCTTCCTAATTACATATGTATTTTAGTTAAGACCTTTGAATTTTTAAAGAAAGCCTAATGGACGAATTTTAGACATAGGGCATGTAGTAAAAGACATTTTTGAGAAGACAGGTTTTTCCCTATTTTGACAGCATGCAAAGCCAGTAATAATTATAATAATACAAATGATTAAGAAATATAGTGCTTACTATGAAACTATTATAAATTGTTAGTGCTTTGTATTTACTAACTTACTTAATTTAATCATCATTTAATCAACAAACGTATAAGGTAGATACTATTGTAGTCTCCATTTCAAAGGTAAGAAAACTGAGGTCCATAGCCCATGGGCACAGACAATAGCATTGTGAAGGCCTAGGAAGGCAGGTGTGGAGTGGAGGGGGTCAATAGGATAAAAAGGCGGGGGGGGGGGGGTGGCACATGTGTAATACTTTTAACAATAAAGTTAAATTTAATTTTTTAAAAAAAGAAAGAAAATAAGGTCCAAAGAGGTTAAAAAGGCTTCCCAAGTCGCATAGCTTATAACTGGCAAAGCTAGGAATTAAACCAAAATCTATGCTCTTCAACAATATACAGCCTCTGATACCATAATTTCTGTCATTAGTGGAACCACAGCATAATTATTCATCTAATCCACAAACACACATGTTTACAGCATGTCTGTTCTCAGCCAGGTTCTGTCTCCGGCAGATGTTAGAGAAATGCATTACTGCACTGCTCTGTGCATGTTCCAAGTCTCATGCTCAAAGTGCTCTACAGTGTCCTCCTTTTCTACCTTAAACCTTCCATTGGCAGCTCACATGCATTGGCCACAGTGATCTACGGGCCATTCTTATACCCTTGTGCTCTCCTGCCTCTGTTGGCTCAAGCTGCTACTAACAAGCCTTTCTTTCTACTGCTCTGATAAAATTCTTCTTCTATAGGCTGAGGCTCAATCCTATCTTCTCCATAAAGCTTTCAGAGCCCCTAGATGAAATATCTGTCTCCTTCCCTCATGTTTATATATACTTGCTCTCTATTCCTATTGTAGCAGCTCTCAAAGATGGTGGCCTTCTTAAGAAAAGAAAGTATATCTTTTTCTTCTTCTACATCCCCAGCACTAGTGTGCATATATATACATACACTATTCTATCTAATAAAAGAGTAAATATGCAAATTAACCATCACTCTGCTACACCCATAAGCCATGACCACCAGCCAATCAGAAGTGAGTATGCAAATTAACCCAACCAAGATGGCTGCTGCCACGGAGAGAGCAAGAGGCTTGAGTTTCCCCAGCAATGGAGGAAGCCAAGCTTTCCTCACACCCTGGCAGGCCCAGGCCTCCACTCAAGGCTACAAAGTTTCAATTATAGAAGACAAATAAATCCCAACAAAAATGGCTGTGGCCATGGAGCAAGCAGGAGGCTTGGCTTCGTTCAAGGCTACAAAGTTTCAATTATAGAAGATAAATAAATCCCAGATACCAGGGCCTCAGTTTGGATCACCAGGGGGTGTGGCTGGCCTGAAAACCACCACAGGCCCCTCGCTCAGGCCACCCCATGCCCCAAGGGAACCCCCAACCTGATCCAGGACACCCTTCAGGGCAAACCAGCCAGCCCCCACCTGTTCACCAGGCCTCTATCCTAGCTAATAAAAGAGTAATATCCAAATTGACTGTTACTCCAACACACAAGATGGCTGTCCTTATGTGGTCAAAGATGGCTGCCGCCATGTGGACACAAGATGGCCAGCAAGGGAGGGAAGTTGGGAGGGACCAGGCCTGCAAGGGAGGGAAGTTGGGGGCAATCAAGCCTGCAGGGGAGGGCAGTTAGGGGCAAACAGGCTGGCAGGGGAGCAGTTAGGCATCAATCAGGCTGGTAGGGGAGTGGTTAGGGGGTGATCAGGCTGGCAGGCAGAAGCAGTTAGGGGCAATCAGGAAGGCAGGCAGGTGAGCAGTTGGGAGCCAGGGGTCCCAGATTGGAGAGGGTGCAGGCTGAGCTGAGGGACACACACCCCTGTGCACTAATTTTGTGCACTGGGCCTCTAGTATACTTATATATGTGTATATTATACTAGAGGCCCCTTTGCATGAAGATTCGTGCACTAGGCCTTCCTTCCCCTGGCTGCTGGCACTGGTTTTCCTCTGGCACCCGGGACTCAGGCCTTCACTCTGGCCGCCACCTTCCATCTTCACTCCAGCCTGAGCCTTCAGTCTTCGCTCCAGTTGGAGTGCCGCTCCTGTAGCTCCCTCCAACCCCTGCCCTTCCCCTCATAGCAGATATCCTGCCCCACCTGGCTGCTCAGCACCTGCATGCATGCTGCACAGAGGTCTGGAGCAGCTAGGGGTGGGGCCACTACCATCTTTGTTGGTTAATTTGCATACTCACTCCTGATTGGCTGCTGGGTGTCATGAAGTGATGGTCAATTTGCATATTTCTCTTTTCTTAGTGTAGATACTATATAGACTATATTAATAATATATATTATGCTACTACTATATGTATACACATTGTTTACATGTATATGTAAAATATTACATCCTAATATAATGGATAAACAACAATATTGGGTGCCCAGGAGGAACCTAATCATATCCGAGAGAAGACACATTTCCTGTTATCAAGGAACTTCAGTTCTAATTACAGAGACACAAGTTAGACTGATAAGAAGACTGCCAGGTGGGTTAGAAACACAGCAACAAGACATCAAAAGACCCAAAATTTAGTCCTAGCTCCAACACCAACTATGTGAACTTGAACAAGTAAGTTTTATTCTTCTGAGCCTCAGTTTCATCCTCAGTACAAGGAGGACTGATGCTGTAAAAGTGTCTCCTCATTCTGATAACTTCAATGAGTCTATGAGCAGACTGGTGACTGCCAACAATGCTTTCTGAAGGAATGTGCCCTACAAGAGAGATGTGGGAAACCCTAACTGGTAAGATAAAGGTGCCTTTCTCTTTGCCATCAGAAAGCAACCTACTGATGCACAATGAAATCAATAATATTCAGAAGAGGACTCTATTGGGAAAGTATTGAAGTAACAAATAATGTTGTAATGACAGATTAAGTAGAAAGGGAAGTGTAAATGGAACCCAGAAGGAGAGCTGGGAAGGAAGAGATGGTTAGCCTTCACCCATCCATGAATCTGGCCACAGCCACAGTATCATTAGAATGACACACTCCACCACCAGGCCTTCCCTTCACTTAGACTGAAATCACTGAGAGCTATTCAACTATTTCCACTCTGATTCCTGAATACTTATCAACATTCTAATGAGTAGTTTTGCTTTCAGCTTCTAGTATAATGAGATAGAGAACATTTTCCTCCTTTAGCTGCTGGAATAAGACTTATTTCCTCTTGGGAAAAGTCCTATATTTACCAGAAAGCAATCCATAGATTAAGCATATGGGTTGAGGAATGAGATCCCAAGCAATAAGTGCTAATGCTGATCTGCCTTCTTAGTGTGGGTCCCAAAACCTTACGATCCTTTATTTTGTGAACATTTCAACATATCTGGGTCTGTAAACTTGACAATTAGTTTGATCACATTTGAATTACTCTTTATGATGAAAATGTGAAGAATTTGAAAATTACAGAGAATCTGGGGTGGGTTTGGGGTGGGGAGTGAAGAGAGCAGCCAAAGATGTTGGCCACTAGATAGATTAGACTTTGGAGAGAACAGATTATTTAATGGAAATTTTAAGTTATTTGCTATTGAGTATATGGTTTAAGTCTCCTCCTCCAACTCTTCTGAATAAAGTCTTTGCTGCTATTTTTAGGCTACCAAAGGAAGTTCTAAACTCTGCATCTAGCTTGGTGCAGAGACTAGATATGGAGTTGTACAATCCAGCGCAGGGAGTGGAGGGAGGGCAGTGGACATTGGTGTTTCACCCAGAGCAGAGAGGCAGGGGCAGTGAACCTCTGGGTAGTCGTCATAAGTACAGTCCCATCATAAAATAACACTGCAGCATTCTGTGACATAAATCACTCTGTCGGGAGTTAGATTAGATTGGATCAGCCCCTCTGAGGATGATCATCCGATGAAACAAAGTTTCTGCACTGATCCAGTTGGGGCGCAGGCAGTGCAAGGCAAATGGCTTTACCCTCCTCAGTGCAGTATCATCCATTATCACTGGAAAGACGCAAGGGACCTACAGGTTTGTCAATGGTGCCACACTCAGAATTCCTCAATCATGACCTTGGTAGATTCAACCATAGACTAATGGAATATTTTAACAGACTTTCATAACACCCAGTTCAAAACTTATGTTCCCCAAACACTCTTGTTCTCAGAATCTTGCCCTTCTTATTCAGAGCAAGGAACCCCTGTAGCTAATTGGCACTAAATTGGCTCAGCAATCCCCCCATTGGCATAACCGGTGAACATTCCAAAATGATTTGTACCCAGAAGTCTTCTCAGAATCCAGGAGTCTGCTCTCTTGTTTTGCACATAGACAAGAACATCAAAGAAAAGAAGGCAGATACTCATATCCTGCCTTGTCTAAATTACTAATTACTAAAAGATTAAACAAAATGGCACATAAGCAAAAGGCCACTGTAAGACACTGGATCCCTCAGAAGATTTATACGTCTGGCTTTGTGTGTCCTTTTGGTGAAAGAAGACCACACCAACTCAGTCCTGCAGCACCAGCAGCTGCAAAGAGAGAAGCCAATTTCAAGGAAATGCAACAGGAAAAAGACTGGAAACAAAAATTTTTTAAATCTCCAGTAAGACCAGATATTGCTTTCCTGAACACGCACACATCCACCACCCAAATGCCCGTAAACTAGTCCTAAATACAAGTGCTGATAATGTAAGCCAGGTGTTTCTACTTCCTACCATAATGGCTGGGAAGACCATCAATGTAGAAGAGTAATAACAGCATCTGAAGTGCATCTGTGTTTAAACACATAACAGGAATATTTTTCTTTCTCCTCCAAGTAGGTGTCTGCTCTGCATTTATATTGCGATAGCATCAAGGAGACCTGGGACCAAGATCCTTTTTAGAAACAGCTCTTCCAATCTTGAGAGTAACACTGGTTGTTTTGCTTTTCTGTTTTAAAGAAAAGAAAACACTGATGACAGGAGATGTTGCTTCAGGGAGGCAACTGGAAGTCTTAAATTGTGGGAGATATGGATGCTTAGAGGTAACTCTAGGCAAGCATAAAAACTAGAAAAATCTTAGGAAGCACCAGAAATAATCTTTCTCTGATACATCCTCTTCCATTTAAAAAAAAAAAAAAAAAAAGGACCCCCCCCCCCCCCAAAATATCCTCAGGAACATAAGCAACATTTTTCAGAAGTAATGAAAGATGAATAAAAATCCACTCCCTTTTTTGCAGCAGTAAGACTACATGAGGTTGCAAACAAAATTCTTTAAGCTGGCTCCAATGAAAGGAGGACAAATGTAAGAATAAACAGCCATTCACATAGTCCAACTAAGGGACCCAGATTGGGAACTGGAAAGTGAAGCCACACTTCAGCCTCTCAGCTGGTCTCTGTCTCTTTCTGCTTCTCTCTGCATTTCTGTTCCCCTTTCTTCACTCTAAACAAGTTTCCTCTGCTTGGTTATCTGAAGCCTAATCCAGAATGCTGACCCTGTCTACATCACCATACCTTTTCATTCTAGGGCCCATGGTCAAGTGGAAAAATCTCAGCACAAATGTCCAAAAAATGAACTGATTATGGTTCAGATAATTTGTTTGAACCGAGCCTTACAAGTCAGAGGTAATAGGCCGGGCCTTCCCCTCAGGTGTTCATCTTGGATCCAGTAGGCATTGTCTTCTTCACTTAGGTAGTCCTAGTTAAGGAAGGCTTCCTCAGAACCAGACATTGGGAAGAGGAAAAAGGTACACTGAACAGGAGCCTTCAGTTTTATTGACTTCCCAACTTTCCTATTTACAAAATCAGAATGATGATATCTTGTCACTAGTTACAAGCCCCACCGGCAGGGCCATAGGACATAGGGTTGAGTTGGGTTTTTGAAGAAGACTCTCTGTAATTTCAAGGCCTAGGACAAAAAAACTGAGACCCATCGCCCCAATCTCACCTGGCAAAAAACAGGAACACTTTCTGCAAGAGCAGGAACCTCCTCTGTTCGGAGTTTGCCCACAAAGCTGAGAAGAGTTCTAGGAAGGAGGCTGAACTGCTCTAGGGAACTGAGAAGACTCAAGGTGCCCACAGCCCAGCAACAGAGAGGCATAAGGAGGTACTTCTCGACACTGGGGTGTGGAGCAGACCAACATGTTGTGGGCTGGGACTGAGCTGTGCCATGGTAGCAACTCCAGCCTCAGCCTAGGAAATGCCCATTGTGCCCCTGATACTGTGGCAGCAACAAAACCAACAAATCAGAACACCCCCCCACACACACACACATAGTTTTAAATGCCCTCTTGAGGGAGTATCAACCTGAGAAGAAACTGGAACCAGATACCACAAGGGCAGTCTTATAGTTTGAGAATAGCTGTGCTCTCTGAAAGAGAGGAGAAAGAACAGCTTTATGCACATCAAAAAGAATTTAAGTTTGAGCTGGGCAGAAACCTTTTGGGAGTCAGCTGTAAAATGCTATAGCAAATTGCCAAAGAATGGTTATAGACTTTTTAGACTGATGAGGGTGTGTGTGTGTGTGTGTGTGTGTGTGTTTAATACATAAGATAACCATTTTCCATCTTCCTAAAATGGTTTAAGTACAACCCCACTCAGACATAAAAGAATAGATGAATTGACTGCTTGGGGCTTATGATTCTACCTGGAGAATTGGTAGTGAAGAATCTGAGAGACTAGAATTAATGTCCCATATTCTGTTAAAAGACACATAACAATATCATTACTGACAGACACAATTACACATTCTAATGAGGCAGAGTCACATGTTAATAGTAGTTATGGTCATTTTTAAATAATTAACAGTAATACACAGGCAATCCATCAGTACAGCACACAGTGCATTGCTATCCTATAGGCATACATGTAATGATGCTGAATATTTGTTCATATGAATCTCACGCAGAGCCAGCTTTGCCCACAATGCTCTTCAGCCTCCTATTGATTTCCTTCCATGCAGCCCAAGCCACAATTCCCCTTAATAAGGATAACCCATAGCCTTCTAAATTTCCCCAGAAACATGGTCAGTTGGATTTTCCACAGCTATACGCAGGAAATTAATATAGGATCCAAGCAGGTTTTATTATGCCTGCTCACCCACTCCATCCCAACCTGACACTTTAATCAACTCAACATGTTTAAAAATAAATTTGATCATATCAGGAGAGAGAAACTGCCCAGGGCTTGTGACCACTCACAGCAGAAATTCCAAGGCATGCCTCATTTTTCAAAAGTTTGGTTGTTGTGTATATTTTTTCTCTTTCCTATTCCAGTCCCAAAACAAGGACTCGGGGTAGCAGGAAGTGGTTTGGCACTAGCCAAGTGGGCTTTCTTCCTAATTTCTTCATTAAACAATTTATGAATTTGGACAAATGTTTAATTTCCCAAGGATGCCACAATGCAGTAAAATGGGCATACCTAAATCTTCCTTGCCGACTATATGAAGTTGTGAGAAAGAGATGAAAAGAACTTATGTATGAGAAAGAAATGGCACTGCTCACCGAGAATATGAAACACAATAATGAGGACTACAGATGAAGTAGCAACACTGAGCCCCACGGTTCTGCTGAGGCCACCCCCAAGGTGAGGTTACTTCCTGGGTTTGAGGCAGTTTGGGATCTTTGAGGCAATTTAGTTGATTCTTACCTAAATCTCTAAATCTTCCATATTAATCAAGCACTCATTGCATGTACTCAACCAGGACTCGGGGGGGGGGAAGAGGGGGACGAGAGGAGAGGGGGGGCAACTGATTGGGGACAAATTGAGGGCTACCAGAATATACCATTCTAAAGTATATCTCCTTGGCATTTGGATTATTTTGAGCATAAGTCTTTGGGCACTAGCAGACTGAAAAGTATCTACAAATGTACAATTTTCCAAAATTTTACATTTATAAAGAAAACCTGTAAAGATGTCACACTCTCCCATACCAGAAAGAAGAGCACTAACAATTCTTACCAATGGAGAAGACATTTCCTTAAGTCTGAACAACAATCTTAACCAAACCAGCCTTGTGTATCACATTTTTCCTGGTCACCTTTCCATAACTTGTCTCTCCCAAACACTTTCTCTTTCTCAGCCTAAGATGGCATAGAAACCAAGTTCTGATCATCCCTTTGAGTAACTCACCAGTGGGTGCTCCCAGGCATCCATGTGGCATGCACATGCTAATAAATGTGTTTACTTTGCTCTTGTTAATGTGTTTTTGCCCCAGCTGGAGAATTTCTGGGGACTTCTAACTTGAGGCACTCTGCCTGACAAAGTTGTGGTTGTTATAGTCTGACCATTTGGAATTCCAGAAAATCATACCACTTGCCACTAGCTGCTCTGAGTCATTCGTGCAGATGCACAGACTGTCGAGCTAGAAAGAAAATCCAGATTTCTCATTTTAGAGATAATAAAACCAAGGCCCAGACTAGTGAAGAATTTCATTCCTCAAATAAGAATGCTTTCTACTGAAAATTGCCTCCTTTATATAAGTCCTCAAATGAGTAGGTAATATTTGAATGCTGAATGATACCACAAGACAGATGAGCATTGATTTAAATGCTGCTATCTGACAGATCCGGCCATCAATCATAACTTGATGTCTCAGGAGAGTCATCCTTTAGAACAAGGCTTGGGAATAGCATGATTAGAATTTACAGCTGAACCAACTCTACATCAGAGCTGTCCTTTTTCCAGCTACTAAGGTACTGGAGCTCCAACTGGAGCCTGCATCAGAATCACCTGGATGACTGCAGTACCCACCGCAGAGCTTCTACTTGATTAGGTCTGGGATGGGGAGCAAGAATTTGAATTTCTAACCAATTCATGCTGATGCTGATGTTGACACTCAAGCTGCAGGTTATTCGATAAGCTGGCATCATACCTTGCGAGCTCTGTACTAAGACAAACAGGATCCCTACACATTCAGGACCCTCATCTTAGAACCTCAATTAAAGAAATACCAAAAGAAGAAGTAAATATTTTATCAAAATAGGCATTACAAATCTAAGAATCTGCAATTTTCTAAAGCAAGGTTTCTTAACCTGTGATCCTTGGACTCCCTCTCCCCACAAGGGACCCATTGAAAAAATTCAGGGGATTCAAAGATTGGAAGGAAAATATTTATTCTTATTCTCACTAGCTTCTAATGGAAATTTAGCATTTTCTCCTATTTTACTGGTAAATGTAAGCAGTAAACCACAGTGGTATGAGCATTAACTATGACTTTGTCACCAATAAAAATCACATACCACATGACTCCCTGCGACCCCACCCATCCAATTTTCAGCCCCACCCAAGCTCTTTGCAGCAGCTTTTCCATATGAATGGCCTGTCCCTGCTCAGACTTCAGACTTGCCTAAAATCTCTTAAATATGCAGCAGCTGATGTCAGCATGCCCCATATCAATAAGAAGCCCAACCCCCCAGGACTAGCACCAGTCTACCTTGCTTCACAGCTGGGCCTCACCTGGGCACTTCCAAGCCCAATACAAGTAGCAGCCATCTGTAGCTCCTGCTGGGTGGCCCCAGGCAGTGGCTGACTTTGCACCATCCAGGAGGCCCCAGAGCCAGTGCACTCAGTGAACAGCTTCAGACCATACCAGATTACATTCATGAGTGACACACTGAAGGGGCAGACTCAGTGAGCACTAAAACCCCACTGAAGCAAGTCCTACTCCATAGGTGTGTCTCCACAGCAACTCTGCCACTGTAGTCACAGCTGATCTTCACAGCCAATTGGCCTAGAGGTCAATTCCTCCCAGTGACTCTAACAGCAGTGAAGGCACAACTACAACAAGACTGTGCACACTGCCAACACCTAGAGTGCTCAGCTAAAGTGACTGGGGAGGCTGAGCCACTGGACCCTATAGGACACCTATTATACAAGGCAACTTTACCAATTCCAGGAGACATAGCAGCTCTACCTAATACATAGAAACAAATACAGGGAAACAGCCAGAATGCAGAGACAAAGAAATGTGTCACAAATGAAAGAAATGGAAGCAATCAAACTACTGGATACAAAGTTTAAAACAATCGTTATAAGGTTGCTCAAGGATCTTACTGAGAGCTTCAAGGAACTTAATGAGAGCTTCAAAGGACTTAGTGAGACTTTCAAAGATGAAAAAGGAACAGTCTGAAGTTAAGCACACACTAACTGAAATAAAGAATAATTTACAGGGATTCAACAGTAACGGATTCTGAGAATCAAATCAACAATTTGGAATATGAAGAAGCAAAAAACACCCAAACAAAAGAGAAAAAAAAATAATAGTAATCCAAAAATATGAAACTAGTGTGAGGAACCTCTGGGACAACTTCAAGCATACCAACCTTTGCATTATGGGGGTGCCAGAAGGAGAAGAGCAAGATCAAAATATTGAAAACCTATTTGAAGAAATAATGACAGAAAACTTCTCCTGCCTGGTGAGAGAAATAGACTTACAAGTCCAGGAAGTCCCAAACAAGAAGAACCCACAGAGGCCCACACCAAGATACATCATAATTAAATGCCAAGGGTTAAAGACAAAGAGATAATCTTAAAAGTAGCAAGATAGAAGCAGTTAGTTACCTACAAGGGAGCTCCCATGAGACTGTCAACTGATTCTCATCAGAAACTTTGCAGGTCAGAAGGGAGTGGCAACTAATATTCAAAGTGACGAGTAGCAGAGAAACCAAGATGGCGGCATAGGTAAGCACGTAAACTGCTGCCTCGCACAACAATTTCAAAACTATAACTAAAAGACAGAGGGACACCATCCAGAACCACAGAAAAGCTGGCTGAGTGGAAATTCTACAACTAGAAGGAAAGAGAAAAGCTCATGAAAAACTGGAGGAACAGCAAAGGGTTGAGGTACGGAGGGAGACTCGCGCGCAGAGAGGAAGGGCAGCTGAGAGCCTGGCTGACTTTCTCTGGTGGGAGGGGGAAGGAAGCCCCCGACTGCACTGAACCCCAGTTCCAACTGCACTTAACCCCGGTTCCAGGCGAAACCCCGTGGACCCAGGCTCATACGAGGGGAGTCTGGACTGTCAGGTAGAGAGAAAGGCACTCAGAAGGGGAGCCGCAGCGGGCAGGGGTCTGTAGGCGCATGTGCGCGAGAGTGCACACAAAGACTGGGAGGTTGCCACAGGCTTTCACTAGCAGAAGGGAGTCGGAAGCTCCTGACTGCACTGAACTCCAGTTCTGACTGCACTGATCACCAGTTCCAGGTGAGCCCCTGGGGACCCACACTCTTGCGGGGGGAATCTGGACTCTTGGGCGGAGGCTCGGGAGCCGGGGAAGCGAGAGGTCTGGAGGCGCGCGTGCACGTGCAAGGGCAGGGCTGACAGGAAGCCAAGACTGTCTGCTCTGCCCTGAGACTCCACCCCATTCAAGGTGAGCAAGGGGCTTTTGCAATTTGGCAAGTCTAATCCTATAAGGCTGTCTCCAGCACCAAACTTCTCCCAGCATAGACACAGCTGACCCTCACAGCCAACTGGCCCGGAGGTCAATTCCTCCCAGTGATATCAACAACAATCAAGACTTAACTACAACAAGGCTGTACACACAGTCCACAAAGGGGTGCACCAAGAGTGTCCACCTCAGGTTAACTGGGGAGGCCGACCCACTGGGCCATATAGGAAACCTAGCACACATAGCTACCCTACCAACTCAGGGAAGCAGCAAAAATGCGGAGACAAAGAAACAGATCACAAATTAAAGAAATGGAGGAAAACAAACAACTGGATATAGAATTCAAAACCATGGTTATAAGGCTTTTCAAGAATAACCTAGAAAATGTTGATAAATATAATGAGACCCTCGAAGATATGAAAAAGGACCAACTAGAAATACTGACTGAAATAAAAAAAATATTATATAGAGACCCAAGAACAGACTAGAAGAACACAAGAATCAAGTCAAAGGATTGAAATACAAAGAAGCAAAAAACACTCAACCGGAAAAGCAAAAAGAAAAAAGAATCCAAAATGTTGAAGATAGTGTAAGAAGCCTTTGGGACAACTTCAAGCATACCAATATCAGAATTATGGGGGTGCCAGAAGAAGAGAGAGAGCAAGATACTAAAAACCTATTTGAAGAAATAATGACTGAAAACTTCCCCCACTTGGTGAAAGAAATAGACTTACAAGTCCAGGAAGCACACAGAACCCCAAACGAAAGGAATCCAAAGAAGACCACACCAAGACACATCATAATGAAAATGCCAAGAGCAAAAGACAAAGAGAGAATATTAAAAGCAGCAAGAGAAAAACAGTTAATTGCCTACAAGGGAGCACCCATACAACTGTCAGCTGATTTCTCAACAGAAACTATGCAGGCCAGAAGGGAGTGGCAAGAAATATTCAAAGTGATGAACAGCAAGAACCTACAACCAAGATTACTCTACCCAGCAAAGCTATTATTCAGAATGGAAGCTCAGATAAAGAGCTTCACAGATAAGAAAAAGCTAAAGGAGTTCATCACAACCAAACCAGTATTATATGAAATGTTTAAAGGTATTCTTTAAGAAGAGGAAGAAGAAAAAAAAAGTAAAGATAAAAATTATGAACAACAAATACATATCTATCAACAAGTGAACCTAAAAATCAAGTGAATTAAAAATCTGATGATCATAATAAACTGGTGAATATAACAGAATCAGGGGTATAGAAAGGGAGTGGAGTGACAATTCTCAGGGGGAAAGGGGTATTGGGGGGGTGTGCAGGAAGAGACTGGACAAAAATCATACACCTATGGATGAGGACAGTGGAGAGGACGTAAGGACAGAGGGTGGGGTGGGAACCGGGTGGGTGGGAGCTATGGGGGGGGGAAAGGAGAAACAATTGTAATAATCTGAATAAAGATTTATTAAATTTAAAAAATAAGTGATGAGTAGCAAATACCTACAACCAAGATTACTCTATCCAACAAAACTATCTTTTAGAATTGATGGTTAGCTGAAGAGCTTCGCAGATAAGAGAAAGCTAAAGGAATTCATCACTACCAAACCAGTATTACATGAAATGTCAAAGAATATTCTTTTTTTTTTTTTTTTGGAGAGTATTCTTCAAGGAGGAGGAGGAGGAGGAGGAAAAGAATATGAACAATAAAATGGCAATAAATACATATCCATCAACAATTGAATCTAAAAATCAAAATAATCAAACAAGAAATCTAATGAACAAAATAAACTGATGAATAAAATAGAATCAGAGGCATGGGAACATGGAACAGACTGACTAATCTCAGAGGGAAGAGGGGTGGAGGGGGGTAGGGAGAGATTACCCAAAGATCTTATATGCATATATGCATTGCCTGTGGACACAGATAATAGGGTGGTAAAGGCCTGAGGTGGGACAGGAACTGGTGGGGGGGAGCAATAGAAGGAAAAAGAGGGATATCTGTAATACCCTCAACAATAAAGATTTTTTGAAAATCACATATTACATACAATTGTGTGTTTTTTTAATTTTTATTGAATTTATTGGGGTGACATTGGTTAATAAAAATATATAGATTTCAAGTCTACAATTGTATAATACATTATCTGTATATTGTATTGTGTGTTCACTACCCAAAGTCACATCTCCTTCTGTCACCATTTATCTCCTCTCTACCCTCTTCTACCATCCCCCAACCCCTTCCCTCTGGTAATTTTGTTCATTGGATGCACATATAAGTGAAATCATGTAGTATTTGTCTTTCCCTGACTGGCTTATTTCACTTAGCATAATACTCTACAGGTCATCCATGCTGTTGAAAAGGTAAGATTTCCTTCTTTTTTACCACCAAGTAGTATTCCATTGTGTAAATGTACCACTGCTTTTTTTATCCACCCATTTACTAATGGGCATTTGGGATGATTCTAAATCTTGGCTATTGTAAATATCATTGCAATGAACATAAGAGTGCATATATTCTTTCTAATTAGTGTTTGGATTTCTTTGGATATATTCCCAGAAGTGGAATCGCTGGGTCATAAGGCAGTTTTATTTTTTATTTTTTGAGGACACTCCATACTATTTTCCATAGTGGCTGCATCAATGGTGTACAAGGGTTCCCTTTTCTCCACATCCTTGCCAGCACTTGTTGTTTGTTGATGTATTGATGATTGCCATTCTGACAGGTATGAGGTGATATCTCATTGTGATTTTAATTTGTATTTCTCTAATGATTAGTGACAATTAGTACTTTTTAATGTGCCTATTCCCCATCTGTATGTCCTATTTGGAGAAGTGACTCTCAGCAATTGAAGGTTAGATAAAGGCCCTTTGCCCATTTTTTAATTGAATTATTTGTTTTTTGGTATTGAGTTGTATAAGTTCTTTATAAATTTTTGGATATTAATGCCTTATCAGATGTAGCATTGGTGAACATGTTCCCATTCAGTGGGTTGTCTTTTCATTTTGTTAATGACTTCCTTTACTATACAAAAACATTTATTTTTTCTTTTGTTTCCCAATTTTTCCAATACCATTTATTGAGTAGACTGCATTTACCCCATTGTATGTCCTTGCCTCCTTTGTCAAATATTAATTGACAATAAAGGTGTGAGTTTATTTCTGGACTCTATATTCTGTTCCACTGATCTTTATGTCTATTTTTATGGCAATACCATGCTGTTTTGATTACTATAGCCTTGTGGTATAGTTTGATATCCGGTAACATGATTCCTCCAACTCTGTTTCTCAGGATGGCTGTGGCTATTCAGGGTCTTTTGTGGTTCCATATAAATTTTTGAAATATTTGTTCTAGTTCTGTGGAACACACCATTAATATCTCCTTAAGAATTGTGTTGAATCTATAGATATCTTTGGATAGTATGGACATTTTAATGATGTTAATTCTTCTTATCCATGAACACAATATATGCTTTCACTTATTTGTTTCTTCTTCAATTTCTTTCTTCTGTCTCTTACAATTTTCCAAGTACAGGTCTTTTACATTCTTGGTTAAATTTACTTCTAGATTGTTGTTCTTTTGATGCAATTGTAAATGGGATTGTCTTCTTAGTTTCTCTTTCTGATAGTTTATTATTGGTGTGTTAAAATGCAACTTATTTCTGGATATTTATTTTGTATCCTACTACTTTACTAAATTCATTTATCAGATCTAGTAGTTTTGGGTGGAATCTTTAGGGTTCTCTGTATACAGTATCATGTCATCTGTACATATAGCTGTTTTCTATATCACAAAATATCACTGATACATACTACTACTTTGAAATTATGGTAGGTATTAGATCTGCCACTAGATCTTGTTATTTGGTACATTAATAGAGAAGCACATATATTATTGCATGGTAAATTTGGTTTTTAAAAATATTTTTATAAATGTACTTTAATATAATTGGTTTCCTTTATAACTCAATGTATTTTATTTTATGCACTTAAAGACTATTCTGAGCAGAAGTTCAAACATTTCACTCACCTGATAGAGTCTATGGGATTTAAAAAAAAAAAAAAAAGATTAAGACCCTTGATTAAATGTTCAGTTTCTCAATTTCCCAAAATCAATTTCTCAAATTAATTTTACTTTATTGAATTTAAATAAGGAGAGGCTTTTTCAAAAATACCATAAAAGTGAGAAAGCCAAAGCCCAAAAATAAGGAGGAATAATTGTACTGATCAAGGATCAAAATATGATAAATATAAAGTAAGCTTTTGCTTTTGAGCTCCTAAATTATGAATAATTTGCTAAACTGAGTTCCTTGATTTAGACTTTTAATGCTATTTTCTGCTATTTTCTGCTATTTCCCCTTTCTTCCTTCTGGTGTGCCTTTTGTGGAAAGCACCTCCCGAAAACAGCCACTAAGATAAGCCTCAGTAATCAAGCCAGGTGCTTCCAGTTCTCAAACCCTCACGCTGAAGAATATTACCTGACCAGTAAGATTCATACTAATGAGCACACATTTGGACTTTTCCAATATCTTATCAGCCCTCCCTGCCTCCAACCAAACCTAACTGAGACATCAGTATAATTACTCAACCAATTCAAAGCAAAGAGCTCATCCACTCTATAATGGGGTTATCTCTGTTTACCTACCTTGAGTACTCTTTAGTTCAAGATCATATATACATGAAATTTCTAGTCAGGAAAAATTCAACTGATCAAGAAAAGTATAGGGAATAGAAAAAGCAATACCTTTTCATGACTATTCCTTTATATCAGCTCCTGAATATGAAGGTTGTAGTAAAAGTAAATTTTTCCTCAAGAGTAAAGATAGGTTCTTCTGCATTCAATAAGATATCAATCCCTAACTCCCAAGTACATAGAAATTAATAGCCATGTTTAAATATATATGAAGATATTAAACTGTAACATAGAAAATATGGACATCCTAGAGATGCAAATCAAAGCAACAATTAGATACTATCTCACACCTGTCAGAATGGCTATCAGCAACAAATCAACAAATGACAAGTGTTGGTGAGGATGTGGAGAAAAAGGAACCCTCATGCACTGCTGGTGGGAGTGCAGACTGGTGCAGCCACTGTGGAGAACAGTATGGAGTTTCCTCAAAAAACTAAAAATGGAATTCCCATTTGACCCAGTGATCCCACTTCTAGGAATATATCCCAAGAAACCAGAAACACCAATCAGAAAGGATATATGCACCCCTATGTTCATAGCAGCACAATTCACAGTAGCTAAGATTTGGAAACAACCTAAGTGCCCATCCACAGATGAGTGGATTAAAAAACTGTGGTACATCTACACAGTGGAATACTACGCCGCTATAAAAAAGAAGGAACTTTTACCATTTGCAACAGCATGGATGGACCTGGAGAGCATTATGCTAAGCAAAATAAGCCAGTTGGAGAAAGATAAATATCACATGATCTCACTCATATGTGGGATATAATGATCAGCATACGTTGATGAATAAGAATAGATCCAGAGACAAATAGTATGGGAGTGGTGTGTGTGTGTGTGTGGGGGGGGGGGTGTAGAGAGGAACCAAAGGACTTGTATGCATGCATATTAGCATAACCAATGGACACAGACAGTGGGGCAGTAGGGGCTTGCCCCGGGGTGGGAATGGCTGGGGGGTGGGAAGTCAATTGGGGTAAAAGAAGACATATGTAAAACTTTAGACAATAAAAAGAAAAGGGAAAAATATTCTCTTACATACTAAGCAAATTGTGGCTGATAAATGAACAGGTAACAAATGAACATTCAAAGGACACCCCACCAATAAAAAAAAAAAGAAAGAAAATATGGAAAAGTAATAGCTGTTTGAGTTAAAAGTTTTATTTTATGTGTCATTACTGGGGAAGGGAGAGGAACCCACCTTTTATGAACACTATCAATCTAAGGCCAAGGAAGACAGCCAAGAAGCATGACAAATTATGGGGAAAACAACCAAAAAGCATCCCAAGAAGTATCCATCCATTCTTTTTTGGAGGTGGCTTTCAAAATTGTTTCCTCTTCATACCCTCACCAACCCCATGGTGTGCGCCCATCACTTCACACCTGAACCCCAGCCTCAGGCTCCTACAGAGTCTTGCTGCTACAACCCTCCTCATAGCCATCTCCAGGAGGAGTAGTGTTCCTGAGGAATAGCACTGTACACACCCAATATGACTGGGCATCTCAGAAACTAAGAGAAACCAGGACTGCTTCCATTTTTTGAGGCTTCCAATAAGTATATTATTAAAAAGAGGAAGAATGAGAAGGATAGGACAAGAAAAAAAAGGAGAAGGAAAATATGCATAAAAGAGTTAGCAACACAAGTTTGACTGCTATATTTAGAAAGCATGCTCCCAAGGTTGGCCTTTGGCTGGAGATCCCCACCATTCCCTGATAAGAGTGACTCATTATGCCTGAACCATTTACACAGACAATGCAGTTTATGCTTTCCTTTTGGGAGTCAGGAATTTTGGAACATACCATTCGAAAATTGCCTGCAAGTGACCAGCCCTCAATAAAAAGCCTGGACACTGCATTTCTAATGAACTTCCCTGATAGACACCATTCCACACATGCTGTCACAACTGGTTGCTGAAGGCATTAAGCACATCCTACATGACTCCACTGGGAAAAGACTCGGAAGCTCGTGCCTGGTTTCTCCCAGACTTTAATCCAAGTACCTTTTCCTTTTGTTGAGTTTGCTGAGTATCCTTTCATTGTAATAAATCACAGTCATGAGTATGAGTGTACTAGTATGCTGAGTCTTGTGAGTCCTCTTAGACAATCCTTGAAATGGGCGTGATCTTGGGTATCCCCAGCACAGAGAAGAAGAAAAACTAATATTAAAAAAGGGAAGCCAGATTCTAAGTTATTTGTAAATGTTTGCTTACGGTTTTTAAATGCAATTTTATAAATCAATTCATAGAAAGATAATAAACACAAAATAATTATTTCACACAACAACTGCAACATTTATACAACATACAAATCAATTCAGTGTGTCCAGGTATGAGTTTGGAGGGTATCTGGTGCCTGGTTTTAAAACCTTGCTAGCTGTGGAATCGTTGTTAAAATGAAAACTTTTATGAAAGTCAGAAGAGTGAAGTGCCTCTGGTTAAAGACTTGCTCAGCTTCCTCCTTTGAGGCCCCCAGGGAACTCCTCAGAACCCCAGAATCAGGAGGAAAACAAATTGAAAATAGCTGATCTGATTTAACCCTCTCACTTACAGATGAGAGACCCCAGGCTCAGGCCAAAATGAAGATTTGTCAATAAATTCAACCAATGAACAAACAAATAAATGAAAAGCCCTCTTTATAGCCTCTTCTTTTTAACTTCTCTTAAATTTTTCTCTAGTCTTGCCTGTGCTTCTATATCTGCCCCACCCCACCCCCATACTTTCTCTTACAGGACCTCAAAGAATGTACTATCACACACAACTAAAATACTCAGCGGGTAGACTTCAAGGCCAGCCAAGTGACTACCACTCCCACTCTCAGAGACAATGTCTGGTGAAGCACTAGGGTGCCCAAGCTACAAAAAGTGAGAACTAGCAGAGGGGAAGAGCAACTGGGAAGAATGCCACAGAGCAATCAGCCCAAAGGGATGACCATGGGAGGGACATGGAACCCACTTATCTGAGACCTATACAGCCTGTGATTACAAAGCAAAACACTTCCATCTTATACCCAAACCATCAGGACTCATTGCACTTCACTGCAGGAAAGCAAGCCTTTACCAGGTTCCTTCCCCAAACCTTCTTGAGGATCTCCAGGGACTGCCTACATGTTCCACAATTATATCCTGTTCATCACTGGCCACCTCAACCACCACCTGGACCTAATAGTGCCTTGGGCCACTAATCTACCCTTCTTTAACACTCAAAGCAGCTGCAGTTGCTTCTCCCCTCTGCTAGTTCTCACTTTTTTGTAGCTTGGGCACCCTAGTGGTTCACCAGACACTGTCCCTGAGAGTGGGAGTGGTAGTCACTTGGCTGGCCTTGAAGTCTACCCACTGAGTATTTCTGACCTGAAAGTTCTGATCTTAAGGTCTGGTCTCAGGCTTATTTTTTAGGAGTCAGCTCTCCCACACCCTATTCCTACCCTATAAGTCCAAGCCCCAATCTCCCCAAGATCCAGGAAAAGGAAGACTGCCTAGAAAAGAAAAAATTGTGGAAATTTATTTCTACCTAAAAAGACAAACTTTTATATCATTAGTCCATCTCATCTCAAACTTTTGCATGCCTGAAAAGGATTATTACTTTACCATTGTTTAACCAAAGGCCTTTAAATTCCTTTTCTAAAAAACAAAGAGCAATTTAGCCTCAAGGTGAAGTAAAGCCCACAACCAGAGAAACAGAAACCAAATAAAACAAAACATCCAAAACAATTGCATAAAGTTTAAAAATGGCATTTTCCTACTTTTAAGCATTGATGTTGCACAAAAACACCTTAGCCAATAAGCACATAAAAAGGTCCTCATCATCACTAGTCACTAGGGAAATATAAATGAAAACCACAGTGATGACCATTAAGATAATCATTATTAAAAATAAATAAATAAAATATAATTTTAAAAAATAATAAATAAATAACAAGTGTTTGTGAGACTGTAGAAGAATTGGCACTCTTGTACTCTGTGGGTGGAAATGCAAAATGGTGCAAACACTGTGGAAAACAGTATTCAGGATCCTCAAAAATTAAACATAGAATTATTATGTGATCCAGCAATCCCACTTCTGGGTACATACTCAAAATAATTGAAAGCCTGGTTGTGAAGAGATATAGTTACACCCTTATTCATAGCAGCAGGGCAGATGCCTGAGTCTTAGGCTCAACTCTCGGATGTGGGGGGCATGCAGGAGGCAGCCAATCAATATTCTGCTCTTACATCAATGTTTCTCTTTCTTTCCCCCTCTCCCTTCCTCTCTCTATAAAAATCAATAAAAAATATTAAAATAAATAAATGGGTGGGGGAGGACCACCTTGGGACCCAGAACATCTCATAACAGACATACCATATATACCTTTCTCATAGGATATGAGGTTTGAGGGGACCTTTGAGTCACAGTAGTAGGGAGTCTCTTTCCAATGGCAAAGAAGACAGGCTTGCCCGCCCCTCCACCCCCCGCCCTTCCCTTCTCCCCGCCCCCCCCCCCCCCCCCCCCGACCCTGACGTCTGTTGAGCACTTGATGTGGCAAGTGTGACTGAGGAGCTACATTTTCCATTTCATTTGCATTGTGTTAAGTTTAAATGGCCACATGTGCCTAGTGGTTTGCATACTGGACAGCAGAGATCTGCACAGCCATAGATCCCAGGCCCTATTTGGACCACACAGCAGCTCTGATGTCTCAGTAACAACCACGGTGGCTGCCCTCCGGAGCAGGCACCTGCTGCCTTGAGCTCCAGGCTCCACCATCACGTGACTCAACACTCTGTCTCAGCTCCTCTGCTCTGCCACTGTGAACCAAGCTCACCCTCATGATCACTTCTCATGGCTTTTTCTTTCTCCGTTTAGTGTTGGAACTGTTAGCAAGGCTTTTCTTCACAAACAAGCAAAACCTGTCAAAATAAAAGATCTTGAAGAAATGCCTAATAATGGAAAGACTGAAGCAAAATTGCCAATCATCATTCTCTACACTGAGAGGGGAGGTGACTGGTGACTCCAAGCCAGACCTGGCTTGCAGATATATATTGGGGGTTGCCTGCACAATTCCCAATATTGAAAAATTGAGATATCTCTCATAAAAATGCAGGTCTCAGCCTCCCTCTCAGACAGGGAAAGTCCAGGTGATGTTGGGCGTGCATTCCTGCCTAGCAACAGCTGAAACAGAGCCAGGTCCCCAGGAAAGATGGAGCACACCTTGTCCATGTGCTCTGGTCAGTCCCTAGAGGCTTGTTCACTCATTCACAGGGTTGACCTGGTCCCCAGAGGCATTTGCATTTGAGACCCCCATTGGAGAGGAAGAATCACATTGAAATGATCTGTGGTATGTCCCTCTCCCACCTCCAACCCATAAGAGGGCAGAGAAAGTCATATTCCTCTTTATATTCCAAGTGTAAAGTCTTGAACATAGTAGATGTTTGAAATGTATTTATTAAACAGAACTGAGGCTTTTTTTTAAAAGAGAGAGAATTCTAAGTCATACAATGTCCCTAACTGGTTATCTAACCGAGAGAAGATAAATGATGCGCCCAATATCATGGTTGGAACATGAATCATGTCCCTGGGACTTTGCTTTCTTCTAAACTCTAGCTTGCCTGTGGTCTCAAAGGACATTGTTATGACAGGGTCATACATCCAGGGTGGTCCTGCAGCCTGGACCCCCTAAGGTTCCACATCACAGCAGCCTTCTCTGCTGGGTGCCAACATTCTCGAGAGCACACAGGTATCGCCTGTGTAACAGAAGCCACAAAAGGTTGTGAATGCTATTTTTAAACTTCCAAAGACCATACTGTACATAGATAATGGGAGCATCTAAGTGCCCTG
This sequence comes from Corynorhinus townsendii, assembly GCA_026230045.1. Classification (NCBI taxonomy): domain Eukaryota; kingdom Metazoa; phylum Chordata; class Mammalia; order Chiroptera; family Vespertilionidae; genus Corynorhinus; species Corynorhinus townsendii. The sequence goes on from JAPDVU010000002.1 coordinate 139,209,774, forward strand.
GTGTTATGGCCCCAGTCAGCATGCCATCTAAATGCTGAAGATAATAATCTTGCCTTTAATAGTAGCCCCTTGAAAAGGAGCCCTGTTCAATGCAGTGTTGCATTAAATGGAAGTGCTTTTGAATAGGCTAGGCTCCATTTCTTTAGGAAGAAAATCTCTGTGAATCACCATCTCCCTGCAGTGACACATTCGTGCATTCAGCTGGATGCTTCTCTGGTTTTTTTGTGTAAGTTGAAGCTGAGAATATTTTACTCAATATAAATATCCCTATATGGTTATAGGTTATTTTCTGCCTATGTTCTCCCTCTTATCCATCCCCTTTCTCTTATTGAGTTTTTACACCTCCTATTTAGGAGCTCTTTTTTTATACCTTGTCTAGTTTCCAATATTTGTTGAAGACCTAGTATAACCACTGGGTCCTCTTAATGGTTTAGGGATCCTGCTCATAAATCTCAAATAATAATAATTACCATTGACTGAGCATCTACTGGGTGCCAGGCCCTAGGTTAGGGACATGCTTTTATATGCATAAAATATTCCATTTTTAATTGGGATGTGTCAGTAGAATGAAGGTTGTGGCCAAACTTTCAGACAATTATCAGTCAAGTAATGAGGCAAAGCAAAGAGAGATACAAAAATAAATCAGGTATTGTTTTATACTTTGAGACCTGCATGATCCTAAGAAACAACAGTTTTTGAAAAGAAAGCAGGTTTACTTTCCGTTCAAAAGTTCTTGGGAATTAGATGGAAAAGACATTTCTCTTAAAGCCAAAGAAATATAAGATCCAATCCATTGATCACAGGGTGGGGGGGGGGGGGGGTGTCTCTGTCATAGACGGTGCATAGGTGTCCATAGGTTCCATTGGGGTCACAAACAAAATTGTACTCAGGGTTCCAACTGAATTCCTCGTCTTCATGAATCAAGTGTCTGAGAACATTTTCCCAAAACTGCTTGAAGTGCACAATTGTTTCCTTAGTGGGTCAACACTTTGCAATCCCAGAAAATTTAGTATAGAAACTGTTAATATGTTTGTTTTAGGTTGTAAGGTATGTTACTTGGTGTTTATCTTACTCTGCTTGAGCTGCTATAACAACATACCGTAGACTGAGTAGCATATAAACAAGAGAATTTTCTTTCTCATAGACTGAAAGCAGAGAAGTCTAAGATCAAGGCATCGGCAGGTTCAGTCCTGAGGCCCTGCTGCACTGATGGCTGTCTTCTCACAATGTACTCATCTGGTGGAGGGAGTGAGAGAACTGTCTGGAGTCTCTTCTATGAAGACATGCTGAGGTTTCCAGTTCCCAGAGTCTCTGCCTCTAAGCACCATCACTTTGGAGACTAGGCTTCAATATATTAATTTGCGGGCGAGGGGACACAAACATTTAGTCTATAGCAGTGTTTTAAAATTTTGCAAAGTTTCAGATAAAATGGCCAATTATAGTAAGAGTTCTGCAATTTAGGAATATGTACTTGAGTAATTTTTTACTTAAGTTTATGATTTTACATTGAAATCCTACTGTTTATAAAATATTGGAAGGTTTAAGAGTATTTAAGGTCCACCATATTTATACATTTATTAGATTTATAAAATTACATAAATGTTTTAGAAGATTTGTCAGTCAAATAATTTAAGACAATAAGGAAATGTCATATGTTAAATTTATAAATGCTGTTTAAAATGCATAAAGGGGTTCAATTAACTGAGCTTATGATATGGGACAAACATAATTCAAAAGCCACTTTAAAATGAATGTTAAAACATCCTAGAGTGAAAACTCGAATAAGAGTCTTAAATTGAACTTAAAAAGTTCAAAAGGATCTAGATTTCTGAATTTGTAACTTCAGTAAATAAAATGTTAATTCATAAAAGTTAAGTAAACTATAGAATTTTCTTTCATATACAAAATAAATAGCCCTTGAAGATATCCAAAAACTTAAATCTAAAAGATTAATATTTGGGGCCCTGCTCCTGATATTTAAGATGGATCCTAAGGACTCCCCAGATATTACTCCAACTGCATGAGAGATTCTTGTTACCATACAGGCTATTCGTGGCATCATTGTCCATGCCAAAATCCTCCCCTCCTACTCTAGAAGGGCTCTCGGGGCAGTGGATCTGAGGGGCAGAAGCTCAAGTGCAGCATTGCAAGTTTCCAACACTTTTCTAAAAGCAGATTTCCTTCCCTAGTCAGTGCTCATGAACCAAAACTTTTCCCAAAGGCTGGGGATACTTAAGGCATCTAGAGTTTAGAGACTAAGGACATGACCAAGCTTGCCTATGTCAGGAAGGAAAAACTTTTCCTCTACCCTATTATGTTTGTAACCTGGGGAACTGCACATTAATTAACAAAAGACAAACTAACAGGAGGAAAAGTATACAAACTTTATTCGTATTTTATATGCACAGGAGTTCACAGAAAAGAAATAAAACTCAAGTGATGAGAGTTAGGGGCTTATGTATTATTTTAACAAAATAAATAGAATTTTGGCTTCAAGGGATGATAAATTATGGGGGAAAAAACTAGGAAATAGAAGGGGCAACTAATGGAAGATAAGGGTTACTTTAATAAGGTTTGTTTATGCAAATTCATATGCCAACTTTCCATCTCCAGTGATAAGTTGCTCTCTTCCTAATATGAAAAATTAATGCTGAGCTTAGGCAAGAAAGGGACAGGAAGAGAATTCTTCCTACATACATTGATTCTCAATTGCTTTCAGTTCAAAATATTATGCCAAAGTGGTGTATTTGGGGGTTCTTATCGTGATCCCCTCCACCTGGTACATTGTAAGGGTCTAATGTGCATTTATTAAATGTATGGAAGAGCCAAAAGCTCCTATGCCAATGCCAAAAAATGTTAAATACAATACAGAAACCTGACTCACATCATAGTTACTGACATGTAGGATATTGACAAACATAGTCTACGAGAAGTGTCTGAGATTTTGTTGCCTATAGTTTCTTCTAGGATTTTTATGGCTTAGAAGGCTTACATTTAAGTTTTTTATTTACTTTGAGTTTATTCTTGTATATGGTGTAAGTTGGTGGTCTAGTTTTATTTATTTTCTGCATGTACCTGTCCAATTTTCCCAACACCATTTTATTGAAGAAACTGTCTTTACTCCATTGTATACTCTTTCATCCTTTGTCAAATGTTAATTGAGCATAATGATTTGGGTCAATTTCTGGGTTTTCTGTTCTGTTCCATTGGTCTACATGCCTGTTATTGTGCCAGTACCAGGCTGTTTTAATTACAATGGCTTTGTAGTATAATTTAATATTTGGTATTGTTATCCCTCCTATTTTGTTCTTTTTTCTTGAGATTGCTGCAGCTATTCAGGGTCTTTTTTGGTTTCATATAAATTTTTGGAGTATTTATTCTAGATCTGTGAAATATGCCATTGGCATTTTAATTGGGACTGTGTTGAATCTATAGATTGCTTTGGGTAGTACGGCCATTTTAATTATGTTAATTCTTCCAATCCATGAACCTGATATATTCTTCCATTTGTTTGTATCTTTCTCTACTTCCTTTTTTCAGTGTCCTGTAGTTTTCTGAGTACAGGTCTTTTATATCCTTGGTTAAGTTTATTTCAAGGTATCTTATTTTTTTGTTGTTGCAATGGTAAATGGGATTTTTTTTTTTTTTTTTTAGTTTCTCTTTTTGAGAGTTCATTATTGGTGTATAAAAATGCCATTGATGCCCAGCCAGTGTGGCTCAGTGGTTGAGTATTGACCTATGAACCACGAGGTCATGGTTCAAATCTCAGTGAGGGGACATACCCAGGTTGTGGGCTCAATACCCAGTTGGAGCATGCAAGAGGCTGCAGATCAATGATTCTCTCTCATCATTGATGTTTCTATCTCTCTCTCCCTCTTCCTTCCTCTCTGAAATCAAGAAAAATATTTTTTTAAAGGCCATTGATTTCTGGATGTTAATTTTGTATCCTACTACTTTGCCAAATTAGTTTATTAAATCTAGTAGTTTTTTGGTAGAGTCTTTAGGGTTTTCTATGTACAATATCATGTCATCTGCGGAAAATAACAGTTACATGTTCTTTTTTCCAATTTGGATGCCTTTTATTTTTCCTTGTGGTCTGATCGCTATGGCTAGGACTTCTAGTGCTATGTTGAATAAGCATGGTGAAAGTAGACATCCTTTTCTTGTTCCTGATCTTAGGGAAAACACAGTTTTTGCCCATTGAGTATGATGTTGGCTGTAGATTTGTAATATATGGCCTTTATTACATTGAGGTATAATACTTCTATTCCTACTTTGCTGAAAGTTTTAATCAAAAGTGGTTGCTGGATTTTATCAAATGCTTTTCTGCATCTATTGATATGATTATATGATTTTTATCTTTCATTTTGTTTATGTGATGTGTCACATTTATTGATTTGCAAATATTGTACCAGCCTTGCATCCCTGAGATAAATCCTACTTGGTCAAGCCCTGCCAGTGTGGCTCAGCAATTGAACATCAACCTGGGAACCAAGCAATCGTTGATTCAATTCCCTGACATGGCAAAAGGTGGGGTTGTAGACTCGATCCTCAGTAGGAGTGGGTGCAGGAGGCAGCCAATTGATGATGTACCTTTCTCATTGATGTTTCTATCTCTCTCTCCTCTCCCTTTCTCTCTGTCTAAAATTAAAAGTTAAAAAGAAAACATATAAGTCCTATTTGATCATGGTGGATAATCTTTTTAATATGTTGTTGTATCCAATTTGCTAATATTTTGTTGAGGATTTTTGCATCTATGTTCATCAAGGTTATTGGCCTATAATTTTCTTTATTTATAGTGTCTTTATCTGGTTTTGGAACTAGGATAATGCTGGTCTCATAAAAAGAGCTTGGAAGTCTTCCCTCCTCTGGAATAGTTTGAGGAGGACAGGTGCCAGCTCTTCTTTGAATATTTGGTAAAACTCCCTTGTGAAGCCATCCAATCCAGGAACCCCATCTGCTGGGAGTTTTTTGACCACTCCTTCAGTTTTATTTGTTGCCACCGGTCTATACAGGTTTCGATTCTTTCTAACTCGGCCTCGGAAGATTGCACATTTCCAGGAACTCTTCCTTTTCACCACACTGCCCAACCTGCCGGCACATAGTTGTTTGTAACATTTTCTTACAATCCTGTGTATTTCTGTGGTGTTAGTTGCCACTTCCCCTCTTTCAGTTCTGATTTTATTTATTTGGGTTCTCTTTGTTTCTTGATGAGTCTGGCCAGCAGTTCATCAATCTTGTTTATCTCTTCAAAGAAGCAGCTCTTGGTTTCATTGATCTTTTATATTGGGTTTTTTTTTTTTTTTTTTTAGTCTCTATGTCATTTATTTCTGCTCTGATCTTTATTATTTCCTTCCTTCTACTTACCCTGGACTTTTCTTGGACATGTGGAATATTGAGAAGGCCACAGTGCCTTCATGTGGATCTTTTTAAGGGTTAATGACTGCTTCTTTGAATCTCAGTGTAGCAGCTGCAGATGACATCAGATTTTCTGCCACAGGGGCTTAAATCAAAACAATGAATCCATCAAGGAGAAGGCCAAGGCAACTTTGGGGCTCAGAGGAAAAGATTGGGCAGAAGGGTCCAAACAAACGAGACTGAGAAAGATTTTCTCTGCTGTATTAGAATACCTCAAAATATGGACATTTTGGGGCATTTTTATTTATTTATCTTAAGTTTTGTTCTGTTTTAGAGAGAGAGAGGAAGGAAAAAGTAGGGAGAGAAACATCAATGTGAGAGCAAAACATAGATCAGCTGCTTTCTGCACGCGCCCTACCTTGGGCATTTTTACAAAATAGTAACTACCTGTCTCACTGGGAAAAGGCATACAGGCAGATGTCAAGAGGCACAGGACGCCTGCATTTTGGCCCAGTGTTGAGGCATGATAGAATGCTGGGGATTTGTTTAATTCATTTGAACAACAAATGCACATGTACTTCCTAAGGTCTTTGTTCTCCCAGGGCCTCTCATCAGGTAAAAGAACTGCCACATCACACATGGTTGCAATCATCACATTCCTAATAAAACACACATTCTGGGATATCCAAGTGCTTTTCCTAGACCCCAAAACCTAGGAAACAACCACAGCCTTCAGAATCGCAGGGGAACAATCCTAACACATTGATTCCTCGATGAAACTCACGAGGAACAAGTGGTCTATATGTTTTTGCCCATCTGTAGTCTCTATGCTGCTGTAATCTTAAATGTGACCACATTTACACTGACTGTCCCCACCCCCACAGACCAAAACCCTAGAGAAAGAATGGCAAACTAGAAAAGCAATCTACAGTGTTCTTTTCCAGAAAGTCTCCGGACAGGTATTTTCTTAACATATTCAATTAATTCCCTGCAGCAATGACCTCTTTCTGTAATAATTCTGAAGGACTGAGAAAGTGATGCAATCTCCTCTATCAACCACCTGCAAAGCTTTCACCAGCTTCATTCAGCAGCCATTCCCCAGACTCCAAAAATGTGTGACTGGGCCAAGGGAGTGGGTACCATGGGCAGGAAGAGAAGCCATGGAGGGAGGAAGCTAGGGTGATGAAAAAAATTACATTTCTCTTGCAAAGGATGAAACAGGTGCCCCGGTGGTAAACATAACTTCCAATTACTTGCCTAAATGAACCCTGAAACTTAAAGTTACCTTCTTTCATCAACAAACAGACAGAATATCCAGTATGTAAATAACAAGGACTTTACACTCTAAATTTAGGGTTTTTACATGACGCTCTACTTTCATCCCAGTACTTCCTCTTTGTTGTGGAACAAGCAGGCTCTGCTCTTTGGTGTTTTGCAGCCCTTCTCATGAAACACTGGAACAGAGGAAGGACTAGGTGTCTCAAAATGTGAAACAAGGACCATCTGTTTCAGAATCAACTGAGCAGCTTGTTAAAAATGCAAATTCCTGGACCACACCCCAGACCTTCTGAATCTGACTTCTGGGGCTTCTGCATTTTTAACTAAAGCCCTCAGATGAGTCTTGTGTATAATAAAATTTGAAAACTACTAGTACAGAAAGTATATAACTCTAGACTCTCGATTCCAATAATTACAGGCTGTTGATCCTTGTGATTAAGCCCCTATCCCAGTGCTTGGCAAACTCATTAGTCAACAGACCGGCAAACCTCGGCTCAGGAGCCACATGTGGCTCGAGAGCCACGGTTTGCTGACCACTGCTCTAGGGCAAGGGTCACAGAATTCTCACAAGGAGGAATCAAGACATCTGTTGTGTTCACCTGTAGGAGTGCATCCTCAGATGCACCTGGGGAAGCCAGGCTAGAGCACTGCTTCTCAAACAACATATAAATGCCACTTTGATCCACTTGCTTCTGCTGCAAGCAGCTCAAGGTAGGCCACAAAGTCAGCATCCTATCTAATAAAGAGGGAATATGCTAATTGACCATCACTCTATCACAAAGATGGCTGCACCTACAGATGAGCCCAAGTTCCCTTAAGGAGCCTTAACAAGCAGTCAGCAGGGACCTGAGGCTATGCCCTCACTATTGGTGTACAGAAATGCCATAGATTTCTTGGCATTAATTTTGTATCCTGCTACATTGCCGAATTCATTTATTAAGTCTATTAGTTTTATGATGGAGTCTTTTGGGTTTTTTATGTACAATATCATGTCATCTGCAAATAAGGACAGCTTTACTTCTTCTTTTCCAATTTGGATGCCTTTTATTTCTTCTTCTTGTCTAATTGCAATGGCTAATATTTCCAGTACTATATCGAACAGGAGTGGTGAGAGTGGGCATCCCTGTCTTGTTCCTGTTCTTAGGGGAAATGGTTTTAGTTTTTGCCCATTGAGTATGATGTTAGCTGTGGGCTTATAATATATAGCTTTTATTATGTTGAGCTATAATCCTTCTATTCCCACCTTGTTGAGAGTTTTTATCAAGAAAGGGTGTTGGATTTTGTCAAATCCTTTTTCTGCATCAATTGATATGACTATGTGATTTTTATCTCTCAATTTGTTTATGTGATGTATCACATTTATTGATTTGCGGATATTGTGCCATCTTTGCATTCCTGGGATAAATCCTACTTGGTCATGGTGTATGATCTTTCTGATGTAGTGCTGGATCTGATTTATTAGATTTTGTTGAGGATTTTGGCATCTATGTTCATGAGGGATATTGGCCTGTAATTCTCTTTCACTATGTTGTCTTTATCTGGTTTTGGTATTAGGGTGATGCTGGCTTCATAGAAGGAGCTTGGAAGTGTTCCTTCCTCTTGAATTTTTTGGAATAGTCTGAGGAGGATAGGTTTTAGTTCTTCCTAGAATGTTTGGTAAAACTCCCCTGTGAAGCCGTCTGGCCCTGGGCTTTTGTTTGCTGGAAGCTTTTTGATGACTGCTTCAATTTCTTCCATAGTTATTGGTCTATTGTGATGTTTAGATTCTTCCTGATTGAGTTTTGGAAGGTTGTATTTTTCTAGGAATATGTCCATTTCCGCCAGGTTGTCCAGTTTGTTGGAATAGAGTTATTCATAGTATTTTTTAAACAATCCTTTGTATTTTGGTGGGGTCTATTGTTATTTCACCTCTTTCATTTCTGATTTTGTTTATTTGGGTCCTCTCTCTTTGCTTCTTGGTGAGCCTGGCTAGAGGTTCATCAATCTTGTTTTTCCTTTCAAAGAACCAGCTCTTGGTTTTGTTGATCTTTTGTATTGGTTTGTTTTTTTGTTGGTTTTTTTTTTTTTTTTTTTTTTTTTGGTCTCAATGTCGTTTATCTCCGCTCTGGTCTTTATTATTTCCTTCCTTCTGCTTACATTGGGTTTTTCTTGTTGCTTTCTTTCTAACTATTTGAGTTATAGAGTTAGGTAACTTATTACCATTGTTTCTTATTCTTTTGCTTGTAGAGCTGTAAACTTCCCTCTCAAGAATGCTGTCACCGTGTCCCATACATTTGGATTGTTGTATTTTCATTGTCATTTGTTGCCATGATGCTTTTTATTTCCTCTTTGATGTCACTGGTAACCAAGTCATTGTTTAATAGCATGCTGTTTAGTCTCCATGTGTTTGATTTTTTTGGATTGTTTTTATTGTAGTTGATTTCCAGTTTTATGCCACTGTGATCTGAGAAGATGCTTGATATGATTTCTATCTTCTTGAATTTGAAGAGACTTTGCCTATGACCCAACATATGGTCTATCTTTGAAAATGACCCATGTGCACTTGAGAAGAATGTATATTCTGTAGCTTTGGGGTAAAATGTTCTGAAGATGTCCATTAATTCCATCTGGTCTAGTGAGTCATTTAGGATTGATGTTTCTTTGCTGATTTTTTGTTTAGAGGATTTGTCCAATGGTGATAGTGGGGTAGTAAAGTCTCCTACTATGATAGTATTGCTGTCAATCTCTCCCTTGATATCTTCCAGGAACTTTTTATGTATTTGGGTGCTCCTGTATTGGGTGAGTATATGTTTACCAGAGTTATTTCTTCCTGTTAAATTGCTCCCTTTAGTATTATGAAGTGGCCTTCCTTATCTCCTATTATGTCCTTCACTTTGAGATCTAATTTGTCAGATATAAGTATTGCTACCCCAGCTTTTTCTTTTCATTTCCATTTGCCTGAAAAACCTTTTTCCATCCCTTCACCCTCAGTCTGTGTGCGTCTTTTTTTCTGAGGTGGGTTTCTTGTAGACAGCAGATATATGGGTCATGTTTTCTTATCCAATCCATTACCCTATGTCTTTTGATTGGAGCATTTAATCCATTTACATTTAAAGTTATTATTGATAAGTACTTGTTTGTCGCCATTTTTATTCTTTACCCCTGTGTTCCTTCTTCACTTCCTATTTCTTCTTTTTTACAGCAGACCCTTTAGCAGTTCTTGCATTGCTGGTTTGGTGGTAATAAATTCCCTTAGTCCTTTTTTTGTCTGTGAAGCCCCTGGTTTCACCTTCAATTTTTATTGATAGCCTTGCTGGGTACAGTATTCTTGGATTCAGAGCCTTCTTTTGCATGACTTTGTATATTTCATTCTATTCCCTTCTGGCCTGATGAATTTCTGTTGAGAAATCAGTTGCTAGTCTGATGGGGGTTCCTTTGTAGGTAACTTTCTATCTCTCTCTGGCCACTTTTAAGATTCTTACTTTGTCGCTGGAGTTTGCCAACTTAATTATAATGTGCCTTGGCATCAGTCTTTTGGGGTTCATTTTGCTTGGGACTCTGTGAGCTATTTGGATTTGTGTGGGGGTTTTCTTCCCTATTTCAGGGAAGGTTTCTGTCATTTCTTCAAACAGGTTTTCTGTTCCTTGCTCAGTTTCCTTTCCTTCTGGAACCCCTATTATACAGATGTTGTTTTGTTTCATGCTGTCCCAAAGTTCCCTTAGGCTCTCCTCCTGCTTTTTAATTATTTTTTCTAGAAGCTGCTCTACTTGGATATTTTTTTCCTACCTTATCTTCTAGCTCACTGGTGAGGTCCTCTGCTTCTTCTAGTCTACTCTTGATGCTTTCTATTGAGTTCTTTACAGCAGCAATGTCATTTTTCATTTCTTCTTGGTTCTTCTTCATTTCCTCTTGGTTCTTACTCATATTGTCGAATTTGTCTTCCATTGTTTTCAACCACCTTCTGACCATTCTCTGAATTCTTTCTCTGACAGGTTGCTTGCCTCCATTTTGTTCACTTCCTTTTCTGGTGATGCCTGCTTTTCTTTCATATGAGGGCTGTTTCTTTGTCTACCCATGGTCTCTCTTCTTCAGGTGTCTAGTTATGTAGTTCTCTCTCTCCTGCGTTGATTTAAAGGCACAAAATACAACACAACCAGGTACAATGCACAAGGCACTGAACAGAAATATATTCATGATATTAATAACCCCAAATAAAGGTGACCACCAGAGAAAAGCAAATTAGGGGATAGGAGAGAAAGAAGAAGAGAGAGAGAAAAAAAGAAAGCAGTGCCAAAATGAAATTGGGAAAAGGAAAAAACAAAGTAAGAGAGAAAAGAAAGAGTATAAGAAAGAAAAGGGGAACAAACTATATATATGGGGATAAAACTCCAATAGAACAGCTACTAATTCCAGCAAATGCCAGCAACAAATACCTGGAGATGAATACAAACTACAAACAACAACTAATATCAAGTGAGGTGAGGGAAAACAGGAGCAAAAAAACAAACAAAAACAAAACACACACACACAAAAAGAATAAGCAAAACAATCTCACAAACAAGCATAAAAAATCTATATAATCAACATTCAAGCAAATAACAACAAAAGGACAGAGAGAAAATTGTTTAATTTTTTGGGTAGTGAAGACAGAGAAGAGAGAGGTGTGTATGAACTCGGAGCAGGGGATTGGAAATTAGATATATAAGTAGGGTGAAATTTTAACAGTGCGTAAAAAGAAAGAATAGGGAGAATCTAAAGCAGGAGAAGGGTAAGAGAAACCGGACAACAAAAGGGGAAAAGTTAGGAAGAGAGTGATGGCATAAAGGTAGAGTTGAGATAGAGTAGAATGATGCTAAAGGAAAGATGAAAATAGAAAGGAGAACACTAATCTCAAAGTCAAATAAAGAGAAACTTTTTTTTTTAAAGGTAAAATAGTAGTAGTAATAATACTGATTGAAAATAAAAATGTAATAATTAAAAAGCTAAAATCAAGTAAGGAAAAAGAAAAAAATTAGTTTCTTAAGTAAAAGTTGAAAAAAATTAAAAATAATAAAATAAAATAAAAATAAAATGTGCAGTAGTGAAGGTCATTCACTTCCTCTATTGTTCTGTTTGGCACGCCTGTTTCCCAGTCAGGACAGTATTGCAGTTCCCTGCATTCCACTGCTCCTCAGTGTTGTAAGCCAGTCCTGACTTTTAAACAGGCAGTGTGTCTTACTCTCTTCTATTCCTTAATTTGTGATTACACAAGAGTCAATTTGTGATTCAACCCCTGGGTGGCAGTGTTTCTGGGTTGACCTCCAGGTCTATAGGTCCTCTCTAGCCTGTGCTTAGATCCTGCTTTCCCTGTGGCACTCAATACCGGTTTGTGGGAGTGGGCTGCTCCAGAGCTGGTTCTCTGATGGTCACTCCCCGCTCCAATCCCCAGGTTCCAGAAAAACAACTTTCCCCTGCAGTCTCCTAGGGTGTCCCCAACTGGGTGATCCCATACACTGGGCTCAGCAACCAGAAGTAAGGATTTAAAGAGGAGAAAGTGCAAGTGTGTGAACTCCAGGGCTGCACACAAGTCTGCACAGTCCTTCCTTCCCACACCCCCACCCCCACCCCCCGTGTCCAAGCAGCTGGCTCACTTTAAAATTTTTTAGGCTGTCCTTCTGCATCAGATCAAAATGAGTTGCTTTTTAGAGATCCCCTCTGTTAGCAGCTCTGTGGACCCCCTTCCACATTCACAGATCACGCCAGCTCCAACAACCATGGATTTTTCTAGGCACAGACTTCCCCCAGTCCTCCAGCTTCCACAGTGCACGTGCTTCTCTGTCCTGCTGGGACCAGAGACCTCACCTTATCCCAGATGAAATCTGATCTTTTCGTGGTGGAGTGTAGAGCTCCTCTGAATCCACGTGTTTGTTCCAATTGGGGAGCGGTGCTCTGGGGTTCACAGATGTTTGGTGGGTGCCACAGTTGTAGATTTTCAGGCTTCTGATAACATCCACTTTCCCCTTCAAGATGGCGCAGTCTCCGCGTCCAAGCCGGTGGCTCTAGGAGCAAAGCCAGCAGCAGTGGGGGCTGCCCAGTCAGGGGCGCCCCGTCCAGCAGTCCCCCACCTTCTCCTGGAGTATAGCTATCCCTTAACTTACCAACAGACACTCCCCGTGAGACCCTCAACTGTTCTTTCTATCTGCTCCAGGACAAGGATTGGGACATGTCTGTCTATTCTGCCACCATTTTTTTTTTCCCCAATTTGGGCCATTTAAAAATCTTAAATTAAGGAAAAGTCACATAAGGAAAGAAAAACTTTCCTTCTGTCTTCTTAGGTTCAGTAGATGGAGCCTGTGAATTAAATTGACAAATGACAGATAATGAAAGAAAAGGCATACACATTTTACTGATGTTAATATTTTTAATGCATACAGGGGCTTCACATTTTTAAAAACACTATTTTAACAAAGAATGATGAACTGTGGAGAACTTAACTAGACACAGGAAAGGGACGTGGGCTTCAAGTAGTGATAAATTGTGGGAAGGTGAGTAGGAAATGTAGGCCGGAAACTAATGGAAGATAAGGGTGATTTTAGTAAGGTCTGTTTATGTAAATTCACCTCAGCCTTGACACACCTTCTCCAGTAATAAGAGTGCTCTCCCCTTCCTGGTACAAGGAGGGCAGCCTTCTCACTGCAAATTTATGTCCTGCTTTTAGGCAGATCGGGTAGGGCAGAGTGCTTTTCCTGTGTCTGCTGTTTCTCAATTGCCTTCAGCTCAAAATAATCCTTCTGCCAAAGTGGCATATTTGGGAGTGGCATATTCTGATCTCTTCCATCATTAAATCTTCTCTGTACCCTATAACTCAAGTTCAGAACCCTCAAACCATTACCCAGGTTACAAGGGTGACTCAGCCTCTCTCCTTCACTCCCAGACAGAACCCATTTGTCCTTCTTCAAGCTCTGGCTTTCTCCCACAATGCACCTGTACCTCCAACAGTCTCTCTCAGGTCAGTCAGTGTCTTCCCTGTCTTAGGATCTGTTGCATATCCAATAACCACACAATGATGTCTTAGCTTTATAAATCGATGTCTTTATAATGTGATGTCTCCACTCCATTTTCCCTTCCCCACCACTACAACTCACTAACTTGCTTTATAACAGCTTCATCTTCCCTAAACACACTGCTGTATTTGCTGCTTTGCAATAGGTCCAAGTCCTAGTGTTAGGGGGAAAAAAATAGAATATTGAGGACTAGCTATGATTATGGGAAATATTAATCATGCTCTGTTAACCCATGATTGCCTTGTGTTAGTTAAAGAACGGACATTCTGACCTAGCTGGGAGTTGTACATGCCTCTCTTCTTCCCCCAGGCCCCCCCCCCCCGCGCCCCCCCGCCCCACCTGAGAGTCAAGTTTGGAATGTAGCCCATTCTCATTCAAGAACTGCATATTATTATGGAAAGATTAACAACCTTGTTGCCCAAACAATGGTGTCCCACCCCAACCCTCATTGCCTACTTCCCCATGCCTGTAATCCCTACTTCCCCATGTAATCTTTGTTTTATCCTATATAAGAAGCTGACTTATGGGGGGCTGCAGAGCAGATTTTTGTAGATGACCTGCTGCTCTCCCATACTGCCAGCAAAAAAAAAAAAAAAAAAAGTGTCCCCTCACCAGGGTGGTGGTACAGAACAAAGAAAGGCCCTGGCCGACAGCCAGCAACCAGGGAAGGAAGGCCCTGGTCAGCAGTCAGAAAGCCCCAATCAGCCCTGATAGCCGGCCAGGCCTAGGGACCCTAACCATGCATGAACTTCATGCATCAGGCCTCTAGTACTCATATATTACTCAACCTTATCTCTGCTTTTTTTCTTTTCTTTTTTTCTTTATTGATTAAGGTAGTACATATGTGTCCTTATTCCCCCACTTCCCCCTTACCTCCCCCCCACTCATGCCCTTACCCCCTGGTGTCTGTGTTCATTGGTTATGCTTATATGCATGCATATAAGTCCTTTGATTGATCTCTCCCCTTTACTCCCACCCTCCCCTACCTTTCTTCTGAGGTTTGTTGGTCTGATGGCTGCTTCTCTATCTCTGGATCTGTTTTTGTTCATCAGTTTATGTTGTTCATTATATTCCACAAATGAGTGAAATCATGTGATATTTATCTTTCTCTGACTGGCTATTTCGCTTAGCATAATGCTCTCCAGGTCCATCCATGCTGTTGCAAATGGTAAGAATTCTTTCTTTTTTAACCCAGCATAGTACTCCATTGTGTAGATGTACCACAGTTTTTAATCCACTCATCTGCGGATGGGCACTTAGGCTGTTTCCAAATCTTAGCTATGGTGAATTATGTTGCTATGAACATAGGGGTGCATATATCCTTTCTGATTGGTGTTTCTGCTTTCTTGGGATATAGTCCTAGAAGTAGGATTACTGGATCAAATGGGAGTTCATTTTTAGTTTTTTGAGGAAACTCCATACTGTTCTCCACAGTGGCTGCACCAGTCTGCACTCCCACCAGCAGTGCAGGAGGGTTCCTTTTTCTCCACATCCTCGCCAACACTTGTCATTTGTTGATTTGTTGATGATAGCCATTCTGACAGGTGTGAGATGGTACCGCATTGTCATTTTGATTTGCTTCTCTCGGATGATTAGTGACTTTGAGCATTTTTTCATAGGTCCTCTTGGCCTTCCTTATGTCCTCTTTCAAAAGGTATCTACTTATGTCTATTGCCCATTTTTTGATTGGGTTATCTTCTTTTTGTTAAGTTGTATGAGATCCCTGTAAATGTTGGAGATTAAACCCTTATCATCAGTGATAACATTGGCAAATATGTTCTCCCATGCAGTGAGCTTTCTTATTGTTTTGCTGATGGTTTCTTTTGCTGTGCAGAAGCTTTTTATTTTGATGTAGTCCCATTTGTTTATTTTATCTTTAGTTTCCATTGCCCTAGGAGCTGTATCAGTGAAGAAATTGCTTCGACATATGTCTGAGATTTTGCTGCCTGTGGATTCCTCTAAGATTTTTATGGTTTCCCACCTTACGTTTAAGTCCTTTATTCATTTTCAGTTTATATTTGTGTATGGTATAAGTTGGTGGTCTAGTTTCATTTTTTTTTTTTTTGCATGTATATGTCCAATTTTCCCAACACCATTTATTGAAGAGACTGTCTTGACTGTCTCTGCTTAATTGGCTCAAGCAGTGACAGACAGCCCAGATCCATTGATTGTCCAGTTATACTACCTCATCCACTGACCCTTTAGGAAGTCATTTACCTTGTTAAATCTATTTCAACTCACAAATAGGAATAAGAATACTTACCTCATGGAGTTGACATAAGGAATAGGTCATATAATATTGCAAAGTGTTACTGTAGTATTTGATAATACTTAACTTTATATGTATGAAAAATGGGTAGGGTTTTTTGATGTTTTTCTTTTGTGTCAATTTTTAAGGCCCTACTATGTTTCCAGGGCTATTTGAGGAACTCCATGCTCCTTCAATAAGGACTTGGAGCATTTACTATGTTCAAGACTGTGCTAGAACAGGAGTCAGCAAAATATGCCAGCTATTTTTGTACAGCTAGGTGCTAAGAATAGTTTTCACGCTTTGTAGTGGGTTGAATAGTGTCCCCCTAAAATTCATGTTAACCAGGAACTTCTGAATGTGACTTTTTTGCGGGGAAAGATCATTGCAGATATAATTAGTTAAGGATAATACTACAAAGTCATCCTATGAGCCCTAAATCTAATGACTAGTATCCTTTTAGGGATAAGAGAAGACACATGAAGATGAAGGCAGAGATTAGAGTGATGCAATTGCATACCAAGGACATCAAGGATTGTTGGGAGCCAGCAGGAGCTAAGAAAAGACAGGAAGGATTCTTCCCTAGAGCCTTCAAAGGGAGTGTGGCCCTGCTGACACCTTGATTTCAGACTTGCAGACTCCAAGAACTATGAGAGAATAAGGTCTGTTGTTTTAAGCCACCAATTGTGGTAATTTAATATGGCAGCCCTAGAAAACAAATACACATTTTTCAATGGGACATTGTCCCATACACGAAAAGGTTGTAAACTCAATCCCCAGTCGGGACACAGGCAGGAATCGATGTTTCTCTCTCACATTGATGTTTCTTTCTCTCTGTCTCTTTCTTTTTACCCCCTCTCTCTTTCCCCCCATTCCCTCCCTCCCTCTAAAATCAATTAAAAATAAATAAAATAAATTCCATTATCCATAAGTAAAGTATTATTGGAACACAGTCACACTCATTTGTTTATATATTATTTTGTGCAGCAGAGGTGAGCAGTTGCAACAGGCAGTATGATCAGCAAAATTAAAATATGCACTATCTGGCTTTTTACTAAAAAAATTTGCCAACCCCTGTGCTAGATGCTTGGTAATGAGATAGAAATAAATCCTTCCTTCATGCAGAAAATATAGTGAGGAAAATAAATATTAAGCAATTGATTAAGAAATTGACTAATTACAACACCAATTTTTACAGTCATTAATGGTGTTGTAACAAGAATAAAACAAAAGCCATAAGAGATATGCAGAATCCAATCAAATGGTATCTTCTCATCTGTGGAAGAAACCAATCCACGTAATACAAGTTCAAAAAGTTAGGAAAGACTCTGATAGAATGTCATTAAAGTGTCTTTGGTGCCCATTCCATTTATCTACTGATGCCTGACAATTTTCCCAAACATATCAGAGTAAAACAACAACCATTTTTATCACACTCAAGGATTTTGAGTCAGGAATTCAGATAGTAAACAGAAAGAACGACTTATCTCTCTCTCTCTCTGCTCCATAATTTCTGGAGCTTCTGCTAGAAAGACTCAAATGGTGAGGGGCTGGAATTTCCTGGAGGCTTCTTCTCTCAAATGTTTGACACCTTGTCTGGAATGATTCGAGGCTCAGCGGGGCCCTGTTGATTGAAGCACCTGCTCATGGCCACTCCATGTACCTTGGGCTTCCAAATAGCATGGTGTTCTCAGAGTAATTAGACCTCTTTACACGGTGAATCAGATCTCCAAGAGCAAATATTCCAGTTGAACAAAGTGGAATCTGCATAGTCTTCCATCACATAGTACCAATTCTGTGGTACTCTTTTGGTTGAAGTGCTCCCCAACCTCAGATCCAAGTGGAGGGTACATAGGCAGCCATGTTTCAAAATGACCAGAGTCAGATGGCAAGACATTAAGATGCTTTAGGAGAGCCAGAGAAATGCAAAATCCTAGGAAGCATTGAAGAAAGTAACCTCAAGCTGGGATGAGCATTGCAGATTAAAATCACACAGAACCCAGCTGGTATGGCTTAGTAGTTGACTTGTCAACCTATGAACCAGGAGGTCACGATTCAGGGCACATGCCTGGGTTGCAGGCTCCATCCCCAGTGTAGGAGGCAGCCAATGAGTGATTCTCTCTCATCATTGATGTTGCCATCTCTCCCTCTCTCTTCCTCTCTGAAAACAATTAAAAATATTTTTTAAAAAAATAAATAAAATCACACAGAAATATTGAGCAATAAATACTTCAATCAAGAAACTCTGTGAAAACAATACTTTGGCAAATATGGACTCCAGATTATAATAATGTTAGCAATGGTTCACTGAGCCCCATCAATCTGGTTGCAAGGCAACATCAGTGTAATGAGACAGCACCCCCAGCTTGCTTGGGAAAATCAAGCTAATCATCCCCATTTCCAACATTCACTATGGTAATTAGAAAAGCAATGGTTATTGGCATAAGCCCATATCAGAAACAGACTTAGAAGTGTGGGCCAGAAGTCCCCGCCCTAATCCCATGCAGCCTCCTGGCTAACCCCACTCAAACCCTAGAGAAGTGCCTCTCAGCTAGCCTTCCTTATTCCTGCAAAAGGTGACTGTATCCCAACACCATAAAGATCTGTGGATTGAGGCACTACCAACATGAACAACTCCCTGCTTCAAAGTACTGGGAGAACTTGAGAGACAGAAGACTTAGATAAATCCATTAGTTTGTCAGAAATGTCCTCTCAAACTGAGGATTTTTCCATAATGAAGTATCTTTTCCCTATGATCCAACTGGTGGTTCCAAAGCTACTCGAAAATTAGTGTGGTTTTTCCAACTGTTGCACTGGACAGCTGAGGAACATTCTACAATATTAAACAAGTCATATTCCTCTTAAATAGACAAGTGTACGTTTGTAGGATATAAGTACCATGATACTGCTCCAATGATATTGATTTTCAACACTGGCCAACAGATGGACATAGAACACTAGAAATGCAAATAGCTTTACTTTTATAGAAACATTGAGACATACTTAAATTTTCAACAAAAAAAAATTTTAATGTCTTTACTTAAATAATTTTTAAAGCTTCTAGGCACTTTATAATTTATATTTTTGCTTTTGAAAATTTTCATTTTGTCGGGAAAGTTTTGAAAATGTGAAAAACAATCTCACTGTCAATTTTTAACAGTACTTTCCATTAGATTTTTGTGATGAAAGTGCATTCAAAATGTTAAAATAGTATCACCATCCACAAAACACAAATTTTGTGAAAATTATTAATAGAACAAAATAGTGATTTTGCTGAAACAAACATAAGAAAAAATAAATTTGGGAGAATCAATACATTGTGGGGTAGGAAGAAACTGTCCTCCCTACCATTGAATAGTCTTTCAACTAGTCTAATAATTAAATCAATATGAGACAAATTAGCAAGAGAAAGTAACCAAATTTAATTATATATGTACAGGTGGGAATCCCACATGAATGTGAGGGTCTGGGAGAGAAAGTTAAAATGAGGCATATATGACATTCTGAGCTAAGGATGAGGTAAGGTGCTTTGGAGCTTCAAGGAGGAAGATCATTGGAGGACGATAAGAAGAACAGATGTTCAGTAATTAGCAGCTTGCCCCACCATATAGATAGGTCATAAAAAGTTATTCTGGTGAAAACTCTTATTATGGGAAAGGCCCCTAATTTAAATTTAAATTCACTTAGGTAGTTAAAGGAGGTGGGATGGGAGTACAGAAGTTTCTCTTTGGAGTAGGATCTTTTCTTTAGCTGAAAATAATCCACATACCACAGTGGCACATCTTGGGTGACTTGTTCTGAACCCCTACAACATGTTTATGAATTATGTACATCTTTGTGTTATTGCTGACCCAAACACCTCCAACCCATCAGTAGACACTGACATGAAAAATCATAATTCAATTCAGTTGCCTTTGATATGTTGCCAACTTTTAGTCATATAAACTTTTAGTCCACAGCTTTATAAATTTGATAATTAATGATGATATATTTGACTTGATAGAGGATAAAATATTATTATTTAGCAGTTTGTTAGTTGTAGTCTGTAACGTTTAAAGATTTAGGTACATGGTCCTTGGGCCTCCATGTATGCTCTTATCCTGGGGCCCTGCAAATGTTTTAAGACACCTAAAGGTGAGGCCCTGATGAGAAAGGTGGTTGACCTTGTGTGTTGGTGGTGGCCTTGACTGAATGTGCATTCTTGATTAGAAAGCTAGCTCTGCCTAGAGCTTAACTGCAACAGAAGGCCCTCTGGCAGAAATTTTAAAAGGAAAAGGCAGACCCCCTATGTGGAATAATTTGACCCTTGTGATCTGTTGGTGGGGATATAAAATGGTACAACCACTGTGGAAAACAGTAAGGAGGTTCCTCATAAAATTACCATATGATCCAGCAATCCCACTTCTGGGTATACACCCCCAAAAATTGAAAGTAGTGTATTGAAAAGATACTTGCACACCCATGTTCATAACAGCATTATTCATAATAGACAAGAGGTAGAAGCAACCCATGTCCATCCACAAATGAATGGAAAAACAAAATGTGGTCTATCCATACAATTAAATATTATTTAACCTTAAAAAGGAAGAAAATTCTTACACTACATGGATGAGCCTTGAGGATATTAAGCTAAGTGATATAGGCCAGTCACAGAAAGACAAATACTGCATAATGCTACTTAGATGAGAAACTTAGAATAGTCAAATTCTTAGAGAAATAGAGTCATGGTTGCCAGATGCTAAGGAGAGAGGAGAGTGGGAGTTATTGTTTAATGGGTACAGAGTTTCAGTTTTGCAAAATACAAAGAGTTCTATTGATAGGTTATACAAGATAAATAAACAACACCACTGAACTGTATGTACACTTAATAGTTAAAATGGACACAGAAAAGGACAAGAACCATATAATTTCACTCATATATGGGCTATAAAACAGAAAGCATCAACAAACAAACATACTCACAGACAATAGAATGGTGATTGCCAGAGAAGGGGCTGGAGGGAGGATAAAGAGGGTAAAGGGAGTCAAATATATGGTGATGGAGGGAGACTAGACTAGACACAAATACAGATTAGTGTTATAGAATTGCACACTTGAAACTTATATGTTATTAACCAATGTCATCCCAATACATTTAATTTTAAAAATGGTAAATTTTGTGTTATATATATTTTATCACAATTTATTTTTAAGGCAGACATCCTAACATAGGGGTTTGGGGAATGCTACTCTGAACAAGTAACTTCTAAACTAAGAGATGAAAGATGAGCAAGCAAGACCAAGAAGAACTGAAAGAAGGCAAAGATGGCTGGAGTGAAGGGGAAAAGGGTGCAGCAGCCAGAGGTAGCCAGAGTAAAAGGCTGGGGCCTGGTAAGCATATTAGGAGTTTGGTTTATTCAAAGATCAATGAGAGAGTAAAGACCACAGGTATGTAAGCTGTGGTGTCTGTGGGACAGTTAGCAAGCAATTCAGTACACAATATCCAATAATGTGCTCAATGATGTGGTAGGAAACCTAAGTCTGGAGAACTCCTAGGGAGGGCAATGGACCAAAGCTGAGGACACAGCAGGATGTCAGATGTGCAGAACTTGAGGGGTCACCAGAAGACCAGGGCTCAGGAGGCCCAGACTTTGGTGCTATCAGTCAGCCCTTTGCAGTGGACTTGACCTGCCCCTGCAAATCCATGATGGGAAAAGGTAACAGCCTCCATCTCTAGTATCCAAAATAGGACTCAGGAATTAACACTGCCTTCCAAGTTCCACTGCCTTCCTCTCCCCTACACCATCCCCGCCTGTGAGACCACTCTGACCTGCCAGCTCTCACCTCTATCTGCTTTGGGCCCAGATATGAGCCTCCACTGTTCACCACTGAGAGTGTATATCTGGTGCCTCTACCAATAAAATTAACTCTCTTTCAGGAGAGGTTGTTATCTGCCTTCTGGCCTCCAGGACTCTGACTTCAGAAGCCCACCTTGTTGACACACTGGACAACTATTAGTACTTTGAACTTGACAAGTCATTTAACCTCTCTCAGATGCAGAGTGCCGGCATGCAGTGTGGGGATGATAAGGCTAGTCCAGTGGTCGGCAAACTGCGGCTCGTGAGCCAAATGCGGCTCTTTGGCCTCTTGAGTGTGGCTCTTCCACAAAAATACCACGTGCGGGTGCGCACGTACGGTGCAATTGAAACTTCGTGGCCCATGCACAGAAGTCGGTTTTCAGCTCTCAAAAGAAATTTCAGTCGTTGTACTGTTGATATTTGGCTCTGATGACTAATGAGTTTGCTGACCACTGGGCTAGTCCTATCATAGCTCCAAGGCTATTTTGAGGACCAGGGTGGACCAACACCCTTGTACATCACAGAGTCCACTAATGAAGGAGACGACTAAGGAAAGAAGCTGGGCCTGGAAAGACCTATGGATTCATCTCTGTAAATTGTTGCAAGTGCCAAGGAGCACATACACTTACCCAGCCCAACACAGCACCTGTAAGAGATGGGCATGTCAATGCTGATAGTGATAATGAGTGTGTTGGAGGAGATCACAGCTAATCTAACCAGAGGCAACAGACAACTGCTATTGCTATCCCACCCATCCATTTCCAAAGCCTCCCACTCACCTATGGATTTAGCTCCATTTTATAGTACACCGAGGATGTTAGACTGCTCTTTGAAAAATGTATTTTCCCCCAATCTATCACCAAATGAAATCAAATACACTCCCCCTTTAATTTTACACCAAGCTTTGCTGGTTTTTGAGGCAAGGTCTGTAATTTGTGTAGAGCGCCTGGGTAGTTGGCTCACACTTGTGCAATTAAGGCACCTTCTCCTGTGATGCTGGGCAAAAAGAGCACACTTGTAAGAACACAGTTCTCTTCTAAATGTGACAGGCTGTGTGGGTGTTTGGGGAGGTGTATTAGCAAGACAGGGAGGTGGTTACAAGGAAGACAATGAGCTTGTCAATTACTCTAAGCTTCTCAGAGCCTGAGAAGCAAATCATTCAACTTTCATATCCATTTCAATGATGCCAGCTCAAATAACACACATTTTCCCTACATATTTTCTGTGATGAGAATGGGAAAGTAAAGTTTCCTTAAAGTAAATCCTTTTAGTTTTCAAACAAATTTTATTGGCATAGAAGCTGCCAAGCCAGCCTCTCCTGAGAGTTAATTCTCATTTCCCTGTGTTGCTACTTATTAATATAATTGTTATGAATAACTCACATTTAGCAAGCAATTACTACACACTAAGTACTACATTGAGAGTTTATGCTTGCATCTCATTTGAGCTTTCTTTTCTTTTCTTTCTTTCTTTCTTTTTTTTTTTTTACTCTTATAAGCCATCTTTATTTTGACCCAGAAGTGTTCTGAGTTTTGACTGTCTAAATTCCATTCTTCAAGGGTTAGTTTAAGGAGTCTCCAAGTCTGGGTCAGTGCCTTGAGTTCTTTGATCCTCCAATGAAGGCACTGAAATGTCAGGTTAAATGATTATTTTGTACCAGCATCAGGGCATTTGAGATGAACATCTTTGTCCATACAGTTGCTGGAGTTTTTAAATATTATCAACATCAAAGTAGAAGGTTCTAGGGTTCGGATATATATATATATATATATATATATATATATATATATATATATATGGGGTACCTTATGGAGTTCTGACTCATGGACTGTCACAGGCTCAGAGAATGACCCAGCTCATGAATAACAACCCTTTCTATGAAGTTGACCAATATTCTCCCTGTCAAAGTGGATAATTCCTGGAGTTTCAGAATTTGGTAAAAAAAAAAAAAAAAAAAGGAGTGTGGGCTACAATATGACCTGGCCCATCAAAGGGCCAACTCCCAGAAAGAAAGCTTGATGTCTAACCTTCACTTGCTGTAAGATCAAGGGGGTCACATTGCTCTAGGTGGAAAGCACTTCATGAATAATGTCATTCACTGTAGGTGGATTCATATCTTTTGGATAGCTGATAATCCTATAGGTCAGATTGTGCTTATTCCATTTGGAACGTCCTGGGGAGATAGAGTAGTTAGCTGCATCAGTTATTCCACAGCGAGAATGGTGGAGCATAGCCAGCACCTGCTCATCCTGTAGGTCTGTTTTTCATATGAGTCTGTGCGGAAACTGTATCTCTTCCCCCGGGTTAGGAGTGGCTGCTCTTTCTTGGTCAGGGAACACCAATGGAAATTGTCTTTGGGCTCTGGCAGAGGATGGGCAAAGTGAACTGGAGTTGCATAAGCAAAAGCCAGGGTTGGGGGCTCTGGGGTTACAGCTCAAAAGGCAGACATCCCAGTTTCCTGTGCAGAGTCACTCCCTCATACTGCAAAGGACATCTTTCTCCTGAAGACCTTTACCATCCAGCTCATTTGAGCTTTCTAATAAACTAGTGAGCTATGTATCATTATCTTCATTTTAACAGATGAGGAAACTAGGGCTCAGAGAAGTTGTTAGTCACCTAAATTCACAATAAGAAGTGGCAGAGCTAGGATTTAGACCTATGTCATCTGTACCAGTTTCCTAGGGCTGCCATAACAAAACAAAACAAAAAAAAAATTGGATGGCTTGAAACAACAGAAATGTATTCTCTCAAAGTTCTTAAAGCAAATAATCCCAAATCAAGATGTTAGCACAGTTGGTTCCTTGTGGGAGCCTGAGGGAAATCTTTCCCATGCCACTCCTAGCTTCTGGTGGCTGCTGGCAATGCTGGCATTCCTTGGCTTGTAGACACATCACTCCTATTGCAATCTCTGACTTCAATACATGTCTCTCATGGACATCAGTGACTAGATTTAATCAGAATAACCCTCTTTTTTTGGAAAGTACATGCTGTAGTCCTCCCTTATCCACGGGGCATATGTTCCCAGACCCCCAGTAGATGCCTGAAACCACAGATAGTACTAAACCCTACATATACTGTGTTTTCCTGTACATACATACCTTTTCACTTAAAAGAAGCACTTTACAGCTTCTCTTTGGCTGCATCACTAGTCTTGTGCTTTGGGCCATTATTAAGTATAACAAGAGCTTCTTGAACACAAGCTCTGCAATACACTGACAGTTGATCCGAGTGCCTAACAGGCGGGAGTGAATACAGCCTAGAGATGCTGGACAAAAGATGACTCACTTCCTGGGTGGGATAGAGCCGAACGGTTTGAGATTTTATTACACTACTCAAAGCAGTATGCAATTTCAAACGTATGAATTGTTTATTTCTGGAATTTTCTATTTAATATTTTCGGACTGTGCTTGACCATAGGTAACTGAAACCATGGAAAGTGCAACTGTGATAAGGAGGGACTACTGTATAACAAAATTTGCCATTTTAACCATTTTTAAGTATATAAGTCAATGGCGTTAATTATATTCAGTGTTGTGCAACCATCACCACTATTTCCAAAGCCCTTACATCGCCCTAAAAAGAAACTGTGCACCCATGAAGGAATAACTCCTTATTCTCCCCTCCTCCCAGCCCCTGGTATTCTCTAGTCCACCTTCTATCTCTATGAATGTGCCTATTCTAGGTACCTCATATGACTGGAATCATGCAATACTTGTCCCTTTGTGTCTAGCTTATTTCACTTAGCATACTGTTTTCAGGGTCCATCTAAGTAGCACATATCAAAACAACATTCCTTTTTATTGCTTCCATTGTCTGAATATAGACATTTTGTTTATCTGTTCATCTGTTGATGGACTCTCAGATTGTTTCTTCCTTCTGGCTATTGCGAATAATCCTGTTTTGAACATTGGTACACAACTATCTGTCTGAATTTCTATTTTTAATTATTTTAGGTATATACATAAGAGTGGAGTTGCTGGGTCACATGGGTAATTCTGTATTTAACTTTTTGAGGAACCACCATACCATTTTCCATAGCCACTACACCATTGTACATTCCCACCAGCAATGCACAAAGGTTCAAATCTCTCCACATGCTGGTCAACATGTAAAGGAAGCAGTGTTTTGTTTTGTTTTGTTTTTTGAAGGTAAAAATAAAACCTTTATTTTTATTTTTTATTATAAATTATTATTGTTGAAAGTATTACATAGGTCCCCTTTCCTCCCCCATTGATCCCACCCCAGGCCTTCACCACCTTATTGTCTGTGTCCATGAGTTATGCATATATGGAAACAGCTTTTTAAATTATTATTATTATTATTATTATTATTATTATTATTGTAGAGTATGACCTCATTTTAACTTAATCACATCTGCAAAGATCCTATTTCTAAATTAGGTCACATTCTGAAGTTCTGAGTAGACATGAATTTTGGAGGGACATTATTTAAGCCAGCACATCATTTGATTCCAGAGCCCATACCCATGACCCCTAACATACTACCTCAATAACAATGTGTTTAGTCCTCACAACCCTCCAATGAGCTAAGTCTTCTCATACCCATTTTACAGATGAGCTAAACAGAGCTCTGAGTGGTGAGGTAATTTGCCCAAGACTGCGTATATATAAAACAGCTGGCTTTGCCCAGCCAGTGTGGCTCAGTGGTTGAGTGTGGATCTATCAACCAAGAGGTCATGATTTGATTGATTCCCAGTCAGGGCACATGCCCAGGTTTCAGGCTCAATCTCCATTAAGGAGCATGCAGGAGACAGTCCATCCATGATGTTTCTCTCTCATCCATGTTTCTATCTCTCTATCCCTCTCCTTTTCTCTCTCTTTAAAAATCAATTTAAAAAATTAATTGGGTTTAATAGTAGTTCTCTTTTCTACCATGGCATTCTACTATATCTTCCTCATATTTTTTCATGAAAATTGCGGCAGCCCTTCAATAATTAAATAATACCTTCTCACTAATGCCTTAACTGAACCCTCCCTGGGGTGGATTAGGAACCCCTACAGTGTGCTTTTCTAGTAACCTAGATGCCATTGATTTCACTGCATTTAGCACTGCATTACATTTATCAGTATAATTTTATTTGTTTTGTCCATTTCCCTAGGTTAGGAGCATTTTGCCTTATTACTTTTATTCAACATGGAAAAGTTGGGGGGTGGGTCTTGAGTCCTTTTGAAACATGGTGAATAACGTTCCCCAATTTTATTTTAGCTTTTATTTATTTTTTTTTTTATTTATAAGAGAGAAAGGGAGAGGGAGAGAGAGATGGAAACATCAATGATGAAAGAGAATCATTGGTCGGCTGCCTCTTGCACTTACCCACTGGGAATGGAGCCCGCAACCCAGGCATGTGCCGTGACCTCCTAGTTCATAGATCAATGCTCAACCATTAAGTCATGCCAATTGGGCTAGCTTTTATTTAAAGGTAGCACTTGCCTGGCATCTGACCAAAGAAAAGTCTAGGGAACTATCTAAGTTATCAATCAATTTTTCTGTGCATTTGGCATTACATCTAGGGGTAAGAATTTGTTACATAACCTGTACACTTTTATATATGTATTTTTCAACTGATCACTATGTGATAATATTCCTCTAAGTCATGTGTAATCCTCTAGATTATGACATCTCTTAAAAACCTATCTGAAATTTAAAGAGAAAGTATTTTCTCAGCAGCATCTCCTTCTTGTGCATGTTATTTGAAGACTGTGAAGAGAGTGCAGTGGTGAATTTTTTTATTTCAGAGATTAAAAAAATGAATGAGTCACCTTCTTTGTATAGTATATGCAGAGTTGCCATCAAATGTACTTATTAGTAATATAATAAATATTATTTCCCTTCTCTCCATCCTTTATTATCTAACATACAGCTCAAATTCCTATTAAATTCTGAAATGTACTTCACCTTCATATGATTCTAAGAATTAGCCAATTGCCCCATTAAAGCTGAGGCAAGTCCCACAGCTCATATCAGTCCATGACTATAAAGGTGTTAAGGATATGTATGTATACAGAAAAACTCAAATATACTATTAATAATAGAACCATCATCATAGAAAGCAGAAAGAAAAGTCACTAGACAAAAACTACAAATGAATTCTATTTCAAGCATTGGTATAGAGCTACTTTATAAACTAAAGCAAAGCAATTTTGATCACATCACTTAAAATCCTTCATTAATTCTCCTTCACCTAAAGGAATCAAATACAAATATCTTAGTGTGGCTTTACTTTCATCTCTCCCCCCCCCCACCCCCCCACCATGCTGTCCAGTCGTAGAGTCCTTAACATCACATGAAATTCTGTGCCTATAAATAATGTCCTGTTGTGCCCAACTGGTGCCCTCATATCTATCCTTCAGAATAGTTCAGAATTACCATCTCCCTAGGAATTTTAAGTACATAATCCTCCCTTTCCAGAAAAAGTTACCCTGTGCTTTATCTATCATAATTTTTATCTCATCCTAAAATCACTTACTTGAGAACTTGAAGGCAGGAATTCTGTTTTATTCATCTTAGTGTTCCCAATGCTTAACTCATGGTAGCTGCTTGATAAGTGTTTATCAGTTTATAAAGTGTTCATTTGAATGCCTCCTCCCTTTCTTAGTTCATTTTGTCTACCTGGAAGTTATCTTTAAACACAGCTCAGAAAACTTGCAAATTTATAACCCAAATTATTTTCATTCTCACATCTTTTTAAATCTCATATGAATACTAGGTATTCTGGAGGTAGTAGCGTCATATTTAACCCCCTTTTCAGGAACAGTGTGACTGTGTCCTTGTGCTTTTGTAAAAAGCAAGAATTACATTAATCTCTCCAACCTATCTTGCTACCATTCACCTGTCATTCTCTGAATACCCACCATTGTCCTTGGAGTTTGTTGTCAGAGAGAAAAATATATAATACCAAAACAACAGTTCAAAGACCCTGAAGTGCTTGGTGAATGATTTCGATCAACTCTCCTAACTATAGTTGAATAATCTCCAGAAAATAAAAATATCAATAGAAAGTTGATACTGGACCTTAGCAAAGACACCATGAGAACATGACAGTAACAAAGGGGAGGTAAAGCACAATTCTAGATTCAAGGAGTAGCCAGAGCCCCTCATTCTAGCATTTTAGTATTTCTGCTGATAGGTTTGCCTAGAGGGCTGGCTTAGATTCCTTCTCTCTCTCCCTATCAGAAACAGATTGTCATAGGAACTAAGATGTAGTACTTAAGCTCTCACTATTAAAAATGGAGGTAGTAATGATATCCAAAATGTCTGTTTGGGTCCAAGTTCATTGTCTAACAAAATCAAAGAATGAGTTCATGTACAACGAGATAAGCAAAAGTAAAGGTTTATTACAGAAAAGCTCCCTGTTAGAGGGAGGGGACCCAAGCAGGTTGCAGGGACAGTTCCATTGTCTAAGGGTTAAAATGTGCCCTGCTAACTTCCCATTGGTTGGTTCAAAAAGAGTCAGCCCTAATAACATCCATACAGTTTAAAGCTCAAGGTTCCCACCTATTCTTCCCACTCTGCCTGAATTAATTCTAGGTCAGAGCTGCTTTTTTCTATGGTTTCACAGGTTCCCTCTGGTACAGGGTGAGGTTGGCTAGCTACCACTTTTACAGTATGCAGCTATACTACTCCTTCGGTACTTCCCTGCCATGGTCCATCCCTAACTGCCGATCCTAGCTCCTCAGTAAGTCTCTGGTGTAGGCTATTTGGGGTGAGAGAGAGAAAGCAAGAATGAACCAGAAGAGCAAATTATTCAAAAGGAAATACTTTCAATAAAACTGTATAGCAGAAACTACAGAGAGATACTTAAAATGGTTTTCGTAGTAGTGACATGTGTATGAAACTATAAATTAGCCTCTGAACTGACTATTCATGGAAAATAATTTGATTCTGATATGAATATTAAATATTTTTTAAGTTAAGACCAATACTGTGACACTTGTGGAAGGGGAGGTAAAATGGGAGACAGCAGGGCTCGAGACCTAGAAGAAGGGGAAAGGAGAGTAGGTGCTTTTAGGGAGCAGCAGGTAGATCATTTCTGACTTCAGAATGACAAAAGGATTTTCTTATCAAATGATTTATTTCTGTGACAGAAGGGGAGAATCTGATCCAGCCATTTTGCCCTGATGGTTGGGTCAATATCTAAGCAATGGCCAAATTGATTCAAAGTGACATCGGACAGAGGACCTCAACTGCTGGAGATAACCCCTTAGAATCAATATGGCAGTTTTCACTCCTAAGGTCTGAGGGCCAGGACATGAACATTTCCTCCAAAAGTTCCAAAAGTGAAGGAAGAGCAACACTAGCGGACACTTACTTTGGGAATCCTTCCCCAAAAACCCAAAAGTCCTTTGATCTTGCCTGACGACCCCTGAGCAGTGAGAAATAATACGCTACAGTAAACTTAGCCCAGAACCAGGATGTGAAAAAGAACAGGATCGCAACTCCCTGAACAGGTCTGTGTGACCTTGGGCAGATCTGAGTTCAGCCAGCTCCCCACTCTGCAAACCTAAGTAAATAAATAAATAAACAGAAGAGAAAGTGGGACCAAGAATGAATTAATGATTGTCAAATGCCTTAAAAAAGCTAAGTGCTATTTAAATGCAAAACAAACTGCAGGATAACAAGTTCACTTTGGCTTCAGGGAGAAGGACTGGCAACTGCAGGAGCCATTAAAAGTCACAGGCTATAAAACAGGCAGTAAAGTGGGCTTTGTTCAGCTTTGCCCTGCAGAATCATATAACCTTGTTTGAAATTCGCTGTTTATTCAAGCTCAAGAGTGATCAGACAAACACAGTTCATCCATGGCCAGAAATGCCCAAGCAACTCCAAAGGAGAAATCTGCCTGCCCTTTGAAGCTTACCTACCCTCACTCCCACAGCCATGCCTTGGGCACCCACTCAGTCCCAGGTGCTCCTTATGTGTGACATCATTCTGCCTGTGCACATAAAAAGGGTTCTAGGAAAGTAACCTCACAGAGTGAAGTCATCAAAATTTCCTACCTGGGCAGGTCATGGTGGGTAGTCACACCGTGGGTGTATAATTTCTTTAGTGAAATGTTTATCTTTGCCCTAAGCAAGCCCTGTCCATTGTTTCTGCAAATCTAAGTTAACACACCTTTGAAATACCTCTCTTCAGACCCCTCCTTCTAAATCAGACTACCCTCTATCAGAGAGAGAGAGAGAGAGAGAGAGAGAGAGAGAGAGAGAGAGAGAGAGAGAGAGATTGACCTCCTGCACATTCCCCAACCAGGGATCAAACCTGCAACATTTTGGTGTATGGGACGATGCTCCAACCAAGCCACACAGGCCAGGACCAGAGCACAGAATCTTAAATATCCTATAATTCAATTCTTGCCTTGCTTTATCCAACCTTCATGTAATCTTTCTTACATCCTCTCCTTAATTCCAAATGAATTTTTAAAATTACAAAACTGTTACTCTCTGGTGCATTTGAGATCTCACTCCTGGCATGTGTCATCAGATTTGGGTGTTTCTTACATCTACACAACTAAACAGCCAAGTGAAGGAGGAATCATTATCACTCTTTCAAAGGAAGAATCTAAAACTTAGTCCAGTTAATAACTTGCCCAACATCAAACAACTAGTTTGTTTGACAGAGGCCAAAAATGAAGGAGGTTTAGCCCTGTTCAACTGCCTTCCTATGACAATGACAACTTTACGCCCCTGCCCCCTTTCCTATATCCACTAACCCACTCTGGTCACCTCAGAACACCAATGCAGCCTGTGGTCATTGGGTTATTGGAGCACTTGGAGCGAACTCCCTCCAAAAATGAAAGTGAATTCCTTTTATTTTCGTATTTTCATCTGGGACTTCTTTGTTTGCTTGACAGTATCTCAACTTCCACACAAACCTGAGAGCTCAGGGAAGCCCTGCATGGTGGCCTTACAAACTCATAGACATAAAGTAACCACAAAGGATGGTCTGAAATTAAAACTTTTTATCTAAAGGCAGTCTATCAAAGATAGTCACGTCCTTGGCTAGAATCTTCCCTGACAAAAGTCAATCTTGTCAATCTTTACCTTGACTGAGCCTGTCTATTGTCTTTTGCATACTTTGGAATGTCAGGATAACTTCCCTTTTTCTGGACCCCTCAGAGTACAACCAATGCACCAGAATAGACTACAAATCTATTCATTGTTATTTTTATTGTGTTAATTGTTGACTATTAATTATCCTATATCTACCTATATAAAAGATTATAATTTTATTTTTCACCCAGTCCCAGAGATTTCCCTGCTTTGCTTTCTCCTGCCTCCATAACCTATCACCCTTGAATTTCCTGTAATCCACTTCCATCTTCTAATTTAATTGTAATGTATAAAATAAGGTGCAAAACTGCTATTCTCTGGAGTATTAACTCAATTCCTTGAGATTTTCCTTCCCAGCAATTGTGGACAGTTTGGCTCAAATAAACTCACAAAAATTCTTTGCAGGTTTGAATGTTTCTTACATTGACAACTTGAAAAGGGATGGGGGAGTATATAAATATTTTGTTCTCTAAGATATCATCTCTAACTTCTAATTCTAGGGATAGTATATTCAAAAAGGAAAAAAAATATATTTCCGAAGTCAGTCTACAATGTTAGCAGGTCATGCATGAGCTCTCCCAGTCAAATGGATAGAAAAGAACAGTCCTCAGGTGCTTTGCAAACTAGTGATAAAATTCAGAATGGTCAGATATGTGGACAAAAAGGGGGTACATGCTGACCTGACTAGCTCAGGAAAGGCCTGCTTGGCAGTCTTGCAAACTCAAGGACCTAAAGTAACCACAAAGCATAGTCTGAAATTAAAATTTTAACTAAAAGCAGTTATGGTGGGTAATCATGTCCAAGACCGGTGTCTTCCCTAACAAAGGTTAATCTTTACCTTAACTGAGTCTATTGTCTTTTTGCATCTATGATAATATATCAGTGGAATGTCAAAGTAATTTTCCTTTTGTTTCTGGACCCCTCAAAGCACAGGCACTGCCCTGCAGAGACCACAAATCCCCTCATGGTTATTGAGTTAATTGTTGACTGTTAACTATCCTGCACCCACCTAAGTAAAAGAAATGTGTGTCTATCATTTTACTTTTTATCCAATCCTAGAGGTTTCCCTGCTTTGCTCCCGCCTCCCTAATCCAATGGAGTTCATATAACCCACTTACTGGTACATCTCCTCTTTGGATTGTAATGTATAAAACCACCATTCTCTGGAACATTATCCCAATATATTGAGATTTTGCTTCCCGGCAATTGTCAACAGTTTGGCTCAAATAAACTCACAAAAATTCTTTATAGGTTTGAATGATTTCTTACATTAACAGATGTGTCCTCAGGCTGCTCCTAGGAACTTCTAGGAGCTTCTTGCTTCTATAATCTAAAGCTCAGATAGGACTTTGAAAACTCATTATCATTGCACTCAACTACAGGTGGTGTGTTTCGGGAGCGTGTGCCCCTTAATGAGCTGGTGAGACATCCCCTTTCTTCCCAAAGGGGTTTGAGCATTAGAAGTTAGGAGGTGGCATCTGTAGGAGCCAGGGTTGTATTAAAACATCAATATCTAGCCCTAGCCAGCTTGGCTCAGTGGACAGAGCATTGGCCTGCAGACTGAAGGTTCCCAGGTTCAATTCTGATCAAGGGGCACTTACCTTGGTTTCAAACTCTGTCCCCAGCCTTGGTCATGGCATGTGTGGGAGGCAACCAATCAATGTGTCTCTCTCACATTGATGTTTCTGTCTCCCTCCCCCCACCCCCCGCCCACCCCTTTCACTCTCTCTAAAAATCAATGAGAAAAATATCCTCGGGTGAGGATTAACAAAACAAACACACACACAAAAAAACATTTTTAGAGATAGAGAACACATCTGTGACAGTTACTTGGAAAATATAGCCATTTGTTGGTTACTTGGGAAGGGAATAATGTAAAAGGATTAGGTGACCTAAAAACAGCTGGGCCAGGTGAGGGCAGATGGCAAAGGAGTTCATGGCCCTTAGGGAAGGCAAAGAAAACCTAGACAAGAGGCCAGACAACAACCAAAAGATGGAAAGGTGCCAAGTGGCTTAGGAGCATAGAAAAGCAAACTGAATCCAAATATCAGGTCTAAAATGCAACAGCTGCTAGAGTAACAAAGAAAAAGGAAGAAGGAAGGAAGGAAGGAAGGAAGGAAGGAAGGAAGGAAGGAAGGAAGGAAGGAAGGAAGGAAGGAAGGAAGGAACTTTAGACCTCATGACAAATAGAATAGAATCTCCCATGATGGGCTAAGAGAGAATTATGGAAAGCTATTTCCCATTAGCAACAGAGTTTATAGTGGAAGGGACAGCAATACTGCCATGATACAAGCTCTCATTCAGAAACACTGACTCTGTGCCAGACACCATGTTGGATGCTTTTCCTATGTCCTATCATTTAACAATCATAACAATCTTGCTAGATAAGCTTCCTTATAGCCATTATATAGATAGTAAACTGCTCTTTGGAAGAGAAGAGGTTGACTTCCCAGGAACACAATGGTGTCTGAAACAGGAGCCAGTCAGCGAAGCACTGAAACTATGAGGAAAGCAATGGGAGAGGAGGGGGAAGAGTATAAATGCATGACCCAACCCCAGTGAGGACAAAGGGGCAGGGAGATCTAGACACAAAAGCATGAAGACAAAAGGAGCACTAGTCAGGGATGACTTCCAAACCTCAGCCCAACAGCCCTAATGCTCTGATCCCATACAGACGATGGTTCTCCACTGCAGAAAGCTGTCATAAAATTAGCTCACACTAAAATGAAATTTAATTGTTCTGCAGAATTATCGGCAGGATCCCAGCCAGGAGTAAGAGAGATTTGTTGTCAAATGACTGACCAGGATAAAGGTGATTCGAGAGAAGAAAGAAAGCAAGATAAGGGCCAAGGAGAAAATGTCAAAAATGGAAGCTATGAGTTTTGTCATTGTTATTGTCATTGTTGTTTAAATAAGATTTCTAATTACTTTTTTCAACTCTTTGGAGGTTAGTAACGAGAAGAGAACCCAAGACCAAGCCCAAGATGTCAAACCCAGAGTAGCAATGCTATGGCCCTCCTACATGGTGCCATGCCAAAGGGAATCTTCTAGTGAGAGTGATAGCACATTCCCCCAGAGCCAACAATTACACTGCAAGGGTCATGAAGTCTAGAAGTTTAGAGCTGTGCATTTGATATTTTTGTATTTCCACTTATTAGCTCTGTGGTTCAGAGCACCTTATTTCCTATGTATAAGTATCAATTTTATTATCTATAAAATAGGAGTGTATTAGTAGTTCATTGCTGTGTAACAAATTACCCCAAAACTGAGTGGCTTAAAGCTACACTAGATATTTCTTATCTCTCATAGTTTATCTGAATCAGAAATTTGAGAGCTTAACAGTTGCTTATGAGTTTGCAGACAGATGTGGCTGGGGCTACAGTCATCTGAAGGCTTGACTGGGGCTGGAGGACTGAGGGTCTACTTCTAAGATGGCTTGCCGGGACTGTTGGTGGGAGGCCTTAGTTCCTCTGCTCATAATGAGAATGGAGAGGACTAACATGGCAAGCAAAAAGCACCATCTCCCATTGCAAAGAGCAACAAGAAAAAATCTGAGAATGGGCCACTTCATAGGCCTGTTTGAGTGTCTTCACAGCATGGCAACTGGCTTCACCCACAGTGAGTGATCTAAGAGGGAGAGCCACACAGAAGCCTTTTTATGACCCAGCCTCAGAAGTCACATAGCATAACTTCACCTGCATTCTATTTGTTAGAAGATCAGTAAGCCTGACCCACATTCAAAAGGAGAGTAATCAATTCAATTTTTAAAAAAAACAAAAAACAGGAGAGTAATTAGTCACTACCTTTCAAAGGAAAGAGTGACAAAGAATTTGCAGACGTGTTTTAAAACTGCCACTCAGGAAATACCTATTTTCATATTATACATATTTATTGTGCACATACTACATGGCAAATATCACATTAAGACTGAAGGCACTACAAAGGATAGTAATTATCCCTGTTCTCCAGGACCTTATAGGCCATTTGAGAAATATACAGAAGACAAAAGCCAAGTTATCTCACACTAAGGGGGAGTGGGAGGGAGACAGAAAATAACAAGTGTTGGCAAAGATGTGGAGAAATTGGAACCTTTGTACATTGTTGGTGGGAATATACAATTATACAACCATTGCAGAAAACAGTACAGAGTTTCCTCAAAAAATTAAACATAATTACCATCTGATCCAGCAATCCCACTTCTGGGTATATATCCAAAAGAACTGAAAGCAGAATCTCAAAGAGATACTTATACACCCATCCATATTCACAGCAGCACTACTCAAAATAACCAAAAGGTGAAAGCAACCCTAATGTTCATCAACAGATGAAGGAATGAACAAACTATGGTATATATGATGGAATACTTTCAGCCTTTGAAAGGAAGGAAATTCTGACATATGTGACAACATAGATGAACTTGAGGACAATATGCTGAGTGAAATAAGCCAGTCACAAAAAACAAAACAAAACTGTATGATTCCATATGAGAATATGAGAACTGTATGATTGTATATGAGGTACCTAGCATAGTCAAATGCATAGAGACAGAAAGTAGAACAGTGGTAGCCACGGGCTCAGGAGAAGAGAAGAAATAGGGAGTTAGTGTTTGATGAGTATAGAGTTTTGAATTTGCAAGACAAGAGAGTTCTGGAGATCTATTTATCAACAATATGAATATACAGGGTGTCCCCAAAAATGTATACACCCTTTAATAGTTGATAGCTCAATTTTAAAAATAAGCTGTATTTTAATAAACACTGCCTTTATAATTATTCAAAGTGTATGTACATATATATATTTGGAGGAGGGGGCACCCTATACTTACTACTAAACTGTATACTTAAAAATGGTTAAGATAATAAGTTTCATTTTATGGGGTTTTTACCACAAATTTAAAAAAGAAAGAAAATGAAAACCAAAAAAAAGCCAAGTATAAAACAATGAGCTGGGTACTATGGGACCACCTAGGCTACCTTGCAGTAGTAAGAGTTTTTTACTAAAATAGGTGCCTCCCTAAGAGATCCCTGAAGAACATTTAGGAGTGAGTAAAGGGCAACGCAAGTTTTTCAATAGAGTAGAGCAATGTTTTTCAAACATAGTTGTGACTCATTAATGAATCATGAAATCAACTTAGGAGGTACTAACTAGCATTTTTACTTAAGTGGAATAGAATAGAATGCATCAGAATGAATCGCACGCAATAAGTTTTTATAGCGCTTTTGTTTAATTTATGTGTTTATTTTTGTATAATCTGTGAAGTGAGTATCAGGTTATGATACAAAATATGTTTATTACTGTGGGTAGACTCAGAAACATTTGAAATCCACTGGATTAGAGCATGAGATGAAAAAGGAAATGGCAAGAGGTAAGGTTTCAAAGGTACATCAGTAGGAGAGAGTAGGTTATATTGCAGTGACAAATGTCCCCCAAATCTCAGTGGTTTACCACAAGGGTTCATTTCTCCCTAATGTTGCATGTACACTGAGAATCAGCAGGAGTTGGGCTTATTTTGTATTCGTTCCAGGAACTAGAGGATGGCAGGACTAACCTCTATATGGAACCTTACTGGTCTCATGAGAGACAGAAAGTAAACCACACACTGGCTATTAAGCTTCTGCCTGGAAGTGCCATTGCTGCTCACATTTCATTGGCCAAAGCTAGTCGTGCGGCCAAGCTTGAAATTAGTGGGACAGGCAAGTATAATCTTTTCCCCAAGGGGGGGCAGAAAATTGTTAAGAACAATAACACAGCCCTAACAGGTTGGCTCAATGGATAGAGCGTCGGCCTGCAGACTCAAGGGTCCCAGGTTCGATTCCAGTCAAGGGCATGTACCTTGGTTATGGGCACATCCTCAGTGGGGGGGTGTGCAGGAGGCAGCTGATCGATGTTTCTCTCTCATCAATGTTTCTAACTCTCTATCCCTCTCCCTTCCTCTCTGTAAAAAATCAATAAAATATTTTTTTTTAAGAAAAAACAACAATAACACAGTCTGTCCCACGAGGTAGGAGGTGGGGGAAAACCCAATTAAGATGGATATTATAAATGACATCAAGATGTTTGGGATTTACTCTGAGGACAATGATGATCCACAGAAAAGTTTTAAGCAAGGTGATCAGATTGGTCCTTTAGAGAGGTCCCTGGGTCAGCAGTGTAGGGAGTAGCTTGGGAAGTGGTGAGACTGCAGGCAGGAACCAATGGGACTGGTTTACTCGATCAAATCAACCACCTTGCTAAAGAGGCAAAGGGCCAGCTCTTTCCTCCACTGAAGCAATAAACCTCAAAGCCTCATCTCAAAAATCAAAGGCCTAGAAACATGACATAATAAAGAAATGTAGATGCCTCCATTTATTACCATCAAAAATAGCATCCCCTTTACAAAATGAAATGTTCAAGCACTGTATGATAATATGATCATATTTGTGCAAAATCACATATATAAAAATATTTATACACACATATAAATGCACACACAGACATATGTGGGTATATGTAAATTTTAAAATGGTTAAAAAGTGATGCTGAGGTTTTTGTTCTTTTTTTTCTTTAAAACAGAAGAAACTTAAGTTGGTTTAAATTCTGATGGGAATGACACCCTGGAAAGACACCGTGCAAACAGGTGACAGAGCAAAGCCTCAGTGAAGGGGCCAAGGGTAGACTGGAAAGAAGCAGAGGACCAACCTCGGGTAGGAATGAATGGTCCTGTTTCATTGAATGAATGGACCTGACAGTGAGGAATGAATGGACCTGACAGTGAGGAAAGATGGGGTTGTGGACAGAATAGTGCTTTAATTGGGTGGCAGGAAGTTGGGGAAAGGCTACATGCTCTGAGAAGTAGGAGGCAGGGCATCTTTGAAAAATGAGGGGTCAATAACTTGGGAGAAAAAGCTTTGAAGGGAGAGGAGACGTTTTAGAGAACATAGGATGGTTCTGGTTGACGCCGAGACCCCAGCTGGGGACAGTCTGCAAGCACTCAGCAGTGGTCAGGACACTGCCTGCACCAGATGAGAGCAGGGAAGCTCTTGGGCAGTTTAGAAGAAGGTTAAGACCAAGCATTTTGGAATCAGACTGACCACTTAGTAAGTGACAAACACAGGACTAGAACCCCTTCACCCTTTCATACAGCAAATATTGAGTAGTACTTACTTTATGTTAGACACAATTGTAGGTGCAGGCACTAAACAAATAAATTTACAACACAGTGGATGATGGCGAATACTATAGAGAAAAATTACATAGAGGAAAAGTAATGGGTGTGTGAGGGCAGGAAGGGGTATCTTTTTAATTTAGGACAATCTAGAAAGCCCTTATTGATGAGATGACCCGGATTTCACTATGTGTGTCCTTATTTTTAAAATTGTATATGACCACAGCCCTTTCGATCCTTTTTCCCCCAAAATATTTGAAGTGTGTACAATTCCGTGGTTAGAGTGCAGATTCAACATCAGCGAGACACAGCTCTGCCTCCTCCTTCCTGTGTGACATTGGGCAAGGTACTCAATCTCTCCAGCCTTGGGTTTCTCTGTCTGCAAAGAGGGCATAATAATAAACTTCCCACAGGTTTGTTGTGAAGATAAAATGAGGTCATGTATGCAAAGTGCCTGCCTTTCATTACACAAGCAAGATTAGAAGTGGCCAAACCAAGACTCATAAAGATAGTTCTTGTTAGGAGCATGTTCTGTTTCTCTAGATTTTAACGATGAGCATTCATTCCTAGGCACTGCCTACCAGGAGTTCGGCTCCTCTGAGGGTCATTTCCATAATACTAATTGGTCTGCTCTCCTCAGTCACTTTGCCTTGCTCCTGCCTGTAATCCTGGTGATACACAAATCCTCATCAATGTGAATACGCCATTTTTTCCAAATGTTCACGTCTTTGATATCACCAGGCATTTTAGAGTTGATGGTTCCTATAATTGATAGATTCCTTTCTTTTATAGTAATACGTTTTTTAAAAGTGCCTCCTAGAATCAATAGTGCTTAGAAAAAGCGACAGCCAGCTGGTACTTCCAAGTTCAAATTGTGACCTGGGCATCAGTCATTCTAAAGAATGTAACCAGCAGAGCATGTCAGAATGAAGAAATGGCGCTGGACCCAGAATCTATAAAACCTGCCTAGTTTTTTGCTACAGGTGAACACAGCGTGCCCACAGGTCCAAGTAGTGCCACAGACTCGGAAAAAGTTCTATCAATGGGATAGATTCATCATGCCAGCGACTTGGGCTTTTCATTCTTACCCACCTCTGAGTTAATTTTAAAAACTTTTGCACCTACAGAAAAGAAAAATAGTATAAAAACAACCAACCACCTGTTGATCATTCAGATTCACCAATTGTTACCAGTCTGTATATTTGCTTTATCACTTCCTCTTTCTTTCTCTCTTTCCCTTTCTCTAATTTTATGTAAAATAGGTAATATATAATTATAAATTTTTATTTATTTATTTTTCAGATGAGTTATTTCAGTGTTTCTTGCAGGCATCATGACACTTCACTCACAAAACCTTGATCACTTCTAAGAATAAGAAAATCATGTCATGTAACCATAGGGCAATGATCACATCAAGAAAGTTAACACAAACACAATGCTAATATGTAATATGCAACCCATACTTAAATTCCCCCAATTGTCCGAAGACTGGCCTTTCTAGCTGGACCAGGGCTTTTTAAATGAGAGGACATCCCTGTTTTTGTTTTGTTTTGTTTTCAGTTTTCTACACACTCCAATAGATTTATGTTCCCCTGTCAAGGAATTCATTTGATGAGAAAAAAGAAATTCACGTGTCATTAGAAACAGAGAAAAAGAAAAGAATTATCAAAAAGGATCATTTATAATTCATCAAGATATACATACTAATGCATTAATTTTTAACAAATAAAAACCTATATGTATCTACTATCAAGGTAACTATATTCCATTTTACTAACCAGAACAAGACCAGCTTCCAAGAAGTATCTTTAGATTTCTTTTTAACTCTAAATTCATGATCTGTGATTCCTTGGAAACATCAGCATGTTTAAACCATGGGCTTCTTTAAGGCTTATGGATGGTGCCTCGATCTTTTTCAGCTGCAGTAATTAATGACTACAGCTGGCACATAAGAGACACACAATAAACAACTACCAGAATTGTGCCTTTCCTGGGCACTCGGGCAGGCTCTGGTCCCTTCCACATCTCTACTAGCTTGCAGATATGAGTTCTGTAACTCCATTGCCATCTTACAGTTTGGCTGCAGTGATATTGAGAGGACAGTTTAATATGAATGCATGGGGAAAGGACCAGAACTTAGAAAATTAGTCCTTGCTTGGCAGAGGCAAGATACCACTGAAATCACAACAAATCGGAATCATTGTAGGTTTTAACTGCAAATAAGCGACATAGGGGACAGTGAATTAACAGTGAGATTGTTTTTTTGTTTTGTTTTGTTTTTCTTGTGTGTTTTTTTAAATCTTCACCAGAGGATATGTTTTTATTGATTTTTAGAGAGAGAAACATCTATTGTTGCCTGCCACATGTGCCCCACCTGACGAGGATTGAACCCACAACCTGGGTGTGTGCCCTGACTGGGAACTAAACCCGAAACCTTTTCATACATGGACGACAACACTCCAACAAACTGAGCCACACTGGCCAGGACAACAGTAAGATTGTTTGCCCTGCACACCTCCATGCTTTCTTTGAAATAGAAACTTTGTGTTAGGCAGCAGGTGGTAAAAGCTATGGCAGGCCATAAACCTTTCTTTTAAAAAACAATAGTCTATTTAATGAACAAACTGAATTACCAAGCAAAATAGAGACAGACTCATAGATAAAGAGCCAGCAGACAGCCTTTGTGGGGGTTGGGCGAGGCGGGGGATGTTGGGCAGGGGGGGGGGGGGGGGTTAGTGGTGGTGGAGGGATTGAGCAAAAAAGAGAGGGAACTCATGGACATGGAGAGTAGTGTGGTTATTGAGGTGGGGAGGCGGGTGGTGGAGGTGGAAGAGGGCATAGAGGCAGTAAGTGGTGATGGAAAAAATAAAATTTAATTTAATCTAATTTTAAAAAGAAAAAAAAACAATAGTCCACCTGGTTTCCTTTTGGGCTTAGGGAAGCTCTCATTCTTGGACCCACCCAGCGAGGTGAGTGAAAAGTAAAGTACCTTCTTTCATTGTGAGATGAATGCCTTTCACTATAAAGTCACTTCAAACATCCTGGGTCAGGGTCTGCCTGTGATAAAATGTGGCTTCTTATTGATTAAGGAAAGAGGAAGGAAGAAGCAAAGGAGTTTTTTGTTAAAGGCACCTTCAATTTGGTATCAGTTTATCCTTTAAAGAATCACCATGTCGACATATACTAGTATAAATAAATCAGAAATGTATGGATCAAATATCTCAAAACTACTAAAAGTTTACCAAATGCAAATATGGATGTATATAAATAAAAATAAATATATTTATTTGATCCAAACAAATATGCTCTCCCAACATGCTGTGAGCTGATAACTGAAATGCTTTCATTACAGACATATAAGCATTGAGAGGTTTCATTCATTCATTCTTTTCAACTTATTTTTATTTATACCAATAATATTTAAATGCATAAACACCACCAAAAAAATCAAACAATTTAGGTTTGAAAGCCCTCTTGATTTCCTCTCTAATAACTCTGCCTTCCCTAGAAGTGTCTGTTTTCAAATGTATTGTGGGTTCCTCTAGTTCTTTTTCTGGATATTTACATTCACATAAGTAATAGAAACATGCCAAGTATTGGGGAGAGGAATTGGACCAAACCATATGAGCTATTTTGTCTCTCACTTTTGTCTCTTAATGTATCTTAAAGATCTTTCTTCACTCAAGGAATTTAAAGGTAATCTGGGCCAATGGTTTATAACTAGACTCCTCAGGGCCCTGGAGGTTCTATAGAAGGGTCTTTGCAGGCTGCCCCAAGGAGCAAAGAGGAGCGAACAGGATTGCTCCAAATTCCCAGCCCTGATCCAGCCTAGGGACCTCTGTTGATTTCCATATAAATTTTAATTTAAAATTTTAAGAACTTTATTGCTTTAAGAAAGGGGGGGTGAGATGAATTGATTTAATTCAATTCCTTTGTCTTTGCCTTCTGCTAAGAGGTAAATATTCCTTAAGAGAGTTAGACAGGTATCTCAGCTTTCATTGGCTTTTTTTTTTTTTTCTGAAAGCAATTTTAAGGTGAAGGTCGAAAATAACACAGAATTGCCTCCATTTCCCCAAATTGATCAGTCTTTGGAAGACTAGGGACAGGAAAGATTGGGAAAGGCCAGGGATGGAAACAGACAGGTTTTTCTGGCCATTTTCCCTCTCCTCTGTGAAAGATAGTAAAACATGTGCTCATCTCGGGTCTTATATGTTGCTGTGTATATGTTGCTATGTATATCATCCATACAACCAGGAAGTCACTACCAATGTGTGTCTTGAATCTTCTCTGGGTATTCTCTAAGTCCTGCTTTCTGGACCTTTCTGTACTGCTGGGTCCAAGAACAAAGCACCTCGAAAGGTTCACATTGTACTCATATCCAGAAAGAATGGGGAATATCTAACCAGACAGGCCTGCTCTGGTCTATGGGAAACTTCCTTTCCAGACCAGGTAACCTGACCATCTGAAAAATCTTTGGATCAAACTGAAGCATAACAGAAACCATCTAAAATGCTAACGTGAAACAAGTTCCTAGAAGTAGTTTCCCCTGTAAATGTCAAAGTACCTGCTTACTTGCAAAGGCAAGTAAGTAACTGGAGGACAGTCACCTCAATGGGGAAACCCAAGCAAGTTGCTGAATTCCTCTAAAGCTCAATAGCCTCATCCATATAACGAAGATAATAACAGTCATCGCATAAAGGTGTTGTAAGGAGATGTCTAAATTCTAGCAAGTGTCTGACACAGAGTGTTAGGGGCTGAATTGTGAACTCCCAGAGAAATATATGTTGAAGTTTAGTCCCCACTACCTCAGAATGTGACCTTACTTAGCCTGAAACCACTAGGCAGCCTTTTAACTACTTTGGAGCTCTCTCCCATGCATTGGACCAAGTGGAAACAATAAAGCTTTTTGCAGCAAATAAAAAGGTTAAGATGGTAAATTTTATGTGCATGTATATATGTACATACACATATCAATGTTGTATCTATGATCTGTGAATACATAATTCCTTAACAATACTATGAAATAGAAGAATTTAAATAAAAAATTACTGGAGGTTTGATATTTAATTTTTAACTTAACAAATAAGAATGTTGATAAATAACATTTAATATGTAGTGCTATCCATTCTTATAGAACCTAATAAACAATAACCTGTGAGAAATTGTACTTTCTGACCATGTTTCTATAATAATAATAGCTAATATTCACTGGAAGCTTACTCTGATCCAGATACTATTCATATGTTTATTTCATTTTATTTCACACCAACTCTATGACACAAGTATAAAACTGAGGTACTGGCAGTAATTTGCCCAAGGTCACACAAGTAATAGACCCAGGTTTTGAACCCAAGCCAACCAACACCAGCACTTGCTATGTTACCTGTAGTTATAACCTCTGTCCCTGGTTCTCTCTCTATGTCAGTGTAGACACTGTGATGTGAGTCTGAGTTGAGAGTTATCCATACACCACCCCCAAGACAAGGGGAGTTGGGAGGAATGGTGTGGTCAAGTTACCATTTCTTCGTGTGGCGTCATCATCCAATAAATTCTAAATCTGCTGCTTGCCTCTCTCCTTCTCCTTTCCTGGTCGTTCCCCAGTGGGCTTGCCTACGGGACGTGCTGGCCTTAATTCAGACCGTGAAGAAAGTTCACTCCCTCAAACATGGCATCTGACGAAAATGTAGCTCCTGCTACTTCAGAATAAGAGAAACTGCATAAATGAGCATATTTTTGTATTTGACTTGAACATTCAATTTTATCTGTATGTAGCATGTGTTTCATTATACAGGCAGCTGAGTTCTGTTAAAAATAAGGTTCCAGGATGCCATTCCAGTTTGTGTAATTCTGTAAAAAGAATTTCCAGAACTATATTTTGCACAAATCCCAGAAAAATAGCTATGTGTGTATATACATATACACATTTAAGTACAAGGTAACATAAATATAGAAGTGGAATAGCCATATGTTTAAAGGAGCTGAGAAGTACAGCAGACCACTTGCTAATGA
Organism: Corynorhinus townsendii; assembly: GCA_026230045.1. Lineage (NCBI taxonomy): Eukaryota > Metazoa > Chordata > Mammalia > Chiroptera > Vespertilionidae > Corynorhinus > Corynorhinus townsendii. Next base: position 139,254,734 of record JAPDVU010000002.1, read on the forward strand.
TGGAGACCTTAGGCAAAGTAATACACACACACACACACACACACACACACACACTAAACAGAGCCTCTTTGATTACAGGAAAATGGTGATGATGATGCACACATCTATAACCAGAACTGGATTCTTCCATCTGTTCTGCACACCTTGCCCCAAAGAAAGTGTCACCATTTTTCTAGTTCCTTTCCACGATCTTAACCCAAGACCCTGACAGTTTTGTCCAGCACTCTCCCTACAAGTAGCTCAATAAAGCGCTTTCCCTCCCTCCCTGTCCTGTGGCAGATTCCCTGGCCCTCTCCCACCAGGCTAAGGGCTTCCTGCCCAGCAACAGGACAGGAAAGCCATCTACAGAATCTGTGAAGAGCCTATTTGCAAAGCTGCACCACAGGGCCCATGCAAGGGCCCCTTTGAGAAATGGGAAACTGTCAGGAAGGTGGATAGAATGAACCTGATTTCCCATTATTTTTTCAAATAAATGGAGTCCAGTTTGCCTTAGCTATAATCCAGGCATAACATTTATATGAGAACATAAAATGCTACACAGCTGTAAGTAAAACAATATGTGTGTTCCTGAATAATAGTGATACCACTTGCCAGTAAGACTATATTTTGACCAAATAAAAGATGACCTAAATTTGACACAGTGGGATGGGATTTACTATGTGATTGCTTCTTGAAAATAAAGGGACAGAGATAGGGGGATTTCCTGAGAGTAGAAGGAAACAGAGGAAAAAGAGGAAGGAATGTTATAGGACTATGACTTGATTTGAAAGCTCTGATTGTACAAAGAATAAAGGGAATTTAACTTTAAATGTATAATATGTCCCTCCCAAATGAAAGCTCATTTTATATCAAACATCCATATTGCAAAGTCCCACATGAGCTGGCATCAAACATACAGAGAAGTGAGTTTGCAACTCTAACAAGGAGTCCATCATTGTAAGTACTCCAGTTCACCATGGTTTTTATGCATTCTTCTATTCCTCCTTTTATTTCTAGAGATGCTCATTTAACAAATATGTATTGGGGACTTAATATGTAACAGGCTGTGACTGCTAAGCCAGGAGACAGCCCTGCCCTGAGGGAGTTCACAGCCCTGTGGGGAGGACATCCAGGACTCTGGCCATTTTGATCCAATGCGATAAAGGCCAAGATGGGAGAAATCGCAACACAGGGTACTGCATGTGTACCATTGCGGAGGCATGCCCCATGTGTCTAAGACCCCACACAAGAAGATAGTAAGAAACCACAGGGACCAGAGTTGATAATGCAGGGGATGAGTTTTTAAAAAGGAGGAGTCAGTCAGAGAAACTGGAAAGAACAAAGCAGCAAGTTCTCATCCAAATCACGAACAATAGAAAGTAAAGTTCCCATTTGTATAGCTTTAACACACACTGTCAGATTTGAATAATACACATACTGTTCCCAGATGCTTTGGTAAGTATATGCATTAGTTAGGAATTAGGTATGGATGATATAACAAAGATCCAAAATAAGAGTGGCTTAAGCAGATAGATGTTTATTCTTTCTGGAAATACATGTCGTCTTTATTTGGGGCAGCCAGGAACATAGCTAAAGATTTGTATCACATAGAAGAAATGGAAATGGATATGAGGGGGAAACTGGCCATCTCTGCCAAGGCACAGGAGCCCTCCTCTTCCTCTCATACCGTCTGAAGCAGCCACAGATAGTAAAGCGTTTCCCAGGAAACCACTGGAGGATTTGATACACATCCATGTGCACACACGTACAAATGTAATACCATAAGTGTTTCATTAGAAAAAGAAGATAAAGACTATAGTACCATGTATCAGAGCATTCCATAGATCAGACCCAAGTCTGTGGCTAAGAAGCTGGAGCAGGCTCTCCCGCAGGTAGGTATGTAGGAATCACATGATGAGGTGGATGGTGCCCCCCATCACTTCCCTTCTCCTGACTTCCTCCCCCTGCAATGTTATCCCCCTTATTACCACTTCTTTCATTGAACCAAAACATGACAAATGCATTGCCCTAGTAATGAGAACATGCATGGACATACAGGATGTGCAGAATATGGTAGAGCCAAAAGTCCATTGCTGTAAGGGTCAAAGAACAATCTCCTCCTGGCTCTATGATTAAGGAGTTAAATAAACTTGATCCAGTTATTTAATCTATTTGTGCATCAATTTCACCAATATTAAATGGAGATAAAAGTATTTGCTGAACATAAATATGGAAGTGGAATAGGTATATGGAATGGACGTACCTTCTTCAGAGTCTTATAGAGGAAACCAACAAAATGAAATGCAGTTGACCCTTGAACAACACGGGTTTGAACTGTGCACGTCCACTTATAGGCAGGTTTTTCTTCGATAAATAGAGTCAGCCCTTCATATATGCAGTTTGTGCATCGGCAAACTCAATCAATCTCATATTTAAAACAGTATTTTCACATTCTCAACCACAGATTCCAGCCACAGATATGAAATGGAAGATTGAAAATAACTATTTTCCATCCACGGTTGGTTGAATCTGCAAATGTGAAGGTCTGACTGTAGAGTCAAAAGTTATAATGGATTTTCTACTATGTGGGTGTCGGAGTCCCTAACCCCATCCCCACATTGTTCAAGGATCAACTGTACATGTGTATTAGTTTTCTACTGCTGTGTAGCACGTCACCACAAACTAGTGACTTAAAGCAACACCTGCTTATTATCACTTAGTTTCTGCAGGACAGCAGTCTGAGCACAGAGTAACTAGGTTCTCTGCTCAGGGTCTCACTCGACTGAATGGGAGGCATCAACTGGAGCCTCATTCTCGTCTGGGGTTCGGGTCTTCTGAGTTCACAAGTTGTTGACAGAATTCATTTCCTTGTGAGCATAGAACAGAAGTCCCCATTTTCCTCCCGCATGCAGCCAGGGACAAATGTCAGGCGCTGGAGGCTGTCCACAGTTCCTTGTCATGTGACCTCCATAGGCAGTTCACAACTTGGATATTTGCTTCTCCCAAGCAAGCCAGAGTGAGTATATCTGACTTCCTCTTCTACAACTAGCCAGAGAAAACTGTTTTGAAAGGGTTTGTGCAATTAAGCTAGCCACTGAAAACCTCCCTATTTTAAGTTCAACTAATGTGGGATGTTAATTATATTTGCAATCCCCCATTATAGGAGTACCTAAATAAGTGTTTGCTTGAATACTGGGAGTTTTGTATACAGCAAAGTCAGACTTTTGGAGGGCCATTTTTGGATTCTGTCCTTTGACCCCCAAATATTCATACCCTTCCTTAAATGCAAAATATGTTCACCCTCAAGGTTTCCAAGGATCTTATTCCACTGAAGCATTAGTGGCTTTTTAGATAAGAATAAATCTTATTACTTAGCAGATCTACCAGTAAGTATTCAGCTGTGTGCTCGCCTGCATTTCCAAGCTGACATCACATACTCTATATGTATGACTCGTTTCTCTTAACTCAAATATTCTTGCCATACTATTTTATTCTTGTATCTAGTTTTCTCCAGGGATGTTGCACAATAGCTCATCATTCTCTCTCTTTTTCCCCTTGTCTATGTTGACTGTGTTCCAAGTTATATTCTTCTGTTGGCATCTGCTTAAACTGGCCAGAATAACAGACTTCCATACCTGGATTTTTTTCCTTCCTCTGGCATATTTTCCATTCATCAGAAAAACAATATGGTATCATGACAAGAGTAAGGACCTTGAAGTCAGGTAAATGTAGACTCAGATTTTCTCTCCAACATCTTTTAATGAATGATATGTAGCCTCTCTGAATCCCAATTTCATCTGTACATTTAGGATAATACCTACCATATAGGGCTGTGGAGAGAATTAAATGACATGAGAATTAAATGGCATAGCATGCATAGTATATACCTAATATGAATTCCAGACCCTTATGCTCTTTCTCATCTCCTACCTGACATCATTACCTTCCTTCAATGCTCCCTCCCTCCCTTACCTTCTTTTCTTCTAGACCTCACAGAACATCTAAAATTGGTGCTGGCCAGTATATCACATTAAAAGATTACTACCTTGTGCTCTGGTCTGGTGGCCCAGTTGGTTAGAGCTTCGTCCATTACACCAAGGTCACGGGTTTGATATCCAGTCAAGGCACATACCAGAAGCAACCAATGAATGCATAAATACACTGAGTGACCAGATTATTATGATCTATGAACTCATAAGAATCTGGCCAGTGTATATCCTATATAATAAAAGGCTAATATGCAAAATTTCCCCTCGACCAGGAGTTAGACCAGCAGGCAGACTGGCCAACCGCTCATGTCCCCTCCCCCTGGCCAGGCTGGCAGGACCCCACCCATGCATGAATGAATTCATGCACCAGGGCCTCTAATATATATATATATATATATATATATATATATATATATATATATATACACATACACACACACACACACACACACACACACACACACCCCGAGTGGCCAGTTTATTATGTGTTCAGAAATCACAATAATCTGGCCACTCAGTGTAAGTGGAACAAGAAATTGATGGTCTCTCTCTCTCTCTCTCTCTCTCTCTCTCTCTCTCTCTGTCTCTGTCTCAAATAAATAAATAACTGGAAAAGATAACTATCTTGTAGTTTTATACAAATCTATTCTATTTGAATGCCAACTTACCAAGTGGGTTCTGATACCAACCAATCATTTTCAGACAGGACCATTATAGTGACAATATTCACTCATTTCCTGACACATATTTTTATGCTTCACTTGAAAAATGGGTTTGGATTGTGTTTTCACATAGTATTAGTACATTCTAACAGATTTTTTTTTAATTTTTTTAATAAATCTTTATTGTTCAGATTATTACAGGTGTTCCTCTATTTTTTCCCCCATAGTTCCCCTCCACCTGATTCCCCACCCCACCCCATGCCCTTACCCCCGCCACTGTCTTCATCCATAGGAGTAAGATTTTTGTCCAATCTCTTCCCCCACCCCTCACACCTGCTTCCCATGAGAATCGTCAGTTCACTCCCTTTCTATGTCCCTGATTCTATTATATTCACCAGTCCATTCTGTTCTTCAGATTTTTTATTCACTTGATTTTTAGATTCACTTGTTGGTAGGTATGTATTTGATGTCATTTTGTTGTTCATAATTTTTATCTTTACCTTTTTCTTCTTCTTCCTCTCCTTAAAGAATACCCTTCAGCATTTCATGTAATCCTGATTTGGTGGTGATGAACTCCTTTAGCTTTTTCTTATCTGTGAAGCTCTTTATCTGACCTTCAACTCTGAATGATAGCTTTGCTGGGTAGAGTAATCTTGGCTGTAGGTTCTTGCTGTTCATCACTTTGAATATTTCTTGCCACTCCCTTCTGGCCTGCATAGTTTCTGTTGAGAAATCAGCTGACACTCGTATGGGTACTTCCTTGTAGGTAATTAACTGTTTTTCTCTTGCTGCTTTTAATATTCTCTCTTTGTCTTTTGCCGTTGGCATTTTAATTATGATGTGTCTTGGTGTGGTCCTCTTTGGATTCCTCTTGTATGGGGTTCTGTGCGCTTCCTGGACTTGTACATCTATTTCTTTCACCAGGCAGGGAAAGTTTTCTGTCATTATTTCTTCTAATAGGTTTTCAATATTTTGCTCTCTCCCTTCTTCTGGCACCCCAAAAATTCAGATGTTGGTTTGCTTAAAGTTGTCCCAGAGGCTCCTTACACTATCTTCATATTTTTGGATTCTTTTTTCTTTTTGTTTTTCTGGTTGGATGTTTTTTGTTTCCACATATCTCAGATCTTTGGTTTCATTCTTGGGGTACGTTGATCTACAGTTGAGTTTCTGTATATTCTTTATTTCAGACAGTGTATGCTTCATTTCTGACTGATCCTTTTCCATTTTTTTGGCATTCTCATTAAGCTCCTTGAAGGTCTCATCAAGTTTCTCAGCGGTTTTAAGAAGATTCTTGAGTAACCTTATAAATGTGGTTCTGAACTCTATGTCATCCAGTAGTTTCCTTTCCTCCGTTTCTTTCATTCGTGACATGTTTCTTTGTCTCCTCATTTTGGCTGCTTCCCTGTGTTGATGGAGTAGCTTTGTGTGGTAGGTGACCTATAGGGGGCAGTAGCTCAGCCTCCCCAATCACCTGATGTGGACACTCTTGGTACACCCCTTTGTGGGCTGAGTGCAAAGACTTGGTGCCGTTAAAGCCTTAATTGCTGTTGGTATACTGGGAGGAATTGACCTCCAGGCCAATTAGCTGTGAGCACTCACTGTATCTATAATGGAAGAACTGCTGTGCTGAAGACACACTTATGGGGCAGGACTTGTTTCAGTGGGGCTTTGGTGCTCACTGAGTCTGCCTTTGAATGTGTCACTTATGGATGTGAGGAGTTGAAATCTGGTGTCTCACTCTGACCACTAGGTACACTGGCTTCTGGATCTCCAATGGGGTGCAGTTCAGCTACTGTCTGAGGCCATCCAGCAGGAGCTACAGTGAGAGCTACAGTTTTCTCCTCTTTGCTTGTGGTTTGGAGGTTTTGGAGCTGTCTGACCCAGGCTGCAAGTTTGCTAGGTTAAGCTGCGATAGGGCGGGGCTTTCTTCTGCTAACGCTGCTGCTTGGAGCTTGGGTGGGTTTATAGGTTGTGCAGGGCGGGGTCTCAGGGTGTCACTAGGCTAGGGCGTGGCAAACAGCAATGGCTGCTAGTTAGCCGGCTCTGTGTCCCCAAGGGCATCCCGGAGTCCCGTGCCCCAGTGCCGTAAACAATTATTCCTGTGCGCAGCTCTGCAAGTAAGCCACCCTCACTGGCAGACAGTCCAGCTTTTCCCCGTAGGAGTTTGGGTCCCCCGCGTCTCCCCAGAAACTGGATTTCAGAGTAGTCGGGGGCTTGTCTCCCTTCGGGTTGAAAAAAGCAATGCCCGCCGCCAGCCCGTATCACGCGCCTCCGTACCTCAGCTTTTCAGCGCTCGTGCACGTCTCAATGCTCTTTTCTCTTTCCTTCTAGTTGTAGAACTTCCACTCAGCCAGCTTTCCCGTGGTTCTGGGTGATAGACGTTTTGTTTTTTAGTTGAATTTTTGAAATTGTTGCGCGAGGCAGCAGTTTAGGTGTTTACCTACGCCGCCATCTTGGATTCTCCTAACAGATTTTTGCTCCTTGGAAAAAGAGGTCTGATCTTGAAAGTGTTCCAGATCTATTCCTTATAGAGATGCTTAGAATAAAAGAAGGATTAATGATCAATAATAACTTAACTAAAGAACTGAGGCTGCCCAGAGGAAAATGTTAAGGGCTGCCTGGCACAAGTGAGCACTTTCTGGCAAATTTCTGAAAGTGTGGATATAAAAGGGTCAGAAGTCATCTAAAGTAAGTCATCTACTTAAGTCTGCAGGTCAAAATATTGGGAGTCAGGTTCAGCCATCACAATGAGCTACATTATATGTATGTGACAAAGACTTAACATGGGAATTATATTGTCCTTAGGCTTTTTTTTTTATGTCTAAAGCATGATTTTAACTTGGTGTTGTTTTTTGCAAACATGATGTTGGTTACATGAACAGGGTTTCAGAAATGTCTTCTTTACTTAACATTTCTAGGCTCAACTAATCACCAGAACATGGATGCAAACACTGCTCCCAGAAAAAGACTGGAATGTCATCCAGGGACATCTAGATCCCCCCTCCGTTGCTCAGATGCCTTCTTCAGCGTGGTGCAGTTAAGCAAGGAGATAAGGGGAAGGATAATGCTTCCAGTGAGTTCTAAAGATTAAGACGAGACAGTTCATTAGCTTAGGTAGGTCATGCCAAAGTCCAGCCCTCTTCAGTAAAAAGGCCCATCTCTAAATCATTAGAGAATCAGGGTGCCAAGAAAGCTACTGCATTAGTACAGCATTATAGGCAGGAGGCTTGCATGTGCCAGATGCTTTACAACCATTTTTTTATGAAGTATTACTCATAATATCCTAGGAGATAAATGAACAATATAACCTCCATTCCATAACTAAGGAGCAAACAGACATGGAGGCACTCTGGAAGTTAGTAGCAAGCTAATGTTGAAAACCTGGACCAAACTCCCCAGTCCAATGCCCTTTCTAGTGAACCATTTTGCCTTATAGTATGAATGTACTTAAGTTGATGTAAAACAAGGGTGTAAGTTTAAAGTTTGAGCCCAAGCAAAAGTGACCTTGGTGAATTCAAATTGGACTTCAAGAGGGGAGAGTCTGCTTCCTGCTATTATACAGGACTATTTGATTGATATTAAATGTATTCATTAGGGTACAGTCACAGTTCCTAAAACAAGGGGACCCTAAAACACAGAAGATTAAACAAAGAACTTTATTGTTGTCACATATAATAGTCCAGAGGTATACAACCCACAGCTAGAAGGGCAGCTTTCATCTTTTGAGTCCAAGGTGTCTGCTTCAGTCTCATCATTCCCAACAAGCAGGAAGGGGATAGGAAACAGAACATGACACAGATATTTTACCCCAATGGCCATACTAAGCTGCAAGTGGGACCAGAAAATACAGTCTGGTTGGGTGGCCAAATGCCCAGTGAAACTTGGAAGTTGTGGAAGAGAAGAGTGGACATTGACAGAGAAGTAGTGGTCATTGTCACACTACTTAAGAGGCAAATATCTATAATACTCAGATTCAGTGTTCCATCCTCCATGGCCCAGTGGGAAGAAACAGAGCAATGTCAACTCTGAAGTGATTTAGAAAGAATCTGATGTACAGGCCTGAAAGTATGACCTAGATAAACTACTTACTAGATAAACTACTAGTAAGTTCTGGTATCTGCTCTGTCATATGTTAGCTATGCAATCTTGGGCAAGTGATCCAAATTCTGAATCTCAGTTTCCTCATTCAAAAACTTAAAAATTAGACCTGGTGATCCCTAGCCGGTTTTGCTCAGTGGATAGAGGGTCAGCCTGCAGACTAAAGGGTCCTGGATTAGATTCCGGTCAAGGGCATATGCCTGGATTGCAGGCATGCAGGAGGCCGATCAATGATTATTTCTCATCATTGATGTTTCTAACTCTCACTCCCTCTCCTTTCCTTTCTGAAATCAATAAAAAAAATATTTTTTAAAAAGTGGACCTGGTGATACATCTAGATGTTACACTTAGTGATGTCAGGGTAGACAATAAAACAGGTAGACTTTGTAATGTTACATATCCCCTCAAGCTGACCAGTAAATGACCAGAACTCACATCATGGCAAGTTTTCAGTCTTCAGTGGAATATATAAAATGAGCCCACTTTATAAAAATTATTGCATACTTTAGTATGTAAATGTGTCTCTCTTTTGTAAATGAATCTTGAATGATCATAAAGTTTTAATTTTTATTTTATTTTATTGATTTTTTACATCGATCAGCTGCCTCCTGCACACCTCCTACTGGGGATGTGCCCGCAACCCAGGTACATGCCCTTGACCGGAATCGAACCTGGGACCTCTCAGTGCACAGGCCGACGCTCTATCCACTGAGCCAAACCGGTTAGGGCATAAAGTTTTAATTTTACAGAAATATTTACCAGTCATACTCATAGGTTAAAAAATACTTTATTTTTTATATATATTTTTTTTATTGACTTCAGAGAGGAAGTGAGAGGGAGAGAGAGATAGAAACATCAATGATGAGAGAGTATCATTGGCTGGCTGCCTCCCACAGGCCCCCCACTGGGGATCGAGCCCACAACCTGGGCATCTGTCCTGACTGGGAATTGAACCATGACCTCCTGATTCATAGGTCGACACTCAATCACTGAGTCACACCAGCTGGGCTCTATTTTCTTAAACAAACTTTCAGTTACCTTCAATAAAGAAACAAGAATATCTGTATAGTTCTAGTGGAACACTACCTAATTTCATCTATAAGCAAAATTACCATGAATACTTTACCAAGGGTTAATACAAAGCATATTAAGTACTTTAGACTATACTAATCTTCATAGTGAGTACCTACGTGTTACACATACTTTCCTCTGTTACGTTCATATACCTATCTCCCATTAGTGTGGGAAGTACAGAAGTCTGGCTTCTGGAAATAAAATATAACTGAACCAGAATTCCCTATAGAGCCTGCTGAATATTTTAAACATATTCTTATCAGTCAACAATCATCATCCTTTGAGTGTCATTCAAAGTTAATGTTATTGACTACAATAGATGATCTAGCTGATGGTGGTGAGTTATAACCAACAAAGCTGCTATTCTTATATATGTAGTAAAATGGCTCTGAATGTATTTCTGTCTTTTTTTTTTTTTTTTTAATCCTCACCCAAGAAATGCGGCTATTTTTCCCATTGATTTTTTTAAAATACATTTTTATTGATTTCAGAGAGGAAGTGAGGGGGAGAGAGATAGAAATATCAATGATGAGAGAGAATCATTGATTGGCTGCCTGTTGCATGCCCCCAACTGGGGATCAAGGCCACAACCCAAGGATGTGCCCTTGACTGGAATCAAACCGGGAATCCTTCAGTCTGCAGGCTGATGCTCTATCCACTGAAAGAAACCAGCTAGGGCTCCCATTGATTTTTTAGAGAGACTGGAAGGGGTGGGGGTGGGAAGGGAGAGAGAGAGAGAGACATCAGCATGAGAGATTCACCAATTGGTTGCCTCCAACTCACACCCTGCCTGGAGTTGGGGATTGAACTTGTAACTGAGATACATGCCCTTGACCAGGAATCAAACCTGAGACTCTGGTCCACCAGCCAACACTCTAACCACTGAGCAAAACTGGCCAGGGCTGAATGCATTTCTAACAATAGCAATGTAAAATTAATGGAAATAATATGTTGCCTTTCAAGATGACTACTTTTGAAGGCAAAAACTTGTGGATGTTCCATTTGACTTGACTTCTTTTACAAAATTCTCACTGCTTTGCCCTGGTCAACGTGGCTCAAAAGCTAGCGGGTTTGATTCCTGGTCAGGCCACACCTAGGTTTTGGGTTCAATCCCCAGTCAGGGTACATGCAGAAAGCAACCAATGTTTCTCATTCACATTTATGTTTCTCTCTCTCCCCCTCTTCCTCTCTCTAAAACAATCAATTAAAAATTTTAATACTCATTACTTTATAATCTACACTGAGTGGCCAGATTATTATGATCTCTGAATGCATAATAATCTGGCCACTATATATACATATGTATGTATGTATATTAGAGGCCCGGTGCATGAATTTGTGCATGGGTGGGGTCCGGCCATCCTGGCCAGGGGGAGGGGACATGGGCAGTTGGCCAGCCTGCCTGCTGGTAGAACTCCTAGTCAAGGGGGAAATTTGCATATTAGCCTTTTATTATATAGGATATACACCGAGTGGCCAGATTATTATGCATTCAGAGATCATAATAATCTGGCCACTCAGTGTATATATATAAAAGGCTAAGCAACCATCCAACCAGCCAACCGGCTGGTAGCTATGATGTGCACTGACCACCAGGGGGCAGACGCTCAATGCAGGAGCTGCTGAGCTGCCGTGACTTGGCAGCTGCAGTTCTTGGGTGATGCACCCAGAACCAGAGAGGAGGGAGCCCCATTCCGGGGTGTGTCACCCAAGAACCACCCTCTTGCAATCCGGGACCCCTCGAGGGATGTCAGAGAACTGGTTTCAGCCCAATTCCCACAGGCCAGGCTGAAGGACCCCACACTGGGCCTCTAGTTAGATAATAATTACATAGTGTGTGAAATGAATGCCTCCCAAGTACTAGCCATTTTGCTAAATATTTTTACTAGTATGTGGATTTATCATCTCAACTTCAAGGAGGTATGTCTGTCTCCATTTCCTATGGCAGAATCTGAAAATTGTCTTGTAACATCCATCCTCTCATTCTTCCTTACAAAAGCCTCTATTTTATTTTTTAAATATGTTTTATTGAATTTAGAGAAAGAGAAAGGGAGAGGGAGAGAAAGAGGAACACCAATAATGAGAGGGAATCATGGATCGGCTGCCTCCTGCACGCCCCCTACTAGGGATCGGACCCACAACCCGGGCATATGCCCTGATTGGGAATCGATCCCTGACCTCCTGGTTCATAGGTTGATGCTCAACCACTGAGCCACACCAGCTGGTCAAGAGCCTCTATTTTATGTGAAACATTAATGTGCCCAACCAAAGAACTAATTTACCAGATTACTTGCAAGTAGCAGTGGCCAATGAGAGGATAAACAGGAGTTGTTCAGTGAAGCTTTCAAAAGAAGGAGGGCAGATTGAATGCATGTGCCCCTTTGTCCTTTCCTTTTTCTCCTGCTGCCTGGAATTTAGATGAGATGACTGGAGCACCAACTGCCATATTGTAATTTGTGAATGGAAACCACAGACTGAAGATGGCAAAGGATAAAGATAAAAGAAACCTGGGTGTCTGGTAAAACATGGAGCTGCCATTCCAGCCCATGCCTGTCTACCACCAGCCTTACTCTAGACAAGAGAAAAATAAATTCATAAGGACTAAGCCACTAGTATCTGGGATGTTTTTGTTTATACTTTTGAACCTAAACCTAACTCATTATATGTACCTTTCTTCATTCTTACATATAAGAGAGTTAAGGGTTGGAGGGCAGCTTGTCTAAGGCCCAAGAACTAGGCAAGTGGAGAGCCAGGACTCAAGCCCAGAAAATCTGACATCAGAAATACCTACCTCTTAGTGCCCACTCATAATTTAAGTTTTCTGAGTAAGAATAGACACATTTGTCCATTCACTTTTATTTAGCCCCAACAAAATGCTATAAAAGAACAGAAATGACAGAAGGTAAAATAAGATGAACTCTCTAATAATCCAGTGTTCTAAGATTACTAAGTAATTAAGCACATGATTTATCTGCTATATAAGTTAATAAAACTGATGTAAAGACCAATATTTAATGGTGAAAGTTAACTCCCCTCCCACACCAGACTTCAGAAAAGACTTCTCAGGATGCCAGTGATGTACTCAGACCCTGTGTGCCCCTCCAAAGACATACTAGTACATCTTTCTACGCATGAAGTCTTCTTGCCAGCCTGGTCTACTTCGCAACAGTAGCAGCCTCAATTTCCTGAATTGTCACTGCTGGGAAAGGAAGACATAGGCCGGCAGTGACATATAGAAGATATTCTGCCCCTGTAAGTAAATAATGGTCAAGCATGTAAGAGCTATAGTTTATTCACAAAAGAATTGCAGAGAAGCATAGTTTTTCCATTCGAAACTACATTCTCCCATGACTTTAGATGATAACCAAGAGCAACCAAAGTCTCATGTATGGTTTCAATGCCAACCAAAATGAAATTCTACAGCATCCACCACATTTTATTGCACTAACTAGAATGAACCCAAAATAGTTTCAATGAGATGAAGGCCTATAACTGCACAGGAAAAGAGGTCAGATTGCAGTATGGGCCTTTCTGTCTTCCCAGAAATGACTTAGGCTACCACCTAATCACAAGAGTCAGCCTGACCCTGAAATCACTGAAAGAGATCACGAACAAATCAGAGCTAGCTGCAGAAAGACCAAAACTCATGGGCTTGCTCATATGAAAACAAAGTAACCATGGGACAAATACCTCCGAAACTAATTCAGGGCCAGGTGAGTTATGGATGGAAACATATCTAGATTTTTCTATTTTTCCCTAGGAGTTTTGAATTGCACTTCTCAACCTTTCTGCTGGATATATACCTTTTTTTCCTCTAGATCTATCCTTCTCCACCCAAAAGGCTGATCAATAAGGACTATATCAAATGGCTCTCCTGTATTCTGGTTGGGTTTGGATAAAGGGGAGCACTAGCAGGTGATAAAGGAAGGGAATCTATTTTATTCAGCTCTAGCTACTATAATAAATACCACAGATTGGGTGGTTTAAACAATAGCAAGTACTCCAGCCTGTTTGGCTCAGTGGATAGAACGTCAGTCTGTGGAGAAGGGTGCCAAGTTTGAGAACCCAATCAAGGGCACATACGTCAGTTGCAGAATAGATCCCAGGGCCTGGTAAGGGCTTGTGTGGGAGGCAACCAATCAATGTGTCTCTCTCACATCAATGTTTCTCTCTCTCTACCTCTCCCCTTCCCTTCCACTCTCTCTAAAAATTAATAGAAAAATATCCTTAAGTGAGAATTAATGAAACAAACAAATGAAAAAACAATAGCAAGTTATTTATCACAGTTCTATAGGCTAGAAGTCCAGGATCAAGATGCCAGCCAATTCTGGTGAGAGCTCTCCTCTTAGTTTGCAGAAGGATACCTTCTTGCTATGTCTTTACTTGGTAGAGAGAAGACCCAACTCTCTGGTGTCTATTACAGGAACAATAATTTCAGCAAGTCAGGGCCCCACCCATGTGACCCTTTTTAGGCTTAATTACCTCCTTATAAACCCTGTTTCCAAATACAGCCACACTGAGGGTTAGGGCTTCAACATGTGAGTTAGAAAGAAACACAAGTCAATCCCTTACAGTCAAAGTCTACATTCCAGAGGGATACTGCAAGCTGCCAGAGCCCCTCAACTGAAGTTCACAGCTCCTGTCAGCAGCCTCCTCCTAGAGCTGTCTCTCTAGAATTTCTAGTAACCATTTCCTTACCTCACTCCTTCTACCCTACTGATTGTGATGGCGACCCACAGAAATCTCCCTTGTGGTTCCCCCTACTTCCTGCCTTGCAACTACTTTATAAACTCTCTTCAAGCAACCCAGTTGGAATGTGCCTTTCTTTTCCTGCCCAGGCCCAAAAATAACTTTTGAATAGGTGTAAATAGGTACATGAAAGTCCAGAGAGTCCTGAAATGGGAATGAATGGATCTGCAAGAGTTCTAGCAATATTCCAACATTCATCCACTGCATGGCAGGACAAGCCATCCAAGTTCTCTGCATCTTGACATTCTTCTTGATGATATAAGCTCATTCTACAGATCTCCTTCACTTTCCTTGCCCTTCCTTCTTCCTTTTCCTCTTTTTATTTCTTTTCCTTCTCCACATGCATAGCTTCCCCATTCACACCACACAAATCCCAAATATCAACAGATAAAGAATAAAGGACAATAAGAGTTAGAAAGGAAACAAAAAATCATTTCTTTTCTCCCCACACATCTTAGTCTCAGAACCACTACAAAACCAGACTCGTCAAATTCCATTTAAAATCTTAAAATGGATGTAAAACTACTTGCCAAGATGGTAATTGGCATGAATTACAACTTCATTGTTAAACAGCTCAGGTTAAAATTTCTTTTGATTATTAGCATGCCCAAGGTTAGGAAACTACAAATGGGTCAGCTAATTCTAAAACATTCCACCCTGGACTTCTGTGCACATTAATTAACACAAAACTGCCACAAATGTAGAACAATGTTGGAACCTCTGTTCAGAAAAGAATTCAGCCAATTTATGGTGTCAACCACTTGTGCATCTTGGAGTCTCAGACAAAACAGAGCTCTAAATTCTCCCATTTCCAATTATGTAAACCACAAAATCAGCTGTTGCTAAATGTATGCATAAATATAATCCCCAATTTTCCAAGTTAAACCTGGATGTACTTCAGTGATACAGATAAGGCAATCCTCAGAACATGGTAGGCTAGAGTTTAAGGTCAAACCTTGCTCTGTAGCCGGCTACCTATAGACAAGTTACAGGAGTTACCTGGGCTTCAGTTTTCTCATTCATATAGTAAGGCTAAAAATGCCTACCTAATCTAGCAATCCCACTTCTGGGCATATACTCCAAAGAACTGAAAGCAGGGTCTTGAAGAGATATTTGTACACCCATGTTCATAGCAGTATTATTCACAATAGCCAAGAAATGGAAACAACCCAAGTCTCTATTGATGGATGAATAGATAAGCAAAATGTGTTATATCAATATAATAGGATATCATTCTGCAAAAAAGAAAGGTAATCCTGGTGGGTGAGGGTCAAGATGACAGAGTAGGAAGACCCTGAACTCATACTCTGCCATGGACAACAAAACTACAACATATAGAACAACTGTTGCTGAGAATGACATGGAGACCAGCTAAACAGATTTTATGTAACTAAGGATATAAAAGAAAACCACATCAAGATGGGTAAGAGGGTCAGAGACTCAGTTTAGTCAGGACCCCCACCCCCGGTATGATGATCCACAAGTAAGAGGGATATCACAACCAAGGAGGTCCCTGTGAGGCACAAGGGGTCTTAGTCCCACATTAGGCTCCCCAGCTTGGGAGACCTGCACTGAGAAGAGGAACTCCCATAACATCTGGCCTTGAAAATCAGCTGAGCTAACATACAAGAGAGTTGAGCTATAGAAAACTGAGACCCACTCTCAAAGGGTTTGTGCACAAACTCACCCACTCTGAGTTCCAGTGCAGAGCCAGCAGTTTGAAAAGTACCTGGTCATATGTGAGGAAATTACTTTGACTAATTTTAGGGTGAGTGCCAGAGAGGCAGTTATCAGTGGGAAATTTCTCTAGAGACAGAAGTGCTAATGGGTACCATTATTTCTTTGTTTCTTTTATTTTGCTCTCCTTCCACCTAGGCAGGCAGGCTATAAATCTGACAATCTCCATTAACCTGGTTAATACTTTTGGCCCCACCCCAGCCTTTCCCTGAGGTCCAACCCTGCCTAATCTGTCAACCCCCAATAGAACCCCTCCCTGGGGCTCTGACATATCCTACAGGCAGTCTCAGCACTCCAGAGCCCTACCAAAGTGGTTTCACTTCAGAGGCCAGCCCCACACACCAGAACATCTGCAACAGTCATGGATGGGCTTTGAAACCAGTTGGGCTGGTGCCCTCCCTACCCATTATTGTGCCAAGAGCAATCATGGGCCAACTACAACAGGAGCGTACACACAACCCACACAGGAGACAGCCCTGGAACACCTGGCTTTAGTGACCAAGGAGAATTGTGCTACTAGGCCCTATAGGATACCTTCTACATGTGGCCATTCATTGAAGACTGAAAGACATAGCTAATCTACCTAATACATAGAAACAAACCCAAAGAGGTAGACAAAAGGAGGAAGCAAAGGAATATTTCTAAATGAAAGAACAAGATAAAACCCCAGAAATAGAACAAAATGAAACAGACATAAACAATCTACCAAATAAAGAGTTCGAGGTGATTGTTATAAAGATGCTCAATGAATTCAGGAGAATGAATGAACTCAGTGAAAACATCAACAAAGAGATAGAAAACACTAAAAAAAGAGTCAATCAGAACTGAAGAATACAATAACTAAAATGAAAAAATGCACAGAAGGAATCAACAACAGATTAGGTAATGCAGAAGAATGAATCAGCAATCAGAAAAACAAGGTAGTAGAAATCATCTAATTGAAACCAAAAAAAAAGAATTTTAACTCTTGGAAAACATTAAACATACTAACACTTGCATTATAGGGACAGAGAAAGAAACAAAAAATCAATTTATAGATAACTTTGTCATCATACAAAGTTATTACAATATTATTGACTATATTCCTATGCTGTACAATACATCCCATGATTTATTTCTTTTATAATCGCAGATTTGTATCTCTTAACCCCTTCACCTATCACACTCAGCCCCCATCTTTTCTGGGAACCATCATGTGTTCTCTGTGTCTATGAGTCTGTTTCTGTTTTGTTTATTCATTTATTTGGGGGGTTTTAGATTTACATATAGTAAGTGAAATTTTATGGTATTTCTCTTTCTCTGTCTGAATTCTTTTGCTTACCATAATATCTTCTAAGTCCATTTATGTTGTTTCAAATGGCAAGACTTCATTCTTTTGTATGGCTAATATTCCTGTGTATGTGTGCATGTGTGTGTGTGTGTGTGTGTGTGTGTGTGTGTGTGTGTGTGTGTGTATCACACATCTTTAACCATCCATCTGTCCTTGGACACTTAAGTTGCTTCCATATCTCAACTATTGTAAATAATGCTAAAATGAACATAGGGATGTATATATCCTTTTGGATGGGAACTTTTAAGACCTCTCTTAGCAACTTTCAAATATACAATAATATACTGTTAACTATGGTCATCATGTAGTACATTATATCCCTAGGACTTCCTGTACCTTTTTAACACCTTCACCCATTTCTCCCATTTGCGTTTATTTTTATATGAAAAGCATCCAAATAACTTTTTTTTCAAAATCAGTTCATTATAGTGATCTCTCTTTTATCCCTCTTATCATTTTATAGCCTTTTGTTTATTTCCATGACCTTCTATCTTGAGAGGCTTTGGTTTCCATGCATTTTCTCTCTTCTCTCCCTATCTTCATGCAAGATCACCCATGTCTACATGTCTGTTTGGGAGTACCAAAGGCTTATTACTGCTGCTGATGAAGCCACAGTTTGGCTAGTGAGGGTTGCAATTTCAGATCAGCAACTAGGGGCAATGGTAAAATTTACTCTGAATTGCTTCCCCCAACCTTTCTGACGGTTCTTTCTTAACCCAGCAATTAGTCGAAATGAAGATACTAAAATAACTATTGAATACTTAGTGTACTTATCTGTAGGAAGTGTTTGGATTTTAGAAAGAGATGAAAGACAAATAGGATTTTAGCCCCCTTAAAATGCCTACCTTCCCTTTGTTTTGCTTTTTTTCATCTCTAATTCTTTTTTGTCTTCCAGAGGGAGAGTTGTTGTTGTTGTTGTTGATGTGTGTGTGTGTGTGTGTGTGTGTGTTATGTGTTTTTAATTGTAAAAAATGCACAGCCGGAAGAGGAGAGGAAATGGAATTATAGGTGAAATGGGTAACCACCCTAGCAGCAGGGCACGTGTTAGAGAGCACTGTATCTCCTTACATCCTAAACCTGGGCCTGAGCTACCCCACTACTGCAGCCCCATCAGGACACCACCCCCACTCTTTGATATGCTAATCATGGTTGTGGGTTGGTTGGAGCTGGCAAGAGAGCAGAGGCTTTCAGATGGCTGACACATTACAAAGCTGCAAACTTCAAAGCCCAGTTTAAAAGGTTCTGTTCTCATCCAGCAAAATCAGTTTGCTTTTTACAATGCTGAATTGAAAATCCCAACAAATTAGAGTGGAATCTTAAACAATGAAGCAGGCCCAACTCAGAAATAAGGAACCAATCAATGCTATCAACATGGCTTCTATCTGTCCTTAGGACTTTAATCATTTCCAGATGATAGCATGCATCTAATTAGGGTCCTCTGACAGCTCTCTCTTCCACCAGGGCCCAAAGAAAAGAACAAACCAAAGGCTTTGAGGCTGGAGTCCAAAGTTTTGACTCATCAGCAGGTAACACTACCTTGAACCAGGCTGCGACATTTCTGGGAGAAAGGAAGTCCAGCGGAGTGTAGGACTTCAAGGAATGCAACTTTGATCTCTTAGAAACACAGATATGATTTGCAAATTTCTCTTAGATCTCTTTACTTCTGACAAAAACTGAGATACCTCAGCAGGGTTGGCCTTAGAAGTTTATAAAGTGCCCACTTTCCCTCATCATCTTATTTTGTGAAATGTCCATCCAGGACTGACCCTAATATATCCCACACCCAACCAACAATTATACCATTTTTTAAATTTTATTTCTTTGGCTTGTTAAAAAAAAAAAAATTCAACTGAGTACATTTGAAGACCTAATTGACTTTATTTGACAATTCATGAATCGGGCAGCATCCCATCAAGCAGATGGAAAGGAGCTTTGAGAAGCTGTACAAAATGGGAGGCTTTTATGGGCAAAGGAGGAAAAGAATAAATTGTTTCAGGCAAGGTCACCTTCCTTTAGGGGAAAAAAGGGGCCTAGCAGTAGTGCTGACCAGGTAATTCTAGACTGACCGGTTATGATTATGTTTCTTCGGGAGACTGAAACTGAAGTTAGGTGAGGTATTAAGTTTGGTTTGGTGATGTAAGGCTTAGCAGGAATGACTTCACTTGTGGCCTGTAGTTTCTTTTTAACAAGTTCTTGGAAATTATTTTAGTCTTCGTCCTAAAGAAGACCAGGTGGCTTAAACAACAGAAATTTATTTTCTTACAGTTTTGGAGACTAGAAGTACAAGATCATAAAACCTCTTTATTGTGAGCTCATTGAGGTGCCCTCTGGTGTCTCTTCCTCCTTTGATAACAACAATAATTTTTTCGAATTAGGGCCCCACCCTTGTGATCTCATTTAACTTTAATTGCCTCTTTATGGGCCCTGTCTTCAAATAAAGTCATATTGAGGGTTAGAGCTTAAAGGAGATTAGAATATGCCACCCCAAGATATGCCACTTTGGCATTAGGATGATTTTGAGCTGAAGGCAATCAGCAGATACAGAAAGAAACCTTCTCAGAGTTTCCCTATCTGACAAAAAGCAGCAAGTTCTGGGAGAAAAAGCTGCCATAAATTCTCTATTTAGGTTGAATTTACTCCCAGAAGGAAAAGTAGAAATAAAACCTACCTCAAATCCCTTCTCCATGAAAGTTTAATGGCCCTTAAGGAGACAGAAAGACCACTCATATCTGTATGGACAAACATTATCACAAACTTTCTTATCTCTTGTTTGTTCTTCTAAAAACCCTTTTGTCTTTCCTACAGAAACCTATTTGTTCTTCCATAAAAGCCTCTTCTCTCCTCTCCCTTGCCCCTACTGTTGTGGGGTCGAACCCTGGAGTCAGAATAAGACCACTGGAGGCTGATGCTCCGGCTAAGGTCCCCAAAAGGAGGGAGAGCCTCCAGCCCCTTCTGGGGGGTCCCTCTCTCCTCCCTCTCGGGTATCTCGCCGGGGCCTCCAAATGTTGTGGTGCGACCCGCAAATGAAGACCGCCAGGCAGCCAAATTGAAATTTAGGAAGCCTTTATTACGAACTCGAGCCCGGGCCCGTGTCTCCACTGACACAGCAGGGAGCAGTGCGAGCGCTGAACACTTGGAGCAAGCAAGTTTTATCCCCAAAGCAGCGGGATTTGGCAGAACCTGATTGGTTAAAAAGTCAGTTACATTACTTATAATAATGGAAGATTTTTAGTTGAACAAGCAATTACAAAAGTCACAAAGCATGGGAGAATGTAGTTACAGAGCAAAGTTAATAATCTCTAAAAGTCATCTACAGTTTCTACTCCTGGAGCTACTGAGTCAGTGGGAATCAATCTCCTGTAGTTCTGGTCCACAGGCACAGAAAAATTACCTTTGTGATGTGGGATGGATTTACTTTAAAACAAAGGGCAGGAGTCATGCCTGGCTGGAGCATGACGAACCACATGCTTCTGAGTGTGGGTCACCTACCAAACCTTAATATACAGTTGGGGTCTCTGTCCTGACTTGGGGTCACTTACGCCAGAACACTACTAAATTTGGTATATAAGCCAGTAGCTGTAATCATTTAAGCAGCCAGATACTTCTTTTCTCAGCTCCCATACACATATTAATAAACCTTTTTTCCCACTGTTAATCTACCTCTTCTCAGTTTAATTCACAGGCCTCCATTTTTTTCAGAACATAAGAAGATAGATAAAAAAAATTTTCTCACACTGGCCATTGTAGCTCAGTTGGTTGGGTGTTATCCCATGCTGGTTCAATTCCCAGTCAGGGCACATGCCCCTGGTAGACAATCAAACATTGAACGATGTCCTCCCTCTTCCTTCTTCTCTCTCTCCCTCTCTAAAAGTCAATAAAAAAATTTTTAATTTTTTTCTTTCCTACAGGCTTCAACATATGAATTTGGATTGTAGGTCAGAGGGTACAAAATTTAGCCTATAGCAGTCTTCAAGCTTCCTCAGTTAACTAAACCCTTACACGTACCTTTGAAGAATGGACACAGCAAGCTAGGGGCAGAGCTGTGTCCATGAGGAGAGAGTGAGAGGGGACTGAGGAGTGATGAGCTCTAACGAAGATGGCTGCATGCCTCTTCCTCTCTCACACTTTTACCTCCAGTCTTATTAGCTTTCCATTTTTATCTTAAAAGGACGATATTTTCCACTGGCTAATGGGTATTTGTGTTGACATGCATGAGTTACAGGATGGTAGAGAAGGTTGAAACAATATTGTTATATCTTTTAATGATAGCACAATATTGAAATAGGAATTTTTAAGGGTGAAAAAGGTAGGTTTAGGGAATTTTTTAAATTAAGGGGGGGTCCATGGGAGAAACACAGGGCAACAGAGCTACAAAGGCTACGTTTCCATAAGACAAGGAAGGAGGGAGCCAGCAGAAGTTACATTTCCATAAGACAAGGGAACTGAGAGTAGCCAAAGGTCTATATTTATAAAATAAAGAAGGAAGGCCTCACACCTCCCATGCGAGGTTTGACCTTTGAGCTCAGGAGTTTGCTATAGTGACCAACCAGAGGGGATATCAGGACACAGGAACTTGCAGCCTTTATAAACCTTGGAAGGAGGAACTCCGTGGGACTCTTTCCCCCTCCCCACGTGGGAGTCTGTGCTGTGACATTCTTTCCCCTTCCCCACGTGGGAGTCTGTACTTGTTCTTCAATAAATTTCCACCTTTGCTATACCATCTTCCATCCATGGATTCATTTTTCAACTGCAACGGATAAAGAGCCCGGTTACCATCCTGCCCAGGGGAACACCGCGTTCCTGTCCAAAAATCCTGTATCAATATGACATCCCAAAATATGCTTCTTTGGGATAAGAATTATTTTGAGCTAATTATTTAAAACACACACACAAATCAGCAAACAAGAGAAGCTCTGAAAACCAAGTAGAAGTTACTCTTTTGCAGGAGACATTTACATGTATACTGGGAAATCTCCATCTGTAAGGGTGGTTTCCTCTCAGTACCAGGAAAAGAAGGATGACTAAATCTCTAGAAACTCTTGTCAATGGGGAAGAATTAAATCTGTATAATAACCTTACCCTTATTTCCTGTGCTTTTTCTGCGTAGTTCCCATTACTGGTCTCTCAACACCCCAACATCCCCTTTTGTCTTTAACTGGAAATGATACTTTATGGTGGTGGCCTGGGCCATTTGGGGAGTTGCTCAGTTTTCCTGGATATTTCCCATTTATACATGAGGTATACATGTATTAAACTTCTGTTTGTTTTTTTCCAGTTAATTTGTCTTTCATTATGAGGGATGGGTGTCAGGGATGTCTCAGCCAAGAATTTAGAAAGGTAAAAAAACAAAGATAACTGCATTTTTTAAATACTTAGAAAGAAACATTGGGAGGAAACACAGCAAATGGTCTTTTTCCTGTATAGATAGCAGCCTAAATCATTGCATCCTTTGAAATTTCCATAAGTCTCATTCAAGCCAGAGGAAAGTCTGGGATACTTCCAACCAAGACTGTCTGGGATCTTCCCTCAGATCTCCAAGAATCCCTGTGGGTTTAGCTTCTCAGATCTGCTGGTCCCACTTTCAGTTTTTTCTTAACTTTCAGTCCCACTGACATCTTGCCTTCCTCAGCTCTTCTCCCTGCTCTTAAAAAAAACACACCATTTACACATGGGTTTGGGTATGACAGACTTTACTGAAGGTGTAGGAAATTGCTGAAGAGGGGGCAGAGGAGGGTGCACATTTCATTACAGCACTTAAAATTTCTCCAGCCATCCCTACCCTGATGAATTTCTCAACCACCACCTGGCTGTCACACCCAGTCAACTCACTCCACCACCCTCACCTCCCTCCCTCTGCTCACTTCCTTTCTTCCTCCATCAACACCCACAAATTCCTCTACATTCTTATGCAGAATGGTATAACTACTTTCTGCATCTCCAGGGTCTCCATCTATTCACCTAGGTCAGTGGTTGGCAAACTCATTAGTCAACAGAGCCAAATATCAACAGTACAATGACTGAAATTTCTTTTGAGAGCCAAATTTTTTAAACTTAAATTTCTTCTAATGCCACTTCTTCAAAATAGACTCGCCCAGGCCATGGTATTTTGTGGAAGAGCCCCATTCAAGGGGCCAAAGAGCTGCATGTGGCCTGCGAGCCGCAGTTTGCCGACCACGGGCCTAGGTCATGTCCTCCCCCTTGGTATTCTACCTAACAAAAGGCAACTTACTCTACAGAGGAATTCTGTCACTCCTTGAGGGGCAGAAACAGCTTCAGTCAGCTGTGGTTTAAAATAGGTTTATCTCTGCCAGCTGGTATGGCTCAGTGGTTGAGCACGGACCAGAAGGTCACAGTTCAATTCCTGGTCAGGGCACATGCCAGGGTTGGGGACTCAATCCAAGTAAGAGGCATGCAGGAAGCAGCCAATAGATGATTCTGTCTCATCATTGATGTTTCTATCTCTCTCTCTCCCTCTCCCTTCCTGAAATCAATTTTTAAAAAATAAAATAGTTTTACCTCTACTACAAGTATTTTTCAAACTTCCCCAACAGCATGTATTAACTTTAAAAAGGGGGTGAAGGGGGTAAGCATTCACATAACTATAGGCCAGTGGTTGTCAACCAGGGGTGATTTTGCACCTTTAGGGGACATTTGGCAATGTCTGGAGACATTTTTGATAATCATAACTGTGAGAGCAGGGAAAACTGTTAAACATTCTACAATGCACAGGACAGCCTCCTTCAACAAGGAATGATCCCAAAATGTTGAGAATGCTGAGATTGAGTAAATTCTGCTGTAGGCCAATAAGCATCTAAAGAGAGTAATGCCGTGACTCTCGCTTCCCCTTTTTAGAGTGGGACCAACTAAAGGAAGCCATTTTCTTTATGTTGGCAGAACAACAACTAGGAATTATTGAGATCTTACTCTGTTCCTAACAACCCTGTAAGGCAAGTAACTGTCCAATTATCATCCCTTTTCTAAGGATGAGGCCACCAAACTGAGCCCTGGAGGGGGTAAATAATTTGCCAAGGTCACATAGACAATAAGTGATAGGCCTAGGGTAACCTGAGACAAAGATGTATGTGTCAGGCAGGGAAGAGATCTTGCTAACATTCACAATTTAGTCTTAAACTTGCCACATACAGATATTTCTTGCATTTCTACCCAAATGCTGAGCAAACGGAAGGTTCTAAAGGAAAGAAACTGAAGCTTTGGTGCATCAATCCAAAATTGTGAAGGGCTGTTTGTGTTTTGTAGACAGAACTTTAAAAGTACATTTCATTTGGGAGATTTGTTTTTTTGTTTTTTAAAATTAGTTAATTGTTATTGGTACACAAAGTATGTGTATTTAAATACTTCTAAAGATGTATTTTTAAATATGAGGGGAAGAGAAAGCAAACTAGGGAATTCAACCAAATGTTTAAAGAAGAATTAATACCAATTCTACACAATCTCTTCTGGGGGTGGTGGCGGGGGGGGGGGCGGGAATTCATAATATGCTAATTAGACCAAGCAGTAGAAAGACCGTCCCATTGATCTTCCAGACAAAGCCAGGGCTGCAAGGGCCAAGCCCCTTGCATGAATTTCATGCATCAGGCCTCTAGTAGGAAATAAGGGAACACTTCCCAGTCCACTGTATGAAGCTAGTATTAGCCTGATATCAAAACTGAACGAAGTACAAAAAATGAAAACTATAGACATATCCCTTATTAACATAGT
The DNA here is from genome assembly GCA_026230045.1 of Corynorhinus townsendii. Classification (NCBI taxonomy): domain Eukaryota; kingdom Metazoa; phylum Chordata; class Mammalia; order Chiroptera; family Vespertilionidae; genus Corynorhinus; species Corynorhinus townsendii. The sequence goes on from JAPDVU010000002.1 coordinate 139,280,071, forward strand.
TGCAAAAAATCCTTAGCAAAATATTAGCAAATAGAATTAATCAATATCCAAGAATTATTTACCTTGGCCGAATATGGTTTATTTCAGGAATCCAAGACTGGTTCAATCAATATAATCTACCATATTAGCAAGCTAAAGTAGAAAAAATTACATGATCATATCATTCAATTCAGAGAAAGCATTTGACAAAATTCAACACGCATTCATGATTTTTAAAATTCTCAGAAAATAGGAATAGAGGGAAACTACTTCAACTTGGTAAATAACATACAGAAAAAAAATCATAAACCTATAGTTAACATTATGCTTAATGGTGAAAGACTAAATATTTCCCCACAAAGATCAGGAACAAGGTAAGGATGTCTGCTCTCATCATTCTTTTTTTTTTTTTCTTATAAAACTTTATTGTTCAGATTATTACAGGTGTTCCACTTTCCCCCCCCCCCATAGCTCCCCTCCACCTGATTCCCACCCCACCCCATGCCCTTACCCCCCGCCACTGTCTTCATCCATAGGAGTAAGATTTTTGTCCAATCTCTTCCCCCACCCCTCACACCTGCTTCCCCTGAGAATCGTCAGTCCACTCCCTTTCTATGTCCCTGATTCTATTATATTCACCAGTCCATTTTGTTCTTCAGAGTTTTTATTCACTTGATTTTTAGATTCACTTGTTGGTAGGTATGTATTTGATGTCATTTTGTTGTTCATAATTTTTATCTTTACTTTTTTCTTCTTCTTCCTCTTCTTAAAGAATACCCTTCAGCATTTCATGTAATCCTGGTTTGGTGGTGATGAACTCCTTTAGCTTTTTCTTGTCTGTGAAGCTCTTTATCTGACCTTCAACTCTGAATGATAGCTTTGCTGGGTAGAGTAATCTTGGTTATAGGTTCTTGCTGTTCATCACTTTGAATATTTCTTGCCACTCCCTTCTGGCCTGCATAGTTTCTGTTGAGAAATCAGCTGACAGTCGTATGGGTACTCCCTTGTAGGTAATTAACTGTTTTTGTCTTGCTGCTTTTAATATTCTCTCTTTGTCTTTTGCCCTTGGCATTTTAATTATGATGTGTCTTGGTGTGGTCCTCTTTGGGTTCCTTTTGTATGGGGTTCTGTGTGCTTCCTGAACTTGTAAGTCTATTTCTTTCACCAGGCAGGGAAAGTTTTCTGTCATTATTTCTTCTAATAGGTTTTCAATATTTTGCTCTCTCCCTTCTTCTGGCACCCCAAAAATTCGGATGTTGGTTCGCTTGAAGTTGTCCCAGAGGCTCCTTACACTATCTTCATATTTTTGGATTCTTTTTTCTTTTTGTTTTTCTGGTTGGATGTTTTTTGTTTCCACATATTTCAGATCTTTGGTTTGATTCTTGGGGTACGTTGATCTACAGTTGAGTTTCTGTATATTTTTTATTTCAGACAGTGTATGCTTCATTTCTGACTGATTCTTTTCCATTTTTTTGGCATTCTCATTAAGGTCCTTGAAGGTCTTACTAAGCTCCTCAGAAGTGTCATCAAGTTTCTCAGCGGTTTTTAGAAGATTCTTGAGTAACCTTATACATGTGGTTCTGAACTCTATGTCATCCAGTAGTTTGCTTTCCTCCGTTTCTTTCATTCGTGACATGTTTCTTTGTTTCTGCATTTTGGCTGCTTCCCTGTGTTGATGGAGTGGCTTTGTGTGGTAGGTGACATATAGGGGGCAGTAGCTCAGCCTCCCCAATCACCTGATGTGGATGCTCTTGGTACACCCCTTTGTGGGCTGAGTGCAAAGTCTTGGTGTAGTTAAGCCTGAATTGCTGTTGGTACGCTGGGAGGAATTGACCTCCAGGCCAATTAGCTGTGAGCACTCCCTGTGTCTATAATGGAAGAACTGCTGTGCTGAAGACACGCAGGACTTGTTTCAGTGGGGCTTCGGTGCTCACTGAGTTTGCCTCTTGAATGTGTCACTTATGGATGTGAGGAGTTGAAATCTGGTGTCTCACTCTGACCACTAGGTACACTGGCTTCTGGATCTCCAATGGGGTGCAGGTCAGCTACTGTCTGAGGCCACTCAGCAGGAGCTACAGTGAGAGCTGAAGTTTTCTCCTCTTTGCTTGGGGTTTGGAGGTTTTGGAGCTGTCTGACCCGGGCTGCAAGTTTGCTAGGTTAAGCTGCGATAGGGCAGGGTTTTTTATGCTAACTCGGTTGCTTGGAGCTTGGGTGGGTTTGTAGGTTGTGCAGGGCGGGGCCTCAGGGTGTCACTAGGTTAGGGCGTGGCAAACAGCAATGGCTGCTAGTTAGCCTGCTCTGTGTCCCCAAAGGCATCCGCGAGTCCCGTGCCCCAGTTCAGTAAACAATTATTCCTGCGCGCAGCTCTGCAAGCAAGCCACCCTCGCTGGCAGACAGTCCAGCTTCTCCCCGTAGGAGTTTGGGTCCCCCGCGTCTCCCCAGAGACTGGATTTCAGAGTAATCAGGGGCTTGTCTCCATTCGGGTTGAAAAAAGCAACGCACCCAGTCGCCCGCAGCCAGCCCGGATCACGCACCTCCGTACCTCAGCTTTTCAGCGCTCGTGCACGTCTCAAAGCTCTTTTCTCTTTCCTTCTAGTTGTAGAACTTCCACTCAGCCAGCTTTCCCGTGGTTCTGGGTGATAGACGTTTTGTCTTTTAGTTGCAGTTTAAATTGTTGTGGGAGGCAGCAGTTTAGGTGTTTACCTATGCCGCCATCTTGGATTCCTCTCTGCTCTCATCATTCTTATTCAACATAATGCTGGAAGTTCTAGCCTGTGCAAAAATACAAGACAAGATAATACAAGAAAAGGCATACATATCAGAAAGTAAAAAATAAAACCATTTATATTTGCAGATGACATAATTGTCTATATAGAAAATCCCACCAAAATCTACCTCAAAAATAAAAAGAAATAATAAGTTCAATAATAAGTTGCAGGATATACAATAAACATACAAAAAAATGTATATTATTCTAATATACTAAAAATGAACATGTGGGCATAAAAATTTTAAATATAATGCGATTTACATTTATTCAAAAAATAAAATAGGTAGAAATCTAATAAAACATGAACTTGTATACTGAAAATTAAACAGTGCTGATTTTTAAAAAAATCAAAGACCTAAATCAATGGAAAGACATACTGAATTCATGTAGTAAAGAACTCGACATAATAAAGATGCCAATTCTCCCAAAATTGATATACAGGTTTAATGCAATTCTTATTAAAATCTCAGCAAGATATTTTTATAGAAATAGAAAACCTTATTCTAATATTTATATGGAAAGACAAAGAAACTAGAATAGCTAAAACCATTTTGAAAATTAATGAGGAATCAGTCTACCTGTTTTCAAGACTTATTGTATAGCTATAGTAATCAAAACTGTGCAGAAATGACAGAGTGATAGGTATATAAAGCAGTAGAACAAAATGGAGACCAAGAAATAGACCCAACTGATTTTGACAAAGAAAGATAGCCTTTTCAACAAATGGTGCTGGAGCAATTGAACATCCAAAGTGGGGGTCAGTAGCGGGGTGAAGAACCTCAAACTAAATATCAAACCTTATACAAAAATTAACTCAAAATGGGCATGGACTTAAATATAAAAGCTATAAAACCTTTAGAAAATAACATAGGAGAAAATCTGTACAATGTAGAGCTACACAAAGAGTTATTAGACTTGGCAACAAAAGCATGATCCATAAAAGAAAATTTGATAAATTGGACTTCATCAAAATTTAAAATGTATGCTCTGTAAAGACCCTCTTAAGAAAATTAAAAGACAAGCTAGAGAGTGGAAGAAAATATTTGCAAACCACATATCTGGCAAAGGACTAGTGTCTAGAATATATAAAGAACACAAAGAACTCAACAGTAAAGTCCTGGCTGGGTAGCTTAGTTGATTGGAGTATCATCCCGATGTCCAACATTGTGGGTTTGATCCCCAGTCGGGGCACAAACAAGAACGAACCAATGAAGACATGGGTAGGTGGAACAACAAATTGATGTTTCTCTCCCTTCCTTTCTCTCTCAAATCAATAAATAAAAAATAACTTAACAGTTAAATCAAACAATCCAATCAGAAATGGGCAAAATACATAAAGAGACATTTCACCAAAGAAGATATACAGATTGCAAATAAACACACTGAAAACATGTCCAACATTATTAGCCATTAAGGAAATGCAAATTAAAATCACAATGAAACATCACTACACATCTATTGGAATAGCTAAAATAGTGACAACACGAACTTCTCATGAGAATATTAAGAAATTGGATCACTCATACATTGCTGGTGGGAATGCAAAATGGTACAGCCACCCTTGAAAATAGTTTTACAGTTTCTTAAAAAACTAAAAACATACGCATAAGACCCAGTATTGCACCCCACTCATTTAACCCAGAGAAATGAAGATCTATATTCACACAAAAACCTGTGCTTGAATGTGTATAGCAGCTTTATTTGTAATTAGAGGCCCGGTGCTAGAATTCCTGCATGGGTGGGGTCCAGCCAGCCTGCTCCAATCGGTGCTGATCAGGCTGGGCCAGATGGGGGAGGAGCTGCAGGCGGTTGGCCGGCCAGTCCCACCCCCTGGTCAATCTCCCAGTCAAGGGAACAATTTGTATATTAGCCTTCCTCATTAGCCTTTATGTAGGGTAGTCAAAAAATGAAAATAACCTAGGTGTCCTTCAATGGTAAATGGCTAAACAAACTGTGGTACATCCATAACATGGAATACTACTCAGCAATAAAAATAATAAACTATTGATACAGGCAACAACATGGATGATTCTCCAGAGAATTATGCTGGGTGACAAAAGGCAATCCCAAAAGATTAGGTACAGTATGATTCCATTTTTATGACAATTTTGAAATGGAATAATTATAGAAATGAAGAACAGATTAGGGCCTACCAGGGTAAGGAAGGGTTAGGGCAGGAGGGAAATAGGCGAGGTTATAAAAGGCAATGTGAGGGATTCTTGTGGTTTGGAAATGCTCTTTATCATGACTGCTTCAACGTCATTATCCTGGTTGTGATATTGTAGTATAGTTTAGCAATGTTACCATTAACTAGGCATTATTTCTGTATTATTTCTAATAACTGCATGTAAATCTATAATGATCTCAAAATTAAAAAATTTATTTAAATATATAAACAAGATTATATTTCTAATATATTACAGTAAACTATGTTATACCTATATAGCCATATTATATCTTTTTAAATAAATAAATATAGACATATGGAAGGAATCCACCTAAGCTCTTCAGAGAGATATGGTTTAAAAGAAAGACAGGCTCTAATCTAAGTTTTAGAAAAAGGTAAAAACAATGCAAGCCCACAGCAGGCTAGCTCTGAGATTAAGGCTAACAAATACTCATTTACTAGAAGAGGCGCCCCTAAAATGTGATCAGGAGACAAATCACCCACTGTCCTGAAGAACAGGCACTCTAATCCATGTAAAATCAACTGTAGATATGGAAATTGTAAAGTGAGAGGAGTGTGGAAACCAAGCAGGGGGGTATCTTAATGACAAGTACAAACAGAAAGCTAGGAGTTACCACAGAGTCTAGAAAGAGCTGGAGGGTGAGACACTAGGTGTTTTTCCAGCACTGACCAGGACAGAACACAGCCTGCCAACACAAACATCCAGTCCACCGGGCAAACATATTCCTGCTGAAGGAGGATTTTTCACCGGGACAGTCACCATGTGATGAAAATATACCCTCTAGGAAATCCAATTTCCTTTCCTTGGGTTCTATATTCATCAAGCAACCTTCTGATCTTAATTTGATTTTTGATGGTTTCCTCACTGGAAGAGAAGGAGCTAATGGAATTCAATCTGTTAAATGATTATGTGTTTTCTTCCCTTATGACCCTCCCATGGTTTTTTGGCATTGGATGTTTTGTTCTAAATTGTTTTCTCTCTCATGCTTGATAGTATTTTCCCTCCAACAAGAATATAACCCCCTGAGTAAAGAGTCTGACTCAACTACCATTTATTAAGTGCCTGCTATGTGCTTAGAACTATGCAAGGATTAAAGGCAAAATGACAAGAGATATAATTTGTGCCCCAGTGATCATTACTTTCCTGGTGGTCCTAAACCAGCTGGGCTGGTAGCCATGGTATTATAGCCAAGAATGTGGGCTCCAGAATCAAAAAGGAGTTCAGATCCTAGCTCCGAGACATTTACAGTCTGTGTGACCTTGAACAAGTTAAGTAACCTGTCTGACCTTCAGTTTCCTTATATATAAAACAGGTATGAAACCTCACAAATTGTTGTGAGGATTGAGTGAGCTAATTTGGATAAAGCACAGTACCAGGGACATAGTAACCAATCATTCTCCCAGTAATAAATTTCAATTGTGTGAGATTATACTTTGCTCTACTGCCACCTAATTTGCCAGGCCATCATAGTCCAATTATCAAGTTCCTCTTTTTAGGCTTCTGGAAACACCCAGGATTGCAGAGAAATTCTACATATCTGCCTCGGCTATTGCTTGCCACCAACCAGCATCTGACTCAAGCCCATTGCTCTGTCTTTTAGGTATCTTCAGCTTTTCCTACCTTCCCTTGCAACCTTCCCTCATCCCCAAGGCCTGCCCTTTATTCTCCATCACTGGCTTAAGCCTTCACATTTAGGACTTGACCTTGAGAAAGCTTGGGGATAACCAAAAGTGACATACACCCAGAAAATTCCAAACAACTCTAAATTTGGGTTTGGGTTTACCTGTATGTTTTAGGGGCTGTCTCACTTCCTCTCTAAAAAAAAAAAAAAAAAGTCTCCAGGCCCCAGGCCCCATATCATTTGAGGCCATAAAGAAGAGGGACAAAGGTTTTGTTTTGTTTTAAACAGAAACTTAACCTCTGAGGTGCAGCTATGCCCACAAAGACAGTCTTGTTCATTTTTCAGTTGAGTTGTTGAACCACACACCTCCAGCTCCCCCTTGCCGAATAGACAGTGCTTTCCCTTTGCAGGTCCATGAGTCCCATTGTAGAAGGAGCTGGTCCTTGGAAAGACCACTAGCTTCCCTGAAGCAGAAATAGACTGTTTGCTTATATTGTTCCTTTGATTCCATATATAGATGAAATAATGTGGTATTTCTCTTTCTCTGACTGACTTATTTCACTTAGCATAATATTCTCCAGGTTCATCCATGCTGTCACAAATGGTAAAATTTTGTAATTATTTTTATGGCCCAGTAATATTCCAATGTATAGATGTGTACCACTCATAGACACACAGAAAAGACTGATGGCTGCGAGAGGGGAGGGGATTTGGGGGACTGGTGAAAAAAATAAAGAAGGGATTGAGAAATTATAAAATAGTCATGGGATGTTAAGTACAGTGTAGGAAATACAATCAATAATACTGTAATAATTATGTATGATATCAGATGGGTACTGGAAAGATCAGGGGGAACACTTTGTAAAGTATATAATTGTCTAACTGATATGCTGTACACCAGAAACTAATACAAAATATTGAATATACACTATAATTGGAAAAGGTTTTTTTTAAAGAAATAAATAGACTATTGGCACCTTTAGTGACTCTGGTGATCCTCCTCCAGCCACTGATGTTTCAAAAAATCTTGAGTTCCTTTATCAACTGAGACACTCTATCACATCTATTTCATTCCTTGTGCCCAGCTTAAGGAACAAAAGCTAAATTGGGGGAAGGGACATCTGTCCTATTGGGTAAGGGCCCACCAATATGAGCTCATTTAACCCCAGCCTGACCTCTCAAAATAGCTGAAAAGCAATTTTAATCTATTGTCAGGCTTTATTTAAAAGTAAGAAAACACTGAAGGGAAATACAGCAAACCCTATTTAAATCCTTTTCCCCTCCCCTCTCAGGCCCCTGCCTCAGGGTTCTCCACTTGAGCTACTCAGGTTCTCTGAAGGCTTCCTCTAGTCAGCCAGGGTTGGAGGCAACCAGACCAGCAGAAAGAAACAGAACCCCCGGAAGAAGTTCACAGGAAACTTACACATACAGAGTTACATACACTCCTGCTCTACTTTTTCCTTTCACCCCATGTATTTGGCTAAATAGCAAGACGTGGCTCTTCCAACAGTCATCATTAAACACATGGTTGTTTCCCACTGACATGACTACACATTCGCCCTTGGGCTTGACCAACTCGACTAATTTTTCATTTTACAGAAAGAAAATAAAAAGGTTTTAAGACGAGAATAAAAAGTTGGAGAGGAGAGAGGATGAAGAGATGAAAAGAAAGAAGTGAGGGGAAGAGAGAGAGGAAAGAGCAGAACTGAACATTTTCTATGCAGCATGGGGAAGCGCTACGAGCTTACTGGAGAGGGGGCTCCTTAAAGACAGTCTGTTCATTTCCACGCACATTCTGGGGATACCAAAATAAGAGCAATGATAGATGACATTGTGCTTTCTCCAAATGCCTTTTTGAGAACACCTCCCACAATGCGTCAAAACAAATGAAATTCCTGCTGGTAAATATTTTTCCTTAGCAGTAAATGAAAGCTGTGATTCTACAGATACCTCACAGCTTAACATTCTTTATGAGGTGTATAAATAAGGCCTACAGTGTGATCACAGAGCTTCTCGCCTGTGTAGTACCATTTTATCCTATCGGCTAGCACACATTTACATAATTCAATTCAACAAATACTGATTGAAAATACATAGTATTGTATAAATATGTATCAATACATATGAGAACGAAACAAAGAGAAGCTGGTCAAAATCAGGCAGTGTGTATGAACCCTGATGGTAGCCCCCTTCAATTCCAGCAGCGGGATTGGGCTGTCTGACTTTGGGGAACAGATGTTATTTGAGTACCATCCCATTATTCACCTAGCACTCCCCTGTTCCCCTCCCGATCCCACAGTGTGGTGGATAAATAAATCTGTGCTCATGCATTAAATCAACATGCATTACACACCACTGAAAATGCATATATGAGGCAGAAATTGCATATTTATTTCCAAATACATTTGTTATGAAAGTCTCTTAAAGAGATTGAAGAAGCCAGGGGGAAATATTAGTTAGCATTTTTGATGAAAGAGAAAAAGGTTTTGAGTTCCACCTGTTACTTATTTATTTTTTTATATATTTTATTGATTTTTTACAGAGAGGAAGGGATAGTAATAGAGAGTTAGAAGCATTGATGAGAGAGAAACACCAATGAGCTGCCTCCTGCACACCTCCCACTGGGGATGTGCCCGCAAGCAAGGTACATGCCCTTGACCAGAATCAAACCTGGGACCTTTCAGTCTGCAGGATGATGTTCTATCCACTGAGCCAAACCAGTCAGGGCTCCACCTGTTATTTAAATCTTTAGGTTGAGTAAGTGACCTTTCAGATATTAGCAAATACTTTTCTAAACTTAACAAATTTTGCAGAGAAAAAGACTTCCTCTAAATTTATATATTTCTGAATCTGCACTGAAGGAAAAATTAAAACTGCTGTGTATTGGTCTTCTCTGGATGCCATAACAAAATACTACAGATTGGGTGATTTAAAGAACAAAAATTTATTTTCTCACAGTTCTAGGAGCTAGAAGATCAAAATAAAGGTGTCAGCAGGGTTAGTTTCTAAGTGAGAACACTCCTGGTTTGCAGATGGCTGGCTTCTTGCTGTGTCCTCATCTGGCCTTTGCTCTGTGTGCACAGAAAAAGAGAGATTTCTGATGTTTCTTCCTCTTCTTATAGGGACATCTGTCCTATTGGGTAAGGCCCTACCCATATGACCTCATTTAACCTTAACTACCTCCTCAAAGTCTCTGTCCCCCAAAATAGTTATACTGGGGGTTAGGGCTTCAACACACAAATTTTGGGGAACACAGTTTCATCCATAACATCTACCCAAGTGCTTTCAACTAAAAAATTGATTATTTCAAATAACCTCCTGTAGCTTAAATCTGGGATAAGGTATGATTTTACAAGAACTAAAGTTGAGAGTGACAAGCACAGAATACAGGTGATATGTGTATTATTATTCTCATTGTAGGTTGTTGGTGGTGGCAGTTGTTTTGCTTTGTCCCCTCTCCCCTTTACATTACACTAACTTAACTTCTCAAAATCCAAAGTTCATTCACTATAGGATAGTGAATACCTTTGAGAGCTGAAGGTATTTCTTTTCAACTCCCGACAGCATCTGCCACATACCAGGAGCTCAAGAAATGTTTATGGTGAGAATAAATGGCTCCATTTCTTCTAGACATGGGGTTGGAAGAAGGACATTTATGAGAAGGGCCTGAGTGGGTGGAGCCAGGCTAAGATTGACCTTTCTCTTCATCTCCCCAGCCTCTCCGGAAGCTGAGGGGGAGAAGTCTCTAAAGTGAGCAGCCATCGTGGTCTAAGGAGAGGATAGCCAAGGCCCTGAGACAGTTCTCTGAGCACTGCACACTCAAGAGTGTTGACACATGAATTGGGATGAAGCACAACCCAATTACTCATTGGTTCCCCTGGCCACACACCCAAAAGTTGCCAGGGTTCAGGTCAGGAAAGAGGCAACTACACTAGAGGTCATAGAGAACAACAAGCAAACATTTATTGAGACTCTGCTCTTCATTATTCAATAAGTATTTAGTGATCGCATATTTTATGCCAGACACAGTACTTGGCACTGCAGACAAAAGATGAATAAAATACTCTTGCCCTCGAGGAACAAGTGAGAATACCAAAAGACATGACTATGCTGAGGTCACTGGCATGGCTGTGTCTGGCTTCCTCTTATCCCTGACAAAGCATCATGGGTGGCTCCCCATGTCTGCACATAAAGACCTATCCTGTGCATGTTCCCTTGAGCCAAATAAAAAGTCTTACATTTTACTTATTACTAATGGTTGTGTGTTAATTTGTCTGGCCTGGGAGGTACAGGCCTATTGCAATGCATCAGAGGAAGGACTGGATTGGCTCTCCAACTCAGAGTAGTATTTTAACACTGCTGGTTATAAGGCTTGAGGTGACAAACTACCAGGTCAGAATGAATGCTTGGGATAAGAGTCTGGCCCCAGTGAGAGACCATCAGGCAGCTGACAAGGAGCAGAGACAGAGGATTAGGAATTCAAGTGACACACTGGTTTGGTGGCCCAGCCTCCTGCCAGGGCCAACCTCTCTGGTGGCTACACCATCCAGGACACCCCTCCACCCCCCAAAGCAGCAGAATCACTCAGAGCCTTGTTAACTGATGAGTTCAGCCTCACCACCACCCTGCATGTGATACTATGCTGGGTGGGGCCCTGTGACGACTTCCTTGCTTGCTCTGTAGCCAAACTGGCCCAAGTAAAAGTGATACTAACCTTGATCTTCCCCATGAAAGTCACTGGTAAGCCAGAAGCACACGGACACACCCATGGAGCTAGTAGATACTACCACCAACCCTAACTCAAGACATAACCTTAAGCAAGGAGTTGCAGCACAGGGTAGCAATTATCGGGTTGAATCAAATGAGGTTGCCAATATTGGATCATTTTTGCCCAAAAAAAGCAGAAACTTTATACCGTTCAGCCTAATGTAACAATCACTGACTCTTGTATGGCATCTCCTATACTCCATGCAAGACTCTAAGCTCTTTACAGGCAAATTCAGTTTATCTTCATAGCAAACTCATGGCATGGGGATTGTGACTACTCCACTTTATAGAGAGGGCTGAGTAGGTGACCACCAGGGAGTGGCAAGGATTCAAATGCAAGCACCCTGGCCCCGGAATCCTTGTTCTCCACTCTACCCTGACCTGCCTCTCTATGTACAGAGCTCGGGAAAAGCACAGAGGAAGAGCCAAGATGTTCAGAAAAGGCTTCTAGAAAGAGGTCAACCCAACGAGTCTTGTGCCCTCTAATGCCCAACATAATGACAAAATGCCTTCATTTTGTTTTCAGAGGGTCATGTTTGCCCCACAGGGATTTTTCCCTGAGGGTTCAGTTCACACTACCCAAACTCACATCATGTTCACCTAATCAACATCCATGGCACAAATGCATGAGTGAAGAAGGGGGGAATTAATAAACAAAAGCAGAGCAAACATTCATTTACATAGAGAAATGAAAGTGCCAAGTTAACTTAAATACTCAGGTGCATGAAAGTGGGGAGCTTTTTTTTTTTTAATGTATATTTATTGATTTCAGAGAGGAAGGGAGAGGGAGTGAGAACTAGAAACATCAATGATGAGAGAGAATCATTCATTGGCTGCCTTCTGCACGCCCGCCCTGGGGTTCAAGTCCACAACCCAGGCACGTGCCCTGACCAGAAATTGAACTGTGACTTCCTGTTTCATGGGTCAATATTCAACCACTGAGCCACACCAGTCGGGCATGGAAGAGCATTTTTAATACATTTCTTGATGTACCTTTCACAAAAATTCCACGTGAAAAATATTATCATCTTGGTTTTACAGGAGGAAATGGATTGGGAGAAGTGACTAAAGCTACCTGCCCCCAAATTCTGACCACACTCTTTTTCACTCCGGCTTCTGCCTTTCACTTTGCTCAGCGCTTTCTCCTCTCAATTAAGAAATTCACTTGGGAAATCCAATTAAGATGATTCAAGGGCTGGAGGAGGACAGGAGCAGATTAAGAGGAGTGGGAAGGCCTTTAGCAACAGCTTCTGGCCCTGACAGCCTGATTCGCCCCCTCCACTACACAGCTGGACACCTCCCAGCCAGAAAAGAACACTTAAGGTGGCAGTCAGGGAATCCGCACCCTGGGTCACTGCTGGAGAAACTAAAAATCGTCATTCTCTGTCTCTGGCACCTTTTTCAATATTCCTTATCAGCCACCCAAAGCTACTGCCATTACAACATTACCGCATGATAGGCATATTACAATTTCCTAGATTATATCTTATCTGACATTAGTTACACTTTAGGGTTGTTGCTTCCTGGCACTTTAATTTCTTAAGTAAGCTATCTCCAAATCGCAGAGGAGGATGAGTTACAGCTACTTCCATCCTTTTTCTGAGCCTCATTTCCAGAGCTAACATCTTCTCTGCCGACCTGCATTCCGGGTGTGCTATCTGCTGGTTCTAAAGCTTCCTATCCATTAACTGTAAAGTAATGTCATGTTCTTTTCCTCAACTATTTTGTTTTCTATTTTTGGTGTTTGGCATGTGTGGAACTACAGGCAGAAACTGTAAAATTGTCATCTTCATAGCAAAGAATCCTTTTGTAAGAGATAGGTATTCAAGCACCTAAGAAATTTTTCTTTTATTGTTATTAATTTTAGGTTATAGAGATTAGATAACATATAAACAATACCAAAGATATAACTCTCTACACAACATTACTATATAATCATCAAGGGTTAACAAATGTAAAGAAGAAAGAATGTGTTTTTACAAAATATAATAACTTACCCACATTTTATATCCTACCACTGAGAAATTAAAAAAAAATTCAAATAGAGCATTTGAAGGGTGGATAAGGCACCAGACACTCTGTCTATTTTACTTCCCTCCACTGCCAGATGCAAGACTCAATAGCATGAGTAGAAAAGGAGATGGGACTTAACTAAGTTCCTCAGGAAATCCACTTCCTGGTACTGTATGGCAAACTACTAGTATACAGGAAAAAGAACAAAGCTAGAGAATGGACAATTATGAATTTAAAAATGTGAGTGAGTTCAATCTCTTTACAGGATAAACAACTGTTTTCCCTGGGTGAGTACTTTCTATGGAATCATCTCTCAGTCCTCTGGCTTGCATTTCTGCCAGGACTCTGTTGGCCCAAAATTTGAGTCCTGTCTGCAGTTGACTGCATAAAACTTACTGTTCTGTTCTTTATATATAAAGATTTTTTTTTAATTTCTCATGCATTGGGGAAAAAAAACACAGAAGTTTTCAATGAGAATTTTACCAAATGAACTTGCAAATTCTGCTTTAGCAATATACCTTTAACTGAGAATCCAAGATGGCGGCGTAGGTAAACACCTAAACTGCTGCCTTGCGCAACAATTCCAAAAATACAACTAAAAGAAAAAACGTCTATCACCCAGAACCACGGGAAAGCTGGCTGAGTGGAAGTTCTACAACTAGAAGGAAAGAGAAAAGAGCATTGAGACGTGCACGAGTGCTGAAAAGCTGAGGTACGGAGGCGCGTGATCCGGGCTGGCGGCGGGCGTTGCTTTTTTTCAACCCGAAGGGAGACAAGCCCCCGATTACTCTGAAATACAGTTTCTGGGGAGACGCGGGGGACCCAAACTCCTACGGGGAGAAGCTGGACTGTCTGCCAGTGAGAGTGGCTTGCTTGCAGAGCTGCACACAGGAATAATTGTTTACGGCACTGGGGCACGGGACTGCCGACAGGGACTCAGAGCCGGCTAACTAGCAGCCATTGCTGTTTGCCACGCCCTAGCCTAGTGACACCCTGAGACCCCGCCCTGCACAACCTACAAACCCACCCAAGCTCTAAGCAGCGGCTTTTGCATAAGAAAGCCCTGCCCTATCGCAGCTTAACCTAGCAAACTTGCAGCCTGGGTCAGACAGCTCCAAAACCTCCAAACCACAAGCAAAGAGGAGAAAACTGTAGCTCTCACTGTAGCTCCTGCTGGGTGGCCTCAGACAGTAGCTGACCTGCACCCCATTGGAGATCCAGAAGCCAGTGTACCTAGTGGTCAGTGTGAGACACCAGATTTCAACTCCTCACATCCATAAGTGACACATTCAAGAGGCAGACTCAGTGAGCACCAAAGCCCCACTGAAACAAGTCCTGCCCCATAAGCGTGTCTTCAGCGCAGCAGTTCTTCCATTATAGACACAGCGAGTGCTCACAGCTAATTGGCCTGGAGGTCAATTCCTCCCAGTGTACCAATGGCAATTAAGGCTTAACTACACCAAGACTTTGCACTCAGCCCACAAAGGGGTGTACCAAGAGCATCCACCTCATGTAATTGAGGAGGCTGAGCTACTGCCCCCTATAGATCACCTACCACACAAAGCTACTCCATCAACACAGGGAAGCAGCCAAAATGTGGAGACAAAGAAACATGTCACGAATGAAAGAAACAGAGGAAAGCAAACTACTGGATGACATAGAGTTCAGAACCACATGTATAAGGTTACTCAAGAATCTTCTTAAAACCACTGAGAAACTTGATGAGACCTTCAAGGAGCTTAATGAGAATGCCAAAAAAATGGAAAAGGATCAGTCAGAAATGAAGCATACACTGTCTGAAATAAAGAATATACAGAAACTCAACTGTAGATCAATGTACCCCAAGAATCAAACCAAAGATCTGAGATATGTGGAAACTAAAAACATCCAACCAGAAAAACAAAAAGAAAAAAGAATCCAAAAATATGAAGATAGTGTAAGGAGCCTCTGGGACAACTTTAAGCGAACCAACATCCGAATTTTTGGGGTGCCAGAAGAAGGGAGAGAGCAAAATATTGAAAGCCTATTAGAAGAAATAATGACAGAAAACTTTCCCTACATGGTGAAAGAAATAGACTTACAAGTTCAGGAAGCGCACAGAACCCCATACAAGAGGAATCCAAAGAGGACCACACCAAGACACATCATAATTAAAATGCCAAGGGCAAAAGACAAAGAGAGAATATTAAAAGCAGCAAGACAAAAACAGTTAATTACCTACAAGGGAGTACCCATACGAGTGTCAGCTGATTTCTCAACAGAAACTATGCAGGCCAAAAGGGAGTGGCAAGAAATATTCAAAGTGATGAACGGCAAGAACCTTCAACCAAGATTACTCTACCCAGCAAAGCTATCATTCAGAGTTGAAGGTCAGATAAAGAGCTTCACAGACAAGAAAAAGCTAAAGGAGTTCATCACCACCAAACCAGGATTACATGAAATGCTGAAGGATATTCTTTAAGAAGAAGAAGAAGAAGAAAAAGGTAAAGATAAAAATTATGAACAACAAAATGACATCAAATACATACCTACCAACAAGTGAATCTAAAAATCAAGTGAATAAAAAATCTGAAGAACAGAATGGACTGGTGAATATAATAGAATCAGGGACATAGAAAGGGAGTGGACTGACGATTCTCAGGGTAAGCAAGTGTGAGGGGTGTGGGAAGATATTGGACAAAAATCTTACTCCTATGGATGAAGACAGTGGCAGGGGGTAAGGGCATGGGGTGGGGTGGGGAATCAGGTGGAGGGGAGCTATGGGGGGATAAAAAGAGGAACACCTGTAATAATCTGAACAATAAAGATTTATTTTAAAAAAATAACATTGCACATTAAAAAATATATATATATATATATATATATACCTTTAACTATACATTCTGTGTGTTAGCTATCAGGAATAAAGTAACGATGGCTAAAATGTATTCGCTATTTAAGGTCCTCAAGTTTTTGTGATTGAATTTGGATGGGGGATTAATGCAAAAATTACAAAACACAGCTAAAGATAATAACAAGACTAGATTAAAAACACAAACAGCTCTGGATTCTGTGTTCAATGGTTGAGTATCAGACCAGGCACCGAAGGATCGTGGGTTTGATTCCAGGTCAAGTGCACCTACCTGGGTTGCAGATTTGATCTCCAGCCCTGGTTGCTGTGCATGCGGAAGGCAACCAATCCATGTGTCTCTCTCACGTTAATGTTTCTCTCCCCCCCCCTCCCCTGATCCCCTCCCTTTCTTCTACTATCTCTAAAAAAAAAATCAATGGGAAAAAACATCCTCAGGTGAGGATTAAAAGAACACACATACACACACACACACACACACACACACACACACACACGGATACTGCAAACATACAAAATCTAAAGAGAGAACAATGAGTCCAGTATGATCATGGCTGGAGATGGCTCAACATCACTCCTAGATGTGGGAGGGCATGAATTGGAGGTGACTCGGCCACCATGTTATGTGTTGTTTGCACTGGCATCCATTCCCACCTCCTTCCATTCTCCCATGTTACCAGGGCTGGAAGACCAAAGGCTACATTTCTCAGACTTCCTTGCAAATATGATTCTGGGTGTGACTCAGGCTCTGCCATTGAGATGCCAGCTTCTCTGATAAGGGCAGAGCAGAAGCAAGCTCAGCAGATGTGGCTGCTGATGGTATGCTTCACCGTCTGGTTAGGAGCTTGCTAGGTGTGAGGCAGTGGGGGACGTGGTGACTGAGTAGCAATTCCTTCAAAATGAATTCCAAGTGTGATTGTGAATCCAAAAACCCAGCAGTCCCCCAATCTCTACTCAAGCATATCTTCACAGCTTTATAAGTACCCAATTAATTGCATTAAATATAATTTGCTAGAAATCTCTATAACATCTTCTGTCTCCTGCATCAAACCCTGATTAATATGTGTGCTTCTTCTAATGCCAAAAGAGTCTAAGATTATTAGGCTGAAAGTCGGACTGATCTTGGATTAGTATTTTGCAGGGCAAGTTTAATGAAAGGAAAGAGAAAAAAATATTTGGATAACATTTCCCAAACTATGGCATGAATACCCTTGTCGACTTAAGACTTTTTATTTCTCATGCATTGGGAAAAAACACACAGAAGTTTTCAATGAGGACTTGCAAATTCTGCTTTAGCAATATACCTTTAAATATACATTCTGTGTGTTAGCTATCAGGAATAAAGTAACGATGGCTAAAATGTATTCGCTATTTAAGGTCCTCAAGTTTTTGTGGTTGAATTTGGATGGGGGATTAATGCAAAAAATTACAAAACATAGCTAAAGATAATAACAAGACTAGATTAAAAACACAACAGCTCCGGCTTGTGTGTTCAATGGTTGGAGTATCAGACCAGGCACTGAGGGTCGTGGGTTTGATTCCAGGTCAAGTGCACCTACCTGGGTTGCAGATTTGATCACCAGCCCTGGTTGCTGTGCATGCGGAAGGCAACCAATCCATGTGTCTCTCTCACATTAATGTTTCTCTCTCTCTCCCCCCACCCCCTCCCTTTCTCCATGGCACTAAGTAATATTGAAACATGTAATGAAAGAGTTTTTCTTTTCAATTCTCTTTTAATCATTTAGGGAGAATTCTTAGGTTGGGGCTTGATTTCTTCAACACCTCTCTAGTACTTACTAATCCCCTTTATTTGCAAGAATAGACACAGAGCCTTTGATCAGGCAAAGCCTACTTAGCTAGAATGTAAAGGCTCTGTTTTATTTTTAATACTAGAGGCCTGATGCACAAAATTCGTGCAGGAGTAGGCCTTCCTTCCCCTGGCTGCTGGCACTAGCTTCCCTCTGGCACCCGGAACCTGGGCTTCTCTCCAGACGCTGCCAAGCACAGTATGGCAAGCAATAGAAGTTTTCCATTTCTGTTAGCAAGAGAAAGTGTCTTTTTAATTTTTACTTTAAAAAAAAAATCTTTCAAAGGAGAAACCAAGATGGCGGCATAAATAAACACCTAAACTACTGCCTCACACAATTATTTCAAAACTACAACTAAAAGACAAAATGGACATCATCCAGAACCACAGGAAGGCTGGCTGAGTGGAAATTCTACAACTAGAAAGAAAGAGAAAACCAAACTGAGACTCAGAGGAGCTGCTGGAGGCAGGGGTACTGAGAGGTGCACACGGAGAGGACTGGCAACTGAGTATGCGGCTGGCTTTCTCAAGAGGGAGGGAGACAAAAGCTCCCAACTGCACTGAACTCCAGTTCTGGGTGAGACTCTGGGGACCCAGACTCATTTGGGGAAAAACTGGACTGTCTGGTAACAGGCAGAACTCGAGAGCAGCTTTCTCTCAGAGGTGCTTACAGTGATTACCATGGAACACTGAGACACAGGAGCCTATTAGGGCAGGGCTGACAGGAAGCCATTGCTGTCTGCTCAGCCCTGAGACTCTGCCCCATCCAAGCTAAGCACAGAGGCTTTTGCAAGTCTTGTCTCATAAGGGTGTCCCCAGCACAGAAATTCTCCCAGCATAGACACAGCTGATCCTCACAGCCAATTGGCCTGAAGCTCAATTCCTCCCAGTGATACCAACAACAATCAAGGCTTAACTACAACAAGACTGTGCACACAGCCCACAAAGGGGTGCACCAAGAGTGTCCACCTCAGGTAACTGGTGAAGCTGAGCCACTGGGCCCTATAAGACACCTAGCACACAAAACTACTCTATCAACTCAGGGAAGCAGCCAAAATGCAGAGACAAAGAAACAGATCACAATGAAAGAAATGGAGGGAAGCAAACGACTGGAAATAGAGTTCAAAACCACGGTTATAAGGTTTTTCAAGAATTTTCCTAGAAAAGGCTGATAAATTTAGCGAGACCCTTGAGGATATGAAGAAGGACCAACTAAAAATTAAGCATACACTTACTGAAATAAAAAATATTATACAGAGATCTAACAGCAGACTAGAGGATCGCAAGAATCAAGTCAAAGATTTAAAATACAAAGAGGTAAAAAACACTCAACTGGAAAGCAAAAACAAAAAAGAATCCAAAAATATGAAGATAGTGTAAGGAGCCTCTGGGACAACTTCAAGCAAACCAACATCAGAATTATGGGGGTGCCAGAAGAAGAGAGAGAGCAAGATACTGAAAACCTATTTGAAAAAATAATGACAGAAAACGTCCCCCACCTGGTGAAAGAAATAGACTTATAAGTCCAGGAAGCACACAGAACCACAAACAAAAGGAATCCAAAGAGGACCACACCAAGACACATCATAATTAAAATGCTAAGGGCAAAAGACAAAGAGAGAATATTAAAAGCAGCAAGAGAAAAACAGTTATTTACCTACAAGGGAGCACCCATATGACTGTCAGTTGATTTCTCAACAGAAACTATGCTGGCCAGAAGGGAGTGGCAAGAAATATTCAAAGTGATGAACAGCAAGAACCTACAACCAAGATTACTCTATCCAGCAAAGCTATCATTCAGAATTGAAGGTCAGATAAAGAGCTTCCCAGATAAGAAAAAGCTAAAGGAGTTCATCACCACCAAACCAGTATTATATGAAACTAGAGGCCCGTTGCAGGAAGATTCCTGCAATAGGGCTTCCTGCAGTGGTCTCTGACACCCCGCCTGCTTCCCTCCCTTCTCCGCCACCCTGCCTGCTTCCCTCCCTTCTCCCCTGCCCTGCCTGCTTGCTTCTCTGCAGGTTCAATCCCTTTTGCAGCACTTGGTTTCCTTCTACGCTGTCTTCAGTCTTCACTCTGTGCCTGGATATGCAAATTAAGCACCATCTTAGTTGGGTTAATTCACTCCTGATTGGCTGGTGGTTGTGGCTTGTGGGCATAGTGGAGGTACTGTCAATTTGCATGTTTCTCTTTTATTAGATAGGATGCTGAAAGGTATTCTTTAAGAAAAGGAAGAAGAAAAAGGTAAAGATAAAAATTATGAACAACAAATACATATCTATCAACAAGTGAATCTAAAAATTAAGTGAATAAAAAAATCTGATGATCAGAATAAACTGGTGAATATAATAGAATCAGAGGCATAGAAAGGGAGTGGACTGACAATCCTTGGGGGGAAAGGGATGTGGGGGATGCAGGAAGAGACTGGACAAAAATTGTACACCTATGAATGAGGACAGTGGGGGGGGTGTAGGGCAGAGGATGGGGTGGGAACCAGGTGGAGAGGAGCTATGGGGGGAAAAAAGAGGAACAATTGTAATAATCTGAACAATAAAGATTTATTAAATAAAAAAAATCTTTAAAACACACAAAAAATAGAAAGAATAGAACAACAAACATTCATATCCCCACCACAGAGATTCTATCATGTTTACATTTTCCAAATTACCTTCATCTATAATTTTGTTTTGATCAACAACTTGAAAGTAAATTACAGTCATTGAGGCACTTCATCCCTAAAATATTTCAGCATGGAATTCCAGAAAACAAGAATATTCATCTATAAAACCATATCCATTCTCACACAAAACAAAATGAATAATTTCCTCATATTGTCTATTTTCAATTAGGAGGATGTTTTGTTGAAAGAAAAAAATAGATAAATAATCCTATATAATAAAAGGCTAATATGCAAATAGAATGAATGGTGGAACAACCGAACAACTGAACAACTGGTTGCTATGAGGCGCACTGACCACTAGGGGGGGGGCACATGCAGAACATGGTGGGCATCGGCAGCAGGAGGCAGAGCTCAGAACATGGTGAGCATTGGCTACAGTGGGATGGTGGAGCAGGTGAGCAGGGGCTCCAGACCAAGGTGGGGCGCCAATCACTGTCATTGGTACGAGCCTCTGGTGGTTACTGAAAATTCTTTGCTTCCACACACCATGGTCCCTCCCGGTGCTCACACCCGCTGCTGGCACCCAGCGCCAGCCCTGATTGCTCAGCTCTGTTAGTGGGTGCGAGCGGCAACTGCCAGCCCTGATCACCCCTAAGGTGTTCTCTACCTCCCTCGGCTACTGAAGGGTGATCAGGGCAGCAGCCACTGCTCGCACCCACTGCTGGCGCCAGCCCCAGTTACTCCACACCATCAGTGGGTGCGAACAGTGACAGGAGCAGGGCTGCTGGCAGACAGGGAACTGGGGCCCGTGGTGGGAGGAGCTGGGCGGGGGCACGGAGGATGAGCCAAGACCCGCCCCTGTGCCCACTGCAGCCTCACAGCCCACAGTTCCTTTCAAGGTGCACAAATTCGTGCACTGGGCCCCTAGTAGTAAATAATAATACAGAAAGTATGTAGATAAGGGGAAGAGAGTGATGATGGGAAAAGTGGTGATGGTAGCAATAGTAAGTAATAATTTAGGTGGTATGTGGATATGGGGGAAAGTGTGATGATGGTGGGTTTCTAAAACTCTAGCTTGAAAACAGATACCTGAGTAAGGATAGAAATGATGGAACATGATAGCTGGCTCTAAGAAAAGGAAATAGAACAAAGATGCCAATAGGTTGGGAGAAAAGTACATAGGCTATGAAGTAGAAGTCACCCCTGGTCAAAAAAAAAAAAAAAATAAGTGTGTTGGCAGAAAAGAAAAGATGTAAGTGGTAGGATTAAAAAGTGAATGTACACCCGTGTGATTAGCCATTATCCCTGGGTGCAGTGGATGACACACAAGCTCTAGAGCCAGCCTGCCTGGTTCAAATCCTGGTTATGCCACTATTGAACCTGGATCTAATTACTTAACATCTCTTTGCCTCAGTTAACTCATCTATAAAATAGGAGGAAATAGTAGTTCCCACCTCATATATTGTTGTAAGAATCAAATGAATTAATATACTACCACCCCTCCATAACACATAAGAGATAAGCATCATCCAGAAAATTCAATGTGTCCTGGCTGGATAGGTAGCTCAGCTTGTTAGAGCATCATCCCAATATGCCAAGGTTGTGTGTTTGCTCCTCAGGAAGAGCACATATAAGTGGAACAAATCGATATTTCTCTTTTTCTTTCTCTCTCTCTCTCTCTCTCTCTCTCTCTCTCTCTCTAATCAATAAATAACAATTTTTTTAAAAACTTCAATGTGTAAAATGTGGGTTTCTGTCATGGCAAAGTTAATGAAAAATAGTGTTGGGTCAGTGGGTCTGTATTATGAAAAGCACAAAAATAAAACTAATAAAACATGTACTGTATACAACTGACCAGAAACAGTGCCTTGGGTACTGGGGCAGGGTGAGGGGAGGAACAGGAGTAGGAAATGACACAGTGTAGATGAGGGAAGTGGGCAACTGCTAGAAATTTGAAAGTTGGCAGGAAGTGGGAAAGGGAAGGGACTAGATCAAGGTTAACATCAGGAATGTGGATCATAAAGGGCTCATCTCCCAAAAAAGCAGAATTTTATTCAGCTTCCATATGAGAATGGGGGTACAAATGGGGTGTTATGTTCTGATTTCATTTGTTGGGAAATATATTTTAAATATTTACATAAACAGGAAAAAGAATCCAGAAGGTTTTTATAGAACTTATCTCTAAGTAGTGGGAATATAAGTGACTTGATTTTGCTTATGTGTAACTTCTAAATTTCTGCATTGAGCATACATTTCTTATGAAGAACAAAAATACTGCCTAAGGGCCAGATCAGTTGACATCCTCCTATAAATTTTGTTGAGAGAAGCCCATCCAGAAATGCCATCCCTGCTCCTGAATGTAGGCATTTACTAGTATATCTATCTCCAAGCACACACTCACAGTCGTGCCCTCTTGCTCTTACTGCCTGAGCATATAAGACCCTTAAGGGCATAGGCCTTTCATGTTACAGTTCCAGACCCAGTGTCTTACACATTACAGTGGGTTATATGGTGGCCCCAAAAGATATATGCATGTCCCAAAATCTGTGCATGTAACCTTACTTGGGGAAAAGGTCTTTGCAGAAATAATTAAGTTAAGGATCTTGACGTGAGATCATCCTGGATTGTCTGGGTGGGCCTAAATCCAATAACAAGTGTCTGAATGGGAGACTCAGACCCAGAGGAGGCCATGTGAAGATGAGGCCAGAGATTGGACTTAGGCAGCCACAAGCCAAGGGACATCTGGAGCCACTGGAGGCTGGAAGAGGCAAGGAATGGTTCTGCCCTAGAGCCTTAAGAGGGAGTGTGGCCCCAGTGACACCTTGATTTTGGATTTCTGCCCTCCAGAATTGGGAGGGAATAAATTTCTAGTTTTAAGCCACCACGTTTGTGGTACTTTGTTACCACATACTAGTACATAGGAAACTGACACTCATGGTAGGCACTTTGCCAATATTTGTGGGAGGGAAAAAAAAGAATTGTTTACATGACTGTGTCCTTGGTTCCACTAGCTTTGATTCAGAAAGAGACTATCTCATTAAAATATTTTTCTAAACCCTAGTTTCTTATTATCATATTTGAATTCTTCCCACCATATATTCTTATAAGGCAACCAAAATAGTCATGTGTTACTTGGTGATCTGTTAGCCTTGATTTGAAATATGAAAATAAAAGTAACTGACTCTCCCTTATAATGTCCCTCCCACTTTCTCAAATGCTAAGCTCCTTACGTTCCCAGAGCATGAGTTCAGTACCCATGGCTTTGCACAGACTTCACCAACCACTGACAGCAAGAGCTTTAAAGGTATAATGACAGGGTTGAGAAGTTGAAAAGTTTGACCTACTTTTCTTTTCTGTCTGTTCTAAAAAATCCATGTCATTTTCTTCCTGTGATTCAACTCAGTTCTTTAATCCACACACAGAGTTCCTTGCCATGGAGGGCATAATTTGGCCTCATGTGTTTGCTTTTTGTTTTGCTTTTGAATCAAATGCTTCAGTGCTTTGATAACTAAAAGTAAGGAGCAAAGAGAATGTGGTTTCTTTCAGGCTTAAAAAAAATAGTGTTGAGTACTCAAGGGATTATCATGTAAAACATGGTTTAAAGAAATGTGAGGGGGAGACAGAGAAAAGGGAACATTGAAACTTCATAAATTGGTTGTAGAATGATGTCTGCCCATGACTACAGAAATCGTCAGTCTTCAAGGTCATTTCTCATCCATGTCGTATACAATTGTGTATGGTTCCAAATATGAGACAGCCCCCTGCCTCGAATTCCAGTGTGGGGAAAGAATGTATCCAATGAATCCATGTGTAAATAAATGCAGGGTTGGTGGGGACAAGGTCATGGAAAAAGGGAGGTTTGACCTGCCTCTCCACCTCTCTACATTCCACCCCCCCTCCCCCACCCCATTTGTTTTGATCTGGGCTCCTCTGGCCCAAAGATGCTCCATGACATTACTAGTAGGCTAGGCCTGCTGGTGACCCCACTCCCTTCATTGTGACACTTCCCCTTCCCAGCCTAACTGCTACAGGATCCTGTCCCTCTGGGCCAGCCTGTGATGGGGCCGGTCTGCAGAACACCTGGGCAAGATTCTGAAGAAGAGGCTCCAGGAAGCATTTCTTGCTGGGCTTGAGCTGCCAATTTGAGCTTGCTAAACCAGTGAGCAGGAAACTTTTCTTCCCCTCAGGTAAAGTGAAACCTGGGCCTTCTCACTTGGGGAAGTGAACAGATGGGTTTAGGAAAAAGGGAAGCTGTTCACTCTCATACCAACCAGACATGAAGTCATGCTTGTAGCCTGGAGAGGGAACATGGGGTAGCCAGACTGCTCAAGGGGATGGGGACCAAGCCAATAACCACATGTGACCTCAATGTAGTGGCAGATGATGGTATGGATTATTCTCCTAAGTTATAAATTGCATTTTCATTGTGGCTTTTGTGCCTGAGAAGACATGACTAACATGGGAATTTTGGCCAGTGGCCATTGTGGGAAATATTCTTTAACAGACTTTTACCATGCTCCTTTAACATTAAAATATATATATATATATTATATATATATATATATATATATATATATATATATATATATATCTTACTGTGCACTTAAAGCTTTAATGAATGATGGGTTTGAAAAATATTTCTCATAATAATTGGAAAATTGGTATACATTTTCCAATTTGACACCCTCAAAGGGACAGTGATGCCACAAAACTACTGTCAGTAATACAAATCAATTGGCGTTACTTCATCATAAATCCCATCCCTGCTAAAGCTGAGTTTCTGCTACTTGCTGCCCAAGGAGAACTCCTAGGCTATGGGCCCCACCCGCACCAGGACATCTGTGAATAGAGAGGCAGAGTCTGTCTAGTTCGCATATGTATGTTGAACAATGAATTGCAATAAAGCTCAAACATCAGAATTCTGCTCTAGCCCATTTTGCCCAGTGGATAGAGCGTTGGCCTTCAGACTGCAATGTCCCAAGTTCAATTCCAGTTAAGGCAACATGCCTCCGTTGCAGATTCGTTCCCCGGCCTTGGTCGGGGCACGTGAGGAAGGCAACCAATCAATGTGACTCTTTTACATCAATGTTTCTCTGTCTCTGTCTTTCCCCCTTCCACTCTTTGTAAAAATCAATGGAAAAATATCCTCAGGTAAGGATTAACAACAACAACACAAAAAAACACACGTCAAAATCCTCAGAAAACATGGAAAATCAGAGGTTTATTGGGAAAAGAGTCTTAGATTGAGAATCAAAATCCTGTGTTATCATTTTGTCTCTATCACTACCTAACTGTGACCATAGACAATTTACTGAACCTCTCTGGACCATTATTTGGTCCTACAGATATCATGACATGATGGGACAAGATATAACATGACATTTTATAACATAACATTAAATGGTTGGCACACATTAGAAAAACACTCATTATTTCTCCTGTGTTTTCCAAATTTTGCAATTTTTAAATCTGAAATAAACTGCATATGCTAATTCATTTCTCCATGAGATAATCAGTGTTACCAAACCTAGCAAATATCATTCCAGTAAAAGAAGAAAACATTTTTTCTTTTCAGTTTTGTTGTGCCCACTTTCCACAGATAAATGGTACACAGCTTCTATTAGACTGCCTGCAATATTGAAAAGAGCTTGAGGACTCCCATTCTACACTCAGGGACTCAGGCCCCCTGGGTGTCCCACTCAATGACCAATAAACCCTAAAATTCAATTATTCTGATAATTTACAGATGCCTGCAATTCAGTACCAACACCCGACCTAAAGGAAGCAGGCTGTACACCTCTGGGAAAGTTAAAAAGAAAGTGGGCTGCTTTCAGGTCTCAGGGTTGAATTCCACTTTCTAATACATCGCCCTTGTGGTGCTGGTAGCATTTGCAGGCCAGTAAATTACACTCTTGCCTCCATCTAATAATTGACTAGTGACATTTATTGAGTGACTGCTATTGTCTCAATTACTTAGAGACTTCTACAGTAGGCACTAATATTTCATCACACACACACACACACATTTTTCAGATGAGGAAATTGAGGCTTAGAGGTTAGAGCTGGGACTACCCCAGACTGTCCGACTCCAATCCTGAGCGCCAAAAGTTGATGCTACACTGCTTCTCCACATCCCCATCAGCCATTAGATGACACTGTTTTAAATCCTCAGTGGCATCTGTACTAGTTTCCCAGAGCTGCTGTAACAAATTACCACAAACTTGAAACTTATTTTCTCACAATTCAGGAGGCTAGAAGTTCAAAACCAAAGTGTCTGCAGAGTTGGCTCCCTTTGGAGTCTCTGATGGAGAATTCCTCTCCATAGGTCTCCCCTACTTCCAGGGGTGTCCAGCAATCCCTGGCATTCCTTGGATTAGCTGTACCACTCCAATCTCTGCCTCCATCTTAACATCACTTTCTCCCCTGTGCGACTGTGTCTCCTTTTCTGCCTCTTAAAAAGAAAGACCTCTAATACTGGAATTATATCCTACCCAGTCCAGCATGATCTCATCATGGGATTTTTACCTCAATGATTTCTGCAAAGACCTTTTTTTCCAAATTAGTTCACATTTGCAGGTACTGGAGCTTAAGGACATGAGCATGTCTTTTGAGGGGACACAATTCAACTCATTACAGCATCCAACAACCTTCACCCCAATCTTTTCTTCACAAGTCTCATTTTCACACAATTCTATGGTTCTCTTTTTATTTAATATATTTTTATTTATTTTAGGGAGAGGAAGGGGGTGAGAGTGAGAGAGAGAAACACCCACCAGCTGCCTCACATATGCACCCCAACCCAGGATTAAGCCCGCAACCTGTTATATGTGCCCTGCCTAGGAATTGAACCAGTGACCCTACAGCACATGGGACAATGCACAACCAACTGAGCCACACTGCCCAGGGAAATCCCATGGTTCTGTATTGGAGGATGGTGGTTATTCCTACGTCCATATAAGAGTTATCACTGCAATTACATAGATGTGACCAATTTTAAAAGAAAAAAAAAGAGTAAGAGAGAACAGATAGAATATTAAGGATAAAGAGAAGATATAAGGATTTATTCAATGAATAATTGCTTAGAATTCTTGCAGGCCAGGCACTGTGCCAGGTAACAGTCCCCCACCCATCCACCCCCAAAAAAGGCATAGTGCCTTCCCTGGGGGACCTTGTGGTTCATCTTGGGGAGACAAGGACAAACTGCAGTGGATGAGAGAAGTGATGTTAGGTGCATGCAAAGGCTTGTGGGGTCACAGAGAAAGGAGCAATTACACTGCCTGGGGTCAGGGAGAGGCTTCACAGAGCAGGTGACATTTGAGCTGAGTCCTGAAAGATGAGTGAGAGTGTGCCCAGGCAGGAAGGAGCCCAGGAAGGGCATTTCAGGCAAAGGACAGAGCAGGAGCTCAGCTCTGGACACTGGAAGGGGTTGGCATGCTCAGTAGACAATAAGCAGTTTGTTATTTAGGCCCCATTTTCATCCCATCAGTCCCTGCTCAAAATCTTTCAGTGATTTTATGACTTAAGACACACAACCCAAATCTTTTGTGCTAGAATATCAGCCCTTGGTAACTCAGCTCAAATTTCTTCCCAGCACAAAGCCTGTGCTGCAGTCCCCCCTTTCCCCGTCTGTCCCTTTTACAGAGTGAACGCTCCTGCCAAAAGGCTCACAGGCTCCTGCTGGAACTGCCACCTGAGGGATTTCCCCAAGTCCCCTCCATCTACCAAATTCCAAATACTCTTAGAGAATCTTCTCATTTGCCAAACTTCCATAAATCAGCTTTAATTATTAACTCTAAAGGCAATTCTTCAGCCTCAAAAATTTGTTCTTCACCTGTCGATCAAGATGCATCCAGAAGGTGATGACACAGCATCCTAAGAAACCTAATATCGGCCATTGTCACCTCTAGCAAGCCAAAGAGTATGTTCTGTCTTTGAGATGAATAATAAGGAGAAAATGGAATGGTGATGTCATAAAGAAGATAAGGGTCTATTATTCCCTACTATAATTCTGAAATTTAAGAAGCTCTCCAAACCACCAGTTAATTCCTAACCCACTAGGTGTCAAGGGCTGACCTGAACTGATGTGAGCCTATTTATAGTCTTTGTTTCATTCAGAGTGCAGTTTCTCCCTTTGCCTGCAGATTTAATATGATGCTTGATTGCACAATGCTGCAAGAGTCTCCACAAGGGGTGTTAGGTAATATTCTGTGTCCTGAAACCCATCTGGCCCCCAAAATTTTGGATGTGGGACTGTGGGCCTATGATTGTCATGATCCTGCATAGGTGTTTTTAATGACCACATTCCCTAGGGCTGCATTTATTAATCATAGCTTGAGCTCATTTGTAGAAGCGGCCTGGTTATGGTCACCAAATAATCTTTGTCAGAGGTAGGTAAAATAACCAGCTCCAGGCAACTTAAACAAGCCTAGTCAGATAAAAATGACAGACTAACAGGTAGTCTAACTCCTCCCCTCCCCTGGGTCTCAGCCTTATCACCGTGGTCCACAAGAGGTCATATAGCATCAAGGACATGGTCGTGACCAATGCAGATTGAATTACAATGAAGACAAGACATGGAAGGACTTGAAATCTCCACTTCCTGGTCCTGCCTCACATCACACCCCCAGACGTCACAGGTCTGCAGATACTCACAGCTCATTAGAACCACTGAAGCTCTCTGAAGGTCAGCCCTTGGGAAGAACTTCAGACATCCCTTCTCCATCCTTTTGTGCCAGCTCTTACACACACACAACAACAGCAGCACATGGGCCTGTGTTTCAATTCTTCTACCTGCTAGATATGGGAACTGAAACAATCTAATTCATTCTTGCTTGCTTCATCATTTCAATGGTTATCATTATAATAATTGCTTCTGACAGTTCTTTTCAAGAATAACAGGGAGCAGAGAAGATACAAGCATTTATTCAATAAATAATTGCTTTTCAAGGTTAAATCTTATATAATAAAGAGGTAATATGCAAATTGACCCTCGCTCCCTCGCACAAGATGCCACCCCCATGTGGTCAAAGATGGCTGGCAGGAGAGGTTAGTTGTGGGCAATCAGGCCAGCAGGGGAGGGCAGTTGAGGGCAACTGGGCCAGCAGGGGAGGGCAGTTAGGGGTGACCAGGCCGGCAGGGGAAGGCAGTTGCAGGGGGGGACCAGGCCTGTAGTGGAGGGCAGTTGGGGGGACCAGGCCTGTGGGAGGGCAGTTGAGGGGAACCAGGCTTGCAGGGGAGGGCAGTTAGAGGCAACCAGGCCAGCAGGGGAGGGCAGTTGGGGGTTACTGGGCCAGCAAGGGAGGGCAGTTGGAGGCAATCAGGCTGGCAGGGGTGGGCAGTTGGGGGTAATCGGGCCAGCAGAGGAGCAGTTAGGCATCGATCAGGCTGGCAAGAGAGTGGTTAGGGGATGATCAGGCTGGCAGACAGAAGCAGTTAGGGGCAATCAGGCAGACAGGCAGGCAGACGAGCAGTTAGGAGCCAGCAGTCCTGGATTGTGAGGGGGATGTCCGACTGCTGGTTTAGGCCCAATCCCACAAGGGTCAGGCCTAAACCATCAGTTGGGCATCTCTCAAGAGGCCCCAGATTGGAGAGGGTGCAGGCTGGGCTGAGGGACACCCCCTGCCCAGTGCACAAATTTCATGCACCGGGCCTCTAGTAATAGAATAAATATGAGAACCCCTATAAGCAGTAAAATGATATACAAATGTCATCATTTTTTCTTTTTATAATTCTTTATTGTTGAAAGTATTATATGTGTCCCCCCTTTCCCCCCGTTGACCCCCTCAAGGCTGTCTCCACCCCAGGCCTCAACACCATATTATCTGTGTCCATGGGTTATGCACATATGCATACAAGGTCTTGGGTTGATTATTATTATTATTTCGGTCAGGCTATTATTTAAACTGGAATACTTATTTGTTAAGGCAACACTTCTCAAATTATTACTAGGTGACAATAACGTTCCAAAAGATGTTCTGCTATTGAAATTGAACAATGACACTTTTTCTCACTCTTCAGAAAAAAAACTCAATCAATGACAGAATTTTCTCAATACTAAATTCCCCATCAATTAGGTTTTTCTTAAACATTGGGATCCAATTTTGCTTGTCTTAATAGTTATATGAATCAAATAAGATCTGATTTAAAATCGTTAATATTTAATTTAATTTTGTGCCATTTCACAAGAACACCTTGCCAGGCAAGATATTGAGTACTGGGAGAGAAATCAAGATGGCGGCATAGGTAAGCACTTAAACTGCTGCCTCGCACAACAATTTCAAAACTACAACCAAAAGAACAGACATCATCCAGAATCACAGGAAAGCTGGCCGAGTGGAAATTCTACAACTAGAAGGAAAGAGAAAAGCTCATGGAGAATCAGAGGAGCTGAAAAGGGCTGAGGTACAGAGACACGCATGCAGAGAGGAAGGTTGGCTGAGTGCCTGGCTGGCTTTCTCTGGCAGGAGGGAGAAGGGAGCCTCCAACTGCACTGAAACCCAGTTCCAATGGCACTGAACCCCAGTTCCGGGCGAAACCCTGTGGACCCAGGCTCATACGGGGGGAGTCTGGACTATCAGATAGAGAGAAAGGCACACAAAGACTCGGGGGAGCCGCCGAGGGCAGGGGTCTGGAGGCACACACGTGCGCGAGTGTGCGCAGAGAAGACTGACTGCTAAGTGTGCCGCTGGCCTTCTCTAGCAGGAGGGAACTGAAAGCCCCTGCCTATGCTGAACTCCAGTTCCTGGTGCGAATCTGGGAATCCAGATTCATTGGGGGAGAAACTGGACAGTCTAGCAGTGGGCGAAACTCAAGGGCGGCTTTCTCTCAGAGGTGCTTGCAGCGATTACTGAGGGCCACTGAGACCCAGGGGCCTCATAGGGTAGGGCTGATGGGAAGCCAAGACTGTCTACTCAGCCCTGAGACTCTGTCCCATCCAAGCTGAGCACAGAGGCTTTTGCAATTTTGCAAGTCTTGTCTCATAGGCTGTCTCCAGCACTGAACTTCTCCCAGCATAGACATAGCTGATCCTCATAGCCAATTGGCCTGGAGGTCAATTCCTCCCAGTGATACCAACAACAATCAAGACTTAACTACATCAAGGCTGTACACACAATCCACAAAGGGGTGCACCAAGAATGTCCACCTCAGGTAACTGGGGAGGCTGACCCACTGGGCTATATAGGACAACTAGCACACAAAGCTACCCTACCAACTCAGGGAAGCAGTGAAAATGTGGACACAAAGAAACAGATCACAAACGAAAGAAATGGAGGATATACACAACTGGATATAGAGTTCAAAACCATGGTTAAAAGGTTTTTTTAAGAATTTCCTAGAAAAGGCTGATAAATTTAACGAAACCCTCAAGGATATAAAAAGGACCAACTAGAAATTAAACATACACTAACTGAAATAAAAAATATTACACAGAGACCCAACAGCAGACTAGAGGACCGCAAGAATTAAGTCAAAGATTTGAAATACAAAGAAGCAAAAAACACTCAACTGGAAAAGCAAAAAGAATCCAAAAATTTGAAGATAATATAAGAAACCTCTGGGACAACTTCAAGTGTACCACCATCAGAATTATAGGGGTGCCAGAAGAAGAGAGAGAGCAAGATACTGAAAACCTATTTGAAAAAATAATGACCGAAAATTTCCCCCACCTGGTGAATGAAATAGACTTACAAGTCCAGGAAGCACACAGAACCCCAAACAAAAGGAATCCAAAGAGAACCACACCAAGATACATCATAATTAAAATGCCAAGATCAAAAGACAAAGAGAGAATATTAAAAGCAGCAAGACAAAAACAGTTAGTTACCTACAAGGGAGCACTCATACGACTGTCAGCTGATTTTTCAACAGAAACTATGCAGGCCAGATGGGAGCGGCAAGAAATATTCAAAGTGATGAATAGCAAGAATCTACAACCAAGATTACTCTACCCAGCAAAGCTATCATTCAAAATTAAAGGTCAGATAAAGAGCTTCACAGATAAGAAAAAGCTAAAGGAGTTCATCACCATCAAATCAGTATTATATGAAATGCTGGGAGGTATTCTTTAAGAAGAAGAAGAAGAAGAAAAAAGTAAAGATAAAAATTATGAACAACAACTACATATCTATCAACAAATGAATCTAAAAATCAAGTGAATTAAAAATCTGAGGAACAGAATAAACTGGTGAATATAATAGAATCGGGGGCATAGAAAGGGAGTGGACTGACAATTCTTGGGGGGAAAGGGGCGTGTGGGTGCAGGAAGAGACTGGACAAAAATCGTATACCTATGGATGAGGACAGTGGTGGGGAGTTAAGGGCAGAAGGTGGGGTGGGAACTGGGTGGAGGGGAGCTATGGGGGGAAAAAGGAGAAACAATTTTAATAATCTGAACAATAAAGATTTATTAAATTTAAAATATATATATTGAGTACTGAGGACACACATATGAATGGAATACAATTCCTATATTCTAGAAGCTGAGTGGTGGAAGAGTGTTGGTGTGAGGATAGATGGGTTAAAAGTAGCTGCAATAAAGTAAAAATAAAAATCAGAGACACTCTGATACCTGTGTGTAAAGGTCTTACCTGGGCACAAAGGATGGAGTATTGTCCAATTCTAAGGGAGAGAGGGTGGACTCAGTAAATGCTCTGTGGAGAAAATGACACCCGGGCAGAGACTTAGAAACACTGAGTAGTACAATGTTCCCCCATCTCCCCATTTCATGGGTTTACCCTAGCAAGGCTAGCTCTTGGAATTACCCAAGGTGTGGTCTTTAATAAGATTCAAACTCAATTTCACTTTAAAATTCAAGATTTCCTAAATAGAAAACCTATAACCAGGGAGGCTGGCAGTCTGAGTTACAACCAGACTGTAGCAGAGAGTGGATGGAAAAAGATTAATTATGGCACTTGGGTTTAAAAGGACAAATGAATCTGACATACCAACATGACAAATGTATGTGAGTCCAACACTAATTAGCAATAAAAAAATACTTATCTTCTAAATATACAAAGTACATGTTTTCAGTGACAACTCATTCCGCTCTTAATCCCCACATAAACATGTAGGTCAAAGAGGGCTTGGGTCAATCTGGTGCTTTTATTCCCTGTATCTACACCAGCTTCTCTAACCAGCCCTCCAGTGAGAGGAAGATAGTTACTTTGGGCCCATTTGGGGAAAATGTTCATTTGCAAATAAGCAGAGGAACCCTAAGGACCACCTCTCCACTCATAAAGCGATCTGTCAATGTACAAAAAAACCAAAGGCGCCTGGCTAGTATGGCTCAGTGGTTGAGCATTGACCTACGAACCAGGAGGTCACAGTTTGATTCCCAGTCAGGGCACATGCCGAGGTTTCAGGCTCAATCCCCAGTAGCAGGTGTGCAGGAGGCAGCCGATCAATGATTCTCTCTCATCATTAATGTTTCTATCTCTCCCTCTCCGACTTCTTTCCTCTCTGAAATCAATAAAAATGTATATTTTTCAAAACCCAAAGGCAAGTTAATATTTATATTCTTACTCATCTGCATTTTTACCCTTTCATTTTTAAGGTAGAATAACTTGTTTAATCCCTCTTTTGGAAACCAAAGTGTTTGTACATGATCTGGATCTGGACTGAACAACACAGGTCTGCTTCTGGGGAAAGGGTGGAAAGAGCCTCAACTCTGGGTGTACCAAACCCATTAGCTAATTAACTAATTATTCAGAGATTCCCCAGTGTCTTGAATACTGTTAGGCACTGTGTGCTGGTTCTTCCTCAAGAGAATCTCCCTTAGCACCTTATTGAAAATAACAACCCCACATACACATTCTTTGCCTTTGTTCTGCTTTATTTTACAGCATTTATCATTTCTTAACCTTATAGTATAAATATTTTTATTTCTATTTTTGTCTACTACCATAAAGCTTCGTGACAGACACTTTGAAATTTTTATTTAATATTGTAAATCCAGTGCATAAAATAATGCCTGATAAATGGTAGGCATTCAACACTTGTAAAATGACTGAATGAGTGAGTGAATGAATGAACAAATGAATGAAGTTGAATGAATAACTGAAAAATAAACAGCTGTGGGCCCTCTGGAATTAGGGTTTCTCTATTTGTAGGCTGCTGTAAACTTGGGAGAAACTGCTTAAAATTATACTGGGCCAGTTCCTCCCTGCCGAGGACCAAATGTCCTCAATGGGGGTCTTCTAAAGAAGGTTTTTCAGGGAGGGTGGCCCTTCACTGTGTGAGTAGGACATAAGAAAATTAAATTGAGTTTGAGGCTCTCAGGGAGGCTTGGGAAACAATGCTCTACAAATAGGGAAGAGGGAGGAGGCTTTGGGGGTAGGGGTGACTCAGCAAACCTTGTCAGGACATGATTTTCAACTCTCCACCCACAGACACTTGGGGTTGGCTAGAGAATTCTTGCTATATTCCAACAAGTCGTGCTTGTACTTTGATTACTGTTCTCTTTCTCTCCACTCTCTTCTTACTGCCACCATGTACATTGATTGTTTCTGGGAAGTTGGTGAGGAATAGTTGATCAACTGAAGGCAAACACTAATTCCTATAGCTACTACAGTAGACTTTTGTGGGTTACATTCCTAGCATCATGCTCCCTTCCCTTTCCTGCAGGTTCTGGATATGGGTTGGCCATTGAGGATCAACTCTCGGGGTGAGGTACATGACATAGGGAAAGTGAATCAGCCCACTCATTCCCCCTGGTCACAGAGATTGGTTCAGGACAATGAACTTCAAGGATACATTGCTGGAAATCTTTGGGGTTAAAGTTTCTTCATTCTTTGAGTGATAACCTTTGTCAACAGATGTGGATAGGGGAGTGTGTAGTCGAAGGGTACACGCAGCCATTTTGTGACCCTGAGGTCAGGTAGCCTTGAAATAAAACAGAACCACAAAAGACAAGAGAAAATTAAATAAATAGGATCTTTGGTGACATTATTGAACTAAAAGAAGCTTGCTAAGTTGTGGGTTTTTCAAGAGATGTAAGTCAATATATTCCATTTATTATTTAAGTCAGTGAGCTGTCATTGAGACTAATAACTACCTGATACCTTGGTTCTGATTCTTTTTCCCTATGTAAGTGAATTAGGGAAGTTTGTCTTTAAATCTGAACTCAGGGGGAAATGAATGTGGTTTTGTTTTCTCAGCTTTTGTTATGGATCAACTATTTAATTTTATGACTTGTTTGGAATGTAATCTGTACACTTGCATATTTTAGAATCGGAAAGAGATCTGGAACTTTGAAACTGAAATACCCCACTCATAAACTGACAGTCAGGTGTCTTATGCCAAAATACTAGTATTTCTCCACATTAACTGGTACTTATAAAATATCCTTTGGGGGGAAAATGTCTATTGAGAGAAGTTAAATGTGTCTAAGTATTAAAACAGCATTTATTTACATCATTTCCTTATACTGGGTGAAATGTTTCTAATTGATTTAGACATGTGGAATTCCTGAGATGGAAGGGACATTAGGCAATATGGCAGAGCAGTAGATGCTGTTGGTTGCCTACCCAGCATTCACGTCCCTTATTCCTGTTTCCTGGTAGATCCCTGAGTTTGCTCTTCTCCAGGTGACCAGTGTGACTTAGGGGAAGCTGCCTGCTTCTCTAGCTCTGGAAGTGGGTCTTGATTTATCTCAGCCAATCAAAATGGTTTTATCCTTCTCTGCAGTTCGTAATACAAGATATAAATCAGGACAATAAGGCACAAGAAAATTTTACCAGAATATCTAGGATAGTTCCTCTAAGAGAATTTCCATAAGCAATTCCTTCCCTGAGGCTTAACATAAGGAAGAAACAAGCCAGGAGCACTGACTGTTGCTGACAGCCCACACTCAACCATGAGGAGACCCAGCCTTAGGCTGAAGTCTACACTCTCAATGGCAGTGCAGGGAGATGGAAAGAACTTGGGTCCTTGAAGTCATTCTTACAGATGAATGATCAACTAACTCTAAAGTCCATTCTGCCTTTGAACTTCCTGTGAGTTATGTGAGCCAATAAATGTCCTTATTGTTTAAAGTTCTTTGAATTGGGTTTTCCATTACTTTCAGCCAAAACACATTCACTGTTAAACTCATCAAGTCTTATGTCATAGGAATGCTTGGAGGAGTAAATTTGAGAGTTCATGTGAAGTACTTAGCATAATGCCTGAATCATATAAGTGATCAGTAAACCATCACTATTATTATCTAACCTCTCTTTTTACAGATTATCTGTCCAAACTAACACAGACTTCCTACGGAAGTTCTGTGAGGTTAGTCCAAATGCATCAAATCAGAAAGAGGGGCAACCCAATAGTCAGAAAGTTAAGTCAGGAAGGTTGATGATACAAGTACTAAAATCCTAGAGGTAAAAAATGTCAGAACCCAAACAGAAGAAAGAGAGCTGGAATCAGATACCTTGTGAGATGGAATGAGGCTGGGCCAGAGTCACTCTCCTGGTCACTAGGCTTCCAAATGGCAATCCCAATCTGTCCTAATGGGTCCAGCTGAGGCCTTAAATTAAAGACCGGGTGAGACAGCATGGTAGTGGCAGAATCTAGTTAGACACCAAGGCCTTATTCTTAGTCCAGTGCTCTTTCCACTACACCAAGTTCAATTTTATTCATGGGCACTTATTTTGTTAACATTCAAAAGAATCCTCCTAAGTTACTTAGTGTTACGTCACTTCTTGTCCTTTTGGTTAAGATCAAGTGTGAATTATTCAATGTCACAGAGTATAAGAGGCAAAGTGCCTTCTTCCCACTTCAAAGTCATTTGTGATTATCTTGGGGAGGGGAGATGAACTGGGACATCACTGTCTATACTGTGTATTCCTGCAATGATGGAAGTATTTGCAGAGCATGGAAAAGTTTCTTTTTTTTATATCAAGGAAACTGGTTCATCTGTTTAAAAGCAATCAGAAGTCCCTGCCCCTGCCCCTTTGGATCAGGGCAAGTGATTTATTAATGAAGAGCTATACACCCAGTTTTCTGGACCATTTCAAAGCCTGGGCAGCATTCCTAGACCTACCCCATTAAGAGTAACAGGCCTTCCCAATGCTTTCCCCTCCCCCATACATTCTAACCCACCTGTCATAGGGCAAACATGTAAAAAGTCAACTCAAACAGACTGTATTTTGAACGATTCACACCTGGCAGGGAAGGGTGATTCCACTGCACCTCCAGAATCCTCAGAAAGGAACATGCCAATCTCCAGGAATACTTCCTCTTCTGTTGGCCCAGCCCCTTATATGCCCTGGCTCACTGACATCCTAGTCACATGGGCCAGCTTTGTTCATTATAGTAACATCAGAAAGCTGGTTGTTTTTTCTCCCTGTCCTGGTGGGGTGTTGTTCCTACCTCCCCACTGACACCAACACACCCTAATCTTCCCCCTTTCATCCAGCCTCTCAGCTTCCATCACCCTGCTCTCTGGAAAGGAACTAATGAGTTCAATCTCACTGAACTGCAAGTGATGAATCAAGAGGAAGATGGAGAAGACTAATGTGTGCCCTGATACTGTGCACCTTAAAAAACCTGTACCATTCCATTTATTGTTTCTTATATGTCTTGGGGGGGGGTGGGGGGGTCCCTGAGAAATGCAGCTAGACCCAGTCACCACCCACAGTACAAGATTATGATGGGAATCATGCAAGCCTCCTGGCATATGAAGGTATCAATTTCTACCAATAAGATTCACATCCTAATCTGGTAGGCAATTTGATCTTCCCAGTCACCCCGGTGACACTATCCCAGGAAGAGTTATCCTTTAAGCTGAACCATAACAAATAAAACCTAAGTGATAGAGTTATTGCGGGGAAAGAGAAACCTGAATGTCCCAAGGCAGGTTGCCCAAAGCCAACTTCATTATTCCATTATTACTATTGCTCAGCAGAGAATGGCAGCTCCATTCATTCTGTCACCCCAGCTCACTTCTGCCTCCCTGCTCTCCCTTCTTCCTCACCTGCACCCATTAATATTGATGATAATAATGGCGATAATGACATAATTGAGCAGAATGCCAACACAGGCTTTGGAGTTGGGCAGACCAGAAATTGATCCCGGCTCCACCTATTAGAAGTGGCATGACCCCATCTGAGTATGTTTCCTGTAAAATCAGAATAAAAATAGTACCCAGCTCATAAGGTGTCATAACGAATACATTTGTCATTTATATAAAGGTGCTTAGCCCAAAACCTGGCACACAAGTACTCAAATATTGTCGTTATTAACATAATTTTCTCCAATCCTCGTGAGAACCCCACTGAATAATTATTATTATTCTCGTTTTACTGATAAGAACACTGAAGAGTCCGGGAAGTTAAGTGACTTGCTGAAATCTTTATAGCCTGGAAGAGTTAGAGCAGGGATTTAAACCCAGTTTCCCTAGCTATAAAACCCAAGCCCAGGACAAGTTACAAATCTTTGGGACCTGGGACAAAATAAAAAGGTGGGGACGCTTTGTTCAAAATGAGCAAGAATTTCAAGATAAAACAGCAAAGAATCCACCCACATGCAGGCCCTCACAAGGTTGCAGGCCCTCAGGCATCACACTCCATGAAGCTGGCTCTTCCCCAGCCTTGCAACTGGCCCAATCCTGCTGATTTGAACTTCTGCTGGAATCTGTCCCTTCCTTCACTCCCAGTGCCCGGGTTCTAACTCTCAACAGATCACACCTTCCTATTGCATTAGCTTCTTAACTGGTTTGTCTGGGTCTGTCTTCTCCCAGTTCACCCATCAACCACCCTGCTATCAAAATTATCTTCCCAGAGAACAGCTCTAATTATATCCTTCTCTTTAGATATTCTCTACTCACTACCCCTTGCTCAACAGGATAAAATCAAATCCCTTAGAGTGGCATTCAAGGCCCTTTACCGTGTGACCTTTGTCAGATTGTCTCCACCACACATTCTTCAGACCAGTCGTGCCAGGTTATTCACATGCTTTATACTTGCCTCCTCTGGAACTTTGGCAAGAGCTGTTTCCTCTTAGCTGAGAATACCCCTCAATCATTCTTGCCTATTATGATCTCCCAGTCTTTAAAAGACCAGCTCAAAGGCTAGCTTCATCACAGTATCATACCTAAACTTTCCAGTTGGAATCAGTTTCTCCTTCCCCTGGGCTTTCTTTGGATAGCTTAGCATGTGTCCAGGCCTTTGGAATTAAACTGACCTGGATTCAAATCACAGCTGGGCCTTCTCTGGCTAGGTGAATTCAACACATTACTCCATGGCTCTGAGTGGGAATAATAACTATTCAATGAGATATAAGTAGAGTACTTTCTATGCCTAAGGGATACACTGCAAAAGTCATGCTTTTCCCCTTGCCCTTAGTAAAAACGATTCCTTGTTCATCTCCCTCAGCACCTTGTCACCCACGGTAGCCACCTAAATTAGTCTGCCCTATTAATTCACCTGCCCTAAGTTTTCCAAGGACCAGCCCCACTTATGCCTCTGCTGAACACTTCCAATGTCCACACCAGCAAAAACCTATGCAGGCTGCCTGTTCTAAATAAAACCCTTATCTAGCCACATTAATTAATAGTTGTGTTTTTAACATCGGGGCTGGTTTATATTAGCATCCACAGACCCTGAGAACACTTTTAATAACAAGAAGTCATGACTCTGGAACCATTGTGCCTTTGGCAGCTCAAATTTAGATTAGTTACTCCCACACAGTTTCTGTATCTCTTCTCAACCTTAATTATACTGGCTGCTAACATTTCGAGGCATAAAGCTTGGTTGATGTGAATCAAAGGAGCAGCTTAACTGACACAAATGAAGAAAGCTTTATTTCCTGGGTTAATGCATCAGCTCCTCCCAATGATGCAAGGATGCTAGTGGGGGAGGACATTCCCTGAAGGCACAGCCTCAGGATGCTATTTTGAACAAGTTCTAGAGATTGATTCTGGTCTTGAGGTTGCTGGAGGTTTACGCTTATTCTGAAAGGCGATGTAACCCAAGGTAGTGCTAGGTGTCTGTGGCCCAACCTCCCCCACTGTGCCTTCCCCTCTGCCCAGAACCAGAAAAGGGGTGCTGGTGGTTAAGCCACTGTAGAAAAGCCAGCTTTAAGACTCTTAATTACTAGTTTAAATAACATGGTACCACTGGCTTGGTATCATGATGTATTTTATTGGGTTTGTTCAGACACATGACAAACAGAAGCTGGAGATTCTGTGCCTGAAAGTTATCTATTATTGGCCCTTTGTTCTGAAATTATTGGAAGGTGAGGCTAAGGGAGAAAGCGGGCACTGGTAGCTCTTTAATGTCCACCCTTGAGGCCAGTGAGTGGACTGGCAGGTGCAGCAAAAGTGTTTCAATGCCAGAACTTGCCAGGTCACCTAACATGATGAGATTTTACTAACCCACACTAAACCTGCCCATTTCCCATGGTACTGTATGGGAGTAAGCTATCATGAGATTGGGTATCCACCAATAAAATGTCACCTGATGATTCATTCATAAGGAGAAGTAATGATTTGTGATTTTTGACATTCAGAGATGCATGTCCTTTTGCTAAATAGAAAGACAGCTTTGCTCTTCCACTGCCCCAAGCCTGTGGGTTGCTAAGCTCTTTTGTATCATGGAACATTTTGTGTGAGAACTTGGCAGCAAGCCACCCAGCCTCAATGAGAGAACCTGGGAGTCCAAGTGCACAGACTTCCCAAAATAGAAAAACAGAGAGCAGAGGTCTGCTCGGCTTGGCTGGCTTTCTAAGGCAATAGAGGTGTTTGTGGTCAGTGTGAAAGAGACTGAGCACCCTTAAACCTAGAGCAGCAATGTTCAACCTTTTTCATCTCATGGCACACATAAACTAATTACTACAATTCTATGAACCAAAAATATATTTTTTGCTGATCTGCCAAAAAAAAAAAAAGTATACTTTTGATTTACCCAGACGGCTATTGTTGTATTTAGCTGTTGTCATTTTTTTATTTGACAGTCTAAGGGAAAAGAGATCAGTGCCCCTGACTAAATGGTTAGGTATTGCATGTTTTACAAATTCTTGTAGCACAGTAAGTGTCTGCCACAGCACACTGGTCAAAAATTGCTGCCCTAGAGGATTCGTTTTCTGGGGCTGCTATAACAATAAAGCAAAACTGGGAGCTTTTTTAAAAATATTATTATATTTTTTATAAACAAATGTTTATTTAGAAAGTCACAGATGTAAAAGAAGTAAGCCAGCTGGGTTGTGTGGGCTCAGGAAACAAGTTACAGAAGCAAAAGAAGGACCTTTGGAGCTTAGGAGAGCATAAACGAAGAGAAACACCTAAAGGAGAAAGGCATGGGTGGCTTCAGAGAGCGAGAGAGCCAAAACTCTGTGCTTTAAAACAAGAGAAATTTGTTCTCTCAATGTTCTGCTGATTGGAAGTCCAAATTCAAGGTGATGATAGGGCCCTGCTCTCTCTGAAGGCTCCAGGGGGAATCTGTTCCTTGCTTTTCTCTTAGTTTCTGGTGTTGCCAGCAGATCTGGCTTGGCATCCCTCGGCTTATAGACTCATCATTCCAATCTCTGCCTCCACTTTCACATGCTGTTCTCCTGTGTGTCTTTACATGTCTTCCCTCTGTGCACATCTGTCTCTTCTGGTAGGGACACCAGTCAGATTAGATTAGGGGCCCA
Source organism: Corynorhinus townsendii (assembly GCA_026230045.1). NCBI lineage: Eukaryota > Metazoa > Chordata > Mammalia > Chiroptera > Vespertilionidae > Corynorhinus > Corynorhinus townsendii. The sequence goes on from JAPDVU010000002.1 coordinate 139,322,297, forward strand.
CCCTGCTGCAGTGTAACTTCATCTTGACTAATTACATCTGCAATAACCCCATTTCCAGTAAGGACACGTTCTGAGGGACGGAGGTTAGCTCTTTGTCTTAGTCTACTCAGCCTGCCAGAACAAAGCGCCACAGTCTTATCAACAAGAGAGAAAAACATTTCCTCACAGTTCTGGAGGCTGGAAGCCCAATATCAAGGTGCTGGCTGGTTTGGTTTCTGGTGTGAAGTCTCCTCCTGGCTTGCAGATGGCCTCCTCCTTGCTGTGTCCTCACAAAGTGGAGAGAGAAAAAGAAAGAGCTCTCTGGTGTCCCATCTCATATGGGCACCATTCCCACCATGAGGTCCCCACCCTCATGCCTTTTCTACCCAAAAACACCTCCCAAACGCCTCGTCTTCAAACACTAGCACATTTGGGGTTATGGTTTCAACATATGGATTTTTTACTTTGTTTTCAGTATTACAGATGTCCCCATTTTCTCCCGCTTTGCCTGCCTCCACCCAGACCCGGCCCCACCCCAGGCCTTCACCACAACATATGGATTTTGTTGGGATACAAACATATGGTCCATAACAGACTTCAACATATCTTTGGGGGACAGCTGTTCTGGGTATCCACCTACTTGTGCAGCCACAGGGGGTCAGCATGGACAAGGTGCAAGGTCTCCAGCTAAATCCTCTGGTAGGGGAGAGTCACAACCTCTGACATAGGCAGTGATACCCCAATTAACCATTTAAAGACCCAGCCATTTGATACTGCATGGGGTGTACCCCAACCTTTGGCAGGGGCAGGGGTGAACCAGGGAGGTTATTCCCCCTTATCCCTTAGAAAACAGAGCCAGCTGGAGCAGAGGTTTCTCTCTCGAGAATGCTGGCCAGCACAGGCAGTGCTCCTGGAAGCAGGCACAGGACCGAGTGGGGCATAGCCTGGCCAGACTCAGGCTGGCTGATTTCCCTCCTTAGTGCCCCGGTCACCAGCACAGACCAGTTTGTCCTGCTAACGGTGTCCACACAAGTGCTACGGGGGACAAGGGGGTGGGAGGGTTTGAAGGCATAAAAGTTTCCATCTCCTACTCCTAATGACGATCCTTGCCCTCTGCCCCAATCCCACAGTTCACCTGACTGGCCTGCAGGCCTTCCCAAGGGATGGACTCTCTTGGCTGGTCCTGCCCTCCCCTCTTCCCTCCCTGCCCCACCCTGAGTATTTAAATAGACACCAGCTTTGTTTGGAAACACTATGCTCACCACTATTAATAATACATCGAGAGCGAGCCTGTCTCTAAGGAACTCCAAGTGCTTCCCAGACATTATCTAATTAGCCCTCACCCAAAGCCCTGCTCCAGCAAAGCCATCAGGGAACCGCTGATTTGGAGCTGCGAAGGGACAGAGACATCCTGGGCTCTCCATAAGGCATAAGGCTGGGTACTTGCCCAGGAGGTGGGGTGATATCACGTCCAGTAAAAAGGCTGTTGAAAACTCTGCCCTTGCTCCCAGCAGGATTGGAAAGCTGGGTCAAAAGAATGACTTGCAAAACCCCAGAAGGTGCATTCCTTCACCGCTTGAACAGGTGAGTCACCAGCCCCGGGTACACCACCATACGCCAGTCAGGCCACTCAAGATGAATACTCTCATTCTGCCTTTCCATCACTGGGTGTCCACCCACCCTTTCTACCACCTTCTTTCAGCTTTCCTTGATGGGGCCACCAAAAGTGGGGAGGGGTCCCTGAAGGGGAGCAGCAGTGTGATCCCCTCGGAGGTGCCCGTCTTCTCCTGAACTCTCCCCATCTTCCCACCTTACATACTGCTTCCATGTGCAATCTGCCTACCAGTTAAGCCCCAGCTTCCCTGCAGAGAGCCACACATGTGGAGCTTGCACATCCAATTAACTGATTTCCCAGGGGCAACTGGCTCAGGGTCCTGCCCCACCTGGAAAGTATTCTATGTATATCTGAGGATATATAATGGGAATATTAATTCCTTTATTCTCTCAAAAATTCTCTGTGGAAGATGGGGTTGGAATATTTATCTGCACTTTACAAATTAGCTAAATGAGGCTGAATTTGTTGGGTGGCTTGCCCAGGGTGATGCAGCTTACAAGGAGCAGAGCCTGTACAGAACCCAGATCTTCAGACTTCCCAGAAGGAATATTGCCATTGTTCCATGGCCCAGTCCACCTGCTCCTCTTGTGTAGTTCAGAAATCTCACATTACCGACACCTTTACGGAACTAAAACGATACACTATCATCTATGAGGAAATAGGCCACTGGCATGATTGTAAAATGAAAGCACAAATGACAGTCTCCTTGGAGGGAAAATGCTTCTATTTGAAAAATCAGAGCCATTTCGATCACATTTCTACATTTAAGGGTAGTGTAGTAGGGACAGAGTGATGGACAGAGATCAAAGGCAGAGTCAGCAATTGCCTTCCAAAAGCTCATTCCAGAACTGACAAGGAATGATATTAAGGTTCTATAAGAATCGGAGGGATAGCTAATAAATTTCATACTCCAACCTGGATGTTCTGATGCAAAGTCGGTACTCTTTCCATTTCTTCACAGCCACTTCCCATCTCCTTTTGTTAGGATTTCAGAAGTTTCACCTTGAGTTTTGTTGAGATCCATCTGCATCTGTTCTTGCTGAGTCCCTCTTCATTGCTGGTCACTGACACAGGTCCCCTCTCCTCCCAGCATGCAGGAGGGCTGTACTTTCTGCCCCCTGGAAGTTAGACGCCACCATCTGGCTTGTTTTCATCAATGAAATGTGAGCAGAGAGGATGCATGTCATTTCCAGCTGGAAACATTTTCCTGCTGGGCTGGTCTCTCCAGCCTCCTCCCCTGCGCCACAGTTACACTGAGAGCATGTGCTGACAGTTGAGCCTCCATCAGCCTGGTCCCAGGCGTGACTACTATGAGCAGAGTCTTCCTGTCAACCTGCACCAAACACAAGCAAGAAATGTCTTTATTGTTTCAAACCACTAAGATGTTGGGTTTGTTTATTACTATGGCATAATCTATTCCAACCTGACTACACAGAATTTCCTTTGGAGAATCTACCCAGCCTCAAGAAGTCTTAGGTAGGCCTGAATCTACCCCCAGCTCTAAGGGATAGACCCTGATTGGCATAACCAATCGGTATAGTTACCCCTCTACCAGAGTGATTGGTTTAAGTATAGGTCATAACCTAGGCCCGTGGTCGGCAAACTGCAGCTCGCGAGCCACATGTGGCTCTTTGGCCCCTTGAGTGTGGCTCTTCCACAAAATACCACGGCCTGGGCGAGTCTATTTTGAAGAAGTGGCCTTAGAAGAAGTTTAAGTTTAAAAAATTTGGCTCTCAAAAGAAATTTGAATCGTTGTACTGTTGATATTTGGCTCTGTTGACTAATGAGTTTGCCGACCACTAACCTAGGCCAGCTAAGTCCTAGTATTTGTTTAGAGCAGTACCTAATGGACTCATCAGAATGCAAGTAAAAACCATTCACTGATTATGGAAAGCAGTGCTTTCCCCCTGGATGGGAGTAAGCCCCTATTAGTTCCTAAGATCTTCCTGCAAATGAAGGAATCCTGCCTGAGGACAAAGGTGAACCACTGGCAAAGGTAAAATCTGCAAATTGTGGACATAAAGAACAGAAGCCCACGGTCAGCTCCAGACCTTTCAGAAATATGTTTCCTAAGTTGCTAACTGAGTCTGAGATGAGCTTTCTGTTACTTGAAGTTTTAAAAGACAATAACGTTAACTAAATTTTAGACAGCTCCCTCCTCAGAACAATAGCCCACTGATACATTGATATATAAATATAGATGTGTTTCTACAGTCAGGCCTGTGTCTTTGGGGGCTTAAAATTTTTACTTTTCTTAGGTTGCCAATATTACTTAGAAAGGCTACAGAAGTGATTTTTAGATTCAGAAATGAATTTGAAGAACATATGGTCTGTCTAATTTTATAGATAAGGGGCCAAGGCACAGAAAAGTACAGTCCCTTACACTAGGCAACATATTACACCTGCACTCTCAGTTTCCTACTGACCTCTGACCCCATAAGAGGTAGCTTGTGCTGTCCCAGGGTTGTTCTAGGGATTAAAAGGAGATAAGGTACATAAAGCTCCTAGCATAGCAGCTGGCTCAGTGGATGTGAATAATCAACAAATGCTGGCTGCTTTTTATCAATGACTCACGTTTTAGTATTGAATGGGAGTGGGGGAGTACAAATAACTGACACCCCTTATCAGCTATTATATTGAGAGAACTCACCCAGATCAGAGAAGGAGCCAGGCCCTTGAGCTTGACCCAGTAACCAACCATGGTCGTCTGCAGAGAGGCGGGTCCCTTAAGATCACTCAGGAGTGTGTGTGCCAAGCACACCTGGGATCCAAGTTAATCCTCACAAGAAACCAGCCCTTGTACCTGTGTCCTAAGGAAACCAGTTCTGTGAGAAGCCGAGAGAATTTTGTTACTGAAATTCTGAGAAACACTGGGGTACTAGCTGCCCAGACTGAACACCCTGCAACAAGGTGCAACAGGGAGGGGAGCAGGCCTGTGCCTCCACCCCCTCCACTGGTAACTGTGTGGCATGGACACCCTGGAGCTTGGCACCCCCATGGGGAAGCGGCAGAGCAGTCAGTGGGGACAGGCTGCTGGTACCACCTGTAAGCCACCCCTGATCACTCTCAGAAATACCTGGTGGAGGTCCTGGTGAACCAATGAGGACAAGGGCCCATGGTGTGTGAGTGTCTGCAGGGACCTCGTGTTTACCACGAGCTGCAAAAGCCTGCATAAGGATGGCCACGGGATGCACGCCTCAGCCCGGATTAAAAACACCCTCGGGGAAGCAGGCAGGCACAGCTTGGAAAACCTCCTTGGAGGGAAGCTGAAGTTACCAAAAGCAACTGAGCTCACTTACAGTTTTATGAAAAGCCAGCCTGGAGATTGTTTGCTTTGGGTTCTGGATGCTCTCATTAAGTGAGATAACAAACGTAAGCCAACTTGCCCTGTTTCTGACACAAAATAAATGGCCGCTGTCTTCCTCTGCTTCTTTTCTAGGTGTGACTGTCGTCTGAAAATCAGATGGACCACATATATTTAAATGTACCGCCCAAATGGCATAAGCTCTGTCAACCTAAGAAACATCCAAATGCAGATAATTTTTATAAGAATGTATTTGAGCCAAAATGACAATTGCCCAGAAGCAGGATCTCAAATGCTCTGTAGAAAGAGTTTTGCAGTTTCTTTTATGCATTTGGAATTAAAGTGGGAACATAGAGAAGGTTACATGAAGGTGAAAGAAAACAAGGTAGGGATTGGATTACAGGATAGTTAATGAGATTATGTGCTCTAGGGCAGCAGTCTCCAACCTCACAGACCACCAGTGGTCTTCAGACCACAGGTTGGTGACCGCTGCTCTAGGGGATGGTTATACTTACACAGAAGGTGCATTAACCTAGATGCACAAAGACAATGGACAGGTCTTGCTTAAGATAAAGATACACCTTTTACTAAAAAGGTTACATGCCTACAGTGTGACTACTCACACGACCTGCCCAATTAGCAGTTATGATCACCTCACCCTATGAGGTTGCTTTCCTAGACACTCTTTTTCATCCACAGCTCATCTGAAGAATTAAAAAGCTGAGAGATGTACCCTCTCCTTATTAGCTGTACATTTGTAGGTTCATGTCTCATTCCCTTTATTTATAAACTGGAGATAATATACTCCTATGCTACCTTACCCATCTCCTAATGAGGATTAAATGAGATCATGAAAAAGGACAGGATTTTATCACATGCTAAAGGGCACAAACACAAAATTCCTTCCAAATGAAGCCAAGGTTTTTGGAACTCACCCACTCAAAAAACAAGGAGGCAGCCCTATCTCTAACAAACACATTTTTTAAGAAGCAAATTCATGGGATTTATCTGATCGACATTCAAGCAAATCATTTTTCCAATCTCAATTCAGTAGCCACTGTGGCAACTGTAAAATGACTTCACTCTTCCTTACATTTTGTTTTGTTGACAGGAAGAAAAGGGAGCAAACTGTAAAGGAGTGCTCTGTATTTCATTAAGTATTATGTAAAAACCCAAAACACACTAATCCTTTACAGTTGTTCCCAGAATCAGATGGGCCAGAGGGTGGGTGAAGGGATTAAGTACCAAAGCTGGTGAGTGGTGATCAGAGGGCAGCTCAAGAGACAATGATCATGCGGGCAAAGGAAGACTGGCAGAGGGCAGTCCTAGGTCAGGGCGACCTTTGCCTGCACCCCACTCACACCCACACTGTCACCCATTGGCCATGGTCTCTCTCTTCCCTCTCAGCTCTGAAAACTCTTAGAATAGGTTCTAACAAAAGTCATGTATTTGTACCTCGAGGTGAACGTAAGGCATTCCGTTGGCTCTCTCTAGGCACTTCCACTTTACCCCTGTCACTGTGTAAAAGCTTTCACACAAAATTAAACGCCCCCTAATGTGAGGAAGTCCTTCAGGACATGGCCTCTGCTGGCTTCTCTCACCAGTTCATCATTCTACTCCAGCGTTGCTATGTCTCAGTCAAATCAAATGTGCCAAGCATGTGGACATAGAACAACTGTACATTTTTATCCTGGTGGTAGACACATAAAACCACACATGGGATAAAGCTCACACACACACACACACACACACACAGTGGCAGACACGCATGAGGGCATATGTAACCTGTAAAGACTCCAGAAGCTTTGTGCATTGTACCAGCATCAGTTTTGTGGTGCTGATGTTGTACTATAGTTACACAAGATGCCAATTTTTGGAGAGAAGGGTTGATGGGTGTATGGGACTGCCCTGTACATTCTTTTTATGACTTTCTATAAATCAGTCTGTATTTCAAAATAAAAAGGTTAAAATAAAGTGAGTCAAGTTCTCTCATGTTTTCATCTCTTTTGGTAGAACATTGTCATTTTCATATATACTTTCTAACTTTTCTTCATTCTTCAAAATCAGCCCGTGCATCACTGGGCAGTATGAAGTGGGCACTCAAATGTTCGCCAAATGAGTAAATAACAGTCTCTGTTATTTCTGTGGTAAAGGAAGAGGCTGTTGAATTAATAAGCCAACATAAGTTAGCAGTAAAAAGCAGACTACCTGACTGAAATCACAGTTCTATACATTCCTCTAGCTGTGTGACTTCCTGAGTTTAATTTCCTTATCCCAGTAGGAATAGTACTAACATCAGAGGCTTGTTATGAGGATTACATGAGTTAATGCACTGTGATAGACATACATATTTGGTTGTCTCCCCAGTTCACACAGAGCTTCTAAAATCCTTGGAATTTCCTGAGTGATAGGAGCATGTTTTGTTATTCATACCAAGCCCCTTTGAACATACCTGAGTTCATGCTAATGAGTTGACACTGGTGGCCCCTCCAGAAGGGGCTGATGGCCAGAGGAACCAACCATGTGGTTAGTGGGTTAGAACTTTCATCTCTACCCCCAACCTCCTGGGAAGTAAAGATTAAGTTCAATCCCCAATGGTCAGTGATGCCATCAATCATGCCTACACAATGGAAACTCCGAAGATGGGTTCTGAGAGTTTCCTGGTTGGTGAACACATCGAAGTGCTGGGAGAACTAACCACCAAGAGAGGGCATGGAAGTTCACACACCCCACCCCACCCCTTGCCCTGTGCCTCTCTTCCACTCTTCCATCTGGCTTTTCCTGATGGAAGAGAGGCACAACCCAGGCATGTAGCCTTCATAATAAACTGGTGACAGTAAGTAAAGCACTTTCTTGAATTCTGTGAGCCATTCTAACTGGTTGTTCAGAAGTACAGCTCACAACCTGAGACTTGAAATTGGCATCTGAAGTGTGTGTGTGTGTTGGGGGGTGGGGGGAGCACAGTTTTGTGGGACCTGTGGTGTCTGCACTAATTCCAGGTAGCAGGTGTTGGAACTGAATTGAATTGCAAGCTACCCAGCTGGTATCTGAAGAGTTGAAGAATTAGTTGGTTTGAGGGAAAATCCCACATATTTGCTATCAGAATGTTGGGAGTAGAAACAGTTCAGAAGCACATAAAGTGCTTAAAATAGTGCCTGGGCGTGTAGTCAGCTCTCTAGTTTGGCTCTTCTATCCAGGATGCCTTTTCTGACCTGTCTCCATCCCTATCCCTGTCCCCACCCATCATGAGTACTCAAAACATTCTGTGCTCCCCTGCCCAGCATCATCCCAGCATCCTGTGCCTGGTTATCTACTGCTGTATAACAAACCACCCTGAGACTAGTGACTAAAAAGAATTATAACATTTATTTTGCTCACAAATCTGAACTTGGGGGGATTCAGCAAGGACAGCTTTCTTCCACTCCAGTTGGCATCAGCCAGGTGGCTCGAGGGCTAAAGCTATGTTCAGTCACATGCACATTTGATGCAGGCTAACAGCTAGGACCTGAGTAGAGACTCTTGATCAGATTGCAGACATGTGGCCTCTCCATGTGCCCTGGGCTTCCTCATAGCACAACATGGTGGCTGAGTTCCATGGGCAAGAGTCCCAGTAGAAAAAAAGCCAAGTGAAAGCCATATCACCTCTAATGACCTCACCTTGGAAGCCACAGTGTTACTTGCCTCACAGCCTATTCAGGGAGGCACTTACAAAGGTCCTCCAAGCTCAAGGTAAGAGGAAATAGTCTTCTTCTTTAAAAAAAAAAAAAAAAAAAAAAAATATATATATATATATATATATATATATATATATATATATATATATATATGTTTTTATTGATTTTAGAGGGAGAAGGGAAGGGAGGGGGGTAGAGAGTTAAGAAAGAAACATCAGTCAGCTGCCTCCTGCACATCCACTACTGGGGAATGGAGCACACAACCCGGGCACATGCCCTGACTGGTAATCGAATCAGTGACCTCTTGCTTCATGGGCTGATACTCAACTGCCCCGGCTGACCAGCAGACCTTGAGTGACAGATGAATGGATTACTCTGACACAACCTTTGCTGTGAAAGAAAGGGCTAAGGAATGGCCTGGCTATAGGAACCAAGCTGCCTTGATTGCCTGCCTCATTAGGCTTTTATTGTCACAGCAGTTTGAGATAAATTTTATCTTTTAGATACAATCAGCAGGGTAAGTAATATTAGGAAGACACGTGAGTTTATAATGTCCTTTAAGCAAGGACACCTAAAAGATTAAGCATAAGGATTCCAGTAAACACCCAGGGGACTGCACGGGCACAGGCTTGTTTGGAAAGGTCAAGGAATAATTAGGGACACCACCTTTGGCACTCCCCTAGTTGGAATTTCGATAAACAGGGCAGGTGGCCTTCCACATACTTCCCTTTTCTCAAAATGTCCTCCTTACAAACGTTCCAACCAAGTCTCATGTGCTCACCAGCACTCAACCATTGGGCCACACCAGTCCGGCAAGAGTCCTTTTCTTGATGGAGGAGTGGCGAGGTTCTAGTAAAGCATGAGGAGCCAGAACTGTTTCTGTATTAGCCATGTCTTTTATTTCCTGTGTTCTGATGCTTTGACATCTGGGGCCTTGCTAACTCTAAAGAGACTGCCCCTCCCAGAGTTAACCAATTCCTAGAGATAGTAAACAACTTACCCACAAGCACACTTCTCAAATACCAATCCAGAGCCCACACCACAACCAACATCTTCATTGAGTTTTCATACTCTGAGCTACTATCCCCCTGCCCTAACCACCCAGAGGCCAAGTCCCAGACAACTAGTCCCTATGCCTCAGAGCCTGCTGAAATCATTCAGGCTAGCCGATCCTAAACCGCTTTCCCTGCCTCACAGTTCCTTCCTACAGAAACCACTCTAAAGGGGCTTGCAGCAGTTTCTCCCTCCTCTCTGCCTCCTGACCGACCCTGGTGCTTCTCCGTGTGGCCCCTGGTAGCATGGTATGCCTCATCCTCTTGGAATCTGTGAATGTAACAAATGCCTTTTCAGTGATAATTACTGTGGCCGTTTGGGGGAAATACAATCTTCCACAGTCTCTGAGACTTGATTATGAACTTGCCTTCCTTCTCAACTTGATTGTGGACACACAGAAAACAAACCTTTTATCTCTTTAGTTCCTACACCCAGTACTCTAGAAGGTCTCAATAAATGTTTGCTGACTGACTGGCTGACTGAATATTTGGTAACCATACTACAACTTTTGTCCTTCTTATTAGGTATCCAAAGAGAAAGGACCCTTTGTAGATTTCTCGAACACACCCTGCCACAGTAACCGCTTACTCAGTCAGCTCCTCTCTTTCTACTCCACCATGCTGCATCACAACAAAACCCAGCTGCTGTCACCTCTACTTTGTGAGGTCACCTGGGATTACCCAGCCTTCTCTGTGACTCAGGGGTAGGACATGTGGAGGCAGAGTAGGAACCCCTGAGGTGGTTCTCATCAGCAGAAGGCTGCATTGGAATTCAGAGCACATAGAGAAGCTGGTCTCTGAATCACCTGCAGCTGTGCGTGGAAACAGCTGAGGTAGGTCACACTTTGTGAAAATCATTAACAAAAATATTCCCAGAAAATCCATCCCCGTCCTCCCCTCCCCCCCAAAAGAAGGCAGGCATGCCCTCAACTCCCTTGCAAGGTTCTGCAGATATCCCTGGAGCAATGTCTGGATTCTCTCCAACAAAGTTGGCAATAGGAAGGAGCAAAAGCAAGTGACTGCTCCTCCCCTCCTTGAGATTTCTGATTTCTTCTCCCAGTACTCCTATGAAGACCATGGCTTCCCTAAAGAGCCAATACCTTCTTCCACAAGCCCAAATGGTGTCTGAGTGGAAGGGCAACCCATCCAGATTGGCTGCAAGGCAGAGGTCAGGACACACCTCTTCCATCTGAGTGTCAAGTGCTGGGACCCATTTGACAATTAGCAAAATCTCATTTTAGTTCCTAACAGAGATGGGACTTACCATGCAAATATTCCCAGGGAAAGCAGCACATCCCTTTAAGTTCAGTCAGTGCTTGTTCCTTAATCCTTCTTTGCAAGCAGATTTGATTGAGGCTGCGAGAGGAAGCAGAGAAGTCCAGGGGCAGGAACTGAGGGCAGTAGATTGATTCTCTGCCTCCTTCCAGAGGAGACCTCCATGAACACTTCCTCCCTTCTGCCAAGATCTTCTCCAATAATCTTATTCAGAGTTCTGAGTAGCTGTCAGAAAAGCCATTCTAGTTCCATACCTCCTCCAGCCCACAGTTCCCGTTCTCCAAGTCATCCAACTAACCTGAGTCATCTGGAAACACCCGAGCTGCTCAAAGGTCTCTGTGGAAAAACAATTTTTTTAGAATATATATATATATATATATATATATATATTTGAGAGAGAGAGAGAGGAAGGGAGAGGGCGAGAGAAACATTGATATGTGAGAGTGGAACATCAATAGGCTGCCTCCTGCGTGCCCCTTACCGGGGATTGAGCCTGCAACCTGGGCATGTGCCCTGATGGGAAATTGAACCAGTGACCTTTTGGTGCATGGGATGATGCTCCAACCAACTGGCCCACACCAGCCAGGGCTGGAAAAACAATTTTTAATGCATTGCATGCCTTATAGAGAATAAAACTCTTCTCAACAAAATTTCAAATGTTAAATGCAATATCATTCATAAGAGCCAAAAGGTGGAAACAACCCAGTGTCCATCAACATATGCATGGATGTGACATACGCAATGGAATATTATTCAACCTTAAATTGTAATGAAGTTCTGATACATGTCACAACATGGATGAATTTCAAGGGCATTATACTAAGTAAAATAATTCAGACACAAAAGGACAATTCAATATATGCTTCCACTTATATGAGGTACTAATAGGCAAATTTCTAAAAACAGAAAGTAGAATAGTGGTTACCAAGGGCTGGGGAGGGAGGAATAGAGAATTATTGTTCAATGGGTACAGAGTTTCTGCTTGGGATGACAAAAAAGTTCTGGGATGAATAGTGCAGATGGTTGTACAATAATGTAAATGTGCTTAATACCACCAAAATGTATGCCTAAAAGTGGTTAAAATGGTAAATTTTATGTTATGTATATTTAAACACAATTTAAATTTTTAATGCAATATCACTCTCTCACAGGCTATTACTTGTCTTTTCCCTATCTTCTGACCCAATCCTCTGTTGTTGATTAACTGAGCACAGCCAAGCGGGGTAAGAGCCATGTCCGGGAGCAAGTAGAGTATGGTGAGGTAAAGCTTCTAAAACTAAAGGTAGTCAGTACTGATGCCAATAGTGAAGGTTGGTCTGTCTCCACACTGTCCCAGATACACACCTGTTCAGCCTCCCCTCTGTTGCATCATATCTTCCACAGCTGCCTTTTGCCCAGAAGCTCAAGCTCTAACTCCTTAGGCCAGAGTTCAACACCTCCCCATGTGGCCCAAATCCAACTTTCTACCTTCCCTCTCACTATGCACCTCTGCCAGCTGCTCCAACCATTTGGCCTCCTCCTCCTTCTCCAAACACACCTTGAGATTACTCTCTCCTGGATCTCCTGCCCACCTTCCAAAGTCCAACCTAAGCCCCAGCCCATCAGCAGTCCCTCCTCAACCAGTTCCTGTTCCTGGTGACATGAGCCTTTTCTGAACTCTCTCTCCCAGCATCTTTCATCTGCATGGTTCCCTTTATTGCTGGCTTTTAGAATAGGTCTACTGGTAATGGCAACTAGATTCTGAAGATTAAGGCTCTAAGGAATTTCAAGAAATTATTTCATTTGACTCCTTTCATATGTATCAAAGAACACCACGCCTGAATGATTACTTGCCCAAATCCCAGCACTCATTAGTGGCAGAGGAGAGAATAGAACCCATAGCCTGATATCTATTCCATTCTCTTCTCCATAGCACCAGTTTGCCTCTATTTCACTACTTCAAATATGTTTAACTTATTGTGCCCAACAGGGTTTTGAAGCTACATCAGGACAGGCAAGGACCATCGTGTCATTTGTGTCCTCACAACATCCAGCGCAGTCTTAATAAATCCATGTTGAAATCATAAAAGTGTTTCTAAGTCATCCCCTTACTCACTTGGGCCTAAAATTTATCTTAACAGTTTCTTAGGAATAAGATATTTTTCTCCTCTTCCAATTCCGAATATCTTCCGTATATGTTTTCTAAGAGTGAGTTAGGCAAAACAAAACAAATGCAGGTGGATAATATATATTTGAAAAAACTTGGCCAATTTTTGCAACCTCAGAAGCATGTCCAGTTTACTTCTTGGCCCTAACTCTGGACTCACCATAAATTGAACCAGATGTACTTGCTCTAATTTTATCTCAATTTTGCAGGCAGATAGTAAGCCTGAGTTGGTTTAGTTCATCTTTTTCCTAGGCCATTAATCCATTGCTCTGGCTTCCCAGCCATGTGAACATTCTTTCAGTTAGAACATATACAGCTTCCTCCTCCACATATATAACTCTTAAAAAGAAAACTCAGCTCCCATCTCACTCCTTGTGGAGACAGAACCCTCCTGCAGCATCTACTTAGAAGGGTTATTTTTCAAACGTCCCATTACGAGGGCACAGCACAGATCTCTGTCAGCAGGCAAGTTCATCTTCCTGTGGTCTGTTCCTCCCTCCAGTCTAATGGATTCCCTCAGGAGCAGGATGTGGCTTCAGTCATCTAAGACCATAAAGCCCAAAGGTAATGGCTATAGCAATGGGGGCCTCCTGCCAGCCCATCGGCACCAGGGATTGATGGTGAGGAGGAGAGAAAGAAAAAGTGGGGAAAGTTCTGAACACTGAGTAACTTTTGAGAGGTAAGATGAGGGAGAGAGTTCCAGATCCATAATTACAGAAGCCTCATGCAAAATTTTAATTAAAACTTGGGCGGAAACCAACACCAGGAACAAGTGTCATTCATCAACTTAAAACACCAACTAAGGTAAACACTGCCACAAACTCAGGAAAAGAAAGGGAGGAGACAGGAAAGAGGGGTGATCACTCTAGATATCAAGCAAATCAAATTACCCCGAAGGCCCAACCAGACACAGGCATTAATCATCGGTTATCCCAGCTGCACACCTGTACGGAAGGGAGGACCTGGCACTCTCTGAAGGACTCCAGCTGACAGAGGAGGCCAGCAGCTCTCTGGGCTGGATGGAAGGACAGGGAGGCAGGGCTGGGGCAGACCAACCCAGAAGTGGCCACATGGCACCCTGGCTCTCCCCAGGCCAGGTGCGAAGATAAGAAGGAGCAGAGCAGGATTCATGCCCAGCTCTCCAGCCAAGTTACTTTCAGCTGCTCATTTTGTTGTGGAGGCTGGACAGCTTCCCCTGGGAGAGGGGCAGGCTTCAGGGCCCATCGAAGGCAACTCCAAGGACTGGGTAACGAGTGGGCAAGCAGGTCCGACTTCCAAATTCTTGATGTTGCTCGTTTTCTTCTCTATGGCATTCAGAGTTGAGGGGGAAGGAGAGGAAGATGAGGTAAGGGTGGTGGAATGGGGTAGGGTGGAGACAAAGTGAGTCTCTGACTTTGTTTCCTGGGAAGCACAGACTCTGTACTCCTCAGGGCTGGTCACAGCCGAAACCTCCTCACAAAAAGGAGGCTGAAAAGCAGTTCAACATTTGGGCTGGGAGCTATTTGCAGTTGATGAGAAATTTCAAGTGGAAACCATGTGAGTATGTGCCTATGTGAATGCAAGAGTGCATTTACAGGGAACAAATGATTTATTATTGGAGCCTCCACAAAGTCTCGCTCAGAAAGGGAGAGAGCTTCTCCCCCTCACCTACCCCCTATCATTAAAACTTTAAGGGGTCGAATCCATTTGGTCTCCTAAGCCAGCCAGCAAGGGAGTCACAGCTAATCAGGCAGCCAGCTCCGCTCCTCCAAGCCTTTCCCTGAGTACAACAATATGTATAAACTGGCAAAATGGACTGCAGGCTACTTTGATGTTAAACAAAGAGGAAAAACTCCAAAACAGCGAAAAACCTGTATTCCTATTTAACTCTTCCATGTCTTTTCTTCTGAGCAAAGGTAAGACTCACACAGTTGGACAGAGCTCCAGAGAGAGCTAAATAATGAATGATTACCATTTCAGACATTTAGACATAAGTATTTCCTAGCAAGAGAGAACGGCCAGTCTCATCCTCTAAACTACTTGCTCTGATTAGAAAGGAGACTGTCTTTTGAGCAGTTGCTGGGGCCTGAAGCAGTAAGAAATTTGAAGGTGGAAGAACAGACAGACTGGTTTAGGGACATGCCTAATACTTCTACGCCTAGAATGAGGTTCCAGACTCGGGTCTCTGAACACAAAGCTCACATTGTTTCCCGTTCTATGAGTGGATTGCCTTTACTTGGGAATGAGATGTTCTGCATAAGTAAACCTTTGAGATATCAGAAACCTATCTCTTTAAAGCCAAACATTTTTTAAATGGAATTTTTCTAAAATATATGATATTCTTCCATGGCTTACAAAAGAGAAAATTCCTAGTAAATGTCCAGAGGAGTGACTCCTGGACAGGCAGGAATTCAGCTTGTAGGTCCTCAGAGATGCCACGTGAGATGTGTGTCCTATAAGCCAAGAGGGCAACTTCCAGCCGATGTCCAGAAGAGGGATGCACTCCAGGGACAATGGGCCAGAAGTGGGGACAGGGGATTGAGGGTTGGTGGTTTGATCACCATCTGGAAATGGAGTCAGAAAAGCAGTTATGGATAAAGAAGAAAGAACCTTGTAAGATTCAGGCATCTATGTTGTCCCATTTCCCACTTGGTAGCAAATGATAAAATCACCTCTGAAACAAAACTTTTTTTTTTTTAAGTAAAAATGTGTATGAGCCAAAATGTTAACAGTGGTGAGAATTGGGTGATGTTATTAACTTTACTCTTCTTGCACTAAGTCTCCATTTTACTTTTTTTTTTAAGCCTCACCCAAAGATATGTTTTTATTTTTATTTAAATTTCTTACATGGATTTTAGAGAGAAAGGAAGGGAGAGTGGGGGAAGAGAGAGAAACATTGATCAGTACCTCCCACATGTACCCCAACCGGGGACCAAATCCACAACCTAGGTATGTGCCCTGACCTGGAATCGAACCCACAACTTTTTGATGTACAAGACAACACTCCAATCAACCTAGCCACTCGGCCAGAGCTAAATCTCCATTTTAACTTAGACCAAGAAGTGTATTGCATACTCAACTGCCAGGCCAAGTGTTGTACCCAAAGAGCAGGAGGTAGGAAAGACATCATCTGACTCCCAAGCAATGTCATGCTTTACAGTTAAATGTAAGGATTGTCTACATTATTTTGTTGTATTTAAACTGTGTGTTCATCCATAAGCCTGAAAAATGGGGAGGCTTCAGAGTCAGGAAGAGCTGCCTATAATCCTAACTCTGCCACTTACTAGCAGTCACCTGGGACACTTTACTCTCCCAGCCTCAGTTTCTCTATTTGTAACATGAGGTTAATGATACCTACTTCACGAAACTGTCATGAGATTCAATAATGCATGGTGCCCCCGCTGGTTTGGCTCAGTGGATAGAACATCGGCCTGTGGACAGAAGGGTCCCAGGTTCAATTCCGGTCAAGGGCACATGCCTGGGTTGCAGGCTTGGTCCAAGGTGCAGGAGGCTGCCAAACAATGATTCCCTCTCATCACTGATGTTTCTATCTCTCTCTTCCTCTCCCTTCCTCTCTGAAATAAATAAAAAAATATATTTTTTAAAATAAAATAATAATAATTCATGGAGAGCCCTTTTCATTTATGACTGAATACACTAAATGACCAGATGCATTCATGGGAGCAATGTATTTTGCCTACAGTTACAAATATGACACCTTCACCTTCTACCTTCTTATACTGTCAATTATACTTTATTGAAACATTGGTTGTTAAACCATAAAATTTATGTGGCGATGGATCTGTTCTGGACACCATTCAAAAAAACATTACCGAAGTGCCAAAAGAAACTCGCTGTAAGACTGGTGCCACAGCATGAGACCATCTTAGAATAAAGCTAACATGCAGAGAATTCGTGTGGGCTGAGCACTCTCTTAAATGTGTGCACTTAGTTCTTTCACAGGCATTACTCATTCAGTTAATAGCATAGCCTCAGAAGGTTGGTATTATTATTCCCATTTCACAGAAAGTTTCAACAACTCCCACGGTCACAAAACTAACAGGTAGTATAGCTGGTGTGGATGAAAAAGAGGTACTGTACTAAATCATAAATTCCTAACTCAGCAAGTCATTGTGGATAGCCATGTTCCAGGCCTATAACTTCGTTAGTGTAAGGTTTTTAAGCAAGCCCTGTCCGTTGTCCTTGTGCATCTGGGTTAACACACCTTTGAATGGGAGAAATAATACCCCTCTAAGATGCAACCACCCTCAACAGAGCACATACTCATGTTAACTATCCTGTAATCCAGTCACCACTTGCTTTCTCTCACCTTTGTGGAATCTTATGTTCCCTCCTTATCTCAAAGGTATAAAAGAAGTTGCAAAACTGTCATTCACAGCATTCATTTGAGATCTTGCTTCCCAGAAATTGTCGTCAGGTATGGCTCAAGTAAACTCATAAAAATTCCCTACATGTTTGGACATGTCTTATTCACATCCAGATCTCACTGACCCCGAAGTCCTTTCTTCATACTATACTGTTTAATGTTGTTACCTATTTTTCTTAATCAATTTAGACACTAGATTTGTATTAAAAGTACCCAGAATATTATTTAAGGCTAAACAATTCCAAGGAAATTTTTCAATGATTTGTGATTTATGGATAAGTGATTCTGAATATTCTGGTAAAATGCAATTTCTTTCTCCATCTGCCTTCCTTTGTCTCTTTCTGTACCTCTCCCCTGCACCATTAGGTAGTATCCCCACCAATATTAAGATAAGATTGTAAGTCCAAGATGTCTGTTCAAAATTATTTTTCTATTTATTGTTCAAGGAGAGGGGAGAGAGAGATATTGCAAAAACATTCCAGTATATATCCCTTAGCCTCAGAAGTTTACCATTGGATTTTGTACAGAAAACCACTTACCCTAAGGCTAAGGTAGTACGTGCAATGTTTCTGCTGGTACTTTACACAGTTTCCAACCAGTGTGTTGAAAGCATGGTCAGTCTTGGCCAGCTCAGTTGGTTAGAGCTGAGCCATTGTCCCAGTATGCCAAGGTTGCTGGGTCCATCTCCGGTCAGGGCACATATAAGAATCAACCAATGAATGCATAAATAAGTGGAACAGCAAATCAATGTTTTTCTCTATTTCTCTCCCTCCTCCTCCTCCTTCTTCTTCTCCTTCTCTCTAAAATAAATAAAAATTTTAAAACTACTTAAAAGAAAAAGAAAAGAAAGCCTAGCTCACAGTGAAGACAATGATTCCCTCAGATCTCAGGGCAGCCAGGTGGAGCCGGGGTGGCCAGAGTCCCGGGATCTGCCACCACAAACCAAGAGCAGCCCTTACCAATGTTATCATTTCCGATGTGTCCCTCCACATGAGAAAGGTTAGGGAGCTCTTCTTGTCTCCGTGGGGAGGCAAATGTTCACACAAAAAGACCTAAGGTGTCCAAAGAGGTCACTGATACTCAATCCCCTTCTAGGAGATATGGGATAGAAAGTTTGAAATCTAGACATAGAACTGTCACTTAACTTGCTGTATGTCCCTTCTTTTCTCTGAGTTGGGCCTGACCCTTTCTAAAGTCTCCCACCATTCCAACTTCCTGTTGAGAAAACATCACTTCGTTGTGAAGGGGCCGCTCAAAGGGAAAAACAATGGCAGCGAGAGTCTGCTGTTTTCTCTTCATTTTAAAGTAACTTCATGGAAGTGCAGCCCCCTCGATGGAACCACAGCTTGATGAAGAGGTAAGACAATGACTAACTAGTGAGCACGTGGCCTAAGTCTCAGCCTGCTGCACAAATATTTGTTCTCAGACATCTACCCACCAGACACACTGCTGTTTCACATTGCTCTTGCTAAGCAGGTCTGCTGAAAGCTGTGGCGTCTTATCTCCTGCTGCAAGAGCCCAGGGCCTTTTTCAGGAAGGGGTAACTACAGTGGGGCTAAACACAAGATTGGACTTGCTATTTTATCTTCAGACCATAAACATCTATTATTTGAACAACCACTTCTGCAATGAGCAGCTTACCTAACTCTCCGGGTCTCAGTGTCCTCTTCAGTAAAACGGGTATCACACATTCACCCCCAAGGGCAGTCACAGTAATTAAATGAGAACACCTATGTCAAGCACATGACACAGAATAACATGTCAGTTGCCCTTCCCTTTCTGGCTTTGACCATGGCTTTTCCCACAGATGATATGGAGTAAGGAGTCCCAAGGGTTGGAAAAGGGACACTGAGGAGACAAGCAGGCAAAGAATCCTAGAAAAGAAAGGATTCGGTACAAGGTCACAAGCTTGCAGCAGAATGGGTGGGGAACAGAAGTTAGACATCTCAGTAAGGTGTCCTACAGCTCTTAGGCACGGTGACATCTGAATGCTAATTTAACAGCTTTAAAACACCCATTTCTCTAGTTCCACAAATTCAAATTAGATGGACAGCATCCGTGAGAACATTTGAGCTATCCCTACGCATGCCAAGGAATAATTTAGTTCATGATGGATATGTGTCCCTTTGACTCCAATATAGACAACAAAGCAAACTAGAGATTCAGAAATGAATTTGGGGTTGTGTCTAATATTGAAAACCCATTTCAAAACTGCAAAATGGACTGCCATTAGCTGTTTTAGCTCTATACGTATGTAGTTGAGTCTTCATAAGGCACTACAACTAAGGCTTAAACTGCATATGTATTAAAAAAAAACATTAGCTCTTGCCCCGTGGCTTAGTTGGTTGAAGCATCATCCCATACACCAAAAGGGTTCAATTTCTGACCAGGGCACTTACCTAGGTTGTGGGTCAATCCCTGGTCAGGGCACATATAAGAGGCAACCAATTGATGTTTCTCTCTCATATTGATGGTTCTCTCTCTCTCTCTCCCCCTTCCTCTCTCTTTAAAATAGCACACACACAAACACATACAACATTTAAGTGTTCATTCTTTTTTACCTATTCTATTTCTGGGAATTTGTCATCAGACAATAATTCAGTGACCCAAGCTAGAAACTTGGACATCATTTTGTTAGGAAATGGTCGTAGGTGAGAGATAGTGATAAAGTGAGTCACAGAAGCATGTAGCCATTAAAAACTATGTTTTTTTGAAATTCATATTCTAACACAGTGGTCGGCAAACTCATTAGTCAACAAAGCGGCAAACTGCGGCTCATGAGCCACAGTTTGCCGACCACTGTTCTAACATGATAATTGCCTATAACATTAACTGAAAAGGGGACAAAATATTCAATATAATATGGTTACAATTCTATTTTTTAAATAAGCATGCACAAAATAAAAGCATTAGAAGGAACTATGCTAATATATCAATAGTGATCTTTGGATGGTAAAACTATTAAAATGATTTTCTTCTATTAACTTTCTGTAAATTTCCTGACTTTCAAAAATTGAGGTGGCACTGACCTGCAGTGAAGTGCACAGGTCTTCATGTATAGTCAGTGAACTTCAAAAAATATATTTACACCAATATCCCAAACAAGTCCCTAGTGGCCCTTTCTTATCAATCCACCTCTGCCCAGAGGCAACTATTCTTCTGATTTCTATTCCTTTAAATTTTGTCTGTTTTTAAATTTCAGATAAATGGAATCAAGTGTGTAATTTTTTAGACATGGCTTTCTTCGGGCAAAATAATCTTTTTCAGATCCATCCAAGTTACCGTATTGTTTTTTTATTTGCTGAGTAGTATTCCAATGTATAGACATGATACATTTTATTTACCCATTCAGCTGTTGATAAACATTTGGTTTGTTTTCAATTTTTTGCAAATTAAAACCAGTGAGGTACCACCACATTTACTAGAATACAAATTAAACATTTGGTTTGTTTTCAGTTTTTTTGCTATTAGGATTAAAGCTGCAATAAATATCCTTATAGATTTATGCTTTTATTCCTTTGAGTAAACACTTAAGACAGAAAGAGAGGAATTATTGGAGATAAAGATAGGTAGGTAGGTAGATGATAGATAGATACTAAACCTGCCAATAGTTTTCTAAACTGGTTGTACCATCAGCAACTTCTGAGAGTATGAAAGTTCCAAGTGTTCCAAATACTCTCCAGCGTTTTGTATGGTTATCTTTTAAATTTTTTATTCTAGAAATAAATTCACCAAAACTCTTAAAAAATTTTTTATTCTAGTAAATGTGGTGGTACCTCACTGGTTTTAATTTGCATTTCCCTGATGACCTACAAAATCAAGCATATTTTCAAGTACTTATTTGCTATTGCTATCTCTTCTTTCATATTTAGTCCCAAGTTTCATTGATCAGGCCTGGTCCCAGGCCACCTCCAAGGCATCAGACCCATTGGACCCAGTAAGGGCATCAGGGGTGGACATTCAAAAGAAAACCAAGAACTCTTACTAAAAGTGAGGTAACTAAAGTTGGATGACTCAAAAGAACAAATGCCCACAATATTATTCTTCTCCCCCAAGCCTCTATTCTGCCCCATCTTGGTCTGTCAAGACCTCACCCATTCTTCAAGGCTCACCTTAAATTCTATATTGTCTAAGAAACTTTTCCTGATCCACTGTTGCCTTTCCAGCACCCTACCACACAATAAATTTTTAAAAATCAGAATCAGTCCTGCAGCAACTTTGCGCAGCATCTTATGCATAGCAAAGCACACATCCACGCATTCATTCAACTAGCATTTGGTGAGCATCATTTGTACTCCAAGTTCAATGCTAAAGGTTGGCATGCAACTATAGACAAGGTAAGTATAGGTCCTGCCCTCATGAAGTTTGTAATTTTATGGGGCACATAGACAAGAAATCAGCCAATAGCATCACAAGTGCTGAGTACTCTGATTGGGGAACTACAGGAAGAGGCTATGGAGCCAACACATGCAACATGGATGATGAGTAGCCAAGTGAAGTAGAGTTCATGGACTTATATTAAATATAAATGATTTAAATTAGAAATTACTCAATATACAAGGACTGGTGAACAGAAAAGCAATTGCCCATTTTAGACACACACACAATGGGTCTTGTGATGTGCCTCTGCCATGCTTTCACACTGTTGAGGAATTTTTTTTTTAATTTTTTTTTTTTTATTGATTTCAGAGAGAAAGGGAGAGAGGGAAAGATAGAAACATCAATGATGAGAATCATTGATTGGCTGCCTCCTGTATGCCTCCCACTGGGGATCGAGCCAGCAACCCTGGCATGTGCCCTTGAGCAGAATTGAACCCAGGACCCTTCAGTCCGCAGGCTGATGCTCTATCCACTGAGCCAAACCGGCTAGGGCTGTCATGGTATTTTTTAAAAGTGGGCAGAGAGTTGTTCAGGAAGGTCAGGAGCAAGATGCCCCCCTCAGGAGGGAGTACAGTGCACAGCTGCCGAGCAGGAGGCTTGTGTGGACGGAGCCACATGAGCATTTTGCTGGTGTGCAAAATATGGGGCTGGGGAGGAGGAGGGAGAAGGGGAGGAAAAGAGCTGAAAAAAAGGTTACAAATTGGGAAGAGAAATAACAGCATTTATTTCTAAATGACAACTCTTTATCTTCCTACCCCAGGCCTATTTGTTGACAAGCCATTCTGTCAGAATTTGTTGGTCAAGGAGAGGGAGGCCCATGTTCTCACGGTGCATTAGGCCTTGATCTTGTCTCTGTTGGAATTCAGGAGGCTCCCTGGTAAGCAATCAGCCTCTTAATGGGCAAGAGGCACCTCTGGGAATGGGAATTTGACAAGGCTTGTCAAAACTGTCAAGCAGTGGCAGAGGCTTTTTCATTCTCCTCCTCCTACCATAGGAGGGGAACACCTCCGTGGGCTATGCCAGTCCTTCGAGGACAGGAGCTAAAACCGTGGTGCAAAGCTGCTCAGACATTAGCAGGGCCGGCGCATAAATCCAAGTCATACAGAAAATATCTGGATGAATAAAACAGGTACAGGCCAAGCACACAGTGTATCTTGGGGCTGTGGTAACTCAGATTGAAGGACTCTGTCTCTCAGATTTCCTATCACAGAGCAGCAATGAATGAAAATTGCCTGAGAAATCAAGCAGGTGGTAATGGCCTCTCTGGCAGATAAAAGTTATCTGAGGATAGACTTTTCCTGAGGCTGCTACATTGTCTACTTCAGCTCCATGGTGGATTAAACTCAGCCATGCGATGATTGCAGTCACACCCTAACAAAGAAGATGTCCATTGAATAAAGAAACGTGGAGGAGCCCTGGGCTGAAGGAGGCCAGGCCGGGGTTCCGCTCTCCTGGGCCCAGAGCCTTGGTGATGAAGGCCTCGCCTTATGCCTTTTACTTCCCCGGGGATGGAGCAGGAAGCCAGAGCATGGATTTTATAGACCTATCCTCTAACTCCTGTTTAGTACAAAACCAAGAAGGAGTGGGGCAGAGCAGACACGGCGGGGGTTGGGGAGGAGGTTAGAGGAAAAGTTCAACTGTCACATGATTGCAGGATGGTTCCTTGAGGATTTGATGGACGTGGGAAGATTAGAAAAGGTCTCAAGCTAAAACTAAATGTCACCCTATTTTCTCCATTACCCAACTGCCAGCCCCTCTTATACACACATGTGCACACCCCAATCCCAGCTCGTCGGCCCAAAGGTAAGCATGCTTTCTTTAAACCCTAAAACCTGCCTCTCGTTAATTCTGGTTTTCACAGGGAAGCTTTCCCTGGTGACTGATTGCAGAAAATTGCTTATTTAAAGAAACATGGGGTTCCTTTCACAGACAAAGGCAGACATCATCTCAGAGACTTCTCCACCGACAGGAGAGACTGGCGAGGACTCTGCTGCAATCAGGGATAAGGGAAAAGAGGGGAGAATCCGTTCGCACTAGCGCACTCTCCATCGCACAAACACACAGCCCATCCCAGAAACCGCACCACATGACACACATGCATTTGGACTTCTAATTACTTCTCTGCCTAATTCATGCTAACGCAGCAATTAGTGATAAAGCTCAAAACACGCATACACGTTAGCCTGATGACACTTAATTATGACCTTAGATATACTGTACCTCATGACATATGTAGCTTAGCAAGTAATAAGAAATCTGCATATATGGCCCATCTAGACGACAATGTAATAAAAGTAAAGGAGAGCCATGAAACCCTCACGTTGTCATTAAAAGAAAATGTAATGGATGTATATTTATGTGAAATAAGCCATTTCCAGATGCTAACCAGGAATTCGGTCTCCTCAGCTCAGAAAATGTAGTTTGGTCTTTATTTTTAAAGAAAAAGAATAGGAAGGGGAAGGGAAGAAATTAGAAAGAAACGAAGAGACGAGAGGAGGGGAGAAGAGAGAAGTAACCAGTAGGTCGTACTTGATGATAGCTTGGTGCCTCTGTGTGTCCATTCTCATTCTGAGTGCCAGAGACATCAGCAGAAGATGTAGGGGCAACTGTGACTTTTTTGCTGGGATGTTCCAGGCCCATTTGCTTTTGGTTTACATGGGCCTGTTCATGAGGCATGATTAATAGCTTAACAGCTCTGCCAAAAAGCACATAAATCTGGCCATCCGCAGGGTAATTGACACACTGCTTATCTCGCAGATCCCTCCAGCTCTCACTTATCGTGGTTTAATCCCCAGGTGGGCATTCGAAGAAGCTGATTATGCAATGCACAGTTGCTGACACTATAGTTTGGGGGTCTGTTCCTTATAGCACCCAATTAGCTGCCACATAAAGCCCTACTCCCTTTGACCAACCTTGACCAAGTGTAAAGTAGCAGCTGAATGAACACAGGCTACAGGGAATTTCTTGGCAGCATCCAGGCCTTCTCAGAGGGGGCCGTGAAGTGAGAACCTCAACCTCCCAATTCTGAAACAAGTTTCCCTTTGCTTTAGCTTAACCAGACCACAGCGATCCACCACCTAGCCCCGTATGATAACCGCTGTTCCCTCAAGCTTTCTTCTCCCTCTCCCTCCTGGTCCTCTTTTCCAGTTCATTACACATCTTGACTTTCCTAATTGAAAGCCAGCATCTCCATGTTGCTGTGCAGTGTGAGCCTGAAAACTTCAGCCTTCGTCTCTGTTCCTGACTTCTTCATGTCTATGAAAATTTTTAAACAAACGATACTGATTTAGCATAGTAACAACTGTGAAGATTAAAGATTACACACTGAACAAGTTGTAAAGCCCTTTGAAAGCATAAACTGCTATAGGAGTAATTATTATCATTGTTATTCATCACCTCAGCTCATCACATAGAGTAAACAGGAGATAATAAAGAGGCGACTCTTAAATGCAGTATCAGCAGCAAGACCCATTTATTACACTGCTGTTTGCTTGGATTCCATTACAGTTATAAATTTTTACGCTCATCTAGCACTTTTCATCTGAGAATGTCCAAGTGCTGCACAAGCACAGGCTCTAATTAAACTAATCCCCCAACACGCACGGAGAGCAGCAGGCAAGGGCCACCTCCAGTTGTGCAGGTCGCCATCTAAGCAGATCCTGCCTGGGTCTGGGGAGGTCTCCCTGCTGAGGGCACATCTAGAAATTTCTGAAATCAGGAAAAGCGCCTGGGTGAGTCATGTCTTTTTTTTTTTTTTTTTTTTAAGCACAAAAAATGAATGTCAGATAGACAGACATACAGAGGTTTGAATCTTTTTCTTCTCTGTGGGGATTATGTGTCCAATGTCTTGCAAGCAACCCATATGCCTGGATCCCACCATGGGACCCACAATTTGTACGTTTGCCATCAAACACAACCTGAAGGAAAATCTTCGGTGTCGTATTGTTTGAAACTTTACCAGCCTGCGAGTTTTCATACCATGATGATTATTAATGATAGTAAATGAGAGTATACATTGAGAAATATAATGAAAACAATGTATGTTGTCAACATCTTGTCACTTTGCCAGTGTAATACTCATCTGGAAAAAAAGCCCCAGCTCTGGATAATTCTTTTACAATATTTACAGTACTTCTGATACTGTCGTAGGTTTTGGTTTAAGTAAATTGATAGTTTCAGCTGGTAATAATTCTGCCCCACCACTAATCAGAGCAGAACAAATTGCTTACACTCTTGGGATTTTGCCTTCCCCCACTTTAAAAAGCAGGTTGCTGACTCCAGAGTGAGGTACCTGCAGCCCAGAATGTGTGTGAGAGGAGATGATCCACAGAGGCCCAGGGAAGCAATAGTAAGACTTCCATTGTATTTACTCTACTTTACTTTGTAAAAAATAATGAAATTAATCTGACTAGTAGGTTATTCCATTTGAGAGTAGAACACATAGACATACAGATATTGAGAGTGCATGCCCAAATTGTTTACTGATGCTGGGCAAACAAAAATATTTGAAGCGTAAAAAAAAATGAGAAATACTTACATAGTAAAAGAGAGGTATATTTAGGTCAGACTGCAGTTCTTCATTCATATGAGAAATGTTTTCAGGGAGAGAAGGGCAATGTACACTTACTTGCTAAAAGTCCCTGATATAAAAAAAAGGTGTTGTCAAGCTGACCCTCTACGTCAGTCCTCATCCTCACAACAATTAGAAATGATGTTGGGCCCCCACATAGTTCTGACCACATTTAATTGTGACCAAAGTGGACTATGAAGCATTTTCAAAAACCAAAGAACCTTAGCCCCAAGTAACACTGATTTATGTAAAAAAAAAAAAGAAGAAGAAGAAGAAAGAAAAGGTAAGTTCCTGTGGTTGAATTGCAGTCTGAAAGGGATCTTACTCTAGTTCTAGACTCCAAATACCCAGCTTTGTGCCCCAGCTGCACACCCATGGGAAAGCCCCCAACCTCCACTGTGAGTCCTTATCCACAAATGGAATACGCCTCTGCCCTTCCTACCTCACAGCCCTGCCCCAGCCATGTCAGAGGCAAGACCGGGGTTTCAAGACCGGGGTTTCCACCCCAATCCACGGACTTGAAGTTACTTATCTTGAGATCCAAGGTTTCTAAAGAAGAATTTCCACAGAAACCAAAGTTGGGGGCAGGCAAAGACAAACATAAGGAAGGGGCCTAAGAGAAGCAGCACTGCAGGGAGAATGGCAGGAGCCAGGGAGCAAGAAAGACAAGTGGCTGACAACTGGATCAGCAGCGGCCTGAGGAGCCAACTAAGGCAGTGTTTCCAAGCCCTTATTGGAAGCCACCCAGTACCAACCTTTGGCAATTTATAAACATGTTTGCACAGCACTGCCCAATAGGAATACAAAACATGCCATATAGGATATTTAAAGGTGTCTACATTACTCACAATAGCCAAAAGGTGGAAACAACCCAATGGCCATGAAAAAACAAAATGTGGTATACACAGAGAAATATCATTCAGCCTTAAAAAGGAAGGAAATTCTGACACATGCTACAACATAGAGGAACCTTGAAGACATTATACTAAGCAATAAGTCAAACCCAAAAAGACAAATGTATTATATGATTCCACTCATATGAGATACCTAGAATAGTCAAATTCATGAAGATGGAAAGTAGAATAGAGGTTACCAGGGACTAGGAAAGGAAAATGGGGTGTTAGTATTTAATTGGTACAAAGTTTCAGTTTGGAAAGATGAAAAAGTTCTGGAAATAAAGATGATGAGTACACAACAATGTGAATGGACTTAATGCCATTGACCTGTACACCCAAAAATGGTTAAAATTGTAAATTTTATCTTATGTATATTTCACCACCACAAATTCTTTTTCTAGTAGCCACATTAAAAATTTTTTTAAGAAATAGGGGAAATTAATTTTAAAAATATATTTTCTTTGCCCCAACATATTTAAAACAAACCTATCATTTCAACATGAAATCAACATGACTATTGATAAGGTATTGTTTTAAACATATTTTATTGATATTTTACAGAGAGGAAGGGAGATGGATAGAGGAGTTAGAAACATCTATGAGAGAGAAACATCGATCAGCTGCCTCCTGCACACCTACTGGGGACGTGCCCGCAACCAAGGTACATGCCCTTGACCAGAATAGAACCTGGGACCTTTCAGTCCGCAGGCTGACGCTCTTTCCACTGAGCCAAACAGGTTAGGGCTTGATAAGGTATTTTACATTATTTCTCTCATACTTTGTCTTGACATTCCAACATTCATTTTACACTTACAGTGCATCTCAGATCAGCTAGCGTCATTTTAAGTGCTCAGTAGCCTCCTGTGGCTGGTGGCTACCATACTGGACATTGCTGACCTACAGGGGCAAAAGCTAAGACAGCTCACCATCTGGGCCCTGGCCACTCTGCTGTGGGGCCCTCTAAAGAAAACAAAGGAAAAGGAAAAGTCATTTCTCTACTGATGAGACAGAAAGGATAGCTGGGAACCTGGAACTGTAGGAGACAGTGTTCAATAACAGGTGAGGAAAGAAGCACAGAGAGAGAGTGAACTGCTCAAGTCACAGAGCTAGTAAGTAACAGGGCTGGGACTAAAAGAGGACTGTGCCTTTAACCCTAAGCCATCACGCCTTCCCATGAGTGCACCATATTCTCTGGACAAATCCAGAGGCTGAGGAGTGTGGGGACTCGCAATGGCCCAAGGGATCTTCAAGTTGCTACCTCCTGACATCCTGCAGATGAAGTGGTGACCTTGGCTTTGAGGCAAGTAAGGGCAACTGAGCTGGCAGGATTTCCTCTATACCCACCAGCCACTGCGGCCTACAGACACATGCAGGCTGGTTATGTCAGTGAATAGCAGTTGTGACTCAGGTTAGATATTAGTGTCAGACATTTGGAAGCCTTCTCTTGAGATTAGAAGTATTTTTCCTAAAGAAACTGGACAGCTGGACAATCACATCCATAACCTGTCTGGAAAAGGCCACAGTACACAGAAGTTGGCCTATAGAGTAAATTCACTGGCATTTCTTTCTTTCTCCCTCCGTGCTCTGCTCTGAAGTGTTATAAATCAAACACAATGAGACGCGTGTGAAACAATGTTTATTTCAGGACATGGTGACTCCTCAGCCAGAGAACTTAAGACACCAAGTTTCCATGTTCTGGGTGATGGAAATCAGGTCAGGCAGAGCTCATAAACAGCAGAAGAATAAACAGCTTAATTTATCCTTCAAAGAGAGAGAAACCAGTCTAGCTCGGGTAGAGTATCTATATCACATGGGTGAAATTTCACTTCAGTTTACCATATTAGTGCCCCACAAACCCTCAACCTCCCACCAAGCCAGGATAGCAGAGGTGAAGTATCCCCTATTCTATCCCAATTGCCAACTACTCTTATCATGGTAGAGCTCATGCTGAGCCACCACTGAGCTTGATAGACAATAACAATAACAACAAAAAGCCCTGCCTGGAAAATTATTGTTCTTATACACAGTCCAGATCAGTTTGGTAGACAGTTTCCAAAACATCCACCAACCCCCAAACATGTTCTCCAGTCTTATCCCATTAGATGCAAGCATTCCCTAAGGGCACACAGTCCTCCAGGCCACTGTGGTCTTACACAAGCAACATAATTAGTAGCATGCTTGCTTCTATTAGTCAGCAAGGAGTAGAATGGCAGGAAGAAAGAAAAATAAATGGATTTCCAAGTAGAGAGGTTAAAATTAGTATACTTTAAAATTCATTTTTTTAATTTTATTTATTCATTGATGAGAGAGAGAGAGAGAGAGAGAGAGAGAGAGAGATTTGTTTAACTTATTTATGCATTCATTTGTTGATTCCTATACGTGCCCTGACTGGGGATCAAACCTGCAACTTTGGCATATCGGGACGACGCTCTAACCAACTGAGCTACCAGTCCAGGGCAAAATTTATTTTATTATACACATATACTACACATGGTTTGGGGAATTTAGAAAACAAGGTAAGAGCGGGGAAGGATTTGTCACCAGGTCTGGAAACTAATTTATATTTCTGCATAATTTATATCAAAAGATAACTTGGCAAGATTCCTAACAATTACCTCAATGTTCACTAATACAAAGGAGTCAAGTTCATCATTAACAGTGTCTCCCTCACACCTGTCAGAATGGCTATTAACAATAAATCAAGAAGCAACAAATGCTGGCAAGGTTGTGGAGAAAACATAACCCTTGTGCAGTGTTGGAGGGAATGCAGATTAGTGTAGTCACTGAGGAAGCAGTACTTAGGGGTTACCTCAAAGTACTACATAATATTTGGTCAGCAATTCTCTGGACTATCCAGTGATTCCACTTCTGGGAATTTATCTGAGGAAACCCAAAACACTGATTCAAAAGAACATATGCACCCAAATGTTTATTGCAGCATTATTTACAATAGCCAAGATTTGGAAGCAGCCCAAGCGTCCATCAGCAGATAAGTGGATAAAGCAGCTGTAGTACATTTACACAATGGAATACTACTCGGCCATAAAAAGGAAGAAAATTGTATCCTTTGTGACAGCATGGATGGACCTAGAGAACATTATGCTAAATGAAATAAGTCAGTCAGAGAAAGATAAGTACCATATGATTTCATTCACATATGGAATTTAATGAACTAATAAGCAAAATAGAGACAGATTCATAGATAGTAGGCAGACAGCTCTGTTGGGGGTGGAGGTAGGAAATTAGGGAGGGGGAAGATTGAGCAAAAAAGTGTCTCACCAAGAACAAAAATATCTAGCTTGATGGACCCATTGGAGTTTGCTTGGAGGCTAGTTTCAGACACACAAAATAGGAGATTTGCTTAGAAAATTCACTCTCATAGTCCTAACCCCAGACTCTCAGAGCAAAGAGTGAAGGAAAAGCAAAGAGAGGCCACTGAAAGCAAGAATTTTGAAGTGTTAATATCCAGATAAGGCCCCAAAACTTCAGGGTTCCTTGCTCTTCTTCAGTGGCTCCTTCCTACCCTGTAGGCCACTGTTCCCAGGAGGTAATAACTAGGTTGCAAATTCATGCTTGTACCCAGTAGTTTGCAGCAATAAGATAATTAAAAGTATAACAATTATCACACAAGGCTCATTAAATTCTTTCATATTAACAAGGGGTCCTCACCCTCATAAAATTTGAGGGCCATTACTCTAGTCTGTCTTTGACTCCTAAGACTTAAGTGCTTAAGTTATCTCCCATCTAGGTCCTACCTACCCTCATACAGAGGATGTGCCAAGAGCCTTCTCTACCTACGTGGCCCCAGATACCTCATCTGAGTGCAGGGCCTCAGTTTCTCCTTAACACTGTCATTAGTCATAATGATGGCAATAAGTGATACAAATGGAATGCCTAACCCTCAAAGGTAATTTTGAGAGTAGTAAGATAATATGTGTCCATTTCCTAAAGGCATCCATTTCATATAAGGATGTTAACATTGATGATGTCAAATTTTTTCAAGAACTCCAAATGTAACCCCTAACTTGCCACTTGCTAAATCTGTGTCCAAACTGGTTCGCTCATCACAGAAAATCTATTGTAAGTCTGCCAAAGAGATAATTGTTCACATGGAATTAGGTACTCAAGGTCATGTTTTCTATTTCCATTGTCTGCCATTAGAATCTTAACTATTTATCCAATTTCAGATTCTCAAGTTGCAAAAAGAATTAAAAGTTCACTCCAGTGAGAATGTTTGCAATTATTTTTAGGGATGCTATAAATTAAAAACTTTGTTCATGTTGTAAAATAATATCACATAATATTTATATTTAGAGCTAGTGTAAAGTAAATATTTGAGGGGGTGGAGGGACTGAGCAAACAAGAAAAAAGAGAAATAAATAAATATTTGAAAAATATCTAAAATATTTTGAAATATACCATCCTATCTAATAAAGAGGGAATATGCAAATTGACCATCACACCATAACAAGATGGCTGCGCTCACAGCAGATGCAGGGATCCCATAATACAAGGTGGCTGTGCCCATAGCAGAGGCTGAGTTCCCGAAACGAGCCTTAACGAGCAATCAGCAGGGACCTGAGGCTGTGTGGTGCTGGGCCAGGGCAGGGGACCTGAGGCTGTGCCCCTCACCTGGTGGGGCTTGACATGGAACCTCAGGCTGCACCCCTCACCCCGGCACCAGGCCAGGGGACCTCAGGCCATGATCCTGCCCAACGGACTTATCCCAGCAGACTTAACACTGTCATTAGTCATGCACCCTCAGGTCATGCCCCTGCCCCAGTGCTGGGCTGCGGGACTCAGGCCACACCCCCTCCGGCAGTGGGCCAGGGGACCTGAGGCCGCATCCCCCACCATGTGAGGCTTGACAGGGGACCTCAGGCCATGCCCCCTGCCCATGGGGCTTGACAGGGACATCAAGGCCTGCCCCCTGCCCCAGCCCGGGCCAGGGGACCTCAGGCCACGCACCCCGCCCTGGCGCCAAGCCAGGGGACCTGAGGCTGTGGCCCCCCCACCCCTGGGCAGGGCTTGACAGGGAACCTCAGGCCACGCCCCCTGGCCCTCAAGGCCTGGGCCAGGGGAACTCAGGCAGTGCCCCCACCCAGCGGGGCTTGACAGGGGTAGGGCTGGCTGGGTCTGGACCTAGCCCAATGGGGGTGGGGCTGACTAGGTCTGGGTCTTGCATGATTTTGAGGCACACATGAGTGGGCAGGGACTTGACTTTGGCTCCCATGGTGCACCCCAGACTCTGACAGGAGGAAGATTTTCATATACATTTTACTAATTTTCTTTCATCTCTGACACTTCTATTATAGAGAAAGAGCAAATAGCAATATTAAAATATTTCCTCTAATTAATTCCCTTTTAGTGTGCACAAATTTTGTGCACTGGATCACTAGTGTAAAATAAATCTCTATTATTATTGTTTAACCTATAAAAACTAATACATCAGCCCTAACCGGTTTGGCTCAGTGGATAGAGTGTCAGCCTGCAGACTAAAGGGTCCAGGTTCGATTCCAGTCAAGGGCATGTACCTTGGTTGCGGGCACATCCCCAGTAGGGGGTGTGCAGGAGGCAGCTGATCGATGTTTCTCTCTCTTAGATGTTTCTAACTCTGTATCCCTCTCCCTTTCTCTCTGCAAAAAATCAATAAAATATTTTTTAAAAACCAATACATCAATTTAATCTTGGAAATTGCTGACCAAATTTTATGTAGTACTTAGTCCCTAATGAGACTCCAACCAACAGAAAGTTGTGGGAAAGAATAGGATTTGGTGTCAAAGACTTGGGTTCAAATCTCAGCTATGTCACTTATAGGTTTCCATATAGGGGTAACTCACTTTTTTCAGTTCTAAATGGTAATATTCATAAGGTTGAAAAAAAAGGATTACATGTAATAATCTACGTGAAAGCAGAAGTGCTGTGAAAATATTAGCTACTCATCAGTGCACAACCCATTATTCTTCTAGTCCAGCTAGCTAATCAATAACCACAACTAATCTCAGCTAGAGTGAGATGTGGGCATGGGGTATAATCACCCTCAGTAGCCCCCACTGAGAGAAACAAAAGAGGTCAGAGATTCCATTAATGCTAGCTTAGCAGTTGACACTTGCTAAAATATTTTTTCATGGAAACCTAACATCAGAATTACATAGTAGACTCAGAAAAAGCTCTCCGTTTAGAAATTCTTGGGAAGATTGCTATATCATGTCTTGAAGATGAAGGAATTAAATAGCACATTTGTTACAACAAAGTTTCTTCTGCACCTCCCCGTTAGCATTTGTCATATTACATACATCACATTTGCACTTGATAAAATCATGAGAGTTGCTGTGCATGCCCATTAGCCTGCCTGATTGGAGCTGAGTTCATTCCTGGATGCTTTCCAGAAATGTAAGCAGGAAAATTGTTTCTAGGTAACATTTTTGTTTTAAATCAACACTAAACTCTGGATTTCAGAAAAGATACAGTCCCCAAGGTCAAATAGCTTCCCTCCACATGTTACACCATTTGAGTTACAATCAAATTTAGCTGCAGGTGAATACTATAAAGTTGTTTGAGCTTTCATTTAAAAAGAAACTCCCATTAAATGTTTTTTCATGCTGTTTTCTTTTTTTTTTAATTTTATTGATTTTTAGAAGGAGGAAGGGAGAGTGAGAGAGACATTGATGTAAGAGAGAAACATCAGTTGGTTGCCTCCTGCGTGTACCCAGACCAGGGACCAAAACCCACAACCTGGGTATGTGCCCTGAGTGGGAATCGAACCAGTGATTTTTTGGTGCTAGGGACGACACTCAACCTGAGCTACATAGGCCAAGGCACAATTTATTCTTAAGATAAATTCTAGAGGCAAAATTACTGGGCTGATGGGTATACCAAAGTTACAAGCTTTGACATGTACCTGCACATTTTTGTTTCCCAAAGTGAGATTCAGCCATCTTTAAATAGGCCCAGAAATAAGTATATGATTGTCTAACCACTATGCTGTATACCTGACATTAATACAAAATAATATTGAATGTAAAATGTAATTTAAAAAAAAAATTCTTTCTGCACTTCAAAGAAAGAACATAAAAAAGAAAAAGATGGGGGAAAAATAGGACCTGAGCTTTCAAAAGTACAATGAGACTGTTATTCACAGAAACTAATCTCTACCTAGACCTGCTCTCATCAATGGACAGAGGGAGGGGGAAAATGTGTCATTCAACCAGACAATTATTTAATAATTTCTCAAGAACCTACCATGTCTGGCACATAGCAAGTCCCTGCACTCATTAGGTCACCTGCCCTGTTGTTGCTGAGGGGTTTCTGCATGGTCTCCTAGCATGCTCTCTGTTCAGGAAGAAATATGGGTCAGTTTCCTTTGGCCAAGTGTCCCTCAGAACTACCCCATATACACAAAATCGAAATAAACATCTAAATGTAGTCCAAATAAATTTCCCACCAATATCTTAGAACCAGTTTTTATCTTTTTTAATTTATCTTTATTGTTAAAAGTATTACAGCTGTCCCCTTTTTTGTTTTTTTATTCCCATTGTAGAATCAGTTTTGTTTTAAATATGTTTTCATTTAATTTTAGAGGGAGGAAGGGACAGTGACAGAGGGGGACATCGATGAGAGAGAAACACCATGGATTGGCTGCCTCCTGCACCCCCCACACTGGGGATCGAGCCCACAACTCAGGCATGTGCCCTGACCAGGTATCAAACCAGTGGCCTCTTGGTTCCTGGGTTGATGCTCAACCACTGAGCAACACTGGCCAGGCAGAACCAGTTTTTAATACCACCCATAGTAAATCATTCTCTACAAGTGTATAGATAAGGCTAATAAAACACTATCCATCATATATTGTTCTTTAAACAAAAGTTAAATCACCCTCACCTTTCTTAATAAAATTCAACTTTGAAAAATAAAGTATACTACTACAAATAACAGGAAATATTTTGGCCAATGTTTCGGAATCATTCCTAATTTAAGAGCCCATATGTTCACTGTCTTTACATGTAGCCACATCCCTATCACCCTAATATTGCTATCCTAACGTTCTTTTCCTCCTTTTACTATTTCCAAGGAGTCAGATGGAAAAGATCAGTAACAAAAAAAAATTAGGAAAACAGTTCAAGACTTAGAAAACTTTGACATCTTTTCCAGGACCATCAAAACATGATTTTTAAAAGTAAGTACCACCCTGGCAATGCCTTGATAGTTTGGCAGATATTGTTCTTTCTGCAAGGGCATAAATTTAACACAGAAAACATTGTCATTGGCTGTCAGAACAAGTCATTTACTATTAAATGACCATTGAATGGGACACATATTTAAAAAGTTAATCATTGCTCTGCAGTAACCCCACTAGTGCCTCTGAGGAGTTTGCACTGGGCAGACCACTTGAAATCACTCACTTAGTTCATGGGGGTCATTGCAGAACTCTGTGCTTACAAAGAGAACTGGATTATGGCTCTCATGTAGCTTGATTCATTTAGGACCAGGGGACCACACACCCATGACTGGGCACCGGGTTCTCAATTCAGCCAGGTGCTAAGAAACCTTGAGGAACTAAACTGAACCGCTGGATGGTAAGGAGTATGCCTTACTCATCTTTGCAGTTACCATCCCCAACACAGGATCTAACACTGTGGATAAATGAACTAAAACACTATCAAAAGTTGCACCCTCCAGAGCAGTGGTTCTCAACCTTTCTAATGCCGTGACCCTTTAATACAGTTCCTCATGTTGTGGTGACCCCCAATCATAAAATTATTTTCGTTGCTACTTCATAACTGTAATTTTGCTACTGTTATGAATTGTAATGTAAATATCTGTGTTTTCCGATGGTCTTAGGCGACCCTGCTAGTGGTTCTCAACCTGTGGGTCGCTGCTGTAGAACCAAAGACCATCGGAAAACACAGATATTTACATTATGATTCATAACAGTAGCCAAATGACAGTTATGAAGTAGCAACGAAAATAATTTTATGGTTGGGGGTCACCACAACATGAGGAACTGTATTAAAGGTTCGCGGCCTTAGAAAGGTTGAGAACCACTGCTCTAAAGGATAAGTGTTCTAATGTTGAAAGATGCAAAAGGTAGCAACAGTAATAATGTTTGTTTACCAAAATCTGAGTTGACTCTGATAATCACTAGGCATATCCCAGGGAAAGAGAGTGGAGCATTAATTCCCCTTCTTTGCAGGCAACTTTTTCCTCCTTTTTGCTGCCTTTTTTCCTAAGAGCACAGAGCCCTAAGTTGCCTGCCAATTCTGCCTCTCTCAGCTCAGGTATATTTCACTCTGCCTTTGGCTCTCCAAAACATGCTTTAAATCCCATTTTCTGAGGACTCAATTTTCAGGAAAGGAACAAATCCAGCAAACCTGTTTCAATCCCAATTAACTTCTCTGAACCTTAATTTCCTCATCTGTAAAACAGAGATATTTCCCATTTCAAGTTATGTAAACTATTTGACATGAGGCCTGGTGCAGTGCTTAATAAATAGTAGGTAGTACTGTTATTCTTAAGGACCCAGTCGTGTAGATTCCTGGAGGAAAGTAAAAAAAGAGGAAGCTTTTTATTTTTATTTTTTTTATATTTTTATTGATGTTTTGAGAAAGAGGAAGGGAGAGGGAGAGAGAGAAAAAAAAGCATCTACTATTAGTATGTGACAGAGAAACATTGATCAGTTGCCTCCCACATGTGCCCTCACCAAGGATCCAGGCCACAACCTGGGCATATGCCCTGACTGGGAATTGAACCAGCAACC
Source organism: Corynorhinus townsendii (assembly GCA_026230045.1). Taxonomy (NCBI): domain Eukaryota; kingdom Metazoa; phylum Chordata; class Mammalia; order Chiroptera; family Vespertilionidae; genus Corynorhinus; species Corynorhinus townsendii. The sequence continues at coordinate 139,359,311 of JAPDVU010000002.1, forward strand.
TTTTGGTGCACAGATGACGCTCAACCAACTGAGCCACACTGGCCAGAGAGAGGAAGCCTTTTAAAAAATAGCTAAATCAGTTCCTAATTATTCTAGACAAATTAAACTAATCATGATGGGATGGTGACAGGTGTAGTGATCTGTGAGAAGGGAATCAATTTAGCTAGAAGGGCTAATTATTTAAAAAATCAAAAAATTGTGCTGGAAAAAATATAAGAAAATAAAAATCTCTCTCTCTTTTCCTCTCTCTCTTTCTTTCTCTCTCACGCTCTCCCTGCATTCAAGCATCTTTAAAGCTGGTAAAATTATGACCCTAATACATTAAGAAAAATGCCCCGATCCAGCCCAGAGTGAAAATAAACATGACTGAGCAATAAATTAGGATCTCCTTCATTCTCCTTCTACCTCCCACAGTCCACATGGAAGCTTTGGTGTAATCAAGTCCCACTCCAGCCCCCTCTGGACAGGCCCTCCCCCAGGTGACTCCAGGCCCAGGCATCCAGGGGCAATAGATAAACATTAGCTGATACAGATGGAATGAGCAGATGTCTGGAGTCCTGAGCCCAGGATGTGAAGGACAGACAGTGACTAGGAGGCTTAGAAGAGAACAGGTACCCCGTTTTCCTGCCCAGTCCCCCTGATCCCTGAGTGCCAATAGTGGGAAGAAATGCTCATTCCAACAATTGGTGACTCCTCGTGCTTCTCTTTATACCATGACTCCCAGACATGCTCCTATAAAGGCATTAGAGCCAAAGCAGTTCCAAGTTCACTAAATGCCATCTGTCCATGTGACAGATAAGAAAACTGATGCCTAGAGGCTTTAAGGACTTGACCAACTTCATATACCAGCTTACTGTAAAACCAAAAATAGATTCCAAGTCTCCTGCCTTCTAGAGCCATCCTCCTTTTTTATATTCTACTGCTCCCATAGTAGGACCAAAGATCATTCATCCAACTTTCTCACTGCATACTCACTAAGTGCCAGGCACTATGGTGAGCATTTGAAACTGTAAGATTCTTCCATGGCAATAATAAAAGCCCTTTGCAAATGACAAAAAAAAAAAAAAAAATTGCCCTGAAAGCTTCTTGCCCTTTAATATCAAACAATTGATGAACACCTACTATGTGCCCAAGTTCAGTACTAGGTGCCAGGAAAGAAAGAAATAGATAAGACACTCTCCACCCCCTCCTTGCAATACTCCTAGCTGAAATTAGATTCGACCAATGCAGATAAACAGAAAGGAGATTCAGACCATGAATTAACATGGAATAAACACAGATAACAAATAGACAAGATTAAATATTTAGATTATGCATTGGCCAGGGGTTAAGTGGATTAATGGAGTGATGAGTTGGGCAGAGTTATGGGATTTCCATGTTTAGACAGGGTGGATTAGGTTGTCTAGCACATGGAAATGCAAATCGAAACTGCTATCTTCAGCACTAACACCCTCTATTCATCTCCTGAAGAGCCTTTCTGTCAAAGGGTGGAAAGTGCAGGACAGACCATGTCTCCCCATCTTTACAACATCCTGGTGAGTCACACCCAGAACTGTAATTCCCAGGCTCATGGTGAGGAAGCAGACCCAGGGGAGGAAGTGGGAAAGTCGAGTCACTAAAACCTAGTCCTGGCCCCTCTTCACCTCCAGTCTAAATGCCTCCGGAGCACGTGGGCAATCCATACAGGCTCCAACATGATGACCCACTGTAACACAGCCCCTTTGATCTTTTACTTCAAAGGAGCAGAAATTGTGAGTTACCTTGTAATTATCTCCCCAAGCACTTCAAATGCATGTTTTGGATTCTCTATAGAGCATAAGTTTCTTAAGGGCAGGGATGTACCTTGAATGCCCCGTCACTTGCAGTAGAGCTGGGAAGCGTCCCGAGACTGCGGATCCTATACTTTCTTGCTGAATGAATGAATGGCCTAGCAAAGACATCGCAGAAGCAAAAAGTGGCTGTGCTGCCAACCAGGTGCATTTCTCACTGCCCATTCATTTCTGGCCCTGCACACCCCCTGCCCCTACGAAGCTTGCTCCTGCAACAAATCTCTACAGGAGAGTGATTGAATTTGATGCCCTTGAAATCACTTGCATGAATCCCCTACCAACAGAAACAAAAAAGAGTTGTTTGTAAAGAACTTTGAGAAGTGCCTGAAGACCTTGGTACATTGTTTTCTGGACAGAGGAATTCCGTACTAATATCCTCATCCGCAGATACTGCTTGTCAGAGAATAATTAAGGGCACAGGTGCCTGGTTCCAGCACCAAACTTTTGTTTGCTCCTTCTTGTAATTTTTCTCCCACACCTGACACCCACTCACTACCCAGTTAATTGGAAAGTAGAGTTTAGAGTCTCGTTCTAAAATCATTATAATGTTGCTTCTTCATAGACCATATCTTGTCTGGCTTCCAGGCCCCTATTGCTGTAAGTACTAATTTGCAAAATAGTCTTAAGAGGTAAAATGCGGACATAGTGGAGTGGAGTGGCCTGGGTTTGCCTCTGGGTCCTGGGGCTACATTAGCAATATGATTCCCTTCTAATGAAAACTTTTGATTTACAGATGACAAGCTGAGGCCCTGGGACATTTAAAAACCTACCTTTTAAACTCTTCTAGTCAATCTCAAAAGTCTATTCCAGCTCTATGCTTTTGACTGCAGTTTACCTGCCTGTTATCTCCCTCCACCCCCAAACTGTTATCTTGTGAGACAAGGTGGGGAACCTCACCTTTCCTTACTGGGAACTGGCCCAATCTTACCATGCATGACATTCAGACAAATGGCTGCCAATGGTTGCTGGTATGAGTAAATAGGCTGTGACCTTTATATGCCTTCCTGTTGGGTGTGCTCTGCCCACCGCTTTATTTCCCTGTCTGAGTACCCTTCATCACCACCCTACACAGAATCAAACTTGATTCCTGACCCTGGACCATCTGTCCCATCCATTACTCATTCAGTTCCTGCCAAGGCAACTACCATTCCCCCAGAGAAGTGGTGCATCCTCTGCATTCATCTCTCCTCCAACCCTCACAGCCCCCACAACTGATCTTTCCTGAGTTCTAACGTGCCTCTGGTTCATCCCCATCAAGGTCTTCAGAGAAAGTGTGTCCATAGTGCTTCCCTCATGTGTTGTTCATTCAATAAATGAGAACGTGACACAGAGCTCTGAAGTTCTAAGAGAGTTCAGTCCTTGAAAAGCTGACATCTATTGCTGTCTTGGTGAGTCTACAAAAGAAACTGTTAGTTCAAGATGGCTTTGGCCTTCTTTGGTGGTTTGAGGACAATTTTTAAAGGGTAGGATCTGGAAAGTCCCTCAACAGTTAAAATATTCCTTGAAAATACAAACTGGCAGACTGCATTCATTATTGTGGATTTTTTTTTTAAGCAGAAAAAACATTTTTCAATACTTGGGTTATGTGCTTTAAACATTGTCCTGACATCTGTTCTTTAAAAGCACAATAGAAGGCATGCTTTCAACTACAAACACAGATAAAATATGGAAACACAGCTCTGTATTTCTGGGCTAAGGACATGCTAAGTAATAGGGATTTGCATGACTAAGCTTCTACTATGCTGACGTATGCAAAACTCAGGAGCATTTGAATCATCCTTCTTCGTTTGACAATGTTTAAATGAGAAACAGCCTTCACCCTGGATCTGAAGACTTGTGAGCTCACATGAGAACGTGACTGCACCCAATTTAATAGAAATTTTAAAACAGCTCTATCTAAATATTAGGTCTCCTTAGTTAACAGTGATGTAGCAATGATTCTAATTATAGGAACAAAAGGTCAAGAGAGATTAGACCAGGGCAAATCTGGGCACAGTTCACCTGAGATCTGGCTCAAGCTGGTTTTTAAGATTTTACTTTTACTTGCAAAAGTATAATAAAACCTGGAATTTAGTGAATATTTATCTTAAAACTTATTTCATGCTAAACTTTTGTAGTGATGTTTTTTCCCTTTCCTTTAAGAAGTGCTACCTCATAACAATAAATGAATTTCCAAAAGCTTAGTCAGTTAAACACTATGGTGACAGCATCTGTTTTGTTCTTTTCAACTACAATAAAGTGGATTAGGGGTTCTAATCAAATTATTTTTCCCAAAACATCAATTATCTACTCCCCCAAAAAAGTCTCACATTTTGAATTTCCTGAGTTGCTGTAATTCCAAATTTTCTGTTGCCATGTCATAATAATTAAAATGTCCTGGAAATTCTTAATTTTTTGTTGTGGGAGGGGAAAAGCATCCAAATGAACTGAAACCCTGTGTTAGAGAGCCTGTCTTGATGTTTATTCAGGAAGTACTCATTGCCTTGAGAAAAAGTTTTAATGGCCCACCCACATCTGGATTATTTCATAGGACAAAACACAGCCAAACCCCCTCACTGGTCCAACTTGAACCTGAGTCGGGACTGACTTCCTCTAGTGTTTCCCCATATTGCGGAGGAGCCTCTGGCTCTGGTTCATGCGTCCTTCCTCCTAAGGGAAGTCACCAGCCAACCACACCTTAGACCCATTTCACAGCAGAAAAAAAAGTGTCTGACAGGTTGCTGAGAAACCAGCCTGTGTAGGTCCCCACCTGGGCACTCCTTCCCCCCTACCCTCCTTAGGAACAGAAATAGTGATGTGGGAGGAGATTGTTGGCCCTGAATGTCTAGGTGTGATGGTTCCCAGAGGGTGGAAAATGGATGCTTATGCTTTGAGAGTAGCATGGACCTGCCCACGTGGGTTCCATTGATGGAGCAATACAGAGGAAGTGGAAATGCCTACCTTCTAATCAATGTCAAAAGAATGGACAATAATTATTTCCGCAATCATCATGAACATCTGAAGACCAATGGGCCCTCCTTAAGTTTTCAAGACTGTATAGGCCTCCAAGTCTCTTACACCAGTACCTCCCAAACTATAATGTGCATATGAATTGCCTGAGTCTCTTGTTAAAATGCAAATTCTAGCCCTAGCTGGTTTTGCTCAGTGGATAGAGTGTCAGCCCACAGACTGAAGGGTCCTGGGTTTGATTCCAGTCAAGGGCACGTATCTAGGTTGTAGGCTCAATGCCCAGCCCTAAACTGGCATGTGTGGGAGGCAACTAATCGGTGTGTTTCTCTCACATCAATGTTTCTCTGTCTCTCCCCCTCCCTTCCACTCTCTCTCTCTCTCTAAAAATCAATGGAAAAAATATCCTCAGGTGAGGATTAATAAAGAAAAAAAAGCAAATTCAAATTCATTAGGTCTGGGGTGAGACTCAAGATTCTAGTATTACTAACAAGCTTCTGAGGACCACACTTTGAGTAGTATCTTAGTTTGTTTAGGCTGCTATAAGAGAATACCATAGACTGGGTATAAACAACAGAAATTTATTTCTTATAGTTCTGGTGGCTGGGAAATCCAAGATCAAGATGCTGGCAGATTCAGTGTCTGGTGAAGTCCCACTTCATGGTTCTTCTTGTTCTGTCTTCACATGACAGAAGGGGTGAGAGAGCATCCTGGGGTCTGTTCTACAAGGATACTAATCATATTCATGAAAGCCCCATCTTCCTAATACCATCACCTTGAGGATTAGGATAGCAACATATAAATTTTGGGTAAACACATTCAGTCCATAACAGGTAGAGAGGTCTTATACCAATCAAGGGATGTGGAGAAGCTCACCCTGGACAACTGATATTGGTCAAATTACCAACCCTGGGAGGTAACTGCCAACAAGACAAATTTAATTTAATTTAGAAATATTAAATAAGTGCAATTTCCTGCATTCATATGTTGTGGAGCAGATGCAAATTCATTTCTTATTCAAGCTTGCCCATTAGTACTTTAAAGCTTTAAAACAGTTGTTATGCACCCAGACAGAATGGCTGTTGGTTGAGTGTGATCCTATGCACCAAAAGGTTGCAGGCTTGATTCTTGGTCAGGGCACATACCCGGATTTCAGGTTCAGTCCCTAGTTGGAATGCATACAGAAGTCAACTGATGGATGCTTCTCTCTCACATAAATGTTTCTCTCTCTCCCTTCCTTTCTTTAAGCATATCCTCAAGAAAGGATGAAAAAATAATCTATATATATAAAGAGCCAGGGTCATAATATCCAAAACTTGGATGAAGACTTGAAGACTTGACTGAATGCCAGGCTGCATGTGCAGCAGGCGAGCAGGCTGAACTGCTGACCTCTTAGAGAGAGAGAGAGGTGGGGCTGATCAGCAGTGGCAGCAGCTGCTGGCAAGGCCTGGAGAGAGAAGCAGGACCCTGCTTCTCTCTCCAGGCCAGCAGCCAAGCCTCTCTCTCTCTCCCAGAGGTCAGCAATTCATCCCGCTCACCAGCAGCCTGTGGCAGCTGCTGATCGGCCACACCTCTATGATCAGGCCTGGAGATAGGACCGGAGATGCTGACTGGCACAGAAACTGACCAATCAGAACCAAATCTGGGTGAATTGCAAGGAGCCAATGGCTGCCTAAGGGGTGAAGCTTTTGATGCTGACTGGCATAGAAACCAACCAATCAGAACCAAATCTGAGTGAAGTGCGAGGAGCCAATGGCTGCCTAGGAGGCGGAGCTTTTGATGCTGACTGGCATAGAAATTGACCAATCAGAACCTACTCTGGGTGAACTGTGAAGGCAGAACCTAAAGTGGGGGCTGAGGAGGGATTTTAAGGGCAACAACTGTTTGGTGTAAGGTGTAAGAAAGCGGTTCAATATTTTTAATGACCAGTTTGGCAGTATAGTGCATATGGCTGGCTATCAGTCCAGATATAGGGATTATGTGTTTTTGCCTGCCAAGATCATCTCCTCCTGCTGAAAAAGGCTTCCCCCTCCCCAATTTAAGCAATCCTATCTTATATAATCTATCTATACTAATAAAAGGGTAATATGCTAATTAGACCAGGTAGGCTGGCCATTTTCCAGACATCTGACTTTCTTCCGGACAAAGCCATGATGGTGGGGGCTGAGGCAGAGGCAGCTAGGGGTGATCAGGCTGGTGGGGGAGGGCAGTTAGGGACGATCAGGCAGGCAGGCAGAGAGGTTAGGGGTGATCAGGCAGACAGTGGGGCAAGGTAGGGGCAATCAGGCCAGCAGGGGAGAGCAGTTAGGGGTGAGATCGGGCTGGCAGGGGAGGGCAGTTAGGGGTGATCAGGCAGGCAGGGGAGGGCAGTTAGGGGCAATCAGGAAGGCAGGCAGAGGCAGTTAGGGGCGATCAGACAGGCAGGCAGGCGAGTGGTTAGGAGCCAGTCATCCTGGATTGCAAACGGCAGTTGAACATCCTCCAGATTGGAGAGGGTGCAGGCCGGGCTGAGGAAGCCCCCTCTGTGCACGAATTTCATACACCAGGCCTCAGTAATAATATAAAACAGGTGTTACCTATCAAAATAGATTAGTCAGCAAGGATCTGCTCTCATGTAAGTAGCCAGAGTCTCCATGACATCAGTGTATCATCTGCTGTGTGCATTTCATAGATCAACTTTCCATCACTTCACCATCATCTTAACCAAAAGTTTATAACAATGATTCTTCATTCAGTTATTATGGAGCTTTTATTTTGTAATAGATGATTGTTTTTAAAATCCTCTTCATAATTTCATTGTTTCCTACTTCAAAGTTTAAACTCCTAGATAAACAATATTTTACTATTCTAGGCATCCGGGAGAAACTAGACATTAGACTAGGCTCTTTACATAAACATTATCTCATGTATCTCCCATGAAATGTAGGTATTATTAGTCTCATTTTATAGCTGGGGAAATTGATTCTCAGAGCATTTAAATAACTAGTTCATGCTCACTTGGTACTAAGTGGTAGAATTGAAAATTAAAAACTCAAGTCTATTTGCTCTGTAGCTATTTCTGTTGGTTTATTTGTTTTTCTTTACCAGGCTACACTATATCTGTTCCTTCTCCCAGCTCCAGAGATAACCTTTAGGATTATAATCCTATTAAAGGCCCATTGCATGAAGAGATTCATGCAATAGGCCTTCCTTCCCTTGGCTTCCAGCACCGGCTTTTCTCCGGCAACCAGGACCAAGGCCTTCGCTCTGGCCAGAGTCTGCTGTCTTTGCTGCAGACTCCGGAGTCTGCAGTCTTGTCTTCACTGTGGCACTCTGCTTCTGTAGATCCCTTCGCCCCCTGCCCTCCCTCTCATAGCAGGTGTCCTGCCCCGCCTGGCCACTGTTCCTGGAGCAGCTGGGCAGCTGCCATCTTTGGCCTTCTAATTTGCATACTCACTCTGATTGGCTGTGGGCATAGCAGGGGTACAGTCAATTTACATGTTTGTCTATTATTAGGCAAAATGGACCACACCCCTATGGATCACTTCCCAATGGACCATCAAACCTTTTCCAAATAAAATAGAATACTCTGTGGCAGGGTCTTAATTTACTCTTCTCTAAACATCTATTTAGAACCTTCCCAGAAAAGGGAAGACTTTAGTTTAAGGCTCAAGATTTTTGAGTCAGCTTAAATTTTCCAGATTTTTAATGAGAGTTTCATGAGCCATCTCCAATTCTTTCGTGTAAGCTTCTCTAACAAAGAATTCTCCATTCCTAGAGGGCTGAACACATCTTCCTTAGGATTTAAGACACTGCGGATACTACCAAGTCTTACCTTTTCCTACAGGGATAAAAACCCATATGGGGATTCAAGATGGTACTTATTCTTCTCATTAAAATTTCTTTTCAAGTTACTTTGCTTTTCTGAGTCTCAACTTATTTAATCGTAAAATATTAGTAATGGCAGCTGATCATTAGGCTGTTCAAGAATTGCTAGAATATCCTATGAAAAGTACCTGGTCTAATAAGTAAAGGGGTGGCCTCTCATAAGGGTAAAAGATTTTAGCCTTTATTCATGTTTTATTTTGTGTGAGTGAAGTGATGGGTAAGGGGAATCCAATCACTTTTATATTTCTCTTCCTAGTAGATAGCAACTCATTTTCTGGCAAACTTCAGGTCCTTTCCATCTGAGTCAGGCTAAAAGCCAGACGATGATAATTAATAATAATAATAATAAACTCTTACCATCTAGGTATCATTATCATTGTAAATTGTGCCATGTATGGGTCAAGCTAACATTTTGTTATTCTTCTGAAATGGTCTGTTGGGCCATGTCTTGTTCATATTAGGTCTTATCTGGATGACCTCTGGTAGTGCTTTGAAGACTGCTCAGAAAGTACCCATTTAGACTGTGGTTTGCCCATAACTGTGTACCTCATCTAACCACATTTCAGTGACACTTCATCAGTCCCCTAAATTGAACTCCTGTCCTAAAATTATTCAAATCCTACATATAACCCAGATCCTGCTTTTTCTTTTGCTCTGTCTCAGAGTTATCAAGTTAAAGGAAGCTGCTTTCCAAGTCTGGTTCAACTACAGGTCAAAATGGTCCCTTTTCCCTCCTTGCCATCTCACCACCAACCGCCTTCCACGGCCTCAGTACTTATCTATAGAGCTAGGCACAGGGTTGAATAACTGAGTGAACAATTGTTCCAGCAGGTTTGGGCACTGTATCAAGTGTGCAAGGACACTGGCCATCTGCTTTGAATATTGACACTTTATGGTGTTTTGTCATTGCTCTTAGTTCTCTCCAACCTCTTAAGCACCAGCACATTCATGCCCATTCAATAATACCTCTTAGCTGGGGAATTCAAAATATTTATGGGTGAGTGACAATAATTAACAGTCCTATGAAATGATGTCTCTAGATAAAGGGAAAAAATTACAAAGGTAAAAATAGAACTCAGGTATCCTTACCCCAAAGGCATTGCCTGTAGGATCAGCTCCACATTCTTCAGCATGGACAATGGTCACAGTCTAGGTCCTGTCATTCCATATCACCTGCTCAGATGCTCTAATTCCTTGTTATTTAGGATGTGTGTATGGACCATCAGCATCAGCATCATCTGGGAACTTGTAAGAAATGCGGGAGAAAAAATAAAATGCAGAATCATAGGCCCCTCCCCCAGATGTACTAAATAAGGCCCTCCTTTTTAACAAAATCCCCAGGTGATGACAATGCTTTTTTCTGGGGACTATACTTGGAGTAGTAAGGCTCTAGATTACCTATCATTCCCTAAAGAAGTTACACATGGTTTTGCCTCCAACCCTTTGCTCATATTATCCCTTGTGTTTATAATATTCTTGCCCACCTGTCTGTGAATTCTACACAATTTCAGATCCTATTATAAATCATCAGAACATCCATCTTTGCACTAAGCAAAAAGAATGATTAATAATAATTACTTCTCAGACTCCACATATGCATTTCTAACCGCCTGTACTTATAATCAGTTGCCTAAATGTACTGGTCTCTCCAGCAGGATTAAGTTGTTCGACAGTGGGGCCCATGTTTATTTATCAATCCAGCATATGATATGTGCTCAATAAATGTTCATTGAATACATATTGACACTAGCTCAATGTTCTTTGACATTTTTACATGTTCAGTAGGTTCCAGAAGAAGCCATGTCATTTGTAAGACATCCCACCAAATTTTAACTTGGTGCCACCTTTAGCATACAGCAAATGCTACGTCTTTGACAGGCCATCTTGACTCAGAAACTTAAGATATTAAGTTTTTACATATGTACTCATCAATGTGCTGAAACAAACAAAAAAATTGTTTGCTCCTAATTATCTTGGGCAGGTGATTGTAAATTGCAGTGTGTAAATGTAACGCATCACTAGGAGCCTTAATGATCTAAAATAGGCTCTGGCAAAGTTTTTCTTTCTCAGTCCAAGAGCACACAACAACAACCTTTGTAGATAGGTAAGCTGATATACAGTAAAAACAAAAATATTTTAAAACACTCTTTGGAATTGAAGGCATTGAAGTCAATCAATCATAAATTCATCATGTTATTTCCTGCTTCTCACCCCAACCTCATCCGTGACTATGTCCCAACAGCTTGGTTTTAAGTAACTATGACCATGAAATTTTCCTTCTTCCCCAAGGCCCCAGCCAAATCCCACTGGGAATGAAAGGACTATGCAGAAAGATGGTTGAAATTTCCCATCAGTTGAATTTTTATTACAGTGACTGCTGCTTTAAAAGCCAATTGCAATGCATATGGCTTACATATTATTGCCTCATGTAGGGAAAGCAAAACTATTTCTCCAAGTAGATGTACACTTGACCAAATCCTATGGTGCAGTTTACATGTTTAGAGCTGAGATTCTATAACAATTGAGGTACCTGTTAAAGGTACTACGGACAGTCCTGGGACAACTCACATCTGTTCATTCTTCACCACTATGTGCTGTGACTGTGCTGAGTTGTGGGATATAGGTTATGGGGCTTAGTCACTGCCAATAGATAACTAGCAAGAGTTTTCGAATTTTAGGTTGAAGATGAACTTCGAGATAATTTTATCTAATGCTTGAATCTCCTAGGTAACAACCTACCAAGTGGTCTTCTAGCCAATACCAGAATACCTCCAATAACAAGGAACCCATTTCCTTCCAAAGCATTTATGTTCAAGTCTTGTCTCACCTTGTGTATGCAGCCTTATCTCCATCTTTTCCTGTACCGGAACATTGAACCCCAGCCAAATACAGGCTGTGCATGTACCCTAAATAAAACATCTGTTTTCTCACTCTATGCACCCACTAACTAGGATTCCTCAGCTTCAAGCAACAGATCCTAACTCTTATTACCTTGGTAAGCAAGAAATCTGCTAGGAAGAACAGAAAGAGAGAATAAAGAATCAGGCCCTGTGAAGGGTGGACAACTGGATCCAAGCCACAGGAGCACCAGTGCAGCATTTTTACAATCTCACCATCAATTAATCAGGTCCAGTGGTTTCCTAGCTCAGAAACTCTAGGTTCAAGTTCCAAATTTTAGGGAACATAGTCTGCTTAGCCTAAATGGATGCCACTTCTTGTCCAGAGAAAGGCCAACACCACTTAGGCCACATGCAAAAGAGATGGGGAGTCCTCCAAAGTAAAAGGAGGTGTTGTTACCAGAAAAAGGAGAAACAACACCGGACTGACAAAAAATGAAAAAAAATGTTTATAAACTCACATCCCTGCTTTGGCCCAAAGCTGGAAGGACCTCTTCCATCCCCAGGCAATTTTAACTGGCAGCCTGGATACCAGCCCCCTTCTCCTTCCTGGCATTCAGTGCCTCTGCCTTATTTTGTAGACAACCCCCGTGAGTGCGCACATCATATTTCCCACACCAGGTTGTAATTTCTTGGAGGAAAGGAACCAAATATTCTTGTTCTTTTACCTGTATCAGTACCTACATACAAAGTATCTGCTTATGTACCATTATTTTCTAAAGCAGCTGAAGATGTATATCCAAAAAGTAGGGTGAAGGTTAGGAAGCAGTGAATTACCCTGAGCACTAAAATGAGCATAATTGACACTCCTTCATTTTAGGATTTTATGGTGTAGGGGATTTCTATTGGTTAAATAAAGATTTCTTTTCCTTGATTGTGGTGTTAAGTAGAAATACCTCAACATATTAATATTCATCTTCTGGCATTTCAACTACTATTCCTGTTCTTTCAGCCTACAACTAGTAATTATGCCAAGATACAGGAGTATAAACGGGCATCATATTTGTCTCTGCCTTCAAGGAGCTCATCATCATTGATGAGTGTGTGTGTGTTGGGGGGTGGGGGGTGGTGGAGGGGAAATAAAGCAGGACTTATGGTATGAGAATCTGTATACCAGAGGTACAGGCTAGGTGCCTCCCTAATCCTCTATTCAGTGTCTCTCAAAGCACATCCTCAGACTTCCTGCAACAAACTTCTCAGACCTCAGACCCCTAGCCTCATGCCTGGCCTATAGAATCAAGCATTTAGCCTAGTGCTTGGGCCTAGGAGGTTTTCTTTTTTTTCTTTTTCTTATTTTTTAATTGATATAAACATTATATAAGTTGCAGGTGTACAACATTGTAATTCAATATCTGTATGCACTACATCATGATCGCCACCAAAAATCTATTCACCATCTTTCACCATATAATTGACCTCATCCCCCCCAACCCTCTTTCCCTCTGGTAACCACCAATCTGTTGTCTGTATCTATGGGTTTGTTTTTATTTTTTTATTTGTTTGGTTTGGTTTTAGATTTCACATATGAGTAAAATTATATGGTATTTGTCTCTCTCTGTCTGACTTCTCTCACTTAGCATAATACGCTCAAGGTCTTTCCATGTTGTTACAAATAGTAAGATTTCATTCTTTTTTATGGCTAAATAATATTCTGTTGTATATAAGTACTACAACTTCTTTTTTTTTTTTGTCCTAAATTGTTTATTAGGGAAGAATTTTACAAACATTACTGATATTAGCGGTAACGGTGGAGCTGGAGAGTATTGCGCCTTCTCCAAGCTGCACAGCGAGAACCACCAATAGTGTGGTGGAACTTGTGGCCCTTCCCAAGGCCACGGCTCTTGCGGCCCACAGATGTCAGCCCTCGCATCTCCCTGTGCTTGTGGACTAGTTTGGTGATCCATTGGGTGTCAGGATTTCTTCTGATAGCTTTATGGAATGGATCAATGAGGATCACCTCAAAGAATTTGTACGTGGAATCTTCACCAACCCAGTAAGAATTCAGGACTCTCAGAGCCCCACAGTGGCGTCCAGCTCGCTCTTTGGCAACAGACTGAAGACTTCGAGCAAACTTTAGCTGGTTAACGCCGTGATGGACAGGCTTGCCATAGGTCGCACCCTTAGGAACAGGGCGCACACGAATCCGATATATGACATAACCTTGCTTGGCCTTGTAGCCCAGCCTGCGCGCTTTGTCGGGGCGGGGACCCTGTGGAGCGCAGAGAGCTGGCGGTACTGCCAGCAGCGCACCCTGAGAAGGAAGCGCATTACATCGGACTGTTTCTTCCTCCATAGCTCCTGGATGTACTTGTAAGCACCCATCTTGGTTTACCTGATGGCTGCGTCCAAACGGAAAAGCTACCACAACTTCTTTATCCATCCATCAATGGACACTTAAATTGTTTCCATATCTTGGCTATTGTAAATAATGCTGAATCAACACAGAGGTACATATATTTTTTTGAATTTGTGTTTTGGGTTTCTTCAGATAAATTCCCAGAGTGGAATAACTGGATCATCTGGGAGTTCTATTCTTAATTTTTTGAGGAAGCTCCCTACTGTTTTCCATAGTGGCTGCACCAATTTGCATTTCCACCAATGGCATATGAGGGTTCCCTTTTCTCCAGATTCTCACCAACACTTGTTTCTTGGCTCAGGAGTTTTTCAAAAGCATCCTGAGTGATTTTTATGCACATCATATATTGAGAGTTATTATTCTAGTCACAAATTTTTGAGGTTTGTGTATGCAGTATGTTATTATAGGGATATTACAAAGCCCCCAAAAAACTAATAAAATTCCAATAAAACAATATATAAATCCCTAGTAACCCATCATCTAATGAAATAAAACTTCCATGCAGTATCATACTCATTTTCCATGACTCACCAGTCATTGACATACATGGTTCCATTATTAAACCCCAAAGGTGACAAATGGCCTATTTGACAAGAAGAGTTTTCAGACTGGCAAGTGGCTGCAATGTTGCCTGGCCCGGGAATTGGTTAGAAGACTCAGCACAGTCAGTATATCTGGATTGCATTATTGGGTTTCTATTAACCCTGCTTCCTTAATATTTGTTATCCAATTAGAAATGGGCCCCATGATAAATAGGATTCCTGACACAGGGAAGATGCAGCAACTGTAATATGTATAGCTGCTATTAATATTATTTTTCATCATGGGTTATTTCTCATGATCTTAAAGTCACTAGATTTTCTACCTGTCTTCTATTTTGAGTATAGCAGAAGAGAGAACTGGAAAATGTGCTATTGACTCAGTCAAAGAATGAAGAAGTACAGTCTAATTTCCCCCTTTCTAAAAGCCCTGATAACTACCAAAAAGTGAAACTAAATAAAAATAGAAATTCTGTCCTTTTAACAGCTGGTTCCAAATTTTCTGCGGAAATGGAACAAGTCTGGCCTTGCAGATAGGAAAGCTAAGTTTAGCCCCACACTGCCTCTTAGCAGATACGGGGACAATCACCCACCTCTATACCGAGGTCTCCTCGTCTGTCCATCATGGGTAGCATCTCCCCCAGCGTTTTGGTTGGATAAAATAGTTCACAGATGGAAAAGTATTTTATATACTCACAGTCAGGGCTTCTTACTAGGGGTCCATGGAGCCCACGGGCCTTGGCCTCAGGATTCTAGCGAGCATCCTGACATTATAAATAAAACTGAGTGTGTACATGCACATGTGCTTTTTTCTGGGAAAGAAGGTCTGTAGCTTTCATCAGATTTTCAAAGAAGGCTATGACCTAAATTAGTATCCTGTTCCTCTTTTCTCTGTAATTAATTACCAAGTGTTTATTGAGCCTTTACCATGGAATCTGTCATTAGTGGTGCCGCAAACCTCCACTTCTCTTCTAACCCATGAACAGTCATGGAAGTTTTACAGGGTTTATGTTGGTTTGGGTTTCATTTTACAGGAGGGCAGGGGTAAGGGTCATGCACCAAGAGATGCCTGAGAAGCATTACCTCATCCCTGGGGGAATCTAAACCCACGGGGCTCACCCAAGCCTTTGACAGGGAGGAGTGCAAGGCTGTCGAGCCTGTTCTAAGTCAGCATAACGTGTTTTCCACTCTAGCAACACCTAACATATGGTGTGTGCACTGATGCTTATGAAAACAGTGATTCATCCTTAATCCTTTAAAAAAAAAAAAAAAAGGAAAAACGTCGACCCTATGTAGCCTTGGCTCTGCTCCCTGAATGCCCTTCTGTTCTCCAAAATGTCTGTGCTGTCACCTGCCTCCACCTGGTCCTGTTTGCTCCTCTGCCTTACCTTTCCTACAGGCTCCTCCTGCCAGCCTTCTGATCTTCGGCTCCTTCCCTTTGTGTTGCTCTTTCTCTGCATCTGCATGGTCACTGCTGGAGCTTTAGCTGCACAACCAAACCCCCTCTGCAATGTAAAGACGTTTCCTCTCACTTCCATTCTGTGTTTTGCCTGAATGTCCCCTCCCCTTGCACCCCTTTTATGCCTTTATCATTCTTCCCTATCCCTCACCTCTTCAAAGAAATACCTCCCTATTTGAGGGGAACAGGGAAGTAAGAAGGAGAAGGAAGGTGTAGGAAGAGATGGGTTGCAGAATAAAAACATTGAGAATCACTGATTTTTCCCTCCCTTCTTGATTTAATTCACAAGGTCTTTTGTTTGATGTCCAACAGGGCAGACGGCAAAGGTGCTTTATTCTGAGGAAATACAAAACCTCACCAGTCTTGTGAAAAATCAAAGAAGTAAGAGAAGAACAGAGGCACAGATCAAAGAGAGGGAAAGAGTAAAGAGATATCTCACTGTAGGTGATCTCATAGTTTAACTCTGTTTAAACCAAAGTAGATCTTAATCAAATAGGCAAATAGCACAAAAGAGTCATATCTAGAGATAGGCAGCCAATCATTGTCAATGAGACTTGGGAAGAGGACAGTCTCGAATTATGCAACAAGGTGTGTTTCAAACATTAGTTGTTGCTTGGGACTGAAAATGCCTTTTCAAATAAAGGCATTATGATTCAGAGAAGGCAGACAAAACTGAGTGAATCATAGTTCCACCTTGAGCAAGTAACTCATAGTAACCTTGAGCAAGTAACAACCTCTCCCAGCCTCAAATGCACAGGAGGACTTCTTAGAAGTATATCTCTATGGCAGGATTGTTGTGACAAATAATGTCTCTCAAGTACCTGGCATACAGTAGATGTTCAATAAATGGTGGCTATTACTACTGTTGTTTAAAACCTGCTGGATATGGCAGTTAGAATCACAGGGGGAAAACACAATAACTAATAACCTGCAATCCGCCAGAAATAAAGAACCATGCTTAAAAATATATATGCAAACCTAACCATCATATACTTAACACTTCTCCAGGAAAATCCAGAGTTTAACCCCCCGCAAAAACGTAACTGCTTCTCCAAGTACAGGCTTTGCTGGCATCTGTGCCCTGGGATGAGGCAGGGGGTGGTCCCAGCAGGTGGGAGGTAAAGAGAGAGAGGCAACCTCACAAGAAGTGGTCAAGTTTCTGAGCTCGGTTCCTCATCCATATAAAAAAAAACAAAACAGTTGTGTACACTATACACAGATTAGACGAATGAAAAATTGACCAGTTACAAAACCTGTGTTTTCTGGAATACCAGTTTCATAGGCTATTAGTAAGTATTACCAAAATGGGAAATGCTGGGTCCCAATGCTGGTATATGGTACTTTGCAATGTCTACCAACATTTTAAATGCACCCATCCTTTGATATAGCAATCCTGCTAATGAGATATAGAGAACAGATTAAATTGACTTCTTTCACAGGACTTCTTCAAGCCAGGAATGTGATATGTAACTTTTCCCAAACGTATTTCAACTCTGGCACCTTTTCTTATAGAACATCTCCTGGGACTACTGTTTCAAGGAAGACATTTGGAAACGCTAAATTAGATCATGTGCATGTGAGCTATACAGATGGTACTCCACAAGCCTTTTATTTTCTTCTGATGGTCCTAGCATTAGCCCTAGACCTCCTATCCTATCACCACCATCTGTTCCTTATGACCAAAGTCTCTCTCCTCCCTGGCCTGCTGGAGGATACAATCTAGTCCAATAACATCTCCCTACCCTCCTGTCTCTGAAATACAGAGTCACTTAAAAGGTTTCTAAAGCTCTTTACTGCTTATAGCAAGAAGAAATGAAGAACTGCCTTGGCTGGGTAGCTCAGTTGGTTAGAGTGTCATCCCAATACAGAGGTTGCAGGTTCAATCCCTGGTCAGGGCACATACAAGAATTAACCAATGAATTCATAAATAAATATAAATAAGTGAAGCAACAAATTGTTGTTTCTCTCTCTCCCTCTCCCTTCCTCTCTCTCTCTCTCTCAAAGACAAAAGAAAGAAAAAAGAAATGAAGAACAAAATCATTTTCTCCTCTAATTATCTTAATTTATTCACTTCTCTTTATTTGTTTCTATATGGTATGACAAAGCCAAGTACAGATATTAAAGGTGAGTGTGGGTACATTAAAGACTTGAAGTAAAACTCATCTACATTTCAAGGAAAAGTTAGGTAATAGATCCTGGGTTTTTCAACAGAAAAGCTAGGGGAGTTTTTCTGTTTTCAGACTGTGGAATGAACAACAGATTGGAACAGAGGCTGGAGAACCAAGAGCAATCAGAGTGAAGTAATTTCTGGAGTGACCTTCCCTTTCCTTTCTTAAGTCATCATTAGTCATTTGCCCAAGGATTTGATGTGGTGCTTGTGAGTGGTTGTTAGACTGGTGAAGGAAAGAGGGAGGGTCTTAAAAGGGAAGATGCTGTATACAAAGGGCCATTGGTAATTGGGTAGCATCTACAAAGAGAAATATGTCCATGAATGCATGAATGAGTGAATGAGAAAACTGGACATAAACTGACTATAAGTTAGAAAGCCATAGTACTTTAGACTTCAAAAATAAAGATATTAAAAAGAGTTGGATCCAGTTGAACAAGACTGTCTCGGCTGACCAGATCACCAGTTCCCCTGTCACAGTAGCAGTGAGACTCTTCTTAAGGGAAAGGACTAACTTAATCACCCTTGTTCCAATTCCTTCTCAAAGGCACTGACACCCAGCAGGCACCTGGGGAAAGGTCATTCTAGCAGATTTATCAATAGACGGAATTCTACTCTAATCTGTCCAGAGAGGCTTCTCTTTGTGTGTAGTTTCTTTTCTTTGTGTAGTCATCTTGATGGTAGAGATCTTCACCAACTAGCCATCAGGGGTTTGGCACTGACTAATGAGTCTCTCAAATTCCTTGAATATGAAACAGACACAATGAACACTACGGAAGAGAAGAAGTTTTAACTGCATGCACAGCTGAAAACATCAATATTGACAAAGGACTACAATTACCATAATTAATTGTTGTGGGTTGCCTTATGAAGACCATGGAATGTCACATAACTGATGAAAGACTTATACAGTCTTAAAAGCACACGTAAATGCTGACACACACAGTAAAAAGGAAGTTGTTTGGCCAATAAAGATAGATTTAAAACTAAATATATTTGTTTAAGTAAAATATCATCAGGAAGATAAACTATTAACAAGCAAAATCTGACCTGCACTCAAAGCCAACAATAATTTTTTTAATTACTCATCAATTTGATTTATGGATTTTAAAAAATACCTCTACATTTTACTGTAAAATAATTGAGAGTTAACTGGAAACTTAAAGCTTTTTTAGGATAAAGATATGAATTCTTAAATTCTTAAAAATTTAACATGATAAATTTCCTTTTGATTAAGTGTAATTAAAATGATTGAATTAAAACTAACAAAAGGAAACAAAATAACAACAAGAATTAGAATTTGAATGTGTTTATGGGTAAGTGAAAGTCATGTTTTTCTAATTAAGGATGAATTAAGGAACACAATTCTTATTGAAAAAGCAACATGCTTTTCCAGAATCTACCCAATCTTATTTTTTTCTAATAACCTTTTAATCTTTAAAAATCTTTTGATTTTTCTCTTCTTTGCTGAAAGATAACATCTACTTTTTCAAATCATCCAGGGAAGGTGATCCTGGATGATTCTGCCTCCAGCTGTGGCAGATTAATTTGTAACAGACCCACACTCCCCCTAGGAGCACCTGGGAGAAAATGGAGATGGGGAAGAAGAGTCAGTTTGAGGACATCCGAGAGGAACCTAGGCACCTAGCACCTGAGGGGGCAAAATTCCGGAGAGAAGAGAATCTGATATTTGTCAGCTGAAGCAGTTTTTCTCTTCAAGGCATTTGATGATCTGAAACAGCAGAATAGTGGTCAAGAAAAAGAAAA
Source organism: Corynorhinus townsendii (assembly GCA_026230045.1). Lineage (NCBI taxonomy): Eukaryota > Metazoa > Chordata > Mammalia > Chiroptera > Vespertilionidae > Corynorhinus > Corynorhinus townsendii. The sequence goes on from JAPDVU010000002.1 coordinate 139,379,138, forward strand.
TCAGCAACCTGTGCATTATCCACTGACACAGTGATTTCATGAAAATAAGTCATATATATTACTTAGCATCTATGAGAAAGACACTACCAACCTTCTAAGCAAGCACTCAATGATATTGCGCCTGGCCTTCATTTGGAGTTGTCAATCTCCTCATAATCAGAAATGAGTATTTTAAAACCTTAGCAAAATAAACACTGTAAGTTACCTTGGTGAACAGTCTAGTAAGCAAAGGTAAAGAGCCTTACAGATTGGGCTCCCCAGAAGTAGATGCTGAGATGGAGTTGGTGTCTAAAATGTTTATTAAGGACCAACACCTGTGAAAGGAAGACTGGAAGAGGGAATGGAGAGAGGAGGAGGTTGAAATGTGATGCAGGCTCAATAAAGTTTTAGCTAATCAGGCAGGGAGCTTTAGAGTAAATATTACCCATCTGAGTTGGCCCCCATTGGGCCAAAAAGGCCAGACCTTTATATGCTCCCTGCATCAGTCACAGATTGAGAATGATCCGATAAGGCATGGCCATGGGCAAGGTGGCCCTCTGCAGAAACAGCAGACTCTGAAGGAGTCGACAGCTGCAGGCTTCCTTCTGACTGCACCCTGCAGCTGGTCAGCAAGTCTTTCCTTGAAGGAGGAGCGGGCATTTCTGTGTTTCCCAAGCAGTGGTGGCCAACAAAACAGAGCACACTGTACTGAAGGAGAATGGAGTCGGGAAGGAGATGGTGCCCTCCCCCCCCGCACCTTTCATCACTCCCAAACATTCACGGAGCTCTTATACTGTACCTAGAACTCTAGCAGGCCCTGTGTGGAAACAGAACCAAGAATCACACTGTCCCTGTCCTCAAACACCATCCATTCAGTGAGGGTAGGCAGACATGCACACAGAGGGGCTGTGGGACAGAGGAGGGACACCTCACCTGGCCAGGATTCTTCTTATCTTCCCACCTACATGCTTTCTGGACAGGTACGTCTGCCATGTAACTAACTAGGCATACACTGCCATCTACAATGGAGCACACCCCTGGTGACTTATGGAAAAAGTAAAACATGGGGACAAAAATAGCTGCCATTTCCAATAGTCACATGAAGGTGAATCATCATCAACTTCCCTAGGCTTTGTTAGTCCGTAAGAAAGGGGAACTCTATTCCAAAGAACAAATTAATTCCCATGAAATATGTTCACTGTAATTACAAAATTTGGTCAGGACTGTGTAAAATCTGAACTTGGTTCTCCCAGCTGTAGAAGGCTAGTAAATAAAATGTAAAGAGTCTGAAGAAAGAGCTAAGAACATTACTATTTGTGTCTTTTTGTTCATGGCCATATCCCAGCTTCTAGAGCAGTGCCTAGTACACATGGGAAACTCAATAGTATTCCTAGAGTCAATTACTGAGTAGTTGCTTCTATCCTCTTCTTTATGCTCCCTTTACCCCTTATTTCCACACTTCCCCAGCCTAGGAACACCTGGTAGCTAAGACTGTGGATTGGTACACCTGCATGTGCTTCTTCAAGAGTCCAGAACTTCCTCACTGCATGGTTCTGGGTTTCAAAGGTGAGCATCCTGAAAGAGAGGAAGCCATACAGAAGACATAGTGCCTTTTATGAGCTAGGCCCAGAGCTCAAATTGTATCACATCCACTGCATTATTCTATTTGTTGAGATAGTTACAAAGGTTTTCCCAAGTTCCAAGGTAGGGAACATACCTTCTCAAAAGAGGAATGTCAACACCATATTGCAAAAAGAACAATATTATATATTCCAGAAGATGTATACGTATCTATCTCTTAAAAAATACAATCTGCCATAACACTCAAACTTTCCCCTTGTTAACATAAAAACATTAAAACCTGTAAAGAATTTTTGTGAGTTTATTTGAGCCAAACTGTTGACAATTGCCAGGAAGCAGTATCTCAACGGATTGGGATAATGCTCCAGAGAATGGCAGGTTTTCATCTATTTTTATACATTGCAATCAAAGGAGGGTCACATAAAATCCATTGGTAATAGATTAGAGAAGCGGGAGAAGACAAAGCAGGGAAACCCCAGGGATTGGATAAAAAGTAAAATGATAGACACATACTTAGGTGGGTGCAGAATAGTCAACAATTAACATGAGAACACAACAATGAAGGAATTTGTGGTATCTGTCCTGGAGCCCAGGCACATTAGGTTGTACCCCAAGGGGTCCAGAAAAAAAGGAAGTTATAAGATACCCAGACATTTCAAGTTATGTTATCATAGATGCAAAAAGACAGATAGGCTCAGTTAAGGTAAAGGTTGACCTTGTCAGCAAAGACAAGGACTGGCCTAGAACGTAACTACCAACCATAACTGCTTTTAGTTAAAGCTTAACTTTAAACCATCCTTTGTGGTTACTTCTGAGTTTGAAAAACCACCATGAAGGCCTTCCCTGAGTTTGTCAGGTTAGCATGTGGCCCCTTTTGTCCACACCTTGCATTCACATTATCAACCTAACCTTCACTTTTTTTTTTTAAGATTTTTGTATTGATTTTTAGAGATAAAGGAAGGGAGAGAGAAAGAGAGAGAGAGAGGAACATTGATCAGCTGCCTCCTGAATACCTCCTACTGGGGACTGAACCTGCATGTGCCCTTACTGGGAATCAAACTGGCAACCTTAGGTGCATCGGATGACACCCAACCAACTGAGCTACGCTGACCAGGGCACCTACACATTTCTTGTGCAATGTTCAGGAGCTCTGCATTAAAAATATGAACAGAATAGCACTGCTTCCCATTCTTGCCAAAACTCAGAACTGGAGGGACCAGAGGGGTTGGGGAGTGCAAAAGTGGGACTTTGGGAATGTTTATCTCATCAAGTAGAGAACTCACTTGTGCTCGGGGTGACTTGGGAGCAAAGCCACATACAACTGTCATCACTGTCATGTCACTTGTGTCAGAATGCAATTTCTGTTCTGTGTTACTCCTCATTTTCATTGTTCATTTATCATACTTGTTTGGATTATGTTACAGGGAATAAATCCTCTTGGGAAAGAAGAAGACATTACCATACAATGTAACTCCAGTTTCATTTATTTATGGACAATGCTTGTGGCATCATTAGGAATTTTAAGCTAAGTTCATTTATGCTGGGTGGCCCATTTGATAGAAAGTGAATTTCAGACTAGGTCATTACTAGGCAGTAATACAATTCTGGGCCCTCAATGTCAGGGTGCAATTCAATTATTTTTACTATCAATGGATATATTCATTAGCCAGAGTTAAAATAACCTAAAACCTTCTTGCAACAATATGATTGGACTAAAATAACATCCAGAGTGCTTAGATTGAAACAAAATGGCATTATTCAATTTCCAAACACAGTGCCTTGAATAACAAATTTAAAGAATGCATTCTTGTTTTATTACTGGTATCGCTTCATAATTGTTCTTTATGTTCTCTCTTTATTTCTTTTTGGGAAGATGGGGAAGGAGTGACTAATGCAAAGCAAAGCCGTAACTTATCTAAAATCCTAACTACTTTTCCTTTACCCTAAACCCTCATGAGGGGTTTCTGCAGAAAAGGAGGGGAGGGGAATTACACCTTATCCAGTGGAATTTAGAGAGGTAGAAATAAAACAGCCTTAAAAGTTGTAACACATATCTTTTTGGTTTATGACCACATTCTCTAACATCTGTTGAGGGACATTTTCTGACCAAAGGTCCTGCCAGTATCAATAAGGAAAGACATTTTCCTCATTGTTCTAGAATCTACAGGGTCTAGGGTTATTGAAATGTATATATGGTGTAGTTCATACCAGAAGATAGAGGGCGAGTAAAGAGGGAAGGAAAAGGAGAGTGTGGATTAAAGTGTGGAGTTGCCCCTGGCCCTGCTTTGAACTCTCCCTGGCTTTTCGGAACTTTACCAAGATCAAACAAGCAGTTGCAGCCAGCTCCAGGTCTCTGGTTCTCTGTATAAATTTAGGAGTAGATTTTGAGGTTAAGATTATGAAGTTTTGTGGTAACTTTAAACTGGAAAGTATTGCATTCACCTTTTATATTACCCAAAGAAAGAAGAAATGCCCAGCCATGTAATGAAACTCCTTTCGATCTGACCATTGTGTTAGGAACAGATTTCACACTGAGCAAATTTTTGCAACCAGACTCAAATGTTTCCCATTAAGGCCGTGCACGGGTATAAATGTGCAAATGCCTGCAGCAAAGTGTGCAGTTCTGCAAGCAAAATGCACACACTTGGTGTTTTGGATATAGTACCCAAAAACAGATCCAAGGTTAACTCTTGTTTGCACTTACTATTGCCATAGCTCAGAGCCTCAACAATGAGAAAGCAAACTCCCTCAATAGTCCTAGTGGGAGACCCCCATCTGTTTAGATGCAACACACACAGCTCGGGTTGTTGTAGCCTTAATACCTTGAATGAGAATTGGCCATTTTCAACATATCTTACAGTTTAGCAACTTTTGTTTCCATGTAAAACAAGTTCTGGAAAGTGGAGGTAAAAAATTAGACAGTCTTGGCCAGTGTGACTCAGTTGGTTGGAGTCTCCTGTAAACTCCTGGTTCGATTTCCAGTAGGGGGACATACATACTCAAGTTGCTGGTTCAGATGCTCCATCAGGTTGCATGTAGGGAAGCAACTGATGGATCTCTCTCTCTCTCTCTCTCTCTCTCAAATCAATTTTATATATATATATAAAAAACTTCCTATTTAAAAAAATGTTTAAATATCAAAGGAGGAGATTCTACACAAATGATTTTCACTAACGTCAAAGATAACGACATTAATAGAAAGTTTCAATTTTGACTTTTTTTTTTTTTTGGAGAAGGGTACTTTCCTTTCCCTTCCCCTTGTCTCAGAGTAAATGTTAAAACCCACCTCTTATAACATTGCTGCATACTAGAGGACCTTAAACCAGATTAAAGTCCCCATGCACAACTTTCGAATTCTTTTTGCATAATGGGCATTGTTATCTCCACTTTATCAGTGGGGAAATCAAGGCACCCAAAGCTAACTTGCTGAGGTCCTAAGATTCCAGAGCCACCAGCAGCAGCCTCAGGCCCCTAGGACAAGCTCATCCTAGAGGCAATCTTGTCCTCAGCTCAGAGATGAAGTGTGCACACAGGCCAGGGCTAACTTTTGTAGAGAATCTGTTGACTGAAGTAAGTGGAGAAATAAGCAGGAAAGAGAATAAAGACAAAAATGAAGGCTGATCTGTGACTCCTCAAATAAGTTATTTCTATGATTATTCAAAAGCAGACCATTTTTCAGAGTCTTAGAAAGTTTTAGCATAATTTAATAGAACTGATGACACAAATACATGCTTCTATCCTGAAAGTTTCCCTTTATCCCTTCAAAATTTTAAATTATATTGAATACTTTCACCTAATATTTCAAACCTAATACAGTAGCCTTCAATAATTTAAAGCAACATTTTAAATTTATTTCAATCTGTACTATGTCATATGAAAATATGTCTACTGTTACTTTATTGTACATTAATGTCAAGAAACAAACAAAATAAAAACACATTTCCACTATTCAATATATTCAGGTTTTGGAAGTTTGATAAGCAATGTTGTAGGGATTGTTTCTGTTTGTCTAGAATTCATCCAAACAGTCACTCTTACTTGTTGGGTATTTTTTCCCCCTTCAATTTAATGTTTCTTATTTGCTTATAGTACAAGTGATTAGAATAAATAAGGGGGAAGGGGTGACTTTCTTCTCACCTGGGAGCATAGCCAGGTCCTTCAAAACTCTCCTTTCTCCTAACCCTCTCCCCATTTTTTGGGGTCCCTAGTTTCAGTCATCTGAGACTATCACCAAAATGCTCACTGACTCCAATTTAAGGTGATATTGGCCCAGAAGTATGTGCATTGTAATAGCTAGCTTTGAGGCCTAACAGTTTGCCAGGTTCAAAAGGCTGCTCTCATTTGTAATGGCAGAATTTCAGGTACATGGACAGGAAGTGTGGGAGTCATTTTTGAAACTGGAGTTGATTCCCTCAATTCATGTTACAGAAGTAATTTCTTATATGTGAGGCAAGTGCTGAGTACAGGTTTTTTTTATTACTTTTCAGATTGCCTTAAATTTTAAAAACCTAACAAAGCTAGAAAGTAGTCTACCAAAGAATGAGGGTAGACTTGGATCTCTCCAAGTCCTTGAATTCCAAACCAGAGATGGATGATCTCTTTAGACCTGCGGTGGTCCCACCTCACTCCCCTGCTACAGGGGAGGGGAAGTAGCAAGAGAAGCAAGAACTGCGGGCCTGACAACAGGATCTTTCAGGAAGCTATGCTCCTTATAGAAATTCTAGACACAAGGACGGCTGATGCCTATAGTTCCACAATTAAAGACTCTTTCCTCTTTCAATAAAATGGAATTACCCTGATGAAAAGTCACGTCTTATTGGATAACCTAACATCACACCTCAACACCTACAACAGAAATACGTGTGGTATTTGGTAAAACTCAGATTTAGTGATTCACACAGAATCACTAAATTAGAATCCTGGGTTTCCCCAGAGCCCAGGAATCTGAATTTTAGCCAAAAGTCTCATTTGATCTTTCTGCATAGTTAAGTATGAGAATTTCTGGTTTAGAGCTAGAGAGTAATAAAGGGAAAGCAAAAATAGATAGTGTGGGACTTGGGTTGTGTGTGGAATCAAAGGTAAACACTCATAAAGTATGGCTTATTTGACAAGTTAAGCCAGTCTTGGAAGGCCCAGAGAAGGCCAAAAAGGAAAATCAATAAGAAAAAAGGAAAGAAAAACTGCACAAGTTTTATGGACCTGCCATGTGCCTCTAAAATGTCCTTCATTAAATAGGCCTCTGCTACCTCATCACAGAAGGAGTTTTGTTGTTTCTTCTTCCTTCCTTTCTTCCTTCCTTTCTTCCTTCCTTCCTTCCTTCTTCACCTTTCTTTTTTTTTTTTCTTTTTACTTAAAAAGATTCCTTTCCCTATTCAATGCACAGAATTTTGCTAAGAAAATATGTGTGCTTTTTTAGAATGAGAAAGGTTTTTTACAAATAAATGCTATCTATTTATGAATCCCATGTATTTTCCCACATTAGTTTTTATCAAGGGTTTCTGCAAAGTTAGTAATTTTTCATGTTCTTCTTTGTTTTTTATAATACCTCTCTTAAAATAAGCAAAACATTTATTCACAAAAATATCTTTTACTAACTCTACCCAATATTAGAAGGTTTATAGCATCAAAGACTATCATGATCCACCTCCCTGGAATAAAACTTTAGGGATGTGCTTTGAACCCACAGAAGAAATTAAATGCACAGTTAAGACTGATTTTCATCATCAAGTTGCAACAGGGAATTCTCTTTAAAGACATCCCCTGCTGCCTTCATTCGAATCTTGATCTCTTGCTGCAAATTTATATTTCTTTGTGGGTTTAAGGCAGATATTGGATATCTTTTTAATCTGTATTTATTAAGCGAACTGTTGACAAGTCTCATTCTGCCACAAATCCACGAACAATGTTCCCGTGGCCACTCTAGCGGGAGTCTGAAGCGAATACATCTTCAGAATAAGAGGCCATTTTTCACAGGGCATTTTTTTTTTAATGTGAAAGTTAAAAGCACATATTAAAATATATTTTGAGCCCGGCCAGTGTAGCTCAATGGGTGAGCCTCAACCCATGAACCAGGAGGTCATGGTTCGATTTCCAGTCAAGGCATATGCCTGGGTTGCGGACTCAATCCCCAGTGGGGGGTGCTCAGAAGGCAGCAGATCAATGATTCTTTCTCATCACTGATGTTTTTATCTCTCTCTCCCTTCCTCTCTCTAAAGTCAATAAAAACATTTTTTTAAAAAAGATATATTTTGACTTTCTCCACAAGCCCCAATCAACCAGCAAAAGTGAAGTATGCCAATAACAGAACACAAAAAGACAGGTTTTCTGCTCCCCATCCCCACACTCACCATCTGCTTTCCCAGAGAGCCGCTCCCAGTTTAGGACCTTTTGTACCTGAGCAAAGTTTTTGATTGGAAGAAACTTTGACCTAGAAACAAGGTGGGAGAGTTTGCCTGATTGCTCTCATATCCATTCATTGCCACTTTGTTCTGTATCACCAAAATTGGCCTGTTGCAAAGTCCATTTCTCATGTCCCTTGCCAACTGATATCCAGCTAGGTTTAGTCAATGGGAGGCACTGGGCAGAGATTGGGGAGCAGGAGGAAAGGAGAAGTCAGAGTGTTTCTCCCCTTCGTCTCTGTTTTAGGCAGCATGCTTGGCCATGATTGCACCAACTCCATGGTTGCATCTCCTGCAGAGAAGCCTCCCACTGGCTGAACCTAGCTGGAAGCCAGTTGGCAAGGGAGTCTGGGAAAGGCCATTTGCAGATCAGCCCCTTGTGCATGATCCAGAACAGAACAGGGAAGTATGAGGACTGAATGCGAGAACAGCCAGCCAAATAACGAGCGCAGAGTGCTGACTAAAATTCACTGGGCCCTCTCTATCTTGGTAGGGTGAAGAATGATAGCTGGCTCCAATGAAGTCATGCAATATTTATAGAACATTTAGCAGATGTTAGGATCTGTTCTAGGTTCTAAGAATGCTATGATCTATAACATATTGTCTCAGTTCTCACAGACAGACCTGAGTTTGAATCCTAGCTCTTCATCCTTACTTGAACTTTACATATATTTTTATTGATTTCAGAGAGAAAGGGAGCAGAAGAGAGAGATAGAAACATCAATGATGAGAATCATTGATCTGCTGCCTCCTGAACACCCCTACTGGGGATCAAGTCTGCAACCTGGGCATGTGCCCTTGACTGGAATCGAACCTGGGACCCTTCAGTCGCAGGCTGACACTCTATCCACTGAGCCAAACCAGCTAAGGCTTCATCCTTACTTCTAGTTGCTTTGTGCAATTTACTTGACCACTGCAAACCTCCTCCCCCATTGTATAACAGGAACTACTTCCTGGAATGGTTCTAAGGGTTGCATGAGAAATTGCTTATAGTAGACATTCAGTGAACATTTGTTGGATAAATTGTACCTACTGAGACAGATACTGTGCAAGTAAAATGAAGTTACATTTCAGTGATTGCCTCCTCTGTGGCAGGCACATAGATTACTTTAATTCCTACAACAGCTGTCCAAGCAGGGTAACAAGCTGCTTTAATAGAATAAGAGCTTTAACAATGGCACCTAGAAACTATGACAGGAACTAGTGAGAGGGAATCTGTAGAAACTTCCCAGAGAAATATTGAGGATTTCATTGGTGGAAAGGGAGGCAGGGCCCAGAGAGGGAGGAACTTGATAATAACAGCAGCAAAGATGACAATAGCTGCCAGGCCCTAAGCTACACCATCACTGAGTCTTCCTCCAGGGAGAGCTCTAGCTCCCAGAATGTGTATCCTATCCACGGACTATGATTTTATTAAGAATTAACCAACATACGGCAGCTGTGCAAATCACAGATCTGTGCACTCACGTCCAACAAACTCTCGCCTCCCTGAGGGAACTGGGATTCTGAAGGCACTTAATTCTTCGGGAAGTCCCACCTGTTTGATTCCAGCTGCACAGCCTCCCTTCAGAGGAGGGCAGGGGACACAGGGCTGCATCCTCGGTGGGGTGATGACGGGGGTGGGGGACATGGCTGACACAAGTAATTCCGTCTCTAGAAATAAACCGTGTAACCTGAAGATAGGAATTAACTCTTTCAGGGGGTTAATATTTGGTTTAATTATTTCTCCAGGTTACTAAATGGCACTACATGGTCTCACAGAGTAAAGGTATCTCTTAAGTGGGAGCCATTGACTAACCTTCAGGCATCAATTCTCCCGCCTAGGTAGCTTTTCTTTAAAAGGCCAGTTGCAGCCCAACTGGTGTGGCTCAGTGATTGAGTGTCAACCCATGAATCAAGAGGTTGCTGGTTCAATTTCCAGTCAGGGCACATGCCCAAGTTTCGGGGTCCATCCCCAGTAGGGAGTGTGCAGGAAGCAGCCCATTGATGATGTTTCTCTCTCTTGGATGTTTCTATCTCTCTATCATTCTCCCTTCCTCTCTTTCTAAAAATCAATAAAACATATATTTTTTAAAAAAAATAATGTACTGTTTAAAATAAATAAATGGCCAGTTGCAGACAAGATCATTGCTTTCCTGCTTAATAGATGGTGGGGAGAAGTCCTTAAAACTTTCCAAGATTACTTTTACTGAAAAAATACTATTTCTTATTTTTCCTATTTCTCCCACCTTCTGTGTTGCTTGGGGAGATGAGATATGTATAATAATAAAAGCATAATATGCTAATTAGACCAGACAACTTCCAGACGAAGCTGGGGCTGTGAGGGAAGCCCGGGTCCTGGCTGCCTGAGGGAAGGGAGGCCTACTCTTGCACAAATTTTGTGTATCAAGCCTCTAGTTTGCAAATAAAAGGAGACCTTTTCCTCAAATTTCAGAGCTGTTCAATTATAAACACAGCCACCTGCAAAGTTGGAAATCAACTACAATCTTCTTTAAAGCTTTTTCAATGCAACTGCTAACCTGTCTAGATGTTTAACTTTCAGGTTTCAAAACCTGTCAGTTAAAACTTGCTTACTGTTACTCCTTTTCTCTGAAGCTACAAGCCTGAAGAGGAATTATATAGCAAATTGGAAACAAGGAACTAAGACTTGATAGCAACACAAAAGACCTGCTGACGAGCTGGGGTACAAGAAACTACAATCCTTGTTCTGAAAATGAATAAGGATTAGAGAGTTCATCTCCTTGAGGCCTCTAATGAGGTTGTGCCTTCTCAGTTCGGAAACAAACAGTCAATTGATCCCTTCACAAGAACACCTGGTGTATTTTGAGGAAAAAATTAGTCAAACCTGTTGTTGCCAGTCAGTTCCGTTAAATTCTGTCATTTGGTAGCAATTGATAGACACAGCTCATTAAAAATACCACTTAGGGGAATCCTAAGGCAACGGGGCAGTCATTGCTAAACTAATTCTATTGGCCTGAAAGAGTTAATTCTACTCCTAAAGGGAAGCAATTTACTTTCTTTTCCCCAGGAGGATGAGCCAGCCTCTTTCAGAGCTTAATACAATGAAGCTGTTTCATACCAGCCCTCCCTTCCACTCCCCAAACTGAAAGCCCCCTGACAGTTGACAAGCCCAAGATGGGGTGCATTGGGAGGGTCACCTCGCATTCTCCCATGTGGGGCCCCTGTGAGTTGAGGCAACAGGGTAATGCTGAGTAAATCCACACAGGCAAAGAACAAGCACAAGGACAAATCCCTTGGCTTGTGTGTCTGGATTCTAAACACCTCCCTGGATTCTAATAGTAAAGACAGATCAATCCATCAACAGGAGTGGCTAAGGGATACTTGATTTATATGCAACCTCAGCAGTGTATCACTGGGCACAGAGTGCCAGTGTCAACAGTTCTGCACAGGCTCCAGGCCTGGCTGACGGAGAACAGAGGTCATCATCCTCATTGCTAAGGAGAAGAGAGCGGGAGAGGTCAGAGAAGTGTTAAATAATCCACACATTCTCTCACGGATACTTTTTCATTTTCTAACAATTCATTATGAAACATGTCAAACATAGATCAAAATCGACATAATATTATAATGACCCCCTAAGTACCTATTACCCAGCTGCAATAATTAATAACTTACAGACAATCTTATTTCATCTGTACCCCCATCTATTCCCAGCCATTATGCTATCTTGTAGCAAATCCCAGACTTTCTATCATTTCATCCATAAATATTTCACTGTGTATCTCTAAAAGATAAGGGTTCTTTTTATTATTATCAAATACAAAACAATTACTCCCCTAAAAAAATACTCTTTTGACACATGTAACAACATGATGAACCGAGAGAACAATGTGCTAAATGAAATAAGCCAGTTACAAAAGGGCAAATGCATAATTCCACTTATAAGAGGTTCCTAGAGTATTAAATTCATAGAGACAAAAAATGGATGGTGGTTGCCAGGGGTTGAGGGAGGAGAGAATGGGATTATTGTTTAATGGTACAGTTTCAATTTGCAAGATGAATAGAGTTCTGTGTTCGGATAGTGGTGATGGTAGCACAACAATGTAACCTTAATGCCAATGAACTGTACAGTTAAAAATGGTTAAGATGGTAAATTTTATGTTAGATATATGTATTTTACCACAGTTTTTAATTTATTAAAAATAAAACCCTTCACGTCATAAACTGTTTATTAAGTGTTTAATCCTATATAATAAAGACCTAATATGCTAATTAGACCAAACAGCAGAATGACCATCCGGATGACCTTCCAGATGAAACTGGGGACTGCCAGGGTTGAGGCAGCTGGGGGCTGCGAGGGCCGAGCCCCTTGCACAAATTTCAGGCACCGGGCCTCTAGTTATTACATAAATGTCATACATTTTGTTTAGTTTGTTTGCTTAGATCAGAATCCGCATAAGATTCACACATTGTGGTTGGTTGTCAGGGCTTTTTATTTTTATTTATTTTTTATATATATTTTTATTGATTTCAGAGAGGAAGGGAGAGGAAGAGAGAGAGAGAAACATCAATGATGAGAGAGAATCATTGATTGGCTGCCTCCTGCACAGTACGAGCCCTCAATCCGGGCATGTGCCCCCAACCAGAATCGAACCTGGGACCCTTCAGTCCGTAGGCTGATGCTCTATCCACTGAACAAAACCAGCCAGGGCTTGTCAGGTCTTTTTAAATCTATATGTTCCCGCTTCATGTTTTTCCCTCATTGCAATTTATTTCTTGAAGAAACTTTTCCTATAGTTTCCCACAGTCTAGATTTTGCTGTTTGCACCCCTGTGGAGTCCTCTATTCTCTGCTTTCTGGAAAATTGGAAGTTGAATCAGGAAAACAGATCAGATTTAAATTTGATATTTTTGTCAAGACCACTCACTGCCTAGGTTCAACTATATTACTGAAGTGTGTATGATTAATCCAAAATGTGAGTGCACAAAGATTAATCAACAAACTGATGAGCAATTTAGTATGGGCTCCCCATTGACAGTAACCTTGGGAAGGGGACAGGAAAAATGAGAGGATATTAAAAAAAAAATGTTCTGACAGGATTCTAGCCATCAAGGCACCTGCAATTTTGTTAAAGTGAAACTGTTGCATGTGAAACAATTAAATAAGAATAATTGTAAAGCTGTGCCGAGAAACTTCATCACATTCCACGGGTGAGAAAATCTACTAGTAAAATGGTTTTAGGCAGGGCAAAATTCCTGAAATGGGTCTTGAAGGACTGATAAGATTTTGGAAGAAAGAAGTCATTCAATGAAGTGAAATAAAGAAAAGCACAAAATTGGAACTGGGTACAAAAGTTAGAAATGACAATACAGAAGCATGAAAACGGGGCAGAGATAAAAATTGGAAGAAATCTACTGATCTCTAGAGATTAAGGCAAATCAGATGTTACGGCACTTCCGCAACATTCTAAAGCCTGCTCCGAGGATCTGATATCCACTCTTCCTAGAGATTAAACACATGAAAAATAGTTTCATGAAAAATGCAATCAGAATTTGGTAAGGTGTTTAGGATTAGCCTCAAAATACTCTGGGTGAGAGGGAGATATACATGAATATACATGAAAAAAAAGATAACGAGTTGGTAATTTTTGGTGCTGAGTGATGGGCTTATTCTGCCATTCTCTGTATTTTTGTGTACGTTTGAATAATGAAAATAAGTTATTTTTAAACCTATTACTGTTGGGGTCAAGGGTCCTTCCCACATCTCAAGTTTCCAATGTTATAGGAAAAAAGGATTCACTGGACCAGAAGATGCAGAGCTTGTCACTTCTGTGACTAAGCTGTTTAATTCGAAGCCAATTACTTCACCCCTGTGGGCTCAACTCCCTTCTCTGTAAAATTTACTGAATGCCTACTATATGCAGGAATTGCAGAATGCACTTTATATACATGATCTCAATGGTTGGCATAATGTTATTCTTAGAATCTAAAGTCTTTTTCCCACTCTGGGGTTCCAGGAATTATCCCTTTAAGTTTCATCTCATTTTTCAATAGACCCATGTTCCGGATACTTTGCTAAGCTCTGAAGACATAGGGAGAGAGGAGACAGCTCCTGTCTTCAAGGAGCTTATGCTCAAAAGGAGAAACCAAGGGACACCACCTCAGGATGATCTTAATTAAACCTGGACACCTTTGGGCTTTGGGCCTTCTTAAAATCTCTTGAGCATTTTTTAATAGAAATAAATTCAGGCTTCACAAAATTATATTTTTAAAAAGAGCTTAAGATCTAGAAAGACTAGCATTCTCTGGAGGGAGGCTGTCTGCTTCATGAAGTGTTAAAGTTGGTATCACCTTAAAAAAAAATCAGTAAGAAATATTGCAATACAACTGATAAATGTTTTAATAACTGCTGTGTATTGAACAATAACTAAATAAATAAGATGCTAAATGTTTTACATTATTGATATTGTATATCTCTACAATATGAGAAAACTGTGAGATGGTAAAATGACAGAAATAGCATAGTGTGCTATGGGATCAAGCAGGAGGGACACCCATCCCAGATTAAGGGGGTCAGAGAAGGTTTTACAAAGGAGACAATGTCTTTGCTGTCTTTTTTTAAATCACTTTATTTTAATTGTGGTAAAATATATATAACATAAAATTTACCACTGTAACCATTTTAAGTACAGTTTAGTGGCATTATGTATACACATTGTTGTACAACCATCACCACCATCCATTGCCAGTACTTTTCATCTTCTTAAACTGAAACTCAGTACCAGTTTAACAATAGTTCCCCATCCTCCCACCCCTCTCAGCCCGTGATAACCACCATTCTGCTTTGTGTCTCTATGGATTTGGCTGTCCTAAATACCTCATAAGAATAGAATCATACAATATTTGTCCTTTTGTGACCAATTTAACAACTTAGTATAATGTCTTCAAGTTTTATCCATGTTGTAGTATTTGTCAGAATTTCCCTCCTATATATCTATAAATTTTATTTTTTTAAATACAATTAACAAACAATATTATATTATTAATTTTAGGTATACAACATAATGATTAGACATTTATATAACTTACAAAATGATTACTCTTATGAGTCTAGTACTTATCTGGAACCATACATAGTTATTACAATATGATTGGCTATATTCCCCATGTTGTATATATTCAGATCCTCTGCCCATTTTTTAATGATTGTTTGGCTTTGAGTTGTTAAGTTGTATTAGTTCCTTATATATTTTGGATATTAAACCCTCATCAGATATATCATTAACATATATCTTCTCCCACTCAGTAGGCTGTCTATTTGTTGGTGGAGAATTTCTTTCCTTCTTAAGGCTAAATAATATTCCATTATATGAATACTAGAGGCCTGGTGCATGAAATTAGTGCACATGGGGGGGCGGGTGTCCCTCAGCCCTGCCTGCACCCTCTCCAATCTGGGACTCCTCAAGGGATATCCAACTGCTCATTTAGGCCCGATCCCCGGGATCAGGCCTAAACCGGCAGTCGGACATCCCTCTCACAATCCAGAACTGCTAGCTCCCAACCGCTCACCTGCCTGCCTGTCTGAATGCCCCTAACCACTTCTGCCTGCCAGCCTGATCACCCCCTAACCATTACCCTGCCAGCCTGATTGATGCCTAACTGCTCCCTTGCTGACACGATTGCCCCTAACTGCCCTTCTCTGCCGGCCTGGTAGCCCCTAACTGTCCTCCCCTGCAGGCCTGGTCACCCCCAACTGCCCTCCTCTGCTAACCCAGTTACCCCTAACTGCCCTCCCTTGCCAGCCTGATTGCCCCTAACTGCCCTCCCCTGCAGGCCTGGTTACCCCCAACTGCCCTCCCCTGCAGGCCTGGTTATTCCCAACTACCATCTCCTGCAAGCCAGGCTGTCCCCAACTGCTATCCCCTGCAGGCCTTGTCCCTCCCAACTGCCCTTTCCTACAGGGCTGGTCCCCCACAACTGCCCTCTCCTGCAGGCCTGGTCCCCCACAACTACCCTCCCCTGCAGGCCTGGCTGCCCACAACTGCCCTCCCCTGCCAGCCATCTTGTGGCAGCCATCTTTGGCCACATGGAGGCAGGCATCTTGTGTGTTGGAGTGATGGTCAATTTGCATATTACCTCTTTATTCGATAGAATATCACATTTTCTTTTTTAACCCTTATTTTATTATTTTTTATTTTTTAATAAATTTTATTGTTCAGATTATTACAGTTGTTCTCCCTTCCCCCTCCCCATAGCTCCTCTCCACCCAGTTCCCACCCCACCCTCTGCCCTTGCCCTCCCCCACTGTCCTCATCCATAGGTGTACAATTTTTGTCCAGTCTCTTCCTGCACCCCCTAAACACCCTTCCCCCTGAGAATTGTGAGTCCACTCTCTTTCTATGCCCCTGATTCTATTATATTCACCAGTTTATTCTGTTCATCAGATTTTTTTATTCACTTGATTTTTAGATTCTCTTGTTGATAGATATGTATTTGTTATTCTTAATTTTTATCTTTACCTTTTTCTTCTTCTTCCTCTTCTTAAAGAATACCTTTCAGCATTTCATATAATACTGGTTTGGCAGTGATGAACTCCTTTATCTTTTTCTTATCTGTGAAGCTCTTTATCTGCCCTTCAATTCTGAATGATAGCTTTGCTGGGTAGAGTAATCTTGGTTCTTGCTAATATATCACTTTGAATATTTCTTGCCACTCCCTTCAGGCCTGCATAGTTTTTGTTGAGAAATCAGCTGTCAATCGTATGGGTACTCCCTTGTAGGTAACTAACTGTTTTTCTCTTGCTGCTTTTAATCTCTCTTTGTCTTTTGCTCTTGGCACTTTAATTATGATGTGTCTTGGTGTGGTCCTCTTTGGATTCCTTTTGTTTGGGGTTCTCTGAGCTTCCTGGACTTGTAAGTCTATTTCTTTCACCAGGTAGGGGAAGTTTTCAGTCATTATTTCTTCAAATAGGTTTTCAGTATCTTGCTCTTCTGGCATCTCCATAATTCAGATGTTGGTATGCTTGAAGTTGTCCCAAAGGCTTCTTACTCTATTTTCATATTTTTGAACTTTTTTTTTTTGCTTATTTGCTTTTCCAGTTGGGTGTTTTTTGCTTCTTTGTATTTCAAATCTTTGACTTGATTCTTGTGATACTCTAGTCTGCTGTTGGATCTCTATATATTATTCTTTATTCCAGTCAGTGTATGTTTAATTTCTAGTTGGTCTTTTTTCATATCCTCGAGGGACTCACTAAATTTATTGGCGGTTTCTAGAAAATTCTTGAAAAACCTTATAACTGTGGTTTTGAACTCTATATCCAGTAGTTTGCTTTCCATTTGTGCCCTGTTTCTTTGTCTCTGCATTTTGGCTGCTTCCCTGTGTTGATAGAGTGGCTTTGTGTGCTAGGTGTCATATAGGGTCCAGTGGCTCAGCCTCCCTAATTACCTGAGGTGGACACTCTTGGTGCACCACTTTGTGGGCTGTGTGCACAATCTTGTTGTAGTTAAGCCTTGATTGTTGTTGGTATCACTGGGAAGGAATTGACCTCCAGGCCAATTGGCTGTGAGGATCAGTTGTTTCTATGATGGGAGAACTTCTGTGCTGGAGAAACCCTTATGAGGCAAGACTTGCTTCAGTGGGGCTTTGGTGCTCACTGAGTCTGCCCCCTGAGTGAGTCCCTTATGGATCTGAGGAGTTGTAATCTGGATGGTCCCACTCTGACCACTGGGTAGACTGGCTCTTGGATCTCCAAGGAGGTGCAAATTTAGTTCTGCCTGAGGTCACCCAGCAGGGGCAGAACTTGGGACCTTGGGTCTTCTTTTGGAAGTTCTGGGGCTCTCTGACCCAGCTGCAGTTTGTTAGGTAATTTTAGATTGCAAAGGGCCAGGCCATTCATATGCAAAAGCCTCTGCGTACAGTTGGGTTGTGGTTGTAAACTGGGTGGGGCAGGGTCTCAAGGAATCAACAGGGCAGAGCAAACAGCAATGGCTGACCTTCAGCCCTGCCCTAAGAGGCCCCCAGGTTTCAGTTTCCCACAGTAATCGCTGCAAGCACCTCTGAGAGAAAGCCGCCCTTGTGTTCCGGCCCAATCAATGCCAGACAGTCCAGTCCCCCCCCTCCCGCCCCCTCCTCCCGTATGAGTCTGGGTCCCCAGAGTCTCGCCCAGAACTGGAGTTCAGAGCAGTGGGGAGCTTGTGTCTCCCTCCTGATTGAAAAAGACAACTGCATCCTCAGTTGCCAGTCCTTTCCGCGCGAGCGTCTCTGCACCTCTGCACTTTACTTCCGTACCTCCTCTGAGTCTCAGTGTGCTTTTCTCTTCCCTTCTAGTTGTAGAATTTCCACTCAGCCAGCCTTCCTGTGGTTCTGGATGATGTCCGTTTTGTCATTTAGTTGTAGTTTTGAGGTGGTTGTGCGAGACAGCAAGTTCAGGTGTTTACCTATGCCACCATCTTGGTTTCTCTCAGGATATTACATTTTATCCATGCATTTGTTGATGGGCAGTTGGTTTGCTTCCACCTTTTGGCTATAGTTAACAAGCTGCTATAAACATAGGTGTACAAACCCTACTTTCAATTCCTTTTGCTATATATTATGCTAAGTCTTGAAGAATGAGAAAGAATTAGACAAAAAGGAGAAGACAAGCATTCCAAGAAGAGTGAACAACAGGTGCAAAGGCACAGAGAGCTATAGTTCCCCACAGCTGAAGAATAGACAGAGGCAGTGAGCAGTGAGAGGTAGGGCTACAAAAGGAGGCAGGGGCAAGACCTTTAAGGGCCTCACATACCATGGGGAATGAACAGTGGAAGCTAAAAGCAGAACTCAGACCGAGTCCCTGATTTTACTGATATTCTTAAAGGGTCCACTTCAATGTAATTTTAAGCAATTCTTCAAAAACAATGTTTTGACAGCAAAGACTTTGGCCCTAATGGAAATGATACTAGATGACAGACACATTGTGGTGACTCCAGTTTTATGCTTCCCCCACAAAGTCCCCCTCACTCTACAGGTGTTCAATAAATAGCAATGGAATGTTCAATTGACTATTTATGGTCAATGGATATATTCTATTTTATAAAATCGCTTGCTCAAAATAATGTTGTCTAATGTATTGCTTTTGACTGAACTCTTTTCAGAATCACTAAGCCACAGCACAGATTCGATCATAAGTGTCTGCATTCAACTCTCCTGCTTGTTTTCTCTGCAATATAGGATGAATCCCTTCAATGTGAAAATGGGGCCCACACAGATGTGAATGATTTTATGACAGTGCAACCCAAAATCTTTTCATTCTTATAGAGTCTTTATCCCATGTGAACCCAATTACATTTTAGAGAACTACATGGAATGTTGTGTGTGTGTGTGTGTGTGTGTGTGTGTGTGTGTGTGTGTGTGTATTAGTTTGATACTCTGGTGACAAGTTCTCACATGAAGATCCATAAATAATGTCCATGTGCTCTTCAGGTTAACTATTTTGGTATTCATGTTTATTCTTTTGTTTGTTACGTAAAATAAAGTAACAATCAAGAACCACTATATTAACTTTTCTATCAAAGACATTTATCCAATAGAAATTTGGTTTGTGTATGTGGTGGGGGTTGTGTGGGGGAATGGTGTACAGTAAGGTGGGGATATGTGACCTTGGTCACTTCATTTGTTGCTTGGTAAGATGATTCACAAATCCGAAAATTCCATAAACCCAAAGCTCTGGACTTGAAATCCTGCAACATGGTTTAGTCAATGGAGGTGGAGTTTGCAGTGACCTTAACATCATAGAGCAATACAAAAGTCAGCAATATGAACTGGCAGCCTACCAAGGGAGTACTGTCCCCAAATACACTAACAAAGATGCTATGACCAAAGCAAAGGACAGTCTAGTCCTAATCTGTTAGAGAGTGGTCAAGTTACACTCGAAGTTTGGTTTTCAGCTCCGGTTATGATGAAGACTTAAAAGCAACTCTGAAGCATGTTCATGATAAGACTTTTCAATAAATTTCCTTTTATTCAATTTGACTATTTTTAATAGGCACACTTGCTTGTATTGCTTAGGATTTAAGTTCAACTATATATAACAGAGATTCATCTTACCTCACCCTGCCAGTCCAAAATGGCTTAAACAAGACAGTAGTTTATTTCTCTCTCAGACATAAGCACAACTACAGGCAGTAAGAGATGGAGAAGAGCCCCAGTTACCCACCTCACACCCCAGACGTTGCCCTGCCCACATGGCCAAAGATGGCCCACTGCCCAGTTCTTATTACAAGCCACGAAGTAGAGAAAGGTGAAAGGATGCTTGCTGTAAAGATGAATTCCAGAAATGGCACTTCTAATGGTCAGAATTCATCACAGGCCACAAGAACTGTTGAGGGGTTAAATGAGGTGATATCTACAAGTACTGTGCTAATATTCCCAGAGAGGTTGCCTATCTTGTTCCACTTATGGCACCCTTTGACAAAGTTGAAGGGAGGTATCATTATGCTAGGGACTGGTTAATATTTGAACTAAGCAGCAAAAAATAAATTTAATCAATAAAATAGAAACTTTTAAAATAGTTACTTAAAAATAAAAGTGTAACTGTAACATAACAAGAATAAGAATTCAGATTTAGAGTTAGATAAACTCTCTGCTCAAGGGATTTTAAGCAAGCTATTTAACCTCCCTAAATTTCAGTGTCATTATCTGTAAAACATGGCTAAAATGTAGTTCACAGATATGTTGAAGGATAAAAATGAGATGTCTACAAGCACTGCACTAATCATGACTCTCTTGGTTTAAATATTAAAACCCTGGTTAAAATTAATTATTTAAAATGTTTTATTATAAAATATATGTTTTTATTGATTTTAGAGAAAGAGGAAGAGGAAGAGGGGGAGAGAGAGGGAAGAGAGAGAGGGAAACATCATTCCGCTGCCTCCTATCAGTACCCTGACTGGCAATCGAACCTGTAATCTGGGCATGTGCCCTGACCAGGAATCCCATCAGCGACTTTTTCATGCAAGGGATGATGTTCAACCAAGCCACCCAGACCAGAACTAAAATTAAAATATTTTTTAAGTTTTTATTTATTGATTGATTTTAGAGAGAGAGGAAGGGAGAGAGAAACATCAATTTGTTGTTCTATGTATTCATGAATTTATTGGTTGATTCTTATATATGCCCTGACCCAGGATGGACCCACAACTTTGGTGTATCCAGACAACACTCCAACCAACTGAGCTACCTGGCCGGGGTTAAATTAATTTTTCAAAAAGGAATTTATTGGCTCCTATAAGTGGGGAAGTCCATGGACATGACTATGTGTGTAATGTCTGCCTCTTGAGAGGCACACTGAGCTCTGTGAGGACTGTTCACATGGGTCCCTGGTAAGCACTCAAGACAAATTTCTCAAATCAATTCATAAATAAATGGGGAGTCAAGGGATGTGCTCAAGGTAACACAATTAGTGCAGAACCAAGACCAAAACTGGGTCTCCAAACCCTATGTTCTTGTCATACCACACACCTTTTACAGGTGAAAAATAAGGCCCAGAAGGACAAAGTCACTTACCTGACCTTGTGCAGACAATTAGTGACAGGACAAGGCCTGAAATCCAGAGTGCTTAATGCTTAGCCCAGTTCTCTTTTCACTATAATATAAATAGTGCTTTATTTCCAAACTCAAGGAGGTCCTACCTCAGAAAAAGTCAAGATGTTCACAAGATTCTCAATTATGGGTGCAAACAATTTGCTTAAATTCATTTTGGTTTTTAAAATAAGTAATAATAATCATATGTAATATGGGAAGTTCTAAACCAGGAATAAAAAGCTATAAAAGGTATTTTGGGTTACATTGGGATCATTTAAATGTAGACCATATATTAAATTACTATTATATAAATGTTAATGACCTTAAATATGAGAATAGTATTGTGATTAAGAAGAAGAATACCCCTTTTCTTAGAAGATGCCGGGTAAAGTATAGGATGGGGAAGGGGAAAGGTGCTATGATATCTATGTACAGAGATATGATCTCATCTTTGAGCTCATCTTGGAAGATGGTGTGGGGCTGCTTATCTGCTCCTCAAGGAGAAGTGGCATCTTGATCGCCACAAATTATTACTGATTAATGTTATCATTTTGATCAGCAGGGACTAAGGTATTTTCCCTACAATCCTGATTGGATAAAAGACTTTATATAGTCTATTTGCTGACAAATTATAGGAATACAGCTGCTTTTTAAAAATTCTTTTGTATATCCTGGATTGGTTCTGTTAGGGAGCACATTAGGAGAACAAATGTTAAAAATGTTTTGATCCTTTTAAAACATAATTGACCTCATCAGAGAAGGCCATGTGCTCTTGACATCCACTCCTCATACAATGTTTTCTTTGTCTCTAAGAATCATTTATGTTTAACACGTGCCATTTCAAAGAATGGCAAGAATTCTTAAACAAGTGACATTCTAATCTATGATTGCTCTATAGAAACACAAATGCAAATCACAATAGTTTAAAGCAAAAAATAATGTAACTAATAAATAAATAAATAATGTAACTAATGTCTCCGTTTTTATTTCTCCTGCCTTCTCCCCAGACTTCAATCACCAACTCTACTCCTCCAAAGTTATAAAACTATACCTTTTTTAATAAAGCAAAGATAAAAACAAAGAAAAACAAACCACCTTTACGTTCCACAAAGATGGTAAGAAGACACAGAGTAGACGTACTAACAGTAATGATCATTTCACACTAGAATAGTCAACTAAGGTAAGTTCCATCATCTTCATCCCTAGAGAGCACTAAAAATAGATAGGATGGCCCACCACATGCCTCCCATAATTTATGTTCTCAGATGTTCTGGGTAGTGGTCTTGACCACATCTTTGAAATATTGTCTAGCATCAATATTTTATTAAAAACTGAAAGCATTCTAAACCGGTTTGGCTCAGTGGATAGAGCGTCAGCCTGCGGACTGAAAGGTCCCAGGTTCGATTCCGGTCAAGGGCATATACCAGGGTTGCGGGCACATACCCAGTAGGGGGCATGCAAGAGGCAGCTGATTGATGTTTCTCTCTCATCGATGTTTCTAACTCTCTATCTCTCTCCCTTCTTCTCTGTAAAAAATCAATAAAATATATATTTTTTTAAAAATGAAAGCAAGGAGAATCAAAGATGGCGGCGTAGGTAAACACCTAAACTGCTGCCTCGCACAACAATTTCAAAACTACAACTAAAAGACAAAACGTCTATCACCCAGAACCACGGGAAAGCTGGCTGAGTGGAAGTTCTACAACTAGAAGGAAAGAGAAAAGAGCATTGAGACGTGCACGAACGCTGAAAAGCTGAGGTACGGAGGCGCGTGATCCGGGCTGGCGGCAGGCATTGCTTTTTTCAACCCGAAGGGAGACAAGCCCCCGATTACTCTGAAATCCAGTCTCTGGAGAGACACGGGAGACCCAAACTCCTACAGGGAGAAACTGGACTGTCTGCCAGTGAGGGTGGCTTGCTTGCAGAGCTACGCACAGGAATAATTGTTTACTGCACTGGGGCACGGGACTCGGGGATGCCGTCAGGGACGCAGAGCTGGCTAACTAGCAGCCATTGCTGTTTGCCATGCCCTAGCCTAGTGACCCCCTGAGACCCCGCCCTGCACAACCTACAAACCCACCCAAGCTCCAAGCAGTGGTATTAGCATAAGAAAGGCCTGCCCTATCGCAGCTTAACCTAGCAAACTTGCAGCCCGGTCAGACAGCTCCAAAACCTCCAAACCCCAAGCAAAGAGGAGAAAACTGTAGCTCTCATTGTAGCTCCTGCTGGGTGGCCTCAGACAGTAGCTGACCTGCACCCCATTGGAGATCCAGAAGCCAGTGTACCTAGTGGTCAGTGTGAGACACCAGATTTCAACTCCTCACATCCATAAGTGACACATTCAAGAGGCAGACTCAGTGAGCACCAAAGCCCCACTGAAACAAGTCCTGCCCCATAAGCATGTTTTCAGCGCAGCAGTTTTTCCATTATAGACACAGCGAGTGCTCACAACTAATTGGCCTGGAGGTCAATTCCTCCCAGTTTACCAACAGCAATTAAGGCTTAACTACACCAAGACTTTGCACTCAGCCCACAAAGGGGTGTACCAAGAGCATCCACCTCATGTGATTGAGGAGGCTGAGCTACTGCCCCCTATAGATCACCTACCACACAAAGCTACTCCATCAACACAGGGAAGCAGCCAAAATGTGGAGACAAAGAAACATGTCACGAATGAAAGAAACGGAGGAAAGCAAACTACTGGATGACATAGAGTTCAGAACCACATTTATAAGGTTACTCAAGAATCTTCTTAAAACCACTGAGAAACTTGATGAGACCTTCAAGGATATTAATGAGAATGCCAAAAAAATGGAAAAGGATCAGTCAGAAATGAAGCATACACTGTCTGAAATGAAGAATATACAGAAACTCAACTGTAGATCAACGTACCCCAAGAATCAAACCAAAGATCTGAAATATGTGGAAACAAAAAACATCCAACCAGAAAAACAAAAAGAAAAAAGAATCCAAAAATATGAAGATAGTGTAAGGAGCCTCTGGGACAACTTTAAGCGAACCAACATCCGAATTTTTGGGGTGCCAGAAGAAGGGAGAGAGCAAAATATTGAAAACCTATTAGAAGAAATAATGACAGAAAACTTTCCCTACCTGGTGAAAGAAATAGACTTAGAAGTTCAGGAAGTGCACAGAACCCCATACAAGAGGAATCCAAAGAGGACCACACCAAGACACATCATAATTAAAATGCCAAGATCAAAAGACAAAGAGAGAATATTAAAAGCAGCAGGAGAAAAACAGTTAATTACCTACAAGGGAGTACCCATACGACTGTCAGCTGATTTCTCAACAGAAACTACGCAGGCCAGAAGGGAGTGGCAAGAAATATTCAAAGTGATGAACAGCAAGAACCTACAACCAAGATTACTCTACCCAGCAAAGCTATCATCCAGAGTTGAAAGTCAGATAAAGAGCTTCACAGACAAGAAAAAGCTAAAGGAGTTCATCACCACCAAACCAAGATTACATGAAATGCTGAAGGGTATTCTTTAAGAAGAGGAAGAAGAAGAAAAAGGTAAAGATAAAAATTATGAACAACAAAATGACATCAAATACATACCTACCAACAAGTGAATCTAAAAATCAAGTGAATAAAAAATCTGAAGAACAGAATGGACTGGTGAATATAATAGAATCAGGGACATAGAAAGGGAATGGACTGACGATTCTCAGGGGAAGCAGGTGTGAGGGGTGGGGGAAGAGATTGGACAAAAATCTTACTCCTATGGATGAAGACAGTGGCGGGGGGTAAGGGCATGGGGTGGGGTGGGGAATCAGGTGGAGGGGAGCTAAGGGGGAAAAAAAAAGAGGAACACCTGTAATAATCTGAACAATAAAGATTTATTTTTAAAAAAATGAAAGCAGACCACAAAGGAGATGTCTAATTGTGTTTCTGTGGTATTTCTGTATATACAAATATCAGAGAAGTAGCCAGACTCAAATATTAAAGTGAATGATCATAGGTGGTCTCCAAGCCTGAGATGGCATAAGAGAAGGACTGAATTCTTACTGTTGATTAACTGGGAACAAGATTGAGGAGAAATAATCCTCCTTTGTCTACTTCTCCAATGTGTTTTCATCAGTCTTAAAGATAGGCACAACATGTTCATTTTTACTTAATAAGACTCCATATACAAGATGTGAGCAAGAGTAGGCAAAATAAGCCATTCAGAGAAAGACAAGTATCACATGATCTCACTCATATGTGTAATCTAATGAACAAAATAAACTGATGAACAAAACAGATCCAGAGACATAGATGCATGGAACAGACTAATGAATCTCAGAGAGAAGCTGGAGGGGAGAGATTAACCAAAGAATTTATATGCATAACCCATGGATATAGGCAATAGTGTGGTGAAGGCCTGAGGGGCGGCAGAGGAAGAGGAGGACGAGTACAGGGTGGAGGGGATCAATTGGGGGCCTGGGGGAGGGGAGAGAAAGAACATCTTTATTCAACAATAAAGATACATTTTCAAAAAAAAAAAATGTGAGCAAGAGGAACTTCAAATGTGCTCATGGAAAGCAAGAGGATGTTGATATAATTTATGAGAATAGAAATGTCTGTCACCGCTACCTTGAGAAAAGCTTTAAGAACATAACCAACACCCATAGAATCCATCAATTATGGTCATTCATGAAATACAAAACTGTAAGACTAGCAGTATTTGGGGAGCCTTCATAATTAATATAAGAGGACAACCAGAGGAAAAATTCATAAATCATTTTAGAATATTAAGTCCAATATAGGCAGTTAATTAGTTTTTGTCTTCATTTTAGGAAGAGCCACTTTAAGAAAGGAGCAGACATGAAATACCTCTTAAACCAAAGTCTAGGAGCAAAGAAGGACCTGGAAAATAGCAACTGCTATAGACAGAGTGTTCATATCCCTTCCCAAATTCATATGTTGAAGCTTTTTTCCCAGGATGATGGCATTAGAAATTCTACAGTTCAGAAGGCAATGAATGGCATGAAGTACTCAAGGTAATGGAATGCAAGGATCTGAGACCAAGATTATTATATCCATCAAGACTATCATTCAAAACAGATCGTCAAATAAAGAGCTTCCCAAACAAACAAACAAAAAGACTAAAGGAGTTCATCACCACCAAGCCAGCATTACAAGAAATGCTAAAGGTATTGCTGTAAGGTGTTGCTGAGAAGAAGAAACAGAGAGAGAAACCTAGCCATACAGAATTAAAATGGCTATAAATAAGTACCTCTCAATAATAACCCTAAATATAAATGGATTAAATGCTCCTATCAAAGATATAGGGTAGCTGAATGGATACAAAAACATGACCCAACTATATGCTGTCTACAAGAGACCCATCTCAAAACAAAAGACACACACAGGATGAAAGTGAAGGGATGGAAAATAATTTTCCATAAAAATCGTAAAAAAAAGAAAAAGCTGGAGTAGCAATACTCATTTCCGACAAAATAGACTTTAAAATGAAGGTCATCACAAGAGGCAACAAAGGTCACTGCATAATACTAAAAGGATTGATTCGACAAAATGATATAACCCTGGTAAACATTTATGCATCCAATATAGGTGCACCTAAATATATTTAAAAAAAAAAACTTCTAAGAGGACTATTACTGAGAGATTGACAACAATACAGTCATAGTAGGGGACTTTAACTCCCCTCCAACTTCCCTGGACAGATCTTCCAGACAAAAACTTAACAAGGAAACAAAGACTCTAAAGGACACACTGGATCAGATGGATTTAATAGACATTTATAGAACATTTCACCCCAACACAGCAGAATATACATTCTTCTCAAGTGCACAGGGATCATTCACAAAAGTATGGCGTTTCCTCAAAAAATTCAAAATGGAACTCTCATTTGACCCAATAATCCTATTTCTAGAAATATATCCCACGAAATCAGAAACACCACTCAGAAAGGATATATGTACCCCTGTGTTCTTAGCAGCACAGTTTACAATAGCTAAGATTTGGAAACAGCCTAAGTGCCCATCAGCAGATGAGTGGATTAGAAAACTGTGATATATCTACACAATAGAATACTTCGTTGCAATAAAAAAGAAGGAACTCTTACGATTTGCAACAGCATGGATGGAACTGGAGAGTATCATGCTAAGGGAAATAAGCCAGTCGAAGAAAGATAAATATCATATGATCTCACTTATTTGTGGAATATAATGAACAACATAAACTGATGAACAAAAATAGAGCCAGAGGGAAAATATATATACAGAAATATAATAGACATAATCCTGTTATTTCCAGGTTTTTAAAATTTCCTACAACTTTTGTGATATACTATATTAATACAGTTTTGGTAACATTATTATACTTAAAATTCTTTTATTCTTGAAATATTGTTTATTGCATATATTATTATATGTAAGATCATTTTTCTTGAATAATTGGTGTTTATTGCATGTGACATTATCATATTTAAAATAGTTTTTCTTGAAAAAAAAAGAAAAACAGCCCTAACTGGTTTGGCTCAGTGGATAGAGCGTCAGCCTACCGACTGAAGGATCCTGGTTCAATTACAGTCAAGGGCGCATGCCTGGGTTGTGGGCTCAATCCCCAGTAGGGGGCATGCAAGAGGCAACCGATCAATGATTCTCTCTCATCACTGATGTTTCTATCTCTCCCTTTCCTTTCTCTCTAAAATCAATGAAAATATATTTATATAAAAAAAACTATTGGGAACTTGAGAAGGGCAAGGAGTCTGTTTGTGTTTCCTGGGGGGGGGCTGTGAAAGGGAGGGAGCTGTGGTCTCATCCCCCTACTAGGAAATCAACTGATTCTTAAAACTGAAAACTCAAGAAATAAGCATGCAACTTATTATTTAAAATTATGAAGATGAATACTGAAATAATCAACTAAAGTGTTGGAAGTGTTTGTGAAACAGAAAATGGGTAGGGATGATCAGGGTTTGCTGTTTTTAGTAACAAGTCTTGTAGAACTATTTCTTAAAATTATGTGCATGTATAATTTTAATAAAAATGAAAACAGAGAAAAATTAAAATAATATAGTAAACATTCATGTGTATATCTTTGCACTTGTGATAATGTATAAAAAGTGGAATTTGGCCCTGGCCAGGTGGCCTACTTGGTTGGACCATCATCTTATACAATTCTTAGTCAGAACACATACCTAGGTTGCAGGTCAATCCCCAGTCAGGGCATGTACAGGAGGAAACCAATCTACGTTTCTCTCTCACATCAATATTTCTCTCTCTCAAATCAATAAAAATATATCCTCGGCCCTGCCGGCATGGCTCAGTAGCTGAGTGTTGACCTATAAACCAGGATTCAATTCCCATTCAGGGTGTATGACTGGGTTGCAGGCTCCATCTCCAGTGTGGGGCATGCAGGAGGCAGCCAATAAATGATTTTTTCTCATCATTGATGTTTCTATCTCTCTCCCTTCTTTTCCTCTCTGAAATCAATAAAAATATATTTAAATATATATTTTTAAAATATCCTTGGGTGAAGATTAAAAAATAATATTTTTAAAATTAAAATAAAAGTGGGATTTAAAGACCAATGAAAATATGTATTTTATTTTATTTTTTAATAAATCTTTATTGTTCGGATTATTACAATTGTTCCTCTTTTCCCCCCCATAGTGCCCCTCCACTGGTTCCCACCCCACCCTCTGCCCTTACCACCACCCCCACTGTCCTCATCCATAGGTGTACAATTTTTGTCCAGTCTCTTCCTGCACCCCCCACACCCCTTTCCTCCTGAGAAATGTCAGTCTGCTCCCTTTCTATGCCCCTGATTCTATTATATTCACCAGTTTATTCTGTTCAACAGATTTTTATTCACTTGATTTTTAGATTCACTTGTTGATAGATATGTATTTGTTGTTCATAATTTTTATCTTTACCTTTTTCTTCTTCTTCCTCTTCTTAAAGAATACCTTTCAACATTTCATATAATACTGGTTTGGCGGTGATGAACTCCTTTAGCTTTTTCTTACCTGTGAAGCTCTTTATTTGATCTTCAATTCTGAATGATAGCTTTGCTGGGTAGAGTAATCTTGGTTGTAGGTTCTTGCTATTGATCACTTTGAATATTTCTTGCCACTCCTGTCTGGCCTGCATGGTTTCTGTTGAGAAATCAGCTCACAATCATATGGGTACTCCCTTGTAGGTAACTAACTGTTTTTCTCTTGCTGCTTTTAATATTCTCTCTTTGTCTTTTGCTCTTGGCATTTTAATTATGATGTGTCTTGGTGTGGTCCTCTTTGGATTCCTTTTGTTTGGGTTCTCTGAGCTTCCTGGACTTGTAAGTCTATTTCTTCCACCAGGTGGGGGAAGTTTTCAGTCATTATTTCTTCAAATAGGGTTTCAGTATCTTGCTCGCTCTCTTCTTCTGGCACCCCCATAATTCAGATGTTGGTACGCTTGAAGTTGTCCCAGAGGCTCTTTACACTATCTTCATATTTTTGGATTCTTTTTTCATTTTGCTTTTCCGGTTGGGTGTTTTTTGCTTCTTTGTATTTCAAATCTTTGACTTGATTCTTGCGATCCTCTAGTCTGCTGTTGGATCTCTGTATGTTATTTATTATTTCAGTCAGTGTATGCTTAATTTCTAGTTGGTCCTTTTTCATATTCTCAAGGGTCTCACTAAATATATCAGCCTTTTCTAGAAAATTCTTGAAAAACCTTATAACCGTGGTTTTGAACTCTATATCCAGTCCTTTGCTTTCCTCCATTTCTTTCATTTATGCCCTGTTTCTTTGTTTCTTCATTTTGGCTGCTTCCCTGAGTTGATAGAATGGCTTTGTGTGCTAGGTGTCCTATATGGCCCAGTGGCTCAGCCTCCCCAGTTACCTGAGGTGGACACCCTTGGTGCACCACTTTGTGGGCTGTGTGCACAGTCTTGTTGTAGTTAAGCCTTGATTGTTGTTGGTATCACTGGAAGGAATTGACCTCCAGGCCAATTGGTTGTGAGGATCAGCTGTGTCTACGATGGGAGAACTTCTGTGCTAGAGATACCCTTATGGGGCAAGACTTGCTTCAGTGGGACTTTGGTGCTCACTGAGTCTGCCCCCTGAGTGTGTCCCTTATGGATCTGAGGAGTTGTAATCTGGATGGTCCTATTCTGACCCCTAGGTACACTAGCTCTTGGATCTCCAAAGAGGTGCTAATTTAGCCTCTGCCTGAGGCCACCCAGCAGGAGCTACAGAGAGATCTGCAGATTTCTCTTCTTTGTTTGGGTTTTGGAGGTGCCCAGATGAGAACCAGCTGTGAAACAATGCAAGGTGCTGTGGGGCCTTGGGTCTTCTTTTGGATGTTCTGGGTCTCTCTGACTCAGCTGCAGTTTGTTAGGTAAGTTTAGATTTCAAAAGACCAGGCCATTCATATGCAAAAGCCTCTGCACACAACTTGGATGGGGTGGAGTCTCAGGGCGGAGCAAACAGCAATAGCTTACCATCAGCCCTGCCCTAAGAGGCCCCCCGGGTGTCAGTGTCCCTTAGTAATCGCTGCAAGCACCTCTGAGAGAAAGCTGCCCTCGAGTTCTGCCCAATGAGTCTGGGTCCCCAGAGTCTCGCCCAGAACTGGAGTTCAGAGCAGTCAGGAGCTTGTATCTCCCTCTGGATTGAAAAAGACAACCACGTACTCAGTTGCCAGCTCTCTCCGCTCACGTGCCTCTATACCTCTGCACTTACTTCCACAGCCCTCTGAGTCTCAGTGTGCTTTTCTCTTCCCTTCTAGTTGTAGAATTTCCACTCAGCTAGATTCCTGTGGTTCTGGATGATGTCCATTTTGTCTTTTAGTTGTAGTTTTGAAGTGGTTGTGCGAGGCAGCAAGTTCAGGTGTTTACCTATGCCACCATCTTGGTTTCTCCCCAAAAAATGTGTATTTTAAATCTTGGTACATATGGTACCACTGGGATCAAGAAAGGTGAGATAAATTTCAACTACAAGCAATAAATATATGATATTCACTTTCCTACTTCTCTGACACATTTTTAAAATTTTTATCTCTGACAATATGATAGAAATCATACATTTCATTTGCATTCTTTGGTTACTAGAGTCATTTCTCTCACTAATGAGTATATAAGTGTGATTATTATTGGTTATCTTTTTATTCTTTTGTGAAGTGCCTATTTATATCCATTGCTATTTTTTCTCTTCTGTTTGTTCTTATTGATTTGTAAAGAGTTCTCTGTGTATTATCAATATTAACTTTATGTTTGTCACATACTTTGCAAAAAATTTCTCCATATTTTCTCTAACATTTTGTGGCATATTTAGAAAATGTTCTTTGTTCCAAAATTATTTTTCGATTATCCTTATTTTATAGTACTTTCTTATTTCATTTTTAAAATTTTATTTTTAAAATTGAGAGTGATAAATCATTCCTTTTCAAGTAATTTCTGAGTACCTTAATTTAGGAGGAGGGTTCTTGCTACTCTTTATATGTAGCAAAGCAAACATTGTAATTTCTACATTCCAATTTGGTTTCTATATTTTAGTTGAAATTAGAAATATCTTAGTATTATTTAAAATTTTTTATTACATTTCAATAGCAGTTATCTTAAATGGCAATAAAAATTAATTACTTTAAATTAAACTAAGATTTTAATAATTTTTTAGCATACAGACTGTATACTTATTTAATGTGCTCTCACTACCACAGCTTTTGAAATCTCAGAATGGTAAGTACTTTCTAGAATTGATACCATGGTGAGGTTTAGAAGAGAAGGGATTTTAGGTGCTTTTTTGTCAGTAGTTAGGGTGAGTCCATCTTGTATGTTTTAGCTGTTAGTTATTGATAAAGTAGAGAGAAAAGAGGGGGAATTTTGTAATAAGATCTCTCTGTTTCTAAATCATAGCTTTACAAGAAATATTAGACCAAACAGTTTTCTCATAAAATGATCAAAAACAGTGTAACCTTCTTACTGATTTCTGATGTTCCCCAACTGGGTGTGTGTTCTTTAGGACTGAATTGTGTTGTAAACCAATTAGAAATGGCCAGAAACATAACCATGATTCACTTCACAGATGCATATATGCATGAAAGGGAAGCCTAATGAGATGGTCTGTAGGCTTAAGGAGGAAACTGCATGTTCTTAAATAAGAGGCAAGACAGGGGGAAATGTCTACCCACAGATTTTACTAATATTAATTGAATTTTGGAACAATTATTTTTAACACTACAGTATGATGGAATAGATAATGCATAATCACTATCTTGATTATTTCATTAACCTGTGAGTAAAAGCAATTTAGTTTAATTTAATAAATATTAGGTGAGTGTCTATTATATGCCAGACAGTGTGCTAGGTCTGGAGTCATAAAAATAATTGTGGCGTGATCCCTGAGTTAAAGGGACGTAGAGTTTGAGAAATTCCATTCATTTCAATATTCAAAGCAATTGCTCTATGAGATGGATGCACAAAGTTCTATGAAGGTAGAATGGTGGGGGTTTAGAGCAACCTAGGGGTTTGGAGAAAGCTTCTGGGAGAAGCTGATACCTGAGTATAAATTAGGGGAAAACTTGCAAGGGCAAAGCCACCAAGACATAAAATAATAGGGTCACAGAAGGATTACAAGAAGTTTGTTTTTACGAGAGCAACTAAAAAGAGGAGTGAATAGGTGGGAAATGAGTCTGGAAAGGCAGACAGACCTGAATAATTTGTTCACCATGTTTAGAATTTATTCTACAATAATTAATAAAAAGTAACTTGACTTGAAGTATTTTTTTAAGTAATACAAGAATAAACTCTGTGTTTCACATATAACTATAAACCTACTTTTGTCTACCCTGTATGTGACAACAAGAAGGATATGTACAACAAGAAGGATATGTATGAGGCGAGAGACAAATAGTAGAAAGTTTCTTGATGTCCCTGGGCCCCAGTTGCCTCACCTATAAAATTAGTATGTAGGAATTTCAAGTCCTTTCATACAGAGAAGTCCATGATTCTACTAAAGAAACATACTCATAATTTATGTGCTTTATCAATTAACTTGTTGTGCAGGGGATCAGAATATGCTACCCCCAAATAAGCACTTTGGCCAAAGATGTGTTTAAAGCTGAAAGCAATTAAGCAGTAGCAAAAGCAGAAGCAGCTTTTTTTATTCTTATGCTTGTTTTTCCTCTTCACCTATCTACTTAAAAGCAGGTCATAAATTTTTCTTTGTAAAGGTATCCTCCTCCCTTTTCCCATACATGAGGAGGAAAACCACCATTATCACTAGAGACAGAAAGTCAGCACCAAGATAGGTCTGCATAAACAAATTTTACTAAAATAACTCTGATCTTCTATTAGTTTCCCTAGCATATTCACCTTCCCACAACTTACCACCCTTAGGAGCCCAAACCCTTTCCTTTGTCTTGTCACTTTTCCACAAATTTATCACCCTTTGTTAAGATGGTATATAAGTCCATTTTCTAACCACCCTTTGACTTACTAGTATTCATCACTGAGTTCTTCTACATGTATGTGTGTAGCATGTATAAGCAAACTGTGTTTTATTCTCCTGTTAATGGCTTTTATAAGTTTAATTTGCAGGCCCCAAACTATTGGACCTAAGAAGGTAGAGGAAAGTTTTATTTCTTACCCTACAGTTCCTACATTTAAGCCAGCCTCATATGTGGATGGATTTCTTAATAATATCCGTAGGAGAAAGTCATGGGAAAACATAGGCAAAGATTGGAGTTACATCACCACAAACCAAGGAAAACTTGAAGCCACTGGAAGGTAAAAAATAACAACAACAAAAAAAACAAGAACTGATTCCTCCTTAGAGCCCTCAAAGGAAGGATAACCCTGCTGTCACTGTGATTTTTGGACTTCTAACCTCCAGAACTGTGAGAGGATAAATTTCTATTGTTTTAAGCCACTTAGTCTGTGGTTCTTTGTTACAGCATCACTAGGAAACTAGTACAACTATCATGCTATCACTGTCTTTCTGAGAGGAGAGTATGCAGAGAGTAATGTCAGAATGTCCCAGGAGGAGAGGTTGATTCTCAGGGTTGGAGGAGAGAGGAGTCTGCTGCTTTAGAGATGTGTTTCTGGATCATACTTGAAGCCCATCCCCTGATTTGAATAAGCCTCATCCCCACCTCTCTCCACATCATGGCTGTACCAAGTCACTGATTATGAGCAGAATATGCCATGTTCATGTGCTCATTCATAATGAAGAGACACAGGCCAGGCTGTGTGTAAGTGTGTGTGGGTTATGGTTGGGCTGGAGGGAGGAATGGAGAGTACTTAGAGCAGGCTCCTCCCATAAAAAGGAAGCACCTCTGGGCCCTCTCTAGGTTCTGTGGCCTGTCTTGTTCCACCCCTGACAGCCCCCCC
This sequence comes from Corynorhinus townsendii, assembly GCA_026230045.1. Lineage (NCBI taxonomy): Eukaryota > Metazoa > Chordata > Mammalia > Chiroptera > Vespertilionidae > Corynorhinus > Corynorhinus townsendii. The sequence continues at coordinate 139,413,955 of JAPDVU010000002.1, forward strand.
CCCTTTTTTTTCCTCACCTGAGCCATGCTTAGAGAGAGAAACATCAATCAGTTGCCTTCCATACATGCTCTTACCAGGGATTGAGTCCGAAACCCAGGTATGTGCCCTGCCTGGGAAGCAAACCAGAAACCTTCAGTGCATAGGACAACGCTCAACCAGCTGAGCCACTTAGCCAGGCCCCCCAGGCACTCTTTGATAAAGTAAAAAAGAGGTAACATTATACTAGGGATTGGTTAACATTTAAATTAAGCAGTTGCAAATAAATGCAATGAACAAAACAGAAACTTTTAAAACAATTACTTAAAAATAGCCCTAACCGCTTTGGCTCAGTGGATAGAGTGTCGGCCTGCGGACTCAAGGGTCCTAGGTTCGATTCCAGTCAAGGGCATGTACCTTGGTTGTAGGCACATCCCCAGTAGGGGGCATGCAGGAGGCAGCTGATCGATGTTTCTCTCTCGTCAATGTTTCTAACTCTCCATCCCTCTCCCTTTCTCTCTGTAAAAAATCAATAAAATATACTTTTTAAAATAAATAAATAAATAAAACAGAAGTGTAACTGTAACATAAGAATAAGAATTCAGGTTTAGAGTTAGATAAATTCTCTGTCCAAGGGATTTTAAACAAGATATTTAAACTCCCTAAATTTCCATCTCCTTATCTGGAAAACATGGTTAAAATGCAGTTCACAGAAGCGTTGAAGGATTGAATGAGATGTCTACAAGCACTGTACTATCATGACTCGCTTGGTTCAACTATTAAAACCCCAGTTAAAGGAGCATTCAAGATCATGCTTCCCAGCATGTCATCAATTTGGCTCAAACTCATTAAAAAATTTTTAAGTTAAAATTAATTTTTAAAAAATGAATTTAGCCCTAGCCGGTTTTGCTCAGTGGATAGAGCATCAGCCTGTGAACTGAAGGGTCCTAGGTTCAATTCTGGTCAAGAGCACATGCCCAGGTTTCCGGCTCAATCCTCAGTAGGGGACAGCCAATCAATGATTCTCTCTCATCATTGATGTTTCTATCTCTCCCTCTCCCTCTCTGAAATCAATAAAAACATAGTGTTTTAAGAAGGAAGGAAGGAAGGAAGGAAGGAAGGAAGGAAGGAAGGAAGGAAGGAAGGAAGGAAGGAAGGAAGGAAGGAAGGAAGAGAGGAAGGAAAAGAAAGAAAGAAAGAAAGAAAGAAAGAAAGAAAGAAAGAAAGAAAGAAAGAAAGAAAGAAAGAAGGAAAGAAAGAAAGAAAGAAAGAAAAAGAAAGAATTGGCTCCTATAAACAGGGAAGTCCATGGATATGATTGGCTTGAAAAGATGCAGGTGCTCACATGTGATCAATAGTTCTTGCCCTTTTTCTCCTTTTCTCTCTTCATTTCTTGGCTATTCCTAATCCTGTGTATTTGTTTCATTCTCTTTCTACAGTAGTCTTCTTCTATGATAAGGAAAATGTCCACCAATACTGCCAGTCATTTTACATCCCAACATAGCAGTTCTAGTAGAAAAAGGAAGCTCCCTATTCCCAGAGTCCATATATCATTTCCGGAGAAGGACTCTGATTGGACTCCCACTATCAGAGTGATTGGCAGGCCTGAGAGGGGCCAGGATGAGAGCAGTCATCCACGCAAATCATTCACACTCCAGAAGAGTTTTAAAGCATGTTGGTGGTTATATGTCTGTGGACATATACCAAACTATTTTCTTCCTAGTGGGATTGTGGTTTGTCTGTTTGCTTCTTTCTGTACTTTCCAAACATTCTGCAAGGAACTACATTCATTTGACAATGAGGGATTAAAATTACAAAAACTAATTAGAAATACATTGTTGATGAAACCAGGAAATCTACAAAGTTTTCATCAGGGAGACTATCATGAAACATATGAGAATATACCTGCCATGTCCAAATTCTAATGTGATTAATTGTAATCTAGCTGAGACAAGGTTGGAAGCAGGGAGGAGGGGTAGAGAGGGAAGGGAGTTCTGCACAACTCCCACAGCAAGGAATACCAGTACACACCTTTGTGGATCAGGTTAGCCTGCTCAAGGGAGAGAACCATTGTGCCGGGCTGCATGTTACTCAGAGAGATCCCGGAGGGAAGAGGGGGTAAGCCTCGGTCCCCCTCTAGGGGTCTGGTGCTCTTTCTCCCTTTTGCTCTCATTATCCACTCGGCAAGCACGCCCCAAAACTAAGCCTTCATCTCCTAGATGCACCTTCTTATTCTGAAAATGGACAACCCTGGTTCTCTGGCCAGAATAAATTCCAGCTGAAATTCACAAACTGGTGTAGGTGAGGAAAAATAATTTTATCTACCCTTCTAAATTCCATGGCTGAGAAGCAATAAAAGACAGATTAACAAGAGAAAAACAGAAGTTTAATAACATATATACATGGGAGATACCCAGAAAAGCTAAGCAACTCCCAGAAATGACTCAAGCCAGCACTTCAAACACTAGAGATAAAAGAAATCTGGGAGTCGTTATGGGAATTTATCAGGAAAAGTCCAGTAATATTGTATGCAGATTTACATCTGGTGCCTTCTCTATTAACAAGAGTTTCTCATGATTTAGAGTTCATCCTTGGTACAGACAGGGAGACACCCTACAAATGGAGATTTCCCTTATAAATGTCAATTTCCCTTACAAAAGGGCAATTTCTGCTGTCTGTTTTTTTCTCAAAAATTATCAGCTCAAAATAATCCTTATGCCAAAGAGGCATATTTTGGGGTGGCATATTCTGCCACCCTTCACTGACATTTTTATTTTTGGACATATGCAAGAAACTAGGAGGGAGCAGATGCCATACAGTAGGTATAAGAGGGGAGAGTAGAATGAAATGAGATAGAAGAGGTGAGCAGCAATTTGTTGGCAGATTATTCCAAGTGAAAGGGAAAACCAGTATAGGGTTCCTTAGCTTGGATTAAGGGAGAAAACAAAGCCTAAAATGAAAACCTACCTGCAGGTAGTTTACTTGGAATGATCCCAGGAAAGAGATTATGAGATTAAGGGAGGAAAGGATGAAAAAGCAGTATGTAAATTGCCACTTACAGCAGAAGCAGTGGGGCTTCATTCAACCTCCGGAAAAGCATCAAGCAAGCTTTCCAGAATTGGTGTCCGGATGGACTAGAGGTGGGACTGTTTATCCTTTGCTTCAAGCTTCCTATTGACCTGCAAATTTAAAGGAATCCCCAAACAGGAAGCAAAGTCCCACTCTCATCCAGATGCACAGCAAGTATCCACTATCTTATGAATTGACTTGAAGCTACCCACCCCAGCCACAGCTGAAAACTAATGTGAGGCTGAGAGGTGAGGATGGGAGGCATTTGCTACAGAATGTGTTTGGCAGAGGAATAATGAGGTCCAATTATTATTTAAAGCTAAGGGAATGCGCAAAGTCACCTAGTGAGAGCTTCATTCTCCCAGTACCTATATATTATTAAAAAGATAAACGATAAGAGTCCAATGACTAAATCCTTCCTGATTCTAACATTCAGAGACCATGTAGTATATCAATTCAGAATGTATTTGATGGCAAATAACAGTATACACTGATAGTGTCTTAAACAGACAGGGTATACAGTCTCACATAATGTGAAGTCGAGCTGGTGCAGCTGGCCAATGATACTTTGGGGGACCCAAGTTCTTTTATCTCCCCTCCTGCCATCTTTATACATAGGCCTCTGTCCTTAAACTGTGGCTTCAAGGAAGTTGCACTTTTAGACACACAAACACAACTCAGGTAGGAAGGGGAGGTGCACAGGGTAAGTCAGCCTCCTTTTCTCAAGAAACAAAAGAGGACCCAGAAAAGCTTTTACTCAACCAACTTCTTTTTTTAAATCCACACCCCAGAATATGTTTCATCATTGATCGTTGATTTTAAAGAGAGACGGATGGAGAGGGAGAGGAGGATATAGGGGAGGGAGAGACAGAGAGAGAGAGAGATCAATTGGTTGCCTCCCACCTTGGAACAAACCCAGGTATGTGCCCTGACCAGGAATTGAACCTGCAACCTTTTGGTGCACGGGACACCAGCCAACTGAGCCATACTGGTCAGGGCTCAACTGACTTCTTCATTGCCCAGAACTATTGAGACAAGCTAGTAAGCCAGGAGAAGCAGAAGAGGGAAACTGAGATAGATAGTTAAACAGCAGTTTGCAACCATCTAGTACAGTGGTCAGCAAACCACGGCTCGCGAGCCACGGTTTGCCACTCTGTTGACTAATGAGTTTGCCAACCACTGATCTAGTAAATTCTACCTTCTCTAAACCAAGCACACTGCTCCCCAACCAGAAGGTAAATAGCTTAAATCACCTTACTCAGTGAGACACAGAAATCCAATTAGTGCCATTTGCCACCACACTCAAAGACAGATGAAGTTAAGGGAATAAATCTTATTTGGTATATTACCATAAACCTGATGAATATTCTATTGAGATCCTCCCATAAATGCCCAACCTTTAAAATCTCTCAAAACGAAGGCCTAGCGCTCATTCTTCCTCCTTTCCCCTCAGCCTTTCCCCTCCCTCTCCCCTCCCCTCTTCTTGCCCCACAGGCATGCATCTTCTAAACTCTAAGGGACCCCATGAGGCTTGCAACCAGGGCAGCAAAGAGTAGTGGCAATTCATCAAAGGCAAACCCCCTGAACTTCTCCCCAAGGCCCTCTTTTCTCTGATTTCTAGTGAGCCAAGCAGACCAGCCCAGGCTCATTTCCCCAGCCTTTTATTGTTTCATTGTCCCCAGCTTTAATAAACGTCCTCTAGCCTTGGCCTGTTATGACTCAGTTGATTGGGAGCCATCCCAGGCACTGAAAGGTTGCTGGTTCAACTCCCTGTCAGGGCACATGCCCAAGTCGTAGGAGGCAGCCCTCTACCACACTTCTCTCTCTCTAAAAATCAATTTTAAAATCTTTAAAAAAAAAAATAAGTAAAAATCCTCTAACATTCACTTGAATTCGTGTTGTGAAGTTTTTACTGCACAAAATCAAGAGCCCTAGGCAGACCCGCCAAAGGCCAGGTTCCCTTTCTGTAACACTATGACACATCAACCCCTAATTCCAAGTGAGTCCAGAATGGAAGTATTTTTAGCTGGTCACTTTGCTGCCCTGAATAACACTGGAGTTTTATTCATAGGGAAGTAGGAAGGAATGGCTGTTGCATAAACAGCTGGTCTGTATATGCCCAGCAGATAAAAAGAATCCATGAAGGAGACTGAGGGGTGGCAAGAAAGGTAGAACAAGAACAGTGTGTAGTGTCCCCAAAACCAAGGGAGGACATTCTTTCAAGGAGGGAGCAATCACCTGGGTCAAATATTCCTTAAAATCTGGAAAAGATAGGGATGGGGGGAGAAGAAGTCCAGTGGGATTGGCAACAGGGAGGCCATGAGGGACAATGACTGCTGTTTCTGTGACAAGGAGAGCATGAAAGCCCAATGGAAGCATGCTGAGGTGAGAATGGCATGTGAGGACTAATTTTATTTTAGAAGTTGGGCCTTGAAAGAGGCAGTTAAGGGATGAAAAAGAGGAGTAAAAAGGGACGGATGTCTTCAGATAGAAAATATTGTCTATCTCACTAAATTGTTTTGAGAATACAATCGATATCAAATTGCCTTGATATCTATTTTTTATTTGATTTGATTTGAGAGAAACATTGATTTGTTGTTCCACTTATTTATCCATGTATTTGTTGATTCTAGTATGTGTCTTGACCAGATACCTGCAACCTTGGCATATCGGAACAATGCCATAACCAACTGAGCAACCCAGCCAGGGCACTTTAATATCTATTTTAAAACATTAAATTTCAGGGCATCACAAGCCTATTTCTTCCAAAGCTACATAGCATGATGCATAGAACAACCTTTGGAGTCAGAAGGAGTTAGACTTGAATCTAAGTCTGCCTCTGACTAGCTGTGTGATCTTAAACCAGTTGCTTAACCTCTCTAAATCTGTTTGCTCATAAGTAAAATGGGACAGTCATGCTTACTGCAAAAGCTATGAAAGAATAAATACATGTACACGTAGTGAATCACCAGTAAGTGGTACTAACATTCTTCTTGCAGATCAGATCTAACATTTATGTATCAAGAAGCTAAATGACATTCCCATGAGACACAGTATAACAAATGCTTAATAATGTTTGTAATTTCCTTTGAGCCAAAGCACAGGAAGACAGCAAGTCCCATATAGCCATTGTACATAATACATGCAACCCAAGTTACTCCTTCATGTTTCCTTATTTGTAATGTGGCAGAAAATCATGTACCTGCTTGTCTCTCTAAGGCTCAGAGTATTGCCAGAGGGCTGAGCAGCAGCTGAGCATCTGCCTCCTCCTTGAAATTCAGGGTCAGCAGGAGGACAGACACCCCGCAAGAACACTCACAAGGGGAGATAGGTCTTTGCAAGGCAGATGGAAGAACAAATATTAAGCAAGAAAATGTGTGGATGTTGGTGAGTGAAAAGGTATGTATCATGAGGGCTCTCATATTAAGTGAGAGTTAACTTTATATTAGCATTACTTTATAATAATTATGATTTTTACTTTTGTTAGGCTTAGCTCTTTGTCTGAAACTGGATCTAGGGAAAGGGGTAGATCAGAGTGGGAGATTCAAAAGGTGTTTGCAGAGTGAGGGAAGGATTCTAATTTCTCTCTCCTGCACAGCACCTTGAATGATTCTCCTGGCTCTCATAGACTGACTTAAAGGAGCAGGGCTCATTGTGCTGGCTTACTTTCTGCTACATACTGCACACAGCAGCAGAAAGAGCTCAAACACAGGGAGTCAAACTGTCTAGAATCCAATCCTGGCTCCAACCTTAGTAACTGGGTGACCTCAGGCAAGTTTATCAGCCTTTCTGAGACTTAGTATCTTTACCAGTAAATGGAGACAATAAAACCTACATCACAGTTTCATTATGAAGACTAAATTAAATCATGTATACAAAGGGCCTGGTTCAGTACCCAGCATTCAGGTGGGGCTCCTCTGGTCTGAGCCCTTTCTGCACGTATGTCATCTGGCATTTGCTCCCTTTCCCAACATGCGTGTGCCCCACACATATGGCTCTAGGACTGTGATTAGCATATTTTCTTGGGTTCTCTGGGAAGCAGGCTGGAATGGGGTTTCACAGGAAATACCCATGAAAGAAAACAGGTAGAAATAGGATGGGACAGGGGGAGCCTTTAGAATAGGATGAAGATGTGACTAAGTCTTCAAACCAAGGGAGCCCTGGAGCAAATTATGCCCATCAGAGGAATTCCTCATGGGGCATAAATAGCCCAGCCCTCCCAGCACCAGGTGCTCAGTCAGGATCAGGGTCAGGGTCAGGGGCTTGGGGTGGGAGGTAGGGGGAACAGCCCAGGGAAGCCAACCTCAAGCTGAGATGGATCCTAGAGAGAAGGGGCTGGGGGCTCTCAGCCTTGCAGTCTGGGCTGTCTTCAAGGTGCCTCTCAGGTCTGTCATGTCTCTGAAAACAAATTTATTTTTAATACACAATAGAAGTATTCCCGGTGCTGAGTTAGTGGTAGCAACTAATGTGATGACATAGGAGGAAAAGGAAAAAAAGGAGAGAGGAGGAGGAGAAGGGATGAGAAGAAAGAGATGAGAAGAAGGATGAGGGAGAGGCTAATAGCCAGAACCAGCCTTCTCTGATTCCCAGCCTTTTGAAATTGGCCCTGAGCTGGGCTAAGGGAGAAAAGCACCTTAAGATGAACCCTTTCTCTCCCAAAGTTGGTGAACTGCCACCTTGTACATGCTTATCATTGCTAGGCAGGAGACAGAAAGGGCAGAAGGTCTCCTTAGTGAAGAAAGCTGGCCCACTGAGAAGGGAAGAGTGTCTTGCCAAGACATGGTTGAGAGAAAATCTGCATGCTTCTTTTAGCCTTCAGTAAGGAAACCTTACTGAATGTAATGTAAGTGGACAATCAATGGGTCCAGGCTGCCTGTCACTACTTGAGCCAATTAAACAAACACAGGGTTGAATCATATATGAACGTTTATTCCAATACTGCTGGCAGTATGGGAGAGCAGCAGGTCATTTACAAAAATCTGCTCTGCAGCCCCACATAAGGCAGCTACTTATATTAGGTAGGACAAAGATTACATGGGGAAGTAGGAATTATAGGCATGAGGAAGTAGTCAAGGTGGGCTGCAGGGAGGGGGGCATGCTAGGATAGGACTCCATTGTTTGGGCAACAAGGTTGTTAATCTTTCCATGATAGTAGGCAGTTCTTTTCCCCCTTCCCCCAAAATATATTTTATTGATTTTTGCAGAGAGGAAGGGAGAGGGATAGAGAGTTAGAAACATCGATGAGAGAGAAACATCGATCAGCTGCCTCTTGCACACTCCCTATTGGAGATGTGCCTGCAACCAAGGTACATGCCCTTGACCATAATAGAACTTGGGACCCTTCAGTCCACAGGCCAATGCTCTATCCACTGAGCCAAACCAGTTCGGGCAGTAGGCAGTTCTTGAATGGGGATGGACCAAGTTCCAAGGTTGACTCCCAGGGACAAGGTTGACTCCCAGGTCCTGGGGGTATACAACTCCCAGCCAGGTTAGAAGATGTTATTGGGCCCATTTTATAGATGAAGAAACTGAGGTTTTGTAGGTTTTTTTAGTTTTGCTAAAGGTAAATAGTTTGCCCAAGACTATGCAAACAATGGCATAGTCTTCGTTTGAAACTGGCTTCTCTGATTCCCAAAAGCCTGCCCTCGATCCCATAACATCTTATCCATGAGCCAGGTTGTCCCCTATAATTAGGCACACCTCTTACTGAGCTCCAGTGTGACGTGTGAACTGTCCAGAGCCTACCCCTCAGCTGAAGTTCTGTTGCAGTGGGAAGAGCATAGGCCTTAAGGGCCAGAAGCACTGGGAGGTAGCCTGGATTCTGAGGTCAAGCAGTAGTGTCCTTGAGCAGGTCCCTGTAAATGTTATTAACCTGGCTTTCCTGCTTACCTTTGAACAGAGGAGATAAACAGTAAGATGATCTCTAAGAATCATTCCAGTTCTGTAGTCCTGGGAGTTATTCATTAGCAAGGATGAATAATCCCAAATAATTCCAGGCTAAGTCAGAACTAGGTAGATAGCTCAAGGCGTTTGGACATGTCTTGTTTTCTAAGGAGAAAAAATGGCAAGTAGCATAACTGCAGAATATTAAATCAATACAGATTGTTAATGAAGAGTCAGAAAGGCTGAGTTTATTTTCTGCTGATTATGAATAAAACCTTCCCCATGCAAGAGGCAGATCTGGCTCTCTGTTGGCTAGAGCCAGACCTATTTCTCCCAGGAGGACACACACTCATTTCCCCCTTTATGAAGGAGAAGGCCTCACGTGCCTAAACCTGAAATCCTTCCAGTTCAGATGTGCTTTGGGCCTAGGAGGCTTTTATTCCCTCTTTCATGAAGTGAATCATGATTAATAATAGCCAGAGGGTGAGGAATTACAGTCATGCCTTATTACTGAAGATGCGTCTTCGAAATGATGACAACAATGACGAAGCATTTCACCCTCGCATCCCACAGAAAGGCTGTCACAAGGTGGCTGGAAGAGCTGGGGAAGCACAGGCTAGTTAGTCAATTGTGTTGGTGGGTCCACCTCCTACTAAATTCGTGATTCAGCTCTTGGTCCCCAAAAAATGTTTATTTTATTTTTTTAGAGAGAGAATTAAAAAATTACTACTGGTCTGGAAAAGTGAATCAAATTTCTTCTGAACAGATAAAAATCAGCAGAATGGATTAAATAACACTAATTTTTAACTAAGTTATATCCCTTCTTTCTGGGTGTTTACCTAATCAAATAATAAAAACCACTTACAGAGCTCGGCTGGCATGCTTTGGTGGCTGAGCATCGACCTATGAACCAGGAGGTCATGGTTCTATTCCCGGTCAGGGCACATACCCAGGTTGTAGGATCTATCCCCAGTGTGGGGCGTGCAGGAGGCAGCCAGTCAATGATTCTCTCATCACTGATTCACTGATGTTTCTTTCTCTCTCCTTCTCTCTTCCTCTCTGAAATATATACATATATATCACTTATAGAGAGATAGATGCAGAAGGGAGCCTGAGTGGCTACTAGTTTTTCCAACTTGTCTTGAATTCTAGAAGTGTCTTGATTACTTCTCAAATAATAAACCAATCTCAAATTTAAACACATTTGGGAAAAATATCTCCCCTCACAGGAGCACAGGAAAATAAAATATATGTAAGGAAAAAAAAGATTGATTCAGCATTCCCCACATATTATCCCTCTAGCCCCAGCTCATCCTTTTGGTGTGAGAACTGTTTTTGTCACCACAAGTACAAATGAGGATTAATTATTCAAGGGAGTCAGATTAGTCCAACTCCTTTACTGACTGTGTGCAGTGGATTATTAAATCTAATAAGAACATGCACATTTGTAGCTTTGGGGTCTGATGAAAAATGACCTGCAATAAAAATAAAATATTAAGTAGTTAATATCTACACTAATAAAAGAGAAACATGCAAATTAACCATCACTCTGCTACACCCACCAGCCAATCAGGAGTGAGTATACAAATTAACCCAACAAAGATGGCATCGGCCACAGAGCTGGAGTGAGCAGGAGGCTTGGGTTGCCCCTGGCAATGGAGGAAGCCAAGCTTTCTGCCCACCCTGGCCGGCCCTGGCCTCTGCTCAAGGCTACAAAGTTTCAATTATAGAAGAAAAATAAATCCCAGATACCTGCTTCCTGCCAGCCCTGGCCTCTGCTCAAGGAGGCGCTGAAAAAAAGAAAAAAAGAAAAGAAAAAAAGCCCCTTACCCAGGCTGGCCACACCCCCATAGAGTGAGGGTCCCCACTGGGGGGCTTGGCCAGCCTGCAAACAACCATCAGCCCCTCACTCAGGCTGGCCAGGCACCCCAGTGGGGACCCCCCCAAAGAGGCTGTGGCCAGCTTGAAAACAGCCCTCAGCCCCTCACCCAGGCTGGCCACAACCCCTCAGCGGGGACCCTGACCACATGGGGGTATGGCTGGCCTGCCAACCACCACAAGCCCCTCACCCAGGCTGCCCCACCCCCAAGGAAACCCCCACCCTAATCTGGGACACCCTTCATGGCAAACCAGCCGGCCCCCACCTGTGCACCAGGCCTCTCTGTGTACTAATAAAAGGGTAATATGCTAATTAGACTGGGAGATCTTCCAAGAGACCTTCTGGATGTTTTTCTGGACAAAGCCATGGTGGTGGGGCTGAGGTAGAGGTGGTTAGAGGCCAAGAGGGGAGGGTAGTTGTGGGTGATCAGGCCAGGATGGGACGGCAATTGTGAGTGATCAGGCCAGTGCAGGGGAGCCGTTGGGGGTGAGTAGGCCATCAGTGGGGGTCAGTTCGGGGTGATCATGACAGCAGGGGGAGGGGCAGTTTGGAGTGAGCAGGCCAGCCAGGGGGCAGTTGGGGGCGAGCACACTGGCATGGGGGGGGGCAGTTGGGCATGCTCTGGCTGGCGGGGGGGAGGCATTTGGGGGCAAGCAGGTCGGTGGTGGGGGGCAGTTGGGGGCGAGCAGGCCAGCATGCAGAGTGGTTAGGGGCAATTAGGCAGGCAGGCAGGCAGGTGAGCGGTTAGGAGCCAGCAGTCCTGGATTGTGAGAGGGATGTCTGACTGCCGGTTTAGGCCCAATCCCTGTAAACCAGCAGCAGGACATCCTTTGAAGGGTCCCAGATTGAAGAGGGTGCAGGCCGGGCTGAGGGACATGCCCCCCTTGTGCACAAATTTCATGCACCCGGCCTCTAGTTTTACTATAAAAACTTGTTTAATGTTAAATCCTGTGGGGTTTAAAGTTTTATAATTTGATCCAGCTTCAATTTTTTTCTGTTGTTGAACTTAGCATTCACACCATCACCTTCACCACCATCCTCCATCCTCCATTGCCCACTCCTCTTCTCAGTGGGTCCTCTCTTTAGCTACCCTGAACCTTGCCATAGCTGGTTTGGTTCAGTGGATAGAGTGTTGGCCTGCAGACTGAAGGGTCCCCAGTTCGATTCTGGTCAAGGGCACATGCTTGGGTTGTGGGCTCTATTCCTAGTGGGGGGTGTGCAGGAGGTAGCCAATCAATGATTCTCATCATTAATGTCTCTCTCTCTCTCTCTCTCTCTCTCTCTCCCCCTCTACTTTTCTCTCTGAAATCAATAAAAATATTTTAAAATAAATAAATTACTCTGAACCCCCACATAGAAAAAAGGAAGTCTGTTTTAAGTTTAAGAAACTGCCTCTTCCTCTCTTTAATTACAGTATATCCAAATAGTAAATGATTTTATCTGTATTTAATCGAAAAAAATCAAAGAATTGGGTTTGGGAAGTGGAAATTCTTAAGGTTGTTCCCTAAATATCCTGACAATAGAAACTCAACAAAGCGGAAGTCTCTAAGATTAGCAAAGTTAATTATAAACAAAAATTTTTTTTAAATATATTTCTTTATTGATTTCAGAGAGAAAAGGAGGAGAGAGAAATAGAAACATCCATGATGAGGATCATTGGTCGGCTGCCTCCTGCATGCCCCCTTCTGGGGATCGAGCCCGAAACCCAGGCTTGTGCCCTTGGCCGGAATCGAACCTGGGACCCTTCAGTCGGCAAGCTGACACTCTACCCACTGAGCCAAGTCGGCTAGGGCCAAAATTATTTAAAAAAAAAAAAACCTGAAATATCTTGTTCCATGGTCAGCAGCACGTTACCCAAAAGGCTGAATATCCCAAATTTCTTTTTCTTCTTCCCCCTTTGCCTCTTTTGTTAGGTACACTAGTGCATATTTCCTCTGAGATGCCACAGATCTTGGGCCCCCTTGACTTTCCCCAGAACAGGCAGAACTAAGAAACATGCCTCATGAGGTATCCTGGTCACTTGACCCACAGGCAGAGCCTAGGGACTTCTTTCAGAAAACAATGGTTATTATCTAAATTCTAAACTATTCCTTTCATCTTAAACCCTCCCAAAGATAAACAATTCGCCTCCCTCCCTACCTCACTCCAAGCACTTTATTTTAGTCACCCTGTATTTTTAAATGTCCCTAAAACTCTTCCCAAATTTAAATTGAACTTTCTACTGTTGGGTGTGTCACATCTGTATGTCTTACTCTTTACTCCACCCTTCAGGTGAAAGGGAGGGGCATTCAATTTAGAAAGCTTAATACTTCAGGTATTCAAAGGTCAGGATAAAGGTAGTTTTCCTCACCTCCCTGCCCAACTGCCTCCAAAGAGTGGCCAGAGAGTTCCTTGGTTTGAACCAAGGCTATCCATTTAACCAAGATGCTCAGCTCTGGAGCTTGGATTGTTATCTTGGATCGTTTATTTTCCTCATTTGTTACTTAAAAAAAAAAAAAAAAATCAGCTTACAGGCATTTATTCCAGGCCTATGGTTCACAGCAGTCCACAGACAAGGATTCTACACTTGTGGAAATTACTGTCAACGTAAGAAACATTCAAACTTGTGGAGAATTTTTGTGGGGTTATTTTAGTCAAACTATCAACAATTGCCAGGAAGCAAGATTTCAACGGGTTGAGAAGATACTCCAGATAATGGCCCACTACAAGCAGAAAGGGGCTCTATCAAAAGAGAAGACGTAAGTGGGATATATGAAATCCACTGGTGATAGATTAGGGAGGTGGAAGAAAGCAAAGAGGAAAAAACCTCTGTGATTGGATAAAAAATAAAATGATAGCCCAGCCAGCATGGATCAGTGATTGAGCATCGACCTATCAATCAGGAGGTTATGGTTCAATTCCTGGTCAGGGCACATGCCCGGTTTGCAAGGTTGATCCCCAGTGTGGGGTGTGTAGGAGACAGCTGATTAATGATTCTCATCATTGATGTTTCTATTTCTCATTCCCTCTCCCTTCCTCTCTGAAATCAATAAAAATGTATTTTTCAAAATAAAAATAAAAAACATTTTCTAAAAAAAGTAAAATGATAGACACATTTGTCTTCTACATAGGTGGTGCAGGATAGTTAAGTCAACAACACAATAACAATAACAATGAGAGGATTTGTGGTCTCCACCCTGGTGCATTGGTTGTGTCTTAATGGTTCTGGAAAAAAGGAAGTTACCCTGACATTCCAAAGGTAAGTTTATGGTAGATGCATAAAGACAATAAACAGGCTTAATTAAGGTGAAGATCTACTTTTGTCAAGGAAGATTCTAGTCTAGGACATGACTATCTGCCATAAACTGCTTTTAGTTAAAAAGTTTTAATTTCACACCATCCTATGAGGTTACTTTAAGTCTCTGAGTTTGTAAGGCCACCATGCAGGCCTTCCTGACTTTGTCAGGTTTAGTATGTGGCCCCTTTTCATCCACATTACATTCTGGCAAAGGAAAGCAACAATAATCAGAGAAATAAGATATGACTGCAATGAAGAAAATCAACAGATTCATATGTGAGAAGTGGGATAGATGTCAGAGAAGTTCTTGCTGAGAACGTAACATTTTAGCTAAGATCTGTGGGAACATCACAAGAGCCATTCCCAGGAATAACCAGTGCAAATACAGGAACTTGGCCCACTACAAGCAGAAAGGAGACTCTGGTGACTAGAGCTTATTAGCAAGGGAGAAGTATTGGGGGGGTAGGGGGCTCTATGGAAGGTCACTACAGGGCAGTCTGATCATAAATTCCTAACTGCGCAGGTCACAGTAAGTAGTCAAGCCCCAGGCATATAGCTTCTTTAGTAAAAGTTTTATCTTTTGTCTTAAGCAAGCCCTGCCCATTGTTTTTGTGCATCTAGGTTAACACACCTTTGAAATGCCTTTTTTCATACCTCTCCTTCAGGAGAGGTTTATACATATGATAACTGATTTCAAAGAGGAAGAGATAGGGAGAGAGAGATAGAAACATCAATGATGAGAATCATTGATCAGCTGCCTCCTGCATGCCCCACACTGGGGATCAAACTCGCAACCTGGGCATGTGCCCTGGCTGGGAATCGAACTGTGAACTGTGACCTTCTGGTTCATAGGTCGATGCTCAACCACCGAGCCATGCCAGCCAGGCAGACCCCTCCTTCTAATGTGTACACTGCCCTTTTAGACCCCCGCTAAAGGTGGTAATCTCCCTCAAGATAGCAAATAATCATACTATCCTGTAACCCAATTCCCACCTTGTTTTCTTTCACCTTCATGTAACCTTACTAATTTCAAGTGCAATAAAGAAGCTGCAAAACTGATATTCTCCAGAGCATTTGAATTCTTCTTTCTTGGCATAAGTTGTCAGTTTGGCTCAAATAAACTCAAAAATTCTCTACAGGCTTGGAGGTTTGTTACATTGACAGGTAGTAGGAGATAAAGATTTAGTTTAAATTTGTTAAAGAACTGAAATTCAACTAAGTAAATTTTAAAGATCCTATTGACTTTACTCAGCAATTCATGAATTAGGTAGCATTCAAGCTAGCAGATAGAAAGGAACTCCAAGGAGTTGTAAAATTTGAAAGGATTTTTTAGACCAAGGTGAGCAGGAATAGGGAAGTTATACTGGGCATTTGCTGATTGGTTAAAGCAGGTTTACTCTCCTTATATGGAGCAAAGGGAAGTCTTAGAGTCTGGTCAGGCAACTTGTGCTCAGCAAACAAGTGTTAATTTGTTGACTTAAGCTTTCCTTTTCTATGAGAGCCAAGCACAGAAACTTAGTTAAGTGCTGATGTGAGGCCTATCATGACTAACTCCATCTTGGGTCCAATGTGATTACTTTAGCAAAGGCTATGAGAAGTCATGGTAACTTTTACTCAGAGGGATAACATTATCTGACTTACTTTTATAAAGTATTTTTTAATTGATTTCAGAGAGAGGAAGGGAGAGGGAGAGATAGAAACATCAATGAGAGAAAATCATGGATCAGCTGCTTCCTGCACACCCCTATTGGGGATTGAGCCTCTAACCTGGCATGTGATCTGATCAGGAATGGAACCATGACCTCCTGGTTCATAGGTCTATGCTCAACTATTGAGCCACACCAGCCAGGCTGACTTACATTTTTAAAAGATCATTTTGAGTATCAGTGGAAGAATAAATTAAAGGGGAGAGTAACAGCAAGGAAAGCAGTAATCCAGTTAAGAGGTGATGGTAGCTTAAACTAGGATAATAGCAACAGGCATTGAAAGAATTAGACAGATTCTGATTCGGGGTGCATTTTGGTGATAGAAAACAGGACCTGACAATGGATTGGCTATTGGGAGACAGAGAAAAAAGGAATCAAAGATGACTCATAGCTTAAAGTCTTGAGCAACTGGATGGAAAGTGATGAAGGTTAGGGAATGAAATGAGATGAAGGTTAGGGAATGAAAAGTTTTTGCAGGGGAAACAACTCTGTCCTTTCATTTTCTCGTTTGTAAAACTGGGATAATAGTATTTACCTCATAAGCCCATGATGAGGATTAATTAAAATAAAATAAAAAGACAGCACATAGTATATGCTCAATTAATGTTAGTTGTTGTTGTTATATGCCAAGCATTGTGCTAGAAACTGGTTTACAAAGGTGAATACTTGCTCTAAAGAAGCTCAGAGTTGTCTGGTAGGTGTGAAGTGGTATTATGGTTATGGTTTAGACAGAGAAAAAAGATATATTAGATATATGTAATGAGCGATTAATGGGTAAAATGGAATGACATTTGGGACTTATTTTTACGTACTCCAAAAAAAGAGAGAAAGAGAGAGAGAGAATAAATAAGAACGGCAAAATCCTGGTAATTGTTAAAGTTGGGGATTCATCATACCATCATATATGCTTATATTGTTGTCTATATGTTTAAAATTTTCCATAATAAAAAGTTAAATTTTAAAAAAGGAATGGCAAGGAAATTTTAATAACTAATTACTATAGAGAAAAATATAAATGTCAAGTACAACTTTCAGTTAATAAATAAATTGGACTTTCCTACTATTGTCAGAGATTATATAGGACAACAGCAGCAGGTTAGCCAGTCATCAGCAGAACAGATCTTTTCTCACTTGTATCAACAACCAGGTACATGGCCTTAGATGCCAATACAACCTCTGCTTCCAATCCTGTAAAATAGAAATATACCACCGCTGCCTCTTCTATTTGTCTCATAAACTGTGGTAAAATGAAATGGTTAACAGATATGGTATCCCCACTGAGAAAGTAAAATAATTTACAAAAGTAAGGACTTCCTTCCCCCACTCCCCACATGGACAAGCATTGAGTTGTTCTGGCTCCTAAATGGTCAGATGGCTTTTATAGAACAGAGACAAGCTCCTTAGTCTGTGTTCCTTCCTATTTATTTATTTATTCATTCATTCATTTATTTATGTTAATCCTCACCTGAGGATATTTTCCATTGATTTTTAGGAAGAGTAAAAAGGAGGGGGAGAGGAAAGAGAGAGAGACAGAGAGAGAGACATCGATGTGAGAGACACATTAATTAGTTGCCTCCCACATGAGCCCCAACTGGGGCCAGGGATCCAGCCTGCAACTGAAGTATGTGCACTTGACCTAAAATTGAGCCCATGAGAGTCCCTTTAGTCCTCCAGCCAATGCTTTGTCCACTGAGCCCAACAGGCTAGGTCTCCTTCCTCTTTAAAACTGTAACCATGATTCTGTTCTGCATAGATATACATGCTAGGCAGTCATGGATTTCACTCAAACTGACACTCCCAGGGCTGGGTATGCTAGGCAGAGTAACCCAGTTCATTGCTATGACCTCGGAATGCATTTTTAGGACTGTTCTAGGAGTATCTTTGAGAAGGCTAAAAAGCTAATTCCAATGTAATCTTGATGTTTGGGGGGCTAGCAATCTGAATCTGTGCCAGTAACCTAATGTACATTCTTGATAACCTGTAATTAAGTCACTGCCCCTTTCTCCACAATCTGATCTTGCAAGACCTGTTTACCTAAAGTACTCCCATTTTAGAGAGGCCATAAACCATGAACAATACACAACCCCTGGAGGGGGTTATCAGCACTGGCGCCAGGCCAGGCCCAGCCCTTAGATATGATCTCAAGGCCCCACCCAAACACACGGGGCTTTTTGCAAAGCCCACAAAAGATCTGGAAGTCCCACCCATATTTGGGGAACAAAGAAACCAAAGGGAATAAAAGAAGAGCTTCAACCATATTGCTTTGCTCAGACTTTAGAGGCAACTCCTCTGAGACCACTGGCATAATAAAACTGTGTAACTCCATTTCTCTAAGTGTTGCTTAGTTTTCTTCAGTCTTCTACTCTTCTACAACATCTTACATATATATATTATTTTTTCTTTGACTTTTAGAGAGAGAGGACAGAAGAAGAAGAGAGAAACATAGATGTGAGAGAGGAATATCAATCAGCTGCCTCCTGCACACACACCCTTCCCCACTGAGGATAAAGCCCAGCAACCTGGCATGTGCTCAGACTGGGAATCAAACCAGGGACCTCCCAGTGCCTGGGACAATGCCCAACTAACTGAGCCACACTGGTCAGGACAAGTTGTTCACGAATTTTTAACATTAAGGTTGATGAAGAGTTATAGATTATCACAAATTGGCTCACTACATTTTCAAAAACTAAAACTATAGTTTAGTCTGTGACAATTCATCACTTCAAGGTTTCAACATATCCCCAGACTCATCATGAATACCAGTTACTGTCCCTTTGGGAACAGCTGAGATAGAGAGGAGACATTTAAAATTCAGAGACTCTGAAACAGAGTTTTTAGAAGATAATATCTGCTGGGGATGATCAGGAATGGTATAAGGGAAGGATAACATGATCAAGTCTAAAAGAATGTTTCATAGTTGTAATCCCTTAGTCAGTTGACTATTCATTCATCAAACATTGAATAGCACATCCTGTGCCAGATAAGGGATATACTTACTAAAAAGGCAGATAGTCCCCACCTTCATGAAGCTAAAAGCATAATGGTGAATCCTAATGAATACTCAGGCCATTGCAATATGACTTGTTAAGGGCTACAGTAAAATAAGTACAGGTTCAACAGAATGCCTGATAAGGCCCCAACCCATTCATGAAATCAAAGATTTCCTGGAAGAAGTGATGTTTCCCTAATGGATGGATGAGCAGGTGGGACAAAGGAGGAGATGAGACATATGGTATAAGTGTTCAAAGGCCTAGAGAGGAAGACAAGGAAGCAGAGAGGTCAGCTGGCTCTATTCCAACCTACTGCTCATGAGAAATGAGGCTAAAGATGTAAGGGCTGGTTCAGCACCATTGTAAGGAAAATGGACTTTAAGAGTAGCACACGTTTTAGCTCTCTATGTAACAAACCATGCCAAAATGTAATGGCGTAAAACAAAAGCAACCATTTATTTGTTCATGATTCTGCAGTTTGCCTAGGGTTTGATAGGAGTGGCCCTTCTGTGCTCTATGTGTTGCTGGCTGGGGTCACTTGACTGGAACTGGAGAATTCAAGATCTCTTAGGGCTAAAGTATTCATATAGGCTCACTCATCTAATGCTGCAAAATGTGGGGTGGTGTCTCTTCATCTGGCTCTTATCCAGTAATCTGGCCTGAACTACTTTCCATGGCAGCTGACTCCCAAGAGAGGGAAAATAGAAGGTGGTTTCTAAACCCTGGGGTTTAGAAGTTCCAAAATATCACTCCCACCACTTACACTTCTGTTGGTAAAATCAAGTCATAAGGCCACCCAGATTTAAGAGGGGAAATAGATTCCACTTCTTCATGAGAAGGGTGTACATATGGGAATGGGAGTAAATGTTGGCGCCACCTTCACAGACAATCACACAGTACAGAACCAGATTGCAATGTGGGAAGACCAATCTCTCTTCAGTTCAGAGAATGGGCTGTAGTTGGGCAGCAGTGAAGGCAGAAAGGCCGGTTTGGAGAGTATTGCAATAGAACAGGCAAGAGGTAAAGGTCTAGGCTGGTGGTGAAGATGGAGAGAAGTAGAGGGGAAGAGTCAGGTAACTGGCAATTGGGCCATAAGAATGGAGAGAGAAGAGTCAAGAAGGACACCAGAGTTTCTACTTGATTTCAGAGCATCTGCTCCTAGTTCTGTCAAAGCACAACTTAAGTCACTCTTATTCCTCACTGAATTTTATCTTTCAGCAATGCTTTAATCATCCTAAGGAAGTCACTCAAGTAGGGTTAGTTTGACTCCAAGTAATCCAAGTTAGCCCTGCTGGTTTGGCTCAGTGGATAGAACATAGGCCTGTGGACCAAAGGGTCCTGGGTTTGATTCCAGTCAAGGGCATGTACCTTGGTTGCAGGCTCTTCCCTGGCCCAGGCCCTGGTCAGGGCTCATGCAGGAGGCAACCAATTGATGTGTTTCTCTGTCTTTCTCTCTCTCTTCCACTCTCCCTAAAAATCAATCTGTAATAATAAAAGCATAATACGCTAATTAGGCTGGACATCCTTCTGGACCACCTTCCAGACGAAGCCGAAGCCAGGGCTGCAAGGGAAGCCCAGGTCCTGGGTGCCAGAGGGAAGCCAGTGCCAGCAGCTGGGGGAAGGAAGGCCTACTCTTGCATGAATTTCGTGCATCGGACCTCTAGTTGAAAAATATCCTCCGAAGTGAGGATTCACAAAACAACAACAAAGAAATCCAAGTTAAATGTACTGTACTTAACAGGTCAGTTAGTGACCCAGCATCCACGTGTGAGTCAAGGAGACAATGTGGCTGGTAGCTTGAAAGGGAGACAGAGAGGTCAGCTGGCTCCATTCCAACCCGCTTCTTCTGTAGCCCCCATGGAGAGAGGCCAAGGTCAGGCTGTTCTGTCCTGCCTTGACCCCACATCATGGGACTTGCTCCACTTCAATGGTCAGGAGAGTCAGCCTGACCTATTTTCTCTCTGATAAGTAGCTCAGCCACCAGCTGGAGCAGGACTCTAAAATACCTGAGGTAAGTGAATGTCTTGGAGGCTGCAGAAACCTTCATTCCTGTCCCCAGAGAGCTAGAGTCTGTTTAGAAAGCTTTATCTTTGGAGAGCTGAGCCAGGATGGTCTGGGATGAGAGACCTGTGATTCTAGTTAGACAGGTCCATCGGGAAGCCCTGATTCTTGGAGTAAGGACTCCTCAGAAAAACATAAGTCTAGCCAATGAAGTGAGCTTCCCATACCTCCCTTCACCTGAAGCCAGGGGTGACAAGAATGAAACACTGGGTGGAAGAGCTTCTCTCAGTGTACCTCCTCACCTAGGTACTTGGCACTGAAAATCTGGAACAACTCAGTTGTCTATTGATCCCTTGGGCTCTTGGGTAATTTTAACTTGTATAAATAGATGCACCTTAATCTTGTGCAAGACATAAAACTGGGCTCTTTTTCACCCTCTATGCACTGAAACTAACTTTTAAGGGAAGATGGAACAATTATAGAAACAAAACAAAGCAGCACAAGAGTGAAAACAATGTGTCTGTCCAAACTGAAATAATCATCTTTCTTCCACCCCCAGTTTCCCCTCCAAAAACCAGTTTCCCCTCCAAACTTCCCTATTTCTTTCAACAGTCACAGCATTCTCTGAGCTGCCCAAGCTTAAAAAAAAACAAATGTTTTTCCCTATTCCTCATCCCACATAACCATTGTCACCAAGTCTTCCTGGTTCTTGTTAGGTCACCAAAGGAGGAACGCATGAGGCTGAAAGGGGTAAAGAATTATGAATTTACTAGAGGCCCAGTGCACAAAATTTATGCATGGGGGTGGGAAGGGGTTCCTCAGCCCGCCCTGCACCCTCTGCAATCTGGGACCCCTCAGGGGATGTCTGACTGCCTCTCGCAATACAGGACTGCTGGTTCCCAGCTGCTGGTGGCCCCAGCTGCTGGTGCCCAGGACTGCAGGTTGGATGGCTTGTCCCTCTCCCAGGTCGTAGCCTGGTTGGTCCCCATTCCTCTGTCGCGAGCTCATTTGTGCCTGGCTGGTCCCATTCCTCTCCCCCCAGTGTTGAGTGTCCAAGCTATTAAGGCATGATGGCGTGATGACCATTTGCATATTAACTCTTTATTATATAGGATTAGGTCATCTGGAAAACCAGATAGGCTGAGCCCCAAAATGGCACTAGCACCCAGGGACTGGGAGTTAGAAATTTTAAAGGACTCTAGGCAGGCTTTTTCTGGGTGGAGAATTCTCTGGGTGGGTCAGGATTCTGGGAAGGTATGGAGGGGAAGGATTATGGCCTTAGCAAAATAGAATGTGATCTAAGGAAAAGGGACTATCAGTTGTGAAGTGGTCTAAAGGTTAGTTCCCAGGAGAGGGGGTATCAATTCAATTATTTGATCAGACCTAACAATTCTTTCACCCCAAAGCTTCGTGACTTTCCCACAGTCCTCCTCTTCTCCCAGGGTCTGGCCTTTCACCCTTCACCTTTCTATATGCCCTGCCAAAGCCCTTCATGGTCTCAATCCCACCCATTTCTCCAAGAGTCGCTTCTGGTCACTTGTTCATTTCCACCTTTGCCCAAAGCCAACCAATCTGCTTACAGTTCCTACAATCCTATTCTCCCTTACTTTCCTCTGTCTGAATTGCCCTTCTCCCATTTCTGCACCTGGCTAACTCCACTTAGTCTTTCTGGTGTCCCTTCCTCTGAGAAGTCTTCCCTGATAGCCCAGGCTGGGAATTCCCAAATCTTTTATGGTAGTGTTCATGGTACCACATAAGAATATTCTGTCTCCCATCACTGGACTATGCGCTCCTTCAGGGAAAAACTGCTCTCTTCTATCTCAGGACATCAGAGTGAGCACCCCTTGGATGGGGTTGAATAATTGAGGGTATTACAAAGTCCTTTCTGGACATTATTCTCTTCCTCCCCACCTCCAATTCCATCGACATCAGGCTCTCAATCTACCCTTGTTCTCATTATCTGCCTTGCCCTCAAAACAAAACAAAGCACACAGTTAAGGGAAAAGTTCTAAGAGAATCTGGCATTCATGGCTCTCCAGAAGCTACACACTCTCCACTTCAACCCACTCCCCGAGGCACAGGCACCTCTGTAGCAGGGCTGTCACCTTGAGGCTACTTGAATGCTACCTGTCTTGCTCAGCTGCCCAGTCCCCTGTGTTCCTGCACTCCTCTCCCTTTCCCCATTGTTCTGGGCCAGCCTAAGCCTCTCAGTCTTTTTGTGAAAATTTTGATCAATCCCCAGCCCTTCCAGGAATCTTTCTCAACTGGCTGAATCACTCTCCGCCTCATTTCTGAATCCTATGACATTTATTAATCTAATCTAAATCATTTATTTGTACTTAACCTTGTGCTATTATATAATTATTCTTGAGTATTCTTGAGGATGTATTTTTTGTTCCAAGTACTTTCTAAGGGCAAGGGTCATTTTTTAAATGACTTTTTACTCCCTTCAATGTCAATATGAGGCAGAAATAACAGGCCTTTAATTTTTACTTAAGAAATCATGGAAAAATCTAAAATCATAAAAATATAAAGCCCAGCAAGAAACATATTAAACTTTTATCTTCAACACACTGGGATTTCTGTCATGCTTTCTCTCCCAAGTGTTCAGAGGAATGGGTACAATGCAAACAATTTTTGGTC
This sequence comes from Corynorhinus townsendii, assembly GCA_026230045.1. Classification (NCBI taxonomy): domain Eukaryota; kingdom Metazoa; phylum Chordata; class Mammalia; order Chiroptera; family Vespertilionidae; genus Corynorhinus; species Corynorhinus townsendii. The sequence goes on from JAPDVU010000002.1 coordinate 139,437,379, forward strand.
AGTGGACATTCATTAATTCCATCATTCCAAAAATAGTTATTGAGGGCCTGTTCTGCCCTTCATTTGGATGTGCAGTCAAGATAGAATAAAGACTCTGCCCTCATGGAACTTGCAGTCTCAAATATTTTTCTAAGATGGGGTGACCAACCTTGACAGTTTGTCCAATACTGAGGCACTGAGGGGGTTTTATGGGATGTGGGTCTCTCACTGCTATTACTAGGAAAATCTCAGGCACACCAAAAGGTAGACTCTTATCTGGACCCCACATTTCTTGTTCCTGAACTTGGGCTCAAGAGTGCATAAATAACAAATTACTCTGCTTGAATCTATAGAGCTGTGCTGTTGAAAATGGTAGCCACTGGTGGTAGCATATATAGCTTTGAGCTCTGGATATACAGGGTGTTGAGAGAAAAGCTAGATAGAAATCAAGAAAAAATGGATCCAAGAAAGAGAGGATGGTATAAACAATTAAAAATATATTGCAAATGTTTATACTGAAATCATTTTCCAGAACACATTTTGAGTATTCTAATAAGAAAATTAAGTTCTCTATGCAGAATCTGCTTCATAATAAACATTTCAGGAGGATATGTGTCACACACTAAAGAATATTTACAATGATACCTGTGTTCCTTACTGCTTTTCTTTTCCTTTTAAAAAATAAATTTATCTTTATTATTGAAAGTATTACAAGATGTCCCGCCCCCCACCCCCAGGCCTTCACAGAACTATTGTGTTCATGGGTTACATGCATATATGCATGTAAGTTCTTTGAGTAGTCCCTTCCTGCCACCCCCTTCCCTCTGATATTCATCAGACTGCTCCATGCTTTTCCTTTCAGTTGATTTTTATATTTCCAGTATTTTTCCCTCATCAAAATCCTTATTAGAACATGTGATAACTTCTCCATTTTATTGACAAGAAAGCTGATATAAACCATACTTTTAATATATTGTACCTTCCAGAAAAAAATAAATAAAAAGAACAGTGACAGTCTATAAAGCCAAGATTCAGGTAAAAGAAATTATCTCTGGCATTCATTTGCATTCTCTTTCTGGTCTCATTAAATCTCACTCTTCCACATGCTTGTTTATAGCTAACCTTGGGCTAGCCTTCCCCAGGCAGAATCTGACCCAGACTCTCTATCTGGCTCAGAGTACCCTCTTGACAGAGGGTCTAGTCAGAGTGCAGAGATCCTGTAGTTGAGATGACAGTTTATACAGAACTGGATGGAGTGGGATGTAAGTACGCAACACAGTTCTGATCACTTTAGCATGCTTGGTCCAAAGGGAATAATTATAATCCCTAGATGATCAAATGATACTTCTAGAAGATCCATTTGTGAAAAGCCTGGGAGACACATGACAGAACCAGAGGGGCATCATGCAGGCCAGTGTTTCTCAAGTGTGATGACAAGATTTACAGCATAAGAAATACCTGGATTACTTATTCAAAGGCAAATTCCTGGACCCCACCATAGATTTACTAAAGTATAATTCTAGGTTGATGGCCAAAAATATGCATTGCAAACAAGTGCTCCAAAAAATTCTTCCTGCATACTCTAAAAGTGTAACAATCTTACACAGTATCAATACTTCCTCATTTTGTTTCCTTAGACCTTGCTTACTAATCTCTAATACTTAATTCATGCTAATATATTAATGTTTGATAATGGTTTAATAACTCCCTCATATAACTTTTTAAAACAGATATATATATTTCAGAGAGGAAGGGAGAGGGAGAGATAGAAACATCAATGATGAGAATCATTGATTGGCTGCCTCCTGCACGCTCCTACTGGGGGTCAAGGCCACAAACCTGGCATGTACCCTTGACTGGAATCGAACCAGGGACTCTTCAGTTTGCAGGACGATGCTCTATCCAGCTAGGGCCTCTCATATAATTTTTATTTAAGAACTAAAGGTCCAGTGTACAAAATTCATGCACTTGGGGGGGGGGGTTCCTCAGCCCAGCCTGTGCCCTCTTGCAGTTCGGGAGCCCTCAGGAGATGTCTGACCGCCAACTTAGCACTCCCGCTGCTGCACTTGCCAGCCGTGAGCCTGGCTCAAGGCTTCTGGCTGAGTGGTGCTCCCCCTGTGGGAGCACACTGACCACCAGGGGGCAGCTCCTGCATTGAGGGTCTGCCCCCTGGTGGTCAGTACACGTCATAGGCACTGGTCATTCTGCCATTCGGTCGATTTGTATGTTAGCCTTTTATTATATAAGGTAGGTCCCTAGATCTTATAATGCCTTATCCCAAAAGGAGATATATATATATAATTTAGGAATGATATTCTAAATGGTAGAACTCTAACTAGTAGATCAATTAACTACCTAAAAGGGCAACAAATGATTTGTGGTCAATTGTGACCATAGATTTAAGAAAGGAGATATTTTATTAAGTACCTCTCTTAACCTAGATAATTAATTTGGGCTGTGCAGGCCAGTTACTTTTGGGGATGTAAAGGCCATGCATGTTGGGCTTTTAAAATTATTGTAAAAATTTAAATTGTGCTTAAGTAATACTCTATACAGTATAACCCAGCTACTAAACCAGCACAATCAAATACTTGGCTGCTTCTTTATTTTAAAACTAGAGGCTCGGTGCATAGATTCATGCACCGGTGGGATCCCTCAGCCTGGCCTGCACCCTCTTGTAATCTGGGACCCCTTGTGGGATGTCGGAGAGCCGGTTTCGGCCTGATCCCCACGGGCCTGATCCAGACAGGAGGGAGCCCAATCCTGTGTGTTAAGCATCTGACCCCTAGTACTCAGTGCCTGTCATAGCAATCGATCGACTGGTCCTTCAGTTGTTCAGTCACTTAGGCTTTTATATATATAGACTAGAGGCCTGATGAACAAAGATTCATGCAAGAATGGGCCTTCCTTCCCCTGGCTGCTGGCATCACCTTCGCTCCAGTGCAGAGCAGCCTTTCCACCTTCCCACACTGCCCAGAGGCCCAGAGCTGCTGGGGCGGTGTGGATCCTAATCTTACCAACCTCATCTTGAATATTCATGTCACAGGGAAAGTGAATGTGAGAACAGATCCATACAGCCTATTCCCATTACAAGACAAGCAACTCAACATCAGGCCTTTCTGCCCACTGGTTAGTTTCATTTTCATATAGCTAAGGTTACATTTGCAAGGTAACTGCATTAGTTTGCTGGGGCTGCCATAACAAAGCACTACGCCATATTTCCTCATACTTGTGGAGGCTAGAAGTAAAAAACCAAGGTATCTGCTGAGTTGGTTTCTTCTAAAGTTTCTCTCTTTGACTTGTAGATGGCCATCTTCTCTCTCTGTCCCCTTTTTGTTTCTGTGACCAAATTTCCTCTTTTTATTAGGACACCAATCATAATGGATTAGGGTCCACCATTTTAACTTAATTACCTTTTTAAAGACCCTACAAATACAAATACATTATGAGGTATTGAAGGTCAGGAATTCAACATTTTAATTTGGGGGTGGTGGGGACAATTCAGTTTATAACAGCAGCAAGACAAATATCATATGTCAGATGAATATACCTACGCTGGTCTTGAATTTTAGACCCACTATATGAAAATGTCTGTGCCTTTTACATTACTGACGTAACAGGAAATTTTTCATTTTGTCCTTTCTCTTTGGACATTTCACAAGAGAAGTGCTGGCTGGAAAGCAAAACGAAGATCTTTTAAGTGCCACTTGTCAAACGGTTTCACTTCCTCAATAATTGCAACTCCTTGGTGGGAGCTGACCTATTTGAAAGAGCACTCCAGATGCAGAGAATTATTTGTGAACAAAATGATAATTGACACAGTGCCACATTCCATTCATTTATTTATGAACCATTTATCTACTGTGCAATAGATACTGTGCTAGGTAAATACTAGGTACTTTGTAAGTGGGTAGATGGAGAGTATAAGGAATGTGACTCCTATCAGTTATATCAGAGCCCTGGGCAAGTTTGGGACAGCTGTAGGCATATTGACCAGGTTGAGAAATCTCCAAGGATCTGCTCTATTGCAACATTGGAAAAATCTAGCCTCCTTCCTCCTGGTTTTTCCAGGCCTCCAGATTGAGAGAATCTCTTGGGATTCATTTTGGGTCCTTAGTTGCTTGGAAGATATGGATTCTCCTATTAACTGGGACCCTAATCTCATCTTCAAACATATTAATTTAAACAGAGTGCCTAAAGCATAAGCTGTGCCCTGGCCGGGGGTAGCCCAATTGGTTAGAGCATCGTCCTGATACACCAAAGCTGTGGTTTGATCCCTGGTCAGGGCACATACTTCAAGCAACTAATGAATACATAAATAAGTGGAAAAATAAATTCATCTCTCTCTCTCTCTCCTCTGTCTGTCTGTCTCTCTCAAGGCAAAATAAAATAAATGCATAAGCTGTGACCAATGTTTGTCATCTATCTACCTATATTATTTTTTTCTAGGTTTCTGAAAAGAATGTCTGTTTATATACCATGAATTTACGAACACAGAAAAAACTGTATCTATAGTTTACGCACTGTGTGTATTATCTAACAGTTTACTGTTGTACTAGAGATTTACATTAACCATGTTGTATAAAATTGGTATGATTGCAAATTATCAAGACTGGTTTTGATTTGTATATAATCATAGGTCACTAGATTTGGTGACCCTTTTCACAATTGAAGTAACTTGTTTAAAGTCACAAAAAGCTAAAATTAAACCTCAAGTCTTCAGATTTCCAGTGTAATCTTGCCATTAAACCATAAGGTATTAATCTCACTGATTTTATAGTTTTTTGTATCTATTTATCTAGAATCATAAATGCCCCTCCTTCCCTTATCTTAGGTACATGTACATATGAACAGCTATAAATACTGTCATTCTGTGAGGACAAAGGCAAGATTCTAACAATCCAGGTTTCCTTGCCTTGTCCCAGTTCTCTGGACTTTCTAGAGTCAGCCCCTCCTTGTCTTTCCCCCCAGTTGCTTTTCCCACCTGAGGACTGTTGGGCTTAAGGCAGTAGAAGCTCCAAGAATGTTCACTCAGGAGGGCTGCAAGGATCTAGAGAAAGGAGCATGTAGAGAAAGGGGAGAATTGCAAGCAGTCACTGGGTACTCTTTGGATGAATAAATGCACAAAAGAATGAGTGGACAAATGAAAGCTAGAGGAAAGAAAAGGAAAAGGGTGAAGAGGCTGACATTTTGGATCCTTGGCATCTTGAGTCTTGGGGCTGAAGGGTGGGTAGACAGGTTTGGAGTTAAGGAATGGGGATCTCTTCTGCAAACTGCTGTGGGGGTCAAGACCAGAGCAGTTCCTGGCCAGCCCGGAGTTGAGTAGAGCCTAGAAGTTCCCTTCTGCCTGCAAATATCTTCTCACATCTCTCTTCCTTGACATTCTTTTTACAGGGGCAAAATTCTTAGTGCTTTGTGTGCATATTTTTGAGGACAGGGTCTATATTTTATTTAATTTACACCCTTAATAAATTTTCAACAAATGTTTGTTTTCAGTGGATGTTGGACAATTGAGAAAAACAAACATCTGAAAAGTAATACCCACTAAGTTTTAGTCATAGTGTAATTGCTGATTTCCTAATCTTTTAACTATATAGAATCAGAAAGAAGGATGGTGCAGGGTTTCTGTAAAGGTATAGGTGAATCTGGGGGTTTCAGAAACATTCAGGTTTCAGAAAAAAAAAAAAACAACTTTGCAGATGTCACAGTTTTACAGGACATAAGTTGTGTTTTCATTGGACAGTATACATAGGAGCTGTGGGCACAAGTGTCTGATAAAGAGATCAATCAGCATCTTGGTATGTGACATGGCTATGAAAACCCCAACTGTGGAAGTTGGGTTGAATGACAGTGTAGCCCCGGACTGAGCTGGACTGGTTCTGACTGAAGGAATCCTTAGGCTTCTGACTGGTGAAAGGGTCCTTTTCTCATTTCTGTGGTCCTAACAGATTGAAGCCCTAATGACTTCTGTAGTGGACTGTGATTGCTATTGCTTTTTTGCTGCCCAGAATGCTTTTCTCCCACCTCTTCTGATAATAAATTCTGCTCCACCCCCACATTCATGGTGGGAAGGAGTTTTCTTTGGAGCTATCTTTGCTGGTTGCATCGAGAGCCTAACAGAAGAAAGAAATCTGAAGTGAATGGCAAGAGAAAGAAAAGAAAGGAGAGAGGGAAAAATGATGGCATCATTTGTAGCAAGAAATTAGGACTCTGGATTTCCCAGTTAGTGAACTACCCTGCCCCTTCCTTATTTTTCCACTAACGATTGGACTTCTTTAAATTACAACAGGTGTCCCTCCTGTCCCTGCCTACTCAGGGTAGCCTGTCATCTCTGGGCCTCAGTTTCCTCATAATGATCCCCTGTGGATTAGTTGATCACTAATAAGATTTTACCGCCAAACACGGAGTACAGTATTATTGTAAATAGTAACTTCTATTCTTAGGAACTGCAGGTTTCCCGTCTTGGCTGCCTCACCAGAGTTTCTGAATCAGGGCCAGCTCTCTTTCAATAACACAAGACACAATCTAAGCAGAATAGTAATGCTAGCCCTCAAATTTTAGATAATCCAAAGAACCAAGGACTTCAGTGACTTGTATAAACGAGGTCCACAATCGGTAGATTTAAAACAACATTTTATTGTATGTATCTGGTTTGTGCTGTGGCATTTTAGTGAGGCTTGAAAAATAAAACTATAAATTCAGGGACAGGAAGCAGTGAATAACAAAAAGAACTAATGTCTCAGCAGTGAATAACAAAAAAGAACTGATGTCTCCTTGACATCACCCACTCTTAAGAAGGATGTTTACTTCTGAGTGTACCTCCTAGTGTGTTTTAAAATACTCCTGCAAATCTCAGTCAGCTTGAAATAGTTGTTCTACTTTCTTGCAATAGAATTCCCCTCTCCCCCACCTTCTGAGTACACAGGCTCATAGTTGATGTCAAAGATTATTTTTACACCCCTCCTCCACCCCCATACATATGGAGACAGACCTATATACAGCCACAGACTTTACATAAAGTGTTCAGTCACTTAGTTAAGAACTATTGTCAGCAATCATTCACAAAGCATAAATTCATCCTACCAGGTGGAGTATATCTCTAAGCCTATTCCGTGGATATCAGCTCCTTAAAAAAAAAAAAAAAAAAAAAAGGCTTCTCTGGCCAAGTAAGTTTAGAAAACAATATGCCTCTTTGGGATTTAAAAAATCCTACGGTAAAGTAATTAGGTTATCTTTGTGTAAGTTAGCAATTTCCAAATCTCTTTAATCAAAGCATGCTTTCCTTTCCAACCATATCCAGTAACATTGAAATAATGTCTTGAGTCACATTTTGAAAACCAGTGAGGTGTCTGCACAGAGATGCGGAGGCAGGAGCTCGGGGTTGACGCCTGGCTCTGCCACTCTGATGACCAAATGACCGCCTCTCAGTATTTTATTTTCACATCGGAAGAGCGAGGACAAGCCTGATCTTAATCTGGTTTGCTTTATGGATTAAGTGATACTACGGCTGTCCCTTAAACACTATACAAAGTTATACAACTGAAAGGCATTGTTAGAGATCACAGAGAAATTAGTCAGTAGGCCGGTTACCACGAAGGGGGTCAGGGGCAAGCGCCCGCGGAGCCGAAGCCCGGGTGGGCGTTGCGCCGCCCCCGCCCCCAGTTCCCAACGCCCGTGCGCCCCCCGCCACGCGCTCGGCGCGGGCAACGGAAACAGGCGCGGCGCAGGCGGCCCAGCGCAGTTCTACAAGCCTCCTTCAAGGATCAACTGTATAAGGTTGTGTTAGGAAATTAATGGTGTAAGAATAAAGAAACTTATCCGAGCGATCCTTAATAAAAAACTGTGTATTTGTCTGGTTAGGGGCCAGTCCTGAGAGTGGAAAAAGAAAGCACAAAAGGGCAAGGTAGGAGTAGAGCACGTCGCACCCAGAAATGCCTTTGGCGGTCATTGAAGTTAACCTCTCACTTTATAGATGATCCACGGGACACCCGGAGGGTCAAATGAATGGCTTAAGGCCCCTCAGAGAATTAATAGCAGAAACATCTGATTCCCATGCCAAAGGCTGCCTCAATATGAGACAAATCATAGCCCCATGAAATGTCTGATATAATTAGGACAGACAAGATATACAAATGGCTTAAGTAGAAAATAAGACAACATGGAACAAAATTTTAAAGCTCAAAAAAAAAAAATGTGACTGATGGTAGCTAGATGAGGTGATGAATATGTTAATTAGCCTGGCTAGTAGTTGTGACAAAATGAATATACATATCAAAACATCATGAACTGAATTGAAATATTCAACAATAAGCATTTATTGGACACTTCCAAATTCTAGGAAGTTGTAGGAGCTTTGGGGAGGTTATGAGAAATAGACAAGTCCTATAAACTTGTGACATCCTAAATATTTCTCAACCTGTTCTCTGCTGTATATCTTTCCTCTGCCATTGCATTCAGATCACAATCAGTTCTCACCTCATTTATGCAATAATATTGCAACTGGTTTCTAAGTCTCCCTGCCTCTTGTCTCTCCCTCCTCCAATCTTCCATTTCACCTCTCACACAATTAGAATTACTTTTCAAACACACAAATCTGCTTTATACCTCTGGGGAAAATCCTTTGCAGGCTCTTTTTTTAGCCTACAAAGACCAAACTCCTTTGTCTGGCACACAAAACCCTTCTGGTCTTGGCTCCTGCTTCCCTCTGTCTCCCCTTCAGTCACTCCCAAGCCAAAATCGAATCCCATCCACAAGGTACTTTTTGGCCCCATTTTCTTTCATGCCGCCAAGTTGCTCAGCTTACTTCAACCTGCAGAACCACTTACTCATCCTTCAAAACGCTTTCCTTTCTGGTGACCTCAGCTATGTTCCCTTTAGAAAACTTTCACATGTACTTAATACATACAGCACTTTTAGAGGTTCACAATGGATTGTAAAGTCTGCTTTTCCTACTGAGCTTTGTAATGCTAGAGGCAGTGTGTTAGTGAGGTCTTCCCTCTCATCTCCCAACCCTCACTCTTAGACTTGGAAGTCAAGAGAAGTGCTGCGAGGAGTTACCATCACCAGAAAGAGTGAATCAGGCTTCTGGAAAATAAAAAAAGAGGAGGAAAAAGAAAGGAAAGGTAACATGTGGCCTTGCCAAGGTGGCAGGAAAAGGAAGTTCATCAGGAGACAGTTACTGATGCAACAGGAAAGGCTTTCAACACTAAAAAAGGCCAATCTATTTTCCTTTTTAGGGAAAAACAACACTAAAGTTATCCAGATCTTTTAGATTTGAGCAGATTCCCTTTTTCCCCCTGCCCTCAAGTCTCAACTAGGATGATGGCTTTTACCATGTGGTGACTTGGAACTGGACAGAGAAGCCCAGCCTCAGGGACTGGCCAAGGGAACTACGAGACCCACCTTTGTGCCTTAATATTTTGCCTGGAGAATGACAGGTTTGATATTAAATCTCCAGAAAGTGAGTTAAAACCACAACATTATGGACAAGTGGAGACCTCCAGGATACAGGTCATTATGACCAGAAAAGTCTTTTGGAAACACCTGGTTGTAACCCAACCGTAAAGTTACTTGGGTGGCCAGTACTGAAAAGTGCTCTCCTCTGTTGGGCCTGTCCAAGTAGATGGCACCAGAAAATAAGTTTTGCAATATTAAGGCACAGAAGGTCAGAAGGTCATTTATTTTCTGATTGTGAAATGAACATAAGACAAAATTACTTGTTTAGAAAGAATTTAGTTTTTAGACAGCAAAGCAATCATTAAAAAAGTAAGAAAAAAAAACACCATTTTATTTCATTTACTGAAAGTTTCCAAGACCATGCCTGGCTCTCTGCTAGATTAATGTTGTTATATAACCCTCCCCAGGTGTGGTCATCTCTAAGTCACAGGTGAAGCAACGGGGGAGCCCAGAGAGGCCATGGGTTGCCTTTTAGGAAGTGGCCAACGTGTGATCTGAATCCAGCCCTCTTCCCTTCAGTTTCTGAGACTTTTCTAGACACGATGGTTTAATCTCTTCAAACACGGGTGCAAATAAAATCCAATGGCGTTACCCGAGTATTTTTTATTTTTTAAGGAGAATCTAAGGAATGGGAAGCAGAGTAAAATGTATCGGAGTATGACCCCATTTTTCATTTATTCAGAGGACAGTCTGGGAGATCATTTAACACAGTACCTCTCCAAACCCTCAGTTACAATAAGGGAATTAACAATGCGAAATGGCTAGGAGAGACTCGACAAAGTTGTCCTAAGGCGAATGCCTGGAGAGAGACAGAGATGCTTCCCTTATATCAGGGATTTAATAACCACGACAGGGGCAGAGGCAGGTAAAAGCCTCTCGCGCGGCCGCCGCAGTCGATATTCCTGGCACTCGCTGTTCCAGATGCTTCCTTAGTCTGCATGGCTGTGGCTCGCTCTCCATATTCCACTCATTTTTAGCTCAATGTTTGCCTCGCTCATGGGCCCTCCAGACGCAAAACACGCCCGTAAAGGCAAAGATCGAGTTCGATCTCTTTAAAGCTGGTTATCCTTTGTAGGAGGCAGCCGCCCGGGGTCCCCTTTTTGCTCCCCCCATCCCCCCGGTGTCCTCGCCGGTGGGCCGCGTGCCGCGCCGGGAGGTGGCCTTCCCCCAGCACCGTCCGCGCAGCCCCGCACGTGAGGGCGCGTGCGGCAGCCGGTAGCGGGCAGAGGTGACCTTAGACTACCCTGGCCCGACCGCAGCGCGCTCCGTGCGACTACGCGAGGCGGTGTCCTGAGGTGACACCGGCTGCGCGGCAGCGGCAGCAGGCGCCGCCGATCAACTAGTTCGCACGGAGGATTCCTCTTGGTGCGTGGCCCAGTTTTCCTTAGGACGGGCTCCAACCCCTCGCTGACACCGCCCCCCGCGCCGCCACGCTCTGAGGCCTTCCCGGGGGAAGCCTCGCGTCCCTCCCCCGCCGCTCGGCTCCGCTCGGCCCGGCGCGCGCGCGATTCCTCGATTCCACAGGCGGTTCGCGCCGCGGGTGGGGGCGGGGCGCGCGGGGAGGGGGCCGAGCGCCGCTACGCGAGAGGGGCCGGACCCGGGGGCCGGGGGCGGGCCGGAGTGGGGAGTTCCTCGCTCGTGGACCACACGCTCTGCGGGCCATTCCAGAGCCAGCCTCTAGCTGTGTCTGTCGCACGCGGGACACGTCCTAGCATTTGTTGGCAGGGCCGGTGAGGAGGGGGAGGGGGGGAAGAAGTGGAGGGAGGGGAGTTGAGTGACAGGCTTACGGGGCAGGCTGGGAATTGTAGTTCCTCGATCCCGTGGCCATAGCCATTTTGTAGTCGGGGGACTACAACTTCCAGAAGATCAAGGGGACGATTCTAAGGTGCCCCGGGAATAGGCGGCTTTCCCCGGGGCCGGGCGTCCTGGCGCACTCGTACCCAGAAGCCGGCTGCAGGTAGACTTGAAGGCAGTGGCGGGGGCTAGCCTCTAGCGGCTGTGGGGTGAGCGGCAAGCTGGGGAAAGGGGGTGAGGTGGAGCGACCGAGCGTGCCATGCATTGAGCTAGGGAGTCTCTCTCAATTCCACTCCTAGGCTCGGCGTGGGAGAGATGCCTGAGGGGTTGCCCGGGAAGGGTTCATCGAGGTCTTTCGGGTGTCTCTAGGCGACGGGGCTGCGGGGTCCTCCTGACTGGGCCGGCGGCGGTCGGCGCCGGGGCAGGCGGGAGCCTGGTGGCTTAGCTGTGGGAGTTTTCGGCTGGCGTCCGGCGGGGAATTACCCGAGGAGCCCTAAGTTGTATAAAAGCAGAGTCCATTTAAAGTTGGGCTGGATAGCCTCTCTCTCATTGGTTAGGGGGCTTGGAAAAAAGAGACTCGGCGAGCTCTCGCTGTGGTGCTGCCGCCGCCGCTGGAGTTGACTCTTCTGCTCGCACTGCTGCTGCAGCACAAACGTGACTTCCAACATTTATTTATCTTTCCCTTTTCTTTTCCAAGATGTAACTACGCATCAGACACTAAGGACCTTCACGTTTCGCTGATGTAGTTTTTGGAGGAAAACGGGGGGGGCAGTGAAGGGCGTCGGTTTCTTTTTCTTTTTTTTTTTTTCTTTTTGTGTGTGTGTTTCGGGGGAAATTTTCCATTATGGGTGTTTTACTAAAGTGAATTTTTTGTTTGTTTTGTTTGTTTGCTTCGTTCGTCTTTGGCTCTTTTTTTCCTTCCCAATTTCGGATTTATTTCAAGGCGAATCGGGCTTTGGTGGAAGAGGAAGAAAAGTCGGATTACAAGAACAACCACCACCAACAACAATAAAAACCACCAGGATATTTTTTTGCAAATTTCTGACGGCTTTAAATTCATGAAGCAATTGTCCCCCTTTGCAATCAGCATTTGGATCTCAGAATGAGCAAGGAAAGACCCAAGAGGAATATCATTCAGAAGAAATACGTAAGTGCTCCTAACAACATATCTTTTGACTTGCAGTTTTAAGCAATGGCTGTGAATGTCAAGTTTATAGATAATTCTGCAGCCGAAGGGTTTTAAACACAGCGTCCGATAAGGCTGTTTCTTTTCTTTTCTGAAAGAGGGCTTTTCAAACAAAGTCGTGTCTGCCTAGTTTTCATGAAAAAACATATTGGTGTAGAGATACTTCAAGTGAATACATTGACCTCGAATGACACAACCATAATCTAGTTTTAGATGAAAGGCAAGGGATTTTGGTGGAGCTTGGGAGTAGGGTGGGGGCTGTGGTACTGTAACTAAACTGCATTTTCGGGCAGGTTTGCCCCCATATTGCACTTTGCATGCAAAGAAGTGTGTATTACTATTAATGTTTTTCGAAATCTTGTAACGTGTGTGTTGGAAGCCCTTTAAGTTGCAGTCGAGTGTCCGATTATGGCGATCTTGTTCCTTGCACTGGCACATCAAATTTAATGTATGTGGTCGTGTTGGCTTATCTGGCTCACAACATAAACCAATTGGGAATCATGTTACAGCGAATGCATTTGTTGGGATTGACTTTAATAATGGGACTGGTTTTGTTTAAAAATTCAATGATTTCCAGTTTTAGGGGGAAAAGACATACAGTATACCTAATGTTTTTAAGTAGGCATGTGAATGCATATGTGACTATAAGTAATTCTCCCTGTTAACTGGTTTCTGAAATTGGGTGATTATTCAGAGATTTAAATGTTTTGGAATAGTTAAATTTGTATTATAGGTAGTACAGCTACGTTTTGATTGGCATGGGGACTGTTTGTTTTGTGTGTGGTTGCCTCTTTTTTTTTTTAAGTTTAGGGGAAGGAAGGTGGAGGGGGGACCGAGAGAGATTAAAACAAATATGCACTCGAGTGATTGGTGATTAGCTGCGTGCTTTAAATCAAAGAACCCATTTTTAAAAGGCTAAATGAACATACATTAGAAATAACGCAACGTTATAAGAAAGTTTTGTTTGACTCGAGTCGACAAATTGGTGTTAATATTTTCCCTTTTTGAGCAGTGTGATGTGTGTAATGGGAGATGACCTTCGGGCACTGGTTTTGTAAATATATTTAATATAAAAGCTGAATGCCTTATTGAGAGTGTTGATCCTAATGTAGACACGTAAACTTCAACTAAGAAAGAAATGCAAGGTTAAATAATCAAGCCCTACTTAAACAACCGTTCCCTTAAAAATTTAAGAATTAAAATACATCCGCATTGCAGAGGGCCGGGTAGAATGCAAAGGACTAGTTTAAATTCAGGCTGTAGAAACTGCATGGAGACACCCTTGCTTTGGAGCATGGACGCCTTCTCAGGGCACGTCCGATTCGGGTGCAGCGACAAAGCAAATGGGGTAGAACTTGGACTAGGACCGCCCCTCCGCCCCCATCTCAGACCTCCCTAAGTTGGAGAGCAGTATGGGGTGGGATTTTTTTGTTGCTGGTGGTCAGCGGATCGTGCCGAGTCCGGGAGACCGGCCGCAAGATCGTGGCTGGCTGCGGCCGCGGGAGGCGAGCACGAGTTAAGGTTCGGGGAGCAGAGCTCGTGCGCTCGACGAGCTCCAGACGGCTGTGAAGGGGAGGGCGTGTTGGGGTCGCGGCTGGCCGGGCCGGGGTTGGGCGCCGCGCGCGGCCTGTAGGGGGCGGGCTCGGGGCTCGGAGCTCGGGGCTCCTGGTAGCTCCGGGCTGCGGCCCTGGGCGGGCGGGGCGTGAGGACGGCGCGGCCTGCCGGGGGGGGGGGGGGGGGGGGAGAGGTGGGAGCGTGGGGCCGCAGGGTGGGGGCGTGCCGGGAGGGGGCGGGGGCGCGCAGCTGCAGCGAGCGCCCCCCCACGACGCGTACGGCGGAGCCTGGCGGCAGTGGTCCCGCGACTCCCCGCGGCCCTGTTCCAGCGCAGTCTTGAGAGCAACAGGTTAAGCCGGTGAGACGTCAGCGCACCCCTCCCTGTCCCCCCACTCCCTCCCGCATCGCACCGGCCTCCCCTGCCTTCCTCCGCCCCCTCCTGCTGCCGATTCCCGGACGCTCCTAGCCGCAGTCTGTTCTCGTGACGTCACAAAGGGACGGGCCCGGGTGGAACCTCTTCCTCCTCCGTGACGTCAAAAGTCGGGTGGGAGGTTCCAGCGAGATGGGGCTGCGGGGGACGGGGGCCGCTGGCCGCGGCGGAGCGGGACTGGTACTCCGGAGGAGGACGAGGAGGAGGGTGTGCTCAGCCTCTGCCTTCCGCCTCAAACGCAGCACTGCCCTCCAGGTGAGCGCTAGGAGCCTGTCGCCCTCAAATTAGTGCCCCCGTCTACCTGTGATTCTGATCCATTGAAGAGGTGGAGAGCAGCGAGGAGATGGCTCTTTTCTGTATAAATGTTTTCGTCTTCTCTGTTAGCAGGTCTGCTGATGGTGTGGCATTACATACAACTGTGGTAGTTGGATCTGCTCATTAATGCTTTAAATAAGCTAGGGAACTTAATTCAGGGAAAGCTTTGCTCCATTTGTATGAGGATCATGTTGTGGATTCAGCTACCTTGTCATATTTGGCGTGTCTTCACTGAATATGGTGAGATGCCTTTCTGGGTGATGCTGCACAGCTGCAACTGTTGCTCTTTCTGGAAGCCTTGCAATACCGTTGTGGGAGAAGCCTTTGCTGTGCCAGCTCTATGCCTATTGAGTATTTTTTAGGGGGCCAAATGAGGGAAGACTTGTCATTGATACTGTGTGCTTGGAAGGCAACTGGATTCTTAAGTCTTAAGATGTTCTGGGTTTAGTTCTTCTGAACCAGACGAGAAGAGCTCCCTATCTGTTTCCTTTTCTGTAAAATAGAGAAATACCTGCCTTTTTCATTTTACTTTCTCTGAGATTATGTGAGATGATGGGCATGAAAGATATAAAACAGTATGCTCTTTCTTTATAATGTGGCATTACTGGAACTGGTGGAAGGCAACACATTTCCTGCAGTTGGTCTCGAAAGCCTTAGATGCCTGCCGTGTTGCCATTTAGTTTATTGCCTTAGCAGAGCAGAGTTTGGGGTTGGAATTGTAGGTGGCAGACTTTGGGAGAAATGGTTGTTATAATTCATATTAAATGACATCTTTGAGAAACTCATAAATTTCATTGTAACCCTCTCTTAATTGTGCTGGCACAACTTCCACTACAATACCTTTGATAACCAAAAACATTTGCCTTTCAAAGCCCCAATCCTCTTGGACAATAAAAACAGTTGCAAGTTTTGCTCTATAGGTATTTTCTGTTCATTCCAGTAGTTGGCTATTCCTAGGAAGAATCTAAATATATAAAACCCTAATATGCAAATAGATTGAACAGCAGAACAACTGAACAACCAAACAACCAGTCACTATGACGTGTGCTGACCATCAAGGGGCACGTGTGGAACATGGCAGGTGTTGGCAGCAGGCGGCAGAATGTGGAGCATGACGGGTGTCGGCCGTGGCAGGATGGTGTAGCAATAAGTGGGGATGCCAGATCAAGGTGGGGTTCCAGTCGCTGTCATTGGGGCGAGCCTCTGGTGGTTACTGAAAACTCTTTGCTCCCATGCACCGTGGTCCTGCCCCTGCTTGCACCTGCTGCCTGGAGCTGGCCCCAATAGCTCAGTGCTGTCAGCAGGTGTGAGTGGCAGCTGCTGCCCCAATTGCCCCTGAGAGCTCCACCTCCCCCTGCTCCTGTGAGGTGATCAGGGCAGCAGCCGCCTCTTGGACCCACTGATGGCGCCATTTCTCCACCTCCCCCTGCTCCTGAGGGGTGATCGGGGCAGCAGCCGCAGCTCACACCCGCTGATGGTGCCGGCCCCAATCACTCCGTGTCTGTCAGCGGGTGTGAGCAGGGTTGTGAGCTGCTGGCAGACAGGGAACTGACAGACAGGGAACCGGGGGCCGTGGTGGGTGAGGCTGGGCGGGAGCATGGAGGATGGGACTTTGATTTCTAGGACCACTCAAGCAGAATTTGTACCACTAGGCCATAAGTTAACTATCTAATTTTCTGATTTAAAAGTGCAGTATGACTTAAAAAACTGGGAAAATTTGTTATAAGACTCAATAGCAGGATTTACTACAACAACAATTACATAAAATTATAAAGAAAAAAGAAAGAAATACCCCAAAGTATAATGGTAGGATTTAGGAGCTTTTCCTTCCCCCAACCTTGTTTTACACCCAGTCAGGTTTTTGTTTTTTTTGTTTTGTTTTTTTACAGTTGGGGATCAAAAATTTGTACATATTATTTAATTGCTGTGTTTTTCCTTTCATGGGCTGTTCATGTGATTTTCTCTTTGTCACATAAGTCTAGGGCAAAGGAACTTTAGCAGCTATGATTAAGGAATGAATACTGTAAAGATAAGAGTCCAAAGTGTGTTTCTGCAATTTGGAAGAAAAATAAGTTACGTCCAAATATAACCCAATTTCAGTTATTGTTATCTGGGTTGTTATTTTACTATAGAGAAGTATCTGACTTGTGTATTCCCCATAGTCATTGGCTCAAATAGCCAACTAGAAGTATTTGGTACTTTGATGGTATAATGGCTGTTTTTTCTCTCATAGTTGGTTAAACCAGTTCCTGTTGCTGGGCTGAGGGCTACTGACTCAATTCCAAGTGCCTTAGAAATCACTCCAGTGTAATCTTATATATTCATATATTCCCTGCCCCGAAGGTTATTTTATTTTTTAAAATATATTTTTATTGATTTTAGATAAAGAAAGGGAGAGAGAAATATCGATGAGAGAGATACATAGATCGGCTGTCTCCTGCACCCCCCCCCACCCCCCCCCCCCGGAGGGATCAAGCCTGAAACCTGGGCATATGCCCTGACCAGGAATTGAACCGGCAACCTCTTGGTGTATGGGATGATGCTCAACCAACTGAGCCACACCAGCCAGGGCCTGAAGGTTATCTTAAATTTCCCTTCTTCAGAAAGAGAAAATCTTTTGGAGTATATTACAGGTGTCTGTTACACTCAAAATAGAACTGTTTCCTTTTCTTCCTTTCAAAGATGACATGAAAAAGTCGTATTAAGCTTATAGTACATTAAAACACTTGGTAAAGGCTAAGCTGGAATATTTAAAAAAGTATTAAAATATGTTTTTATTGATTTCAGAGAGAGGAAAGGAGAGGGAGAGATGTAGAAACATCAGTGATGAATCATCCATCAGCTGCCTCCTGCATGCCCCCTACTGGGAATCAAGTCTGCAACCTGTGCCCTGACTGAGAATGGAACTGTTACCGTTTGGTTCATAGGTTGGTGCTCAACCACTGAGACACACTGGCCTGGCTGGAGTATTTTTAATCAAGTGGTTTGTCCTTGATCATGGTGGTCTCAAGACCCAGACTTGACATTTTTATGTGAATGGTTAAAAAGTTTTGTAGTCTAAGAAATTTAGACTTTGGAAATGTAATTGTACTGTTACTGGTCCACATGTAAGTGTCCCCCAGGATTACAGTAGCAGCTCTGCTAACCACTACCTCTCCAACTCACTTGCCCTGTTGGCTGCAGAACATTCTGGCTGTGAAACTCCTGGCTAATGGGCAGCCCTGGGGTGTGTGTGCCTGTGTCCCCTTTGGCTCCCACCCATAGAAAGCTTGCCAAGTGTCAGTTTGTTTCCAAATCTGGTTATTCCAGTTAGTCTTATTATTGCAATTACAGTTAAATATTATGTAATCCTTTGAATGAGTGTGAAAAGACAGTTGGTTTCTATGAAAATTTAAGATGAATGATTTGGGAACACTTGATATAAGTGACTTGTTAAAAAAATAAGGCTGTTATATTAGCCTAGAGGCCTGGTGTATGAAATTTATGCACTGGGGGGAGGGGGTCCCCAGCCCAGCCTGCCCCCTCTCACAGTCTGGGAGCCTTCGGGGGATGTCTGACTGACAGCTTTGGCCCGCTCCCCAAGCAGGCCTAAGCTGGCAGTCGGACATCCTTAGCGCTGTGGAGGCAGGAGCTCCCGCCACCACTGCTGTGCTTGCCAGCTGTGAGCTCGGCTTCTGGCTGAGTGGTGCTCCTCCTGTGGGAGCACATTGACCACCAGGGGGCAGCTCCTGCATTGAGCCTGCCTCCTGGTGGTCAGTGTGCATCATAGTGACCAGTCATTCCACTGTTTGGTCGATTTGCCTATTAGCCTTTTATTATATAGGATGGGGGCCCAACATTGAAAAGACTTGGGGGAAAAATCTATTAGAATTCTGCATGCACATTGACATTGATTCCCTTTTAAGAACCAAACTTCATTTATCCCCACATTCCCTTCCCAATAAAATAAAAAGTACACTCATGTGTTTAAGTTAAAATGTTTATTATAATCATACATACACTATTTTTTTTTAAAGGTTTTCTGCCAGACAGACTTTATATTAGCTAACCAAATCTGGTCCCTATCACCTCTGATTAGAGTGCTTCCATTGTATTTAGTCTTAATCCCAAAACATTAAACTAGACACCCTATCTAGTTCATGCTTTGTAATATAGCTCAGAGTGGTCCTCTTGGGTTAATTTGTATTATTTTTACAGTAAAAAAAAAAATTGTGCTATTCAATGGCTGGTAGGGGGCTGAAAGATTAGTGATTTTACACCTCATTTATATGGTATTCAAAAGCTTGTATCTTGTAATCCAGCAACTTTCTTTTCTTAGGAGATATTGAAGGTCTGTTCTATTTCAAATCCTTAAGCCTACCTGTTAATGAAATGAGACAAAGTGAATCTGTTTATTTACTTACTTTATTTTTAAATTTATTTTTTTAATATGTTTTTATTGATTTCAGAGAGGAAGGGAGAGGGAGCGAGAGATAGAAACATCAGTGATGAGAGAGTATCATTAATTGGCTGCCTCCTGCATACCCCCCACTGTGGAATCAAATTGTGAATACCTGTGACCTCCCGGGTTCATAGTTTGATGTGCAACCACTGAGTCACACCGGCTCAGTGGTTGGAATCTTACCCCCCCAGTTCGAATAGTGCTCATGATCTACGTAGCGTCCAAGACCCGGTCTCCTGGGTTTTACCTGCGCAGTTTGAACCGGTGCTCACGATGTACGCGGCACGTAGCAGCCAGAGCCCTGTCACTTAAGGGTTTTACCCGCGCAGTTTGGAACTTGGTACTGGCGATCTACTGATCTACGTGGCGGCACGTAGCCGTCAGGGCTCAGTCTCATGGGGTTTTAACCGCGCAGTTTGAAAGGTGCTCGCCATCTCCATGGCAGCATGTAGCGGTCAGGGCTTGGGGGATTATTTTTTCTTTCCTTCTTTCAGGTTGTTCTTCTCTTTGTTCCTCTGACACCCCTGCAAGCCTCAGTTGCTTTCCAGGCCGTCTTTGCATCTCTGGTTCCTTTTTCCCATAAACCTTTCCTTTCATTCTTTTTCTTTTTTCTTTTTTTTTATTGATTTCTGAGAGAGGAAAGGAGAGGAGAGGGAGAGAGGGATAGAAACATCAATGATAACAGAGAATCTCTTACCGACTGCATAAATCTTCCATACTTGCCTCATCGTTGCACTCTTCTTTCATCCGAGGAGGTGGGAACTCTGATAACTTTGGTTTTGATATAGTATTGCTACTTGTCTACTTTTTTGTAGGAAGTTTGAGTGAGATTTTTCTTATCCTTTTAGTTCTTTATCTTTTTTGGGACTTAGCGTCACACTTTTTAAAATGGGGGTTTCCTTCATTTTTCATTCAGAGTAAAATTATTAAAAGTAGAGCTGAATCTTGTGGGAAATGGCACTAGCTGGACACCCTGCTTCTCCTAGTCCAGTAATCCTGCCTACTTCTAGGAGTTCTGTTCCTATCACCCCTTGCCATTGGCTTTTATCTTTCTTGTTCTCTTACTTGTTCTCTTAGGCTGTCTGGGATGAGAATGGGCCTATGTTTTCTATATGGAGATCCTGTCCCAGAGGGGAAGTCTAGGTCACCTAAGTGAGCAACTGGACTACAACCCTGGACTTTAGGTGTCTGGGTTTCTTTTATCACTGTGTGTCTTGTCACAGATTGTATTATTCTGGTGAGGATGCTGCCCTCTCTCCTAGGGCTCTCTTTGCCATTTGAAGAAATGCCGGAAGGGCTTGGATTGTAGAAAACACTATATGGCCACATAACACCCACCCCTCCTGAAAGAATTCTAAATGAAGACCCCGTCAGTTCTGAACAACTATTCACATTTATTGTTCCCATAATGAGTTCAACATGAGAAAAAAAAGGCTAAGACCATTTTACAGAAGAGAAAACTGAAGCAAATAGATATTGGCCAGATAGTTAATGGCTGTAGCCCCTCAGAAGGTGAGCAAGGGCCATAATATGGGCTCTGGCAGCCCCTGCAGAGATTTTTTGCTTGAGAAAGTTGGGTAAGTTAAGGCAGTTTCTTGGCTTCCAGGAACAGAAGGAGTGTATCCATCTTGAGAGCATGTTTGTGTTCGTTGTATTTTTTAAACACCAGTTGGTGGAGCTACCCTCTCATCCCCAGCTGGCTGTCTCCTTGAGTCCTCATTGGAAAAAGAACTGAGATCCCAGTACCCCTTGGGATACTTCTGTGCTCAGTATTTTTATGTGTCCACCACCCCACCCTCTCCCTTGTATCTGCGGGCCAGTGTAGGCTGCACAAGCTCTCCAGGCCTCTGAGAATCCATTTGATTTCGTAGGGCTGTAACAAATAGGCTTCAATACTTTTTCTGGCACTTGCATTGTTGCCTGTGACTTTGCTGCTTAGGGGACCGTGGGGCACTGTGGGAAATCATTTACCCTCAAATCCTCACCAGGGTCTGGGCCTTCCGGTAAACAAAGGCTGTCCAGATATGTTAATGAGGCAGCATGAGTAATGGGAACATTATACATAATTACTCACATATTCATAGGATGTGTGAGGGTGTTGGAAAGGGGAACCCTACTGGCAGAAATTCTTGAGAGCTGTTCTTGAGAGCTGGTGCAGCCTAAAAAGCCTAAATTGGATTTTAAGTTCTAATTTTGTAAGTCGGTCAGGCTCCACCACCCATGAAGAGGAAGACCAGTGAGCTTTGAAATATTATCAACAGCAGTGTTTAGTTACCATGAATCCTAGAAGGTTAATAAACTAAATACAGTAGTCACATTTTTGCCCTTCCCTGCACATAGTTCCTCCAATGCAACCAGGAATTCTTTTCCACCAATGGTTTTTTGGGATGGGGGGAGGAGTGAGAGGAGTGGATTTTGTGTGTCTGTTTCCCATCATGAGACTCTCTGGTTTACTGGGACAGCAGCCCAGGTATGTAATGGTAGAATCATCCAGAATGTGGGAGATCTTTTTGGCACCCTATGTTATTGCTCTCTTTTTACATCTGGTTGGTTCTTTCTCCATTATTTCTAACCACATTTTGGTTAGGGTTGCATCTACAATGGTTGAGTGTGTTATCTCTTGGTTCTCATTTCTGCCAGCTGTTAAAGTGTTTGGTGCCTGTGGGGGCAGAAACAGGTGCCAGGAGGAAATGAGAAGGGATTAGGACTGAGCATGTGTTTTTTGCATTTATTCTTTCCATAGGTTTATAGAAAGGGGACTGAATTTATGTTTATTCTGTTAAGCAGCAGTTGGATATAGACATTATTAAAACTTGGAGGGTTTTGTGCTCTATGTAGATGCCTTATTACTTAGTGCATGGGCTTCAGAAATGTAATGCCTCAAATGTGAACAGGCTTGTTTTGAATACAGAGTGGGGCAAAAGTAGGCTTACAGTAGTTCCTATAGAAAATAATACAATAGTTAATAAGTAATAATACAATAATAAACTCTCTGTTAACATACTTACAACTGTAAACCTACTTTAGGCCCATCCTCTTCATAGACCACCTATGGGGTAATGGACAGGATTGGGAATAGGAGCTGAGTTCACGGTTTGGCCTTACAGTGAGTATACTGGCTCTGTGACACTTGGCAAGGCACATTAACCTTGCTGAACTGCTTCCTCATTGGAACACTTGTCCATGTACCTCACAGGCTTGTTGCTGGGAGAGCCAACGAGATTTTTGATATGAAAGCACTCCATAAACTGCATACTTCTACACAAATGCTTAATGTATTTTTAAACATTTGGAAGTAACCAATCTGGAGACATCGGGCCTGCTAACAGCCTTCCTAGCTGACTCAGAAATAAATGAATCAATGAATTCTGTACTTTGCCTCTATTGTGTGTGTGTTTACATTTTTTTCTCATCCCATGTATTTATTATTTTTTATTTATTTTTTTTAATTTAATAAATCTTTATTGTTCGGATTATTACAATTGTCCTCTTTTTTCTCCCCGTAGCTCCCCTTCACCCGGTTCCCACCCCACCCTCTACGCTTACCTGCCCCCCACTGTCCTCATCCATAGGTGTACGATTTTTGTCCAGTCTCTTCCCGCACCCCCTACACCCCTTTCCCCCAAGAATTGTCAGTCCACTCCCTTTCTATGCCCCTGATTCTATTATATTCACCAGTTTATTCTGTTCAACAGATTTTTTTATTCACTTGATTTTTAGATTCACTTGTTGATAGATATGTATTTGTTGTTCATAATTTTTATCTTTACCTTCTTCTTCCTCTTCTTAAAGAATACCTTTCAGCATTTCATATAATACTGGTTTGGTGTTGATGAACTCCTTTAGCTTTTGTTATCTGTGAAGCTCTTTATCTGACCTTCAATTCTGAATGATAGCTTTGCTGGGTAGAGTAATCTTGGTTGTAGGTTCTTGCTGTTCATCACTTTGAATATTTCTTGCCACTCCCTTCTGGCCTGCATAGTTTCTGTTGAGAAATCAGCTGACTATCGTATGGGTGCTCCCTTGTAGGTAATTAACTGTTTTTCTCTTGCTGCTTTTAATATTCTCTCTTTGTCTTTTGCTCTTGGCATTTTAATTATGATGTGTCTTGGTGTGGTCCTCTTTGGATTCCTTTTGTTTGGGGTTCTGTGCACTTCCTGGATTTGTAAGTCTATTTCTTTCACCAGGTAGGGGAAGTTTTCAGTCATTATTTCTTCAAATAGGTTTTCAATATCTTGCTCTCTCTCTTTTTCTGGCACCCCCACAATTTGGATGTTGGTACGCTTGAAGTTGTCCCAGAGGCTCCTTACACTATCTTCAAATTTTTGGATTCTTTTTTCTTTTTGCTTTTCCGGTTGAGTGTTTTTTACTTCTTTGTATTTCAAATCTTTGTGACTTGATTCTTGCGTTCCTCTAGTCTGCTGTTAGGTCTCTGTATAATATTTTTTATTTCAGTCAGTGTATGCTTGATTTCTAGTTGGTCCTTTTTCATATCCTCAAGGGTCTCGCTAAATTTATTGGTCTTTTCTAGGAAATTATTGAAAAACCTTATAACCGTGGTTTTGAACCCTATATCCAGTCGTTTGCTTTCCTCCATTTCTTTCATTTGTGATCTGTTTCTTTTTCTCCGCATTTTCGCTGCTTCCCTGAGTTGGTACAGTAGCTTTGTGTGCTAGGTTTCCTATAGGGCCCAGTGGCTCAGCCTCCCCAGTTACCTGAGGTGGACACTCTTGGTGAACCCCTTTGTGGACTGTGTGTACAGCCTTGTTTTAATTAAGTCTTGATTGTTGCTGGTATCACTGGGAGGAATTGACCTCCAGGCCAATTGGCTGTGAGGATCAGCTGTGTCTACGCTGGGAAAACTTCTGTGCTGGAGACACACTTATGGGACAAGACTTGCAAAATTGCAAAAGTCTCTGTGCTCAGCTTGGATGGGGCAGAGTCTCAGGGCAGAGCAGCCAGCCTTGGCTTCCTGTCAGCCCTGCCCTATGAGGCCCCTGGCTCTCAGTGTCCCTCGGTAATCGCTGCAAACACCTCTGAGAGAGCTGCCCTTGAGTTTCGCCCGCTGCCAGACAGTCCAATTTCTCCCCGAATGAATCTGGGTTCCCAGTAACTCACCCGGAACTGGAGTTCAGCACAGTTGGGAGCTTCCATCTCCCTCCTGCTTTAGAGAGGCAACCACGCACTCAGCCGCCTGTGCACTCAGCTGCCTGTTCTGTCTGCGTGTGTGTGCCTCCAGACCTCTGCCTCCGCAGCTCCCCTGAGTCTCAATGTGCTTTCTCTTTTCCTGACAGTCCAGTTTCTCCCTGAATGAATCTGGGTTCCCAGAAACTCACCCGGAACTGGAGTTCAGCGCAGTCGGGAGCTTCTGTCTCCTTTCCGCTTTAGAAAGCCAGCCGCACACTCAGCCGCCTGTGCATTCAACTGCCCATCCTCTCCACAGGCTCGTGCGTCTCTGTATCTCAGCCTTTTGCAGCTCCTCTGAGTCTCAATGTGCTTTTCTCTTTCCTTCTAGTTGTAGAATTTCCACTCAGCCAGCTTTCCTGTGGTTCTGGATGGTGTCCGTTTTGTCTTTTAGTTGTAGTTTTGATATTGTTGAGGCAGCAGTTTAGGTGTTTACCTATGCCGCCATCTTGGTTTCTTCTGTGTGTTTACATTTATAAAAATTGATTTTTAGAGAGAGAGGAAAGGAGAGGGGGAGAGAGAAAGAAACATTGATTGGTTGTTTCCAATACTAGCCCCAATGGGATGGAACCCACAACTTGGGTATGTGCTTGACTGGGAATGAACCAGTGACCCGTCGGTGCATGGGACAATGCTCATCCAACAGAGCCACGCTGACCAGGGCTATACTTTGCCTCTTAATTAACCAAATGAATGGCAAGATACTCTAAAATGCATTTTGGGATATAGAACAAGGCTTTAAAGATTAGAAGGTGATGTAATCACTTCCCACCCTTAAACTCTGTTTGTTTTTTTTTCCTTTATTGATTTCAGAGAGAGAGAGAGAGAGAGAGAGAGAGAGAAATATTGATTTGTTGTTCCACTTATTTATGCACTCTTTGGTTGAATCTTGTATGTGCCCTGACTGGGGATTGAACTCACAAGTTGGCATATCAGGACGACCTCTAACCAACTGAGCTACCTAGCTAGCTCCCCTCTGTTCGTTGTTGAATCTCTTCTGTATTATTCAACACTTAACTTGCATACTTGTCAGGGGAAGCGGGGGTGAATTAGAAAGTGAGAATTAAGTTTAGAGTGGCACTGAGTCTGCACAGAGATGTTTAAACTGGACCCTGGAGCAATAGTCCTTGATATTGAAAATCTGATCATGATCCCTTCAGTGGCTCTCAGGGTCAAGTCTAAATCAACTTTTATTGTCAGCACAGCGTAAAAAGCCCTTCTAGACCTATCTTGAGCCTATCATGTCACCCATTTCAGTTCAGCTGAGCACAGGCTATTAATCTTTTCATATCCTGGTTCCTCAACTTGCTCACTGAACAGATTACCTGAAGAGCCTTTCCCCAGTTAGGCAGAGCCAAGCCCCCTTTCTTTGTTGACCTGATTCCTCACATCTACCTCTAGGTGCTGGAATTATTGTTTACATTCACTTACCTTATTAACCCCTCAAGAATAGGGGCTCAATTTTATAAGTCGTCGCAGTTGAGGAATATTTGTTGAATTACAGAATATTTAAAAAACTAGTGGTGCAAGAGGATTACTGTGGAGAAGAAAAAGATGAGCTTAACTAATGAGTTTTTATTTATTTATTTATTTATTTAATTGATTTTTTTACAGAGAGGAAGGGAGAGGGATAGAGAGTTAGAAACATCGATGAGAGAGAAACATCGATCAGCTGCCTCCTGCATACCTCCTACTGGAGATGTGCCTGCAACCAAGGTACATGCCCTTGACCGGAATCAAACCTGGGACCCCTGAGTCCACAGGCCGACGCTCTTATCTGCTGAGCCAAACCGGTCAGGGCGAGTTTTTTTTTTTTTTTAATTTATTTGGGAGGTTAAGAAGGGAGGGAAAGAGAGAGAAAAACGTGTTTGTACTTGAATGGAGCCCACCACCTTTTGGTGTTCAGGATGACCTCCAACCTACTGAGGCACGCAGCCCAGGGCTTAACTAATCAGTTTTATAGCTGAGAAAACCTGAGGTGTCTAGCACTGACTGTTAGGTGACCTGCCTGGGGTTGCATGTTTTATCAGTGACATACCAGGACATGAAGTCCAGCCCCGGGTACAGTAGAGGGGGCTATGGACATCTCTTTCGGAGATGTTTCTGCCAGGCGTATTCTCCATAACTGCAGTAATTGGTTCATTTTCACAGAAAAGTAAAAAGCTACATGTGATCCTTATACCTAATTAGGCCAATTCATTTTTTTTCCCTTTTGCAAAAATTTTTATTTATTTACTAGAGGCCCAGTGCATGGATTTGTGCACTGGTGTGCATTGGTACTCTAGTATGCATATAAGATCTTTGGTTAATCTCTTCCCGCCCTCCCCCCTCCCCCCTCCCCCCTCCCCCCTCCCCTCTCCCCTCTTCCCTCTGAGCTTCATCAGCCTGTTCCATGTTTCCATGCTTTCACAGGTCTGCCCCCGGGTGGTCAGTGGACATCATAGCTACTGGTCGAATGGTTGAACAGTCACTTAGGCTTTTATATATAGAGATAGATAAGGAATCGTTCAAATCAGGCAGCTTACACAAAGATAGAAAACCATGTTAATTGCACACCAACATTCTTGTACTTGTAGAAACATAGTTTATTTATATATATGGGTTTCTACTCAAGTGCTTTTTCTGTTGTGTGCTTTTTGCATTTATATTTTAGTTATTAAAACATGATTCTGCACCTGACTCTGTACCTGACAGTTTTCCTTGCCTTGTCTGTTTTTGTTGGCCTTTTCACAGTTTGGGGGCTGTTGTATAAAATCACCTGTGCAGTATGCTTTACCTATGTCTTTTGACACTTAATCCCAATTTACTCCAAGTGGAATTACTGACTCAAAAGTGCCTGTGTTTATGTTCAGAACCCTCTTACCACATTGCTTTCTTGGAGAAAGGCTGTACTAATTTATGGCCCCACAGATAGCGTAGTGTGTGTGAAGCCAGAGGATTTGTTTTGTTTGTTTGCTTTTAAAAACCAATACTAAAACACTTGTAATGAGTTGTAAAGATGTCAGTTGAGTTTTATTTTAGTTTCTGTTTTCTTTCCTTGTCCTCTCAGATTATTGGAACTAAATGAGATAAGATATGTGAAAGCACTTTGTAAAGAAAATTGCCTTAAGCACACAATGTATTATTAGTCAGAATGATTGTAGTAGCAAAGGGAAGAAGAGAGTCTGTATAATTGTACAATTACATATTTTATATTTATGGGATAATTTTTTTGTGTGGGCATAACATACTTTAAGGTGACACAGACTCTCATATGTGATTTTGGCCTCCTTTGTGAGGGATGGGGTTTGTATGATTACAAAGGTTTTATTTGGCTCTGGCTTGGAAGACCATTAAATTAAATACCTCAGGTATATTCTGGTTGTTTGTTTTATATACTTATATATACCACACTGCATTCCAAAAAGGAATTAAGGTCATAATGAGCAGTCATCCTTGGAGCAAATAATTTTTGCTTTGATCTGACTTAAGTTCACTTTCTAAATCCAAAAAGTGACAACCAGATTAAAATATGGGCAGTGAGCAGTTGTCCTTCTCAACCCAGCAGTGTTTGGGCTGAGTAGCTTTTTGTTTTTAGCTTTGAAAACTTGACCTAAAACTTAAATTAAAGGCAAGTTTTGTTAGGTAGTATTGGTATTGACATTCTGACAGAATTTTAATCTGAAAGAATTTTAAAGATGCATGAAAGTAATCCCCAGTGATGATGACATACTCAAGTGACAGAGATCAAATTTCTGTTTGAATGCCAATACAGTTTATTACTTTTTTCCACAGTGTAAGGGGCCATGAAGGATTTGGATTTAATAATGAAGTTCTTTATTTAGTGGGGGCGATTGATAGATGTTACAGCATGAGTCAGCTTTCTGTGTCTTAAAATGTTTTCAAATACTCATTCTGTATCATAATCCTCAAAACTATGTTAGAATTCCAGACCATTGTGGTTTAAACTTAGCTGGAATCTGAAAGGTGGCTAACAGAGTGAATGGAAAACTCCTTTAAAATAAAGAACACATTTGGCTTGCCTGATAGTCCCAGAGGCTAGGCTCTGGGCATATCTGAGCTATGGGCCAACGCTCCTGCTCAAGGGGTTGGGGAATACTTCCTTCAGTTCAATTGGACTCCACCCGCCCCCACAGCCCAGCTCAATGTAAACATCATTTAGTCCTGCAGAAATTCCTGCTACCACTAGGACTTCAAAGTTTCATGTTTTACCAAGTCCTTGTCCAGATGAGAAGCACCCTCTGTTGTACTTGTGATAAATCAGAACTCTAATGATGCTATTAAAGTGGGTTTTCTTATGATCCTGGTAAGCTGAAAAGCATGGGAGTTGGGGAGGATGGGTCTGATTTGGAAATACCTGAAGCTAAAAAGTGGTGTGTTTTTCTCTTCCTTTTAATTCTGCTCTCTGCACCAAATGAGTGATGTGATTGCTACCCCAACACTGACACGGCCTAAAATGAAACACATTTTCTACTAAACTGGCCTTTTTTCCTTTCCTCCTTCTATGCGACTTGCTGCAGTTGTCATGTTATTTCTTTCCAGAATTTATTGGAGCAATAGGCAAAGCCTCTTGGGGGAGTATAAATGAGGATTATAAAGAACAGTCAGTTTACCTAGTAAGGACATTATTTTTGACTTGCAAAAGCTTTTACAGTCAAACATTGTTTGCTTGCAGTTGTTTAATACAAACGAAGACCAATATGTTTAATACAAACATATTGTAAGAGGAATTCTTTTTTGTATATAGAGATCATCTCAGTAAAGAACAGAATACCTTGCCCAGGCATAACTGCTTCTTTCTCTGGACAGACATTAGGTATAGGCCTGGGATGGTACTTCATGGTCACTTTGTTTTCTCCCATTAACAGCAAATAATCCTCTCTGCTGGGTGTTAAAGATTTTTTTAAAAAACTCCTTACCCAAGGATATTTTTTCCATTTATTTTATTATTATATATATTTTTTGAGAGTGGAAGGGAAGTTGGAAGGTAGAGAGAGAGAGAGAGAGACAGAGAGACAGAGAGAAAGAAACATTCACATAAGAGACACATCCCACAATTGCCCCAATCAGAGTCTGGGATCTAACTGCAACCGTGGTACATGCCCTTCACTGGGATTGAACCCTCAGCTGTTTGATCTGTGGACTGATGCTCTAGCCACTGAGCAACTGGCCAGGGCAAACAATTTTTAAAGGTGTTAAGTAATACCTTAAAAAAGGTGATAAGCTTGCCTTTGGAGTTTTCTCTTAACTGCTTTCTGCCCAATTTATGAATTCAAAGATAGATTTAAAACTAAGAGACTTGTCTGAGTTGATGGTGACACTGAATAAATATGTTTAAATGGTTGATTCTCACTCACTTAAAGCCCACACTATAGCTTTAGGGAAATAGGAAGGCCAAAGTTGCAGTTTTTATTTTTTGGGAAATTAAAGTTCCGCCTCATGGCATGGCACTTTACAGTCTAACTAGCAGTATATATATTCTTAGTATATATCCTTTCTGCTGTATCTTTAGCAAAGTGTCAGTCCTTTTAGCCTTTTTTTTTTTAAAAAAAAAACACAAAACCTCTTCTTATATATCCAACTTATTCCAGTTCTTTCGGAAATTCATCTATTTTTCTTTGCGTGTTTCAGTGGTAGTTCAAGATAAAAGGCAATTTAGGCACCTGTCTTTCCCTGAGTGACTTTGGATGCAAATACATTTTTTTCCCTCTTAACAATTCAGTGGTTTTTAGTATATTTAAGTTGTGCAACCATCGTCACCATTCATTTTAGAACATTTTCATCACCTGAAAAAGAAACTCCACACCCGTTGGCAGTCACTTGTCATTTCATCCCAGTTCCCCCAGTCTCTGGTAACCACTAATTTACTTTCTGCTCTATGAATTTGCCTTTATTAGACACTTCATATAAATTGAATTATACAGTAGGTAGCTTTTTTGTGACTAGCTTCTTTCACTTAGCATAATATTTTCAAGGTTTGTTTATGTTGTATCACATATCAGTATTTCATTCCTTTTTAGGGCCGAGTAATATTTTATTGTATGGACATACCACATTTTGCTTATCTATCCATTTGCTGATAGACATGTGGGTTTGTTTCTGCCTTTTGGCTGTTAATGAATAATGCTGCTATGAGTATTTATGTATACGTTTTTGTGAGGTTGATGTTTGCCCTACTCTAAAATACCCTGAATTAGAAAATTGTGCACATGCATTATTACTAAATTTATTTTCCGCTGTTTTACTAACCTGTTACTCTCAGCTTTTGTTTTTGAGCCTCCTCTGTTCTGTTCAGCAGTGCCATCATATTGAACCCTCTGCTTCTAGGCAGTTGCCTTGCCTTTAAGGGGCAGATTCTCATTTTCCTCCCTGCCTGACTGGCTCTCTTCACTATGTGTGTGGGTCCCCAAGAGTGGTCTTATTTCTTCTGTTCTTTTACACACTGTAAACACTGTTTCCACACATTTATGCTAGAACCAGATGCTCCATTTGCTTAAGTGTGAAAAAAAGGTGGGACTTCGAATTTCATCATGGGGTGAGTTACTTTTTGTTGGGACTCAGGTGTTTTTGGCTGTAGTTGTGGGTCTTCAGATGCATCTTCGCACAGCATTTACCACATAGTTTTGGGAGAGGTAGAGTTTAAAATGCTTGCTCCTCTGGAGTGCAGAGAAGGACGAGGAACTGTGTTCCTGCTTCAGTTTTTTTACTTATGGTTAGCTACGTTGTCATTCTTCGGCAAAGCACTATGGGTAATGGAACTATCTACCTAGAAATTTTCTTGCTCCCTCCAAACCTGCTTTACTTAAATGAAAATATACTTAAAAATAAAAAAAGGCCATTCCTAGTGAATTCTTTTAAGAATGGAGGAGGGATGGTGCCATGTTTTCTTTCCTTTTTCTTTTTTAAGTAAGTTAGACTATCAATGTTTGGTATTTTGGTTGGTATTATTGCTTTTTAAAAATAAAAAGATTTTATTGGTTTTTACAGAGAGGAAGGGAGAGGGATAGAGAGTTAGATACATCAATGAGAGAAAAACATCCATCAGCTGCCTCCTGCATGCCCTCAACTGGGGATCAAGCCCACAACCAAGGTACATGCCCTTTACTGGAATCGAACCCGGGACCCTTCAGTCCACAGGCTGGTGCTCTGTCCATTGAGCTAAACCAGTTAGGGACCATGTTTTCTTTTGATTTTTCTGGTTTTTACCAGATTTATTTTCCCAAGTTGGTGTGAAATTGTTGATGAGATTGGCCTCTTATTTGAGTCATGCACTTTTTGCTCATTTTTAGGTGTTCAGGGAAAGTATGAGGCAATAGAGTCTGGGTGTTGAAAAACTCACGTGGCCTGAGGGTGTCCCAAAGCATTTAGAGAAGTGGGGAGTGCATGCTCTACATTTCTGGGAGGAATGAGCATTTGGTATGGATGTCCGGGCCTTTTCTTGAGGTTCCTGGTGTGTCTGTCAGCATTTGGAATCTTATTTATTACAGAGTGCTCTCAAGTTCAGTGTAAAAAAAAGTCCTTCCCAATGATATTAATTGTGCTTTGTCACACTCCAGTTTTTCAAGTACAGCATTCTGTTCCAAATTGACTCTTGTGCTTAGGTCATGGATTTGGCTTACCTAATGGGGACTTATATTCCATATTTTTTCTGTAGTGGTCAAATAATCAGGAAGTTTCAAGGTTATATACCTTCTTCAATTTGGAAGGTAGATATGAGTGAGTGTGTATGTGTGCATGTGTGTATGAATAAGAAGGAATTACTGTTTTAAACTTTGCATTGTTTAACTGGAAATCTGTCCTGCCAAGCTGCCTTTGTGTGGTGTACCTATAACCTGTACAAATACTTGTGCTTTTTTAAAAGCAAGTGCCATATCCCTCCTACTAAAATTGCTTATTAGAGCTAATTTTAAAAATTGAGTTAGAACTGCCCTATAATGTAATGCAGAATATTTCCCAATAATGCCTAGGTTAACAATGATAGTCTTGCTGTATTGTGCAAAAAAGGCTTCTGTTCAGACCCAGCTGGGTTTCAGGCTTAATTCATTGCTCTATGGTGGGATCACCACAGCTGCTGTGGGGCCTTTACAAATGCAAAAAAGCTGTCAGTGTTTGTTTCATCAGCTGCATAAGTGATGAGGCCAAGTTGAGGAATCCATTCCAGTGCGCATTGTGCAGGCTATAGCCATTATTGTTTACAGAATTAGTGTGTTAGAGCTTTAAAATAGTTGGCACATCGACTGTCCTTTAAAAGCACAAGACTAAGGAACAGGACCAGTTGGTTGTTCTTATAATGTTGGCTGAATGCAGCCAGTCCTTGTCTTTAACAGTCACTGATCCAGTCTGTGTTGTGGGACTGACCCCCTTTTGGACAAGGTGGGGGCTCTGAATTCTTGTCTCTTTAGTTCTGCATCTCAAATGTACGTTTGCATTCATTCTATTAGTAAGTTTTTTAGAGTTCCATAATTGTAATTGAATTTTAAAGCCTTAATCATCCTCCCTGCTCCAAATAAATATGGAATTGTCAGCTGGGACTCCAGATAGCTGTACACTTACATTCTGGATTCAGTGCTGTGGGATTTATTTTGTAAAGTGATACTGCTTTGGGAATTGCCTTCATTTCTACCCATGGATACAGACAGACCCACTGGACAGGTCACTTTCCAATCAATTAGTGGGTGTCCCTGCAGGGCCCATCAGTGGCTGTTGACCTGGGATAGCCATGGCAGCATGTCCATTCTCTTTTGGGCTGGACACTCAGGTGTTTGGGACCTGTATCCATGGTCTTTCACTGGATAGTGTGGAATTGTCCCAGCCCTCCTTTTGTTTTAATGTGATTTATTTCCAGCCCCCTTCTCAGCTTCAGGGGTCTTTATGAAAGTCATGCTTCATTGAAGCTGGAGGGCACTGATTAGAGGCCAGTGTGTATAGTTTTTTGTTTTTGTTTTTGATCAAACAGTGTTTATTGAATGTAAAGTAACCCCAGCCCCATGGGGAAGAAAGTTCCAGGGAGAACAGAATAATACAGATTAAATACCTACCTGTGCATTCACTCCCTTGCATACACACACAACACACACACACCTCACATACATATTCAAACTCTAACAGTGACAAATCAAACACCTGCTTCCTCCAGCCTAAGTGATAGCTGTTAGCAGGTAGTTCAGAGGTGGGGCTCCAGAATGGGTTTTAATAGCAGCTGCCTGTCCCTCCCTGCCCTGCCCTGCCCTGCCCCAGAGAGCTGGGGTGCCTAGGAGGTAGGTGGCAACTCTTCCCCACTCTGCCACAGATGCTTCTTGGCTCAGATCTCATTCATAGCCTCTTCAGTGGAGCATGTGTCCCTCTTGTTGGCCACAGGCACACAGCCATAGGTCTTGTTGGCCTGTAGCATATGGGCTGCATCCTTGGCTGCCCCCTTGCCGATAAGGTGGCTGTACTTGTCCTTGTAGTCTCACCACCACGGGTCCCTGCTGAGATGCCTCCTCCTCCTGCGGCTGGGCCAGCTCCTCCAGCTTCCGTTTATCCTCGTCCTCCTGGGGGTCCCACTCCTCTCCACTACGGTAGGAGTCTAGCTCTTCATCTGAGGGTGCAAACTCCTTTTTGAAGATTATGACATAGCGACATTCATCATCTTCCCTGAAGGAGATGGATGTCAGGTCAGCCACTTCCACCACATTGTGTAGTATGCTTCTATCTTGTTCATTGTCTGACACTTTTTCTTGATCTGCCCACTGTCTTGGATGAAATTGGACACCTCTTTCTCCATCTTTTTACAAAACTCCACTTTCTGTTGTTTCTCTTGCTCCTGTAGTTTCTTCAGGTAGGCAGCCTGCTCTGGGGTCCTGCGCCCGGTCTCCTGGTCACTGAGGCTGGGTTGCTTTTCCATGGAGCTCAGGATGGAGCCCAGTAGGTCCCCCATCTGGGGAGTGACAGAAACAGGCTGTAAAGGTTTTAAAAGTGGAGCTTGTCAGGTCTCTGAGCCAACGGGATAAATAATGGTGTTTCCTTCCTCCCAGCTGGAAAAGTCCCAGAGTGCTCTCCCATGTTCATGAAAAAACATGACACAAGGTGCAGGTTCTCCAAATTATAGGTCAGTACTGATTAGATTTATCTTAAATATCTGCCACATATACTCTTCTTAATTCCTTTATGTCTCCATGTTTCACCCTACAAAGCATCTGGAACCCAAGAGGACAGACAAATCGGTCTAGTGGATCCCATGTGGTATTTGTGCTGACTAAGCAGAATTTGGGGATCCTTCTGCATCTCTTTTAAAGAGTTCGTTTGAGGGGAAAGAATGGTCTCTTGACAAGTATATTTTAATTCTTACTTACAGTGAACTTCCAACAGAGAACAAATACAAATATCAGTTTAGACTTTTTACTTCTTGACACCATCCCATTACCATCACACACACTCACCCTGGAATAGTAGCCATAAACAGGGATAGCAGAGAGC
Organism: Corynorhinus townsendii; assembly: GCA_026230045.1. Classification (NCBI taxonomy): domain Eukaryota; kingdom Metazoa; phylum Chordata; class Mammalia; order Chiroptera; family Vespertilionidae; genus Corynorhinus; species Corynorhinus townsendii. The sequence continues at coordinate 139,472,176 of JAPDVU010000002.1, forward strand.
GAGCTTCATATCCCCTCCCCCTGGGGGAAGGACTAATTTGCAGGGCCTTATAAGGAAATAGCAGTTTCATGGTCATTGTTCCCCACCTAGTAGTGCTTGGTTGCGCTTCAGGAAACCCCATTGCCCAACCTACTTCTGGCTAGGGTGTTGTATATTTTGAGCTTTAGGAATCTTTTATCAAAGCCGCTTCTGCTTTTATTGAGTTATCTTGAAGCAAAAATGTGTTCTTAATTTTAGTTTGTTTGAAAACACTGTATTCTCAGTGTTTTAAAACGGTTTTGTGAATACATACTCAGGCAAGTATGTGTGGGCATGCGCGTGGTCTGTGTGTGGGTGTGTTTGTGTGTGTTCATTCATGTGAACATCACTTCATGACCCCCAGAGACTTACTGTTGTAACTAAGGACTTACCAATCTAAATAATGACGGCAACTGGCCACTGAATGTCCACCCTGCCACTTCCCAGCTGAGTGCCTGGAAGATCACTGAGCCTCATCTAAAGGTAGCCTCAGTGTTCTCCACTGTATAATGGGATGTAGGTGCCCCACTGAGCAAAGAGGAGGTATTTAATAAGTGTTCCCCCTACATGATAGGCATTCCCTTCCACCTGCATATATCAGTGTCTCTTTTCTTAAGCTGCTTTGAGGGAGAGTTTGGAATAATACAGGCACATTACAAATTGCTGGATGGAAAACTATTAATCAAGTTGTTTTCCTTTGACTGTAAGGAGACATGGTGAGCTGAACACTGAACATAAAAAATGTGTCCAGACAGAGAGCCTGAGCTTTCAGGAGTATCATTCCTGACCTCCGTGTCCTCCCCCCACTAACAAAACAAAACAGAACACAAACGGGGGTGGGGGGGGAGCAGCTCACTAGCATTCCATGTAGAACCAACTGCCTTTTCCCACATAGACATAGAAGTGGTAGGCTTAGAAATCTGCTTGAAGGGAAGCAAAAGGCCTGGGGATTCCAGCAACTGGGAGAGGAGCGCCTGAATCATAACCAACTGTAAGTGTGTCAATTGTGAAATAGTCCAGGTAGAACATTGTTCTTAGAATCAGGTTTCAAATGATAGTAAAATGGAAACAGACTTGGAATACTCTGAGAGTGGAGCACACTGGTTCTGGTGAGCCCATGCTGTTGAAATTCTTTGTGGGAGGACATTTCATTGGCTCTCCTGTCTTCAAAAGTCTGCTATGATGTAGGAAGGAGATTTTATTCTGGTCTCATTACTGAGGATCGTAGAGGGTCTTCCGGCTGTTAGTCTATCATATTTCTTTGTTATTGTATAATCATCTAGATATGGGATAGGACTGGTATTGGGCTGTGTGCGTGCTCATCCCTGGAGGGCTATGTATTATACCTACATTCCTGAGGATGATGTTGTGTTACTTGGGGCCCAGGGAATAAGCTCTATTCATCGGAGGATTCAGGAGGAGGAAAGTTGGTTCCATGGAGCGCACATTGACATAGCCTTCCAGAATGCTAGTGAGTCAGGACTTAACGCCAGAGTTGTAGAGGGAATCAGTCATTTATACTTTCTGGACATAGTATGGTTATGGCCTTCTCCTCTCCCCGCATCTCTTGGTGGCCAGAGTGGGTGGATGGTGGGTGATAATGAAACCTTTGCTCCTAACTGCCTACCTGCTTACTGGAAATTCTGATAAGGGGTGGTGACCACCAGTTTTTTCCTTCTTTGCAAAGCCTATTACCATAACCAGTACAGAAATTTAAATAGTTTCTCCAAACCCTCTCAGATGGTGCATTTGACCTGAATTAGCTTTTCATAATGGCATAGCTAGATTTTCCCACATAAGAGCTTTAACAACATAACCAAAAAGCTCGTTTTTGAGCTTTTGCTATTGTTGACAATGGTTATCTTGCTGCTGCTAATAGAAACTAAAAAATTCATTTGCCAAAATAATTGTCATTTCCTTCTTAGAAGTGCAGCTTAAGTTCAGGACTTCATTTAGTTTGAGGAAAATGGTTGGTACCTCCCTGTTAAGCTTCTTTCCATTATCCAGTTGTGACAGAATGACTGTTGGGGAGGCCTGGGGAGATGGGAGTAAAATAAAGGAACAGCTAAGTAGTTCTACAGAATATGCACCTCTATCTGGAAGCCGGTATGGAAAGGACGATGGCTTTAGAAAGGGGGTAGAGTGGGAGGGGGTAGCAATCGTTGAAGCATGACAGCCTCCAAAAGCTCCTGGGACTTAAAAACAAAAAAGGGAGCTTTTTGCAGATCTTTCCCTTGCATGTCTTCCTCCCCTCCATCCATTCTCCCTTGCTGTTTTGTAAATCTCCCAGTTGGAAATTTTTAACATGGGAGAGCTTCTTCCTGTGCTTCAGTTGGCAGGATGCTCAAACACAGCTGCAAAGAATTTGCTTCCCCTTTTCACAGCATCTCTCATTTAAAAGCATTAGTGGGACTACAAAACAAAATTAAAACTTGAGGATTTTTCAGAAGTGGACGCCAAGTTTAATTAAAGTCGAGGAAGTTCAGGGCTATAACTCTTTTGTCAAATCTTTTAAAGTCAAGGCATGTGCCAGTGGCAGGCAAGGTGGAAAGTGCCAGCAGCTGTTCCTGGTGAGGAAATTTAAGGCTCCTTGTCTGGTTTGTTCTTGGGAATATCCTAGAGTTTATCAAAACATGCGCTTAGTCAACATCTCTTGGTGGCCTCAAAATGGTTGCCACTTTGTTAGTTGGTTGCTTCCTTGTTGAAGGAGAAAAGTCCTTATAATTAGCTTTCTGTTTCCTTCCAACCCAATCTGAATGCCCCACACTCAGTGCTCCACCCCCAACTCCTGACCAAGCCACTGGGCTATAAAACTTCTTATCTAAAAAGTGCAGGTTCTGCCCTGATAACTGACTTCTTACATTGGCATTTTAAAATTTTAATGCACTTTGGAGATACCCCCTGAACATTTGGATGATTAACTGGTTTCTTGTTATTGAATGTTCACAGAAATCTGCTCTGGCTCTATAGGAAAATGCTCTCTTGTTCAGGCAGCATTTATGTACATCTGGAGTGTTTCCACTGATGAATAGACCAGTGTCCGGTCTGGGTCCAGAAGTGAACTGTTGTCACTTCAGACCTGGATTGTCAGCAGAAAGGGTGCTTATGTGATTTACCTCACAGATTGAAGTTAGGTATAGTTAATATTCTGTGACATGACCTTAAATTGAGTTTTGCAAGGAGATTGATTTAGCTTCATCACAACCTTTTCATTTTTTTCCTGAGAAATTATATAGAAATGTGTGCTTGTGTAGTTTTGTTTTTGTTTTTTAACACAAGGAATATTTAAAAGGGAATGTACTAATTCCTTAGTACTTCTATAGATACAGCACTTCTCTCTTCGAACATTCCTTGGGATGTTGGGGATTTGTGTATTTGGTCCTAATCATTTGTTAGGTAGTCTGAACATCTCCTTTTATTTCATAGGAATTGATATTTTAAGAAGCTGAATGATTTTAAATCCTGTCAGGCTAATAGGTAGTAGAGCTAGAACTTGAAAGGTACCTTTGGACTTGATAGTGACTGTTATAGAGGCATTGGGTTCTGATTTGGGTTTTTGCTCTGCATGTAACTTACTTTGCCTTTCCACAGTTTTCTTTAGTTGTGAAGTTGTAGTGTATGATTGGAACATGATTTTTGTTTTCTTAGACTTTCCTTTTTTTGCAGCCTGACTTCTCTTTTACTTTATTCAGTTTTAATTCCACACATATATATTATCTACTTTGTATATATGGTCAATTATCTATACTACTAATAGAGGAATATGCAAATTATCTGGGACACCGTCACATAACCACTGTTCAGCAGGCTGCATCCTTGCCTCTGCTCAGGCCGCTGTGAGGCCCGGGGTAGGTAGGATAGGATACGATAGGAGGGGATAAGAAGGGAGAGGGAGAGGAAGGCAGGCCTGCATGTAGACAGGCTGAGAGGAGAAACAGAAATGCAGAAAGGGAACAAGAAAAAGATGCAGGAATGGAAAAGGGAAGGAAATGTGGGGCTGCACATGGGAGGGGGTGGTGACCGCGGGGGGCGGGGGGAGGAGAGGGTGAAGCATTTTTGTTGGCTGGTGAAGGCCGGGGCGCAGGAATGCAGGCGGCACAGAGCGGGGAGCCCCGCCTAGATGGGGGAGGAAGGTGGTGGCCCCAGGCTTGGGCTGTTGGGATGGAGGGGTGGACGGTCCAAGGCCTTCTGGGCGGAAGTGCTCCTGCTCCATGGCAGCAGTGCCTGGGCTGTGTGGGCCTTGGCCGCCCTCGATGGGCTGGGCGCCCTGCGCTAGAAGGGGAGGCACAGCTTAGCTGGGTCGGAGTCGGACACTAAGGAGGGTACTGCTTTTATCCCCAAGGGCTGGACCCCAAAGACACTGGCCAGGGTTAGGTTGGTGGTGCCTTAAGTGTACTTTGTTGACTAGAAGTTGTGGTGTCCCAGGCAGGGAATGGAAGGAGGATGGTGCCGGGGAGGCCAGGGAAGGGGGGGCAGCAAAGGCCTGGCTGGGGCTGGGCCCTGGGCTGGGGGTTAACACCCCCCCGAACGGAAGCTTTAATATCAAAGTGCGCTCAGGTGGGGCTGGAAGCAGGTCCCAGAGAGGAAAGGGGAAAGTTTAAAAGAGAAATCAGTGAACATGGCGGGGGGCAGAGGCAGGTAATAATAGGGAAGGAGAGTGGGAGGCAGGGTTCAGGCTCACAAGGGATAGGTGAATGGGGGGGGGGTAGGGTTGGTGGAGTAAGAAGGAGACAGACATGGGGAATGAAGGGAGAGAAGGGAGGAGGTAGGGAATGTGGGAGAGGGGCTGCAGGAGGTTCAAAGGGAGGGAGGGAAAGAAAGCCGGAAAGAGAAGGATGCTAAAATGGGGTGAGGCCAGGAAAATAGTTAAATAAAAAGAAGAAACAGAATGTGAGAGTGAGGGGAGTTTAAAAGGAGGCGTTAGTAGGAAAATTAAGTACAGGGTGATTTTTAAAAAATGTAGTTGGACATCCCCTGAGGGTTCCTGAATTGTGAAAGGGCACAGGCTTGGCTGTGACCCTCCCTCACACCCTGTGCACGGATTTCGTGCACTGGGCCTCTAGTCTGTATATATGAAAGCCCAGTGACCCTAATGGCAGAATGACCAGTCACTATGACGGGTACTGTGGCTGCCAATTATCCTGATCTGGATCCTGGTTGGCCCCCTCCAACCACCTGGGGCCCTCCCCCTGGCCTGCCTCGCCCCTCCCCCCATAGGCCCTAATTGGGGGGTGGGGTGGGTCCAGCTGGCCAACCTCCTGGGATACTTCCTGCTGGCCTGGCCGGCTGGCCGGCCCCCCAATAGGCCTCAATTGCTGGCCAGGCTGAGGGATCCCACCTGTGCACAAATTAGGTGCCCTGGGCCTCTAGTATGCATATATTTTACTCTAGTGGTGTGGAAGGACATTGGGGAGGGAAATCCAGGATTGAGACCAAATACGAGGGTTTTAGACCAGTGGATAGGAATCACACAGGGATCTTCTCATTCAGCAGTCTGAGGCGGGGCCTGAGATTCTGCATTTTCCCAGGCTCTCTAAGCATCTTCCTGCATCAAGCAAGGGTTTAGGACTAATTTTATTCTTGTGGGTAGTTTGTGCAGTGGTTCTCTCCCTCTTCTCATGTCTTTGTTCCAACCCGAGTAGCGTCATTACCAAAGATCTCCTCTACCAAAAAAATATTTGGAAGTTACCATCTTAGGGGATCCAGCTTTCTGAACCAGCAGAGACTGAAGATCGTGGTAGTCATTCTCCCACAGTTGAATGATGTTTAAAAACAGTGATGGGCCCTTAGCTGGTTTGGCTCAGTAGATAGAGCGTTGGCCTTTGGACCAAAGCAGTGGTTGCCAACCTTCCAGACCTCAGGGACCACCGGTTGGCGACTGCTCCAGAGGTTTCCTTAAACCAGTGGTCGCCACCTTTCGGGTCTCTCAGACCAGCAGTGGTCCGAGGACCATCGGTTGGCTCCTGCTGGACTGAAGGGTCCCAGGTTCGATTCTGGTTAAGGGCAACGTACCTTGGTTGCTGTCTCCTCCCCGGTCTGGGCTCTGGTCGGGGCTCATGCCGGAGGCAACCAATCAATGTTTCTCTCTGTCTTCCCCTCTCTCTTCCATTCTTCCTAAAAATGAATGAAAAAATATCCTTGGGTGAGGATTAAAACAATAAAAAAAGTTAAAAATAAAATAAAAACAGTGATGGGAAGCACTATTTATGACCTATTAATCTTGTGGCTAACGGGTTCCATTCCAATGCTACAGCAGTCCCAGTGACCCGGGATGGACTGATTGGTGGCTCGGTTTCAGGTCTTGGAGACAAGCATGGGGGACGGGGGTGGAGGTGGGGGGATGGGGGAGGGCTTCGGGAGGGCGGAATAACACAACACCAGTGATGGGTTGTAAAACCCAAGCAGTGCTTGAAGAAACCTCTTTTGGCCCAGTGTCTTGAATGCTCCTCTCTGAGGACCATTCACTTCTTATTCTGGAAGGAAGCCTGGTGTTGTTTCCTTACAGACAACTAGTTATAATGCACTGTCTGTATAGTGTTATACATTTCCCCAAACTCTGTCATGTCTCATTTGGTAAACACAGCGCAGTCACAGGAATTTTTGTGTAGAGCCCTTGCTGTCTTGCTGGTTTCTATCCAGAACTCATGTTGAAATGATGAGTTTATGCTTGTATGTCTTTTAAAAAAAGGAAAGTTCTCTATTGGAGTACTTTGATTAAAAACATACCTAAAAATAAATGTTTTATGGACAGTATTTTACCTATTCAGGTTTAACCACAACCCTGTGAAGTGGGCATTTTTTCCCAATTGCAGTTGAGGAAACAAGGCTATTCAAATCTTCTCCCCAGTTGAGATTTGAATCCTAATCCTGTTTCACTTTGAAGGTTTGTGCTGTCTTCCCCATCTTGGCAGGAGTACTGCCTCCAGATTCTGCAGCCAGATTCCTGGGCTTCAATTATGATTCTTGTCATTTACTTGATCTCCTAATTTACTTAATCTCTCTGTGTCTCAGTTTCCTTATCTGTTAAGTGCAGGGGCCTAAGTATAGTATCTGTGCCAAATAATTTGGAATGTCTGGCGCTTCCTGTGCATTTGATTTCTATTGCGATTTTATTGCTACACTATCACTGAATTTATAAACCCAGCTCCCCCTCGGTCTCACCCCCTAGTAATGTTGTGAAAAATTATTCTCCCAAGTGTTAAACAGAATCTTAATGATTTTTCTCTCGGGTTAAAAGGTATGATAGGTTAAGAGACTGCATTTATGTGTTGTTACCAGCATACAAAATAAAACCTATTAAGTGGCTATTTATGGAGAAGGAAGTTGGACTATTCAGAATCGGTGCTTACTGGATTTTGTGGGTTTTTATTTTTTACTTGTTCAGTTTCCGGGGGAGGAGGTGGGGAGGATCCTGCCTAGAAACATTGAAACTTCCTCATATTAAGAGTAACTGCGTGTCCTAGTCTTCCCCACACTGCTGTGCACTGATGCCTTGAGACTATTTTAAAAAATATTTTTTATTTGCTAACAATAATGAATACACATAGTGGGTTCTCTCTAAACATATACTGAGTTGAATAGCCAAATGATTAAAGATTTATAAGTGGGATGGATAAGTGTTTATAATCTCCTTTTCTTCTGCACATGTTCCCACTGTGCCTCCTCTGGGACAATACAAGCCCTTAGTTATAAAAGTAAAGAAGTGATCTTCAAATCATGATTGTGTTCTTTACAAAATTGTTTCTAAGGGCATTTTTTTTTTTTTGAAGCAAGGTATTTAGAAATTAATAGGATTCTGCATTCCTAAAGATCAATCTCATTCTGTGGGGAACCTCACTGAAGAACCTATTGGTTTCATTTTTTACCCCTTCTGTATTTCTCCAAGTTTTTCTGTCCTTTTTCCTTTCCTGTTTTTTAAAAATAAGGTTTTTGGACATTATGAAATATTATTCTTTGCATTCTATGAGACTTTTGGGAATAGCCATAATGTTTTTGTGTGCTTCTGTGGCGGTATAAGAACCCAGTGTATTTTTGCCTATTAACTAGAAAATTAAGTGATTCTTATTTTCACAGAAAAGCTAAAGGTTTCTGTGTATTATCTAGTATTTTGTTCTAAAGAAACATGTTCTATTTGTAAGACAGGACATGTGTGGGGAAAGGGCAGTTCAGCAAGCATTGTTGGGTTCTCAGATCCAAATTAATTCAGATAATTTAACACAACCTTAGTAACTGATGTCCTCAGAGTGCTTTATTTATATATCAGCCCAGGAGATGAGAGGGAGGGTTTGGAGCTTGAGTTTTTATGTATGAAAGGGTGATTTAGAAGACCAGAGCCAGCATTTCGGTTGGCTGACTTTTGCATCTGGGTTTTTCTCTTAGTGCTGCTGCTTGGCTTCTGTAGTCTTTCCTGCATCTAAGAAGATTTTAGAGGTTTCCACTTCTCCTTTCCTGTTATTTTCCACTCTCCCACCTATCACATCAGTGGGATCCTTAAAAAGCTATTTGGGGGAAAAAGCTATTGAGAATCTGATGGTCTAAAGCTCCACCTGCAGTTAGAAGCTGGATAGCTTTCTGGAATGTTCTTTCCAAAGAGGCTGGTAGGAGTGTCCTGGCTGAAGGAGGTTAGGCCTTTATAGTTTTGCTATTTCTAGAGAGGCCACTGGACTTCAAGAGGACTTTCAGGCTTCCCACTTTGTGTGTTAGGATTAAAAATGGGTTTTGCTGGGTTACCTGGGTTTCTCACTTGAGGTCACATCCATGGGTGCCAGAATAGAGAGAGGCAAGAGGTGTGCAGGCAGCAGGAGAAGAGCTGTCATATCTGCCTTGTGAAGTGTCTATGTTCAGGATCTGGGATTGGAAAGCACAATACAGGGCAACAGAAAGACTGGCCTTTGGGGTCAGAGGCAAAGACAAGAGCAAGCTGAAAAACTGCCCTGACCTAGAATATGGTTAATAGATAGGCATTTTGGGTCTTTAGCTTTTTTTTTTTTTTAAAGGCTGTGTGCTGTGCACAGCTGATTTGGAAAATTTCCTACATACACAGCTTCTTCATTAGATACTGATACCGGTTAATTCAGAATCGCTTTTAATTGGAAGCAGCTGCTGTTTCCCAGCTGACTAGGTGTTGGAGTCAGATACTTTGAATTAGCTGGACTTAGATTATTCGTATTTTAATTAAAGTCCATTTTATCCCCCCAGTCTCTTGCCTCTCCAGTGACCAGGATTTTACAGTAATACATTTGAAATTACATGAGTATCCCAGTAGAAAGGCATAGTGTAAGTTGAAGGACTTGCAGTTGATTATGGTCTTGTATTATTAAAGAGTGAATTTAACTGCCTTGCAATTTCCTTTTCTCACCCTCTGAACCTTGCTTCTGTAGTGGAGGAAAATTTCATTCCATTTAGAAAAGTTGAGACTTTTGTCCTCTTTCCTCCTCTTGGGACACAGGCATATTAGCTTAATTGCTTATGTCACTACTACAGGGAAGGTGCTGCATGAAGTGGGGCATACAATTTTCTGCTACTTTTTGTCTAATGGGGTTTGCAAATTAAGCTTTGAATAGTGGGGCTTTGGGGCAGTGGGGATATTTTCTTAGAAGAAAAAAAAGGTTAACAAGTGCTATGGTGAGGCTGTTTATTGCTACTTCATGGAAACAGAATGTTTAAGCAGCTTGTAGGAAAAAAAATTGCCTTAATTTTCTGAAGAAAAGTTAGAGGGAAATTTGCCTTGCATTTCTTTCTCTATGATGCTAATGAGGAAGAGAGGCTTTGCTGGAGGGGAGGAGTTGAATGGATGTTTCCTTCTTTCCCATTTAAGCTACCTAACTTGAGAAAAGTTTGGCTTGATAAATGTCCTACTTAATTTAATTTTGTGTTAGTCCCTCTCCTCCCCCTCAGTGTCCAGTTTTGGCTGACTTGCAGAAAAACCGGGACAGTGCAGAGCCATCAGATTTTGTACACCTGTTATAATGCTTAAGCATTCTATGTGGGCTGGCAAATTTAACAGGGTGTAGGAGACATGATCTTTGTCCAAAAAGGAGTATAAATGTCCCTGGAGAGACAGAGCATATATCTGTCAATGAATTTAGGGAATTACGTAAATCACTGTCAGTGTGTCCCAAATGATTTGGCATTGTTATATACTCAGCACTGGGACAGCCGAGGGAGAAGGAAGGAGTTCTAGGTTGGTTGGCTGTGTGGAGGTAGAATTTTACCATTAGTAACCATCAAGTTTGTTTCCTGAGTCTGTTTTTGTTTTGCTTGTTTGTTTTGTTTATTTTAGATCCCACATACAAGTGAAATCATATGAATTATCACTTGGTCCATTACCCTCTATGTTGTCAGAAACCAAGTGTATTAGTCTTTATCTCCCTTCTTGCTAATGTATAAAAGCCTTTGCAAACACCACTTTATTAAAATTCTACTGTCATTCCTTTGGCTCTCCTAGTACAGTGGTACTTAAATTATATCGTTAATTTGCACTTGTGTTGATTGGTCATTATTGATGCTACACTACCTTCTAACCTCCCAGCTGTGTCATAGTTACCTTTCTTTAAAAAAAGAAAAAAGGTTACTTTCTGCTCAACTCTTTCATAGCCCTCTATTGCTTATGGTATAAAAGCTAAACTCTTAAGCATTACCTAAAACCCTTTATTAGATCAATCTTATCCCAGTCTCCCCTTGTGCATCAAACATTCCTGTTAATTTTCTCTTGTCTCTTTTCTTTCAAGGTCATGGTCCTTTAAGGCTGTGATTAGATTGCCCATTTCCTTCTTCCATTTTACCACTGGTTGAACTGCAGGGCCCCCTACCACAAAGGTTCCGCTTCAGTGAACACTCTGTTCTCCCACCATGCAAGGCTAGTGAGCATCTACTGTGTGCTGGGCACTGGGCCTTGTCCTGGGAGACCAGCATGGGTGTAAAGGCACTGTATTGTGTTGATAGGCAAATACCTGCATGGCTTATCCTTGGGTCACTGGTACTTGACCGTGAGGCAGGAAATGTTATCTTAATTTCCATAGAAACCCATATTGGCCCCAGGTTCATCCAGATGAATTTGATTAAATCCCTTTCCCCAATTTCTTATATTGTGCAAAATTTCACTAGAGAAGGTGAAGGGACAGTATGATGAATATCTGGGCACACATCACCTAGAGTCTAGACCTAGGTTAACATTATGTTGTGTGTGTGCATTACCCAGTGTCTACTTTCCTCCTCCCAGATTGATGGCATTGGAAAGTTTGTCTTTGTTATCCATTGTAAAAGGATAAAAATAAACATGCTGCTTCTCCTATTGTAGCATTTCAGTAGTAATAAAAAAAAAATAACTTCAATGCGTTTGGTTATTTTCTGCCAAAGTAAATGTTGGCTCTATTTCAGCTGTAGTAATATAGCTTCTCTCAATTTGTTCAAGTTAAACTAAAGCAGGGCCAAGTTGAGAAAATAGTTTGTTTTTTTTCCCCCTTCCAATTTAGGAAAAAAATTAGATTTTGTATACTCTTATTCCTATAATCCTTCTCCTGGTTTTCTCCTCCTCCTGAATTAAAAAAGATCATGAATTAGCTGTCAGTGGAAGAGACAAAGATTCAATTGTGCAGTATTTATAGAAGGTTGTTGTGATAATCTTTAAGTAGGGTGTTTGAACCTCTATTAAGGGTAGTTAATTCAGCAGTTTCTTCTGTACCATAAAATGCTAAGTACACGGTTATAACCCTTTTGTTTTAACATGTGAGTTTTGCTTTTCTGCATTACCTTTTGTTTTAACATGTGAGTTTTGCTTTTCTGCATGATATGATATCGCTTGGAAATCCAAGCGATATCAAATCATGCCACCATATATAAGTGATAACTCAGTATTATTATTATGTACTACCTGGCATGTGGAAGACTGATTTGGGGGTATATTAGAGAGTTTAAGGGTGTCAGTGTTTGATTTTTATCATTGTGGGAGACCTAAATGTACTATGCACTTGAGGTGGCTTCCAGTCAATCTATACCAACACTTGGAGGGCACATACGGGCTTACAAAATGCCAGGTGGCCTGCAGAGCCATTTGGGTTTGCCCCAGATTGTGTATCACTGCATTGTGATTTACATGGTCCCAATAAGAAATAATTTTGTGTCCAAAAGGAAAAATAATGTGAATACATACTGATATATAAAATTAAAATTCATGATCAAATTCTGATGTTTTCAGAGCAAAATAAACAGTCCCACTCAGTCTACTTTCTGTGTATTTACACTCATATTTATGGAGATAAATATATAGGATTTTCTTTTTTGTCTTGTTTATATAAATGGAATGATGGGGTCATGTATGATTGGCCTTTCTTACTTAACTATGTCCTGAAGCTCTTCCCATGCTGTTCTTTTTCATGCTGCGTGGCATCCGGCAGCTGCAGTGTGCTGTAGTGTATTTAACTACTTCCTTAGGATTCAGTTCCTAGGAGAGTGCCTGGCATTGTGGAGGTAGCCAGTAGACATTTAGGTTGTTTCCACTGTTTAGTTTACTTAAAAATAGATTTCTTTTCATACAACTTTCATGCATGTGGGCATATTGGCCTAGGATTGAATTGAAAGTAATGAGTCCAAGGGTACAATGCTCAGCTTTTATAATAGGAAGGGATTTTTTTTCTTCCTAAAAGGTTTAATTAATTTACCACCCCCAACAGTGTATGAAAGTGTTTATTTCCCTTCCTTCTTGCCAACACTTGGTATTATAAAGCGTCTTTATTTATTTCATTTTTTTGTTAATCCTCACCTGAGGATATTTTTCCATTGATTTTTAGAGAGTGGAAAGGGGCAGGAAGAGAGAGGGGAAATATCCATGGAATGGAACCTGATTTGCATTTCTTTGTATTGAACATTTTTCATTAGTCTGTTGGTCATCCATGTTATTTTTGTTCATAACCTTTGCCTATTTTTATATTGATTTGTTTGTCTTTTTCTTACTGCACTTTGTCAGAGGTCTATGTTCTAGACATTAATTCAACGAATTGCAAAATTTTCTCTTAGTCTGTCCTTTATCTTTTAATTGTGTTTATAGTATCTTTCCTTATAGAAGTTCCTTATAGAAGCTTTAAATTTTTTTGTATTTCAATTTTGTTTTCCTTTGTGGGTTTTGGGTTTCGCTGAAGTATGCTTTCCTGATTTCAAGAATATGAAAATATTCTCTAAGAAATTCTCTTTATTATTTCCCATCTAGTTAAATTCCACCCTCCAATTTCTTAATCCTCTCTACTTTCTTCACATTAGCCACTAAAATGGTATGAAACCTCAGCTCTCTGGAATCTTCCAGCAATGACTTCTGAAGAACACATTTTATGGATACCTTAGGGTTTATCTCGACCTACCTACCAAAATAGGAGTTAAAGGGGACAACATGTATTGCACTGTTGTTATATACATCAAAGGTAGAAAATGGATGAAACTAACAGATAAAAAATTTAGGACAAAAATAGCTTTCATTGTGGTCAGATTTGCATTGGTAAAAGTCACTTTGAGGACTGGCTCAGCTTTTTGCTTAGATTGCGTTCAATGTAGCTTGCCTTTTATCTGTTGTATATATTTACCATCCATCAGATTTCTTTTAAGGAATAGAACTGCTTTAAAAGCATTTTTATTTTAGATTTCCCTCCCTGGCCCCCCTCCCCCCCCCCAACTCAAGTTCTTCCTGAGTCTTGTTGACACTTGCTACTTACTGTTACTCTGAATGTGTTCTTAAGTTTATTTTCATCATGCAATCCTATCTAATAAAGAGTAATATGCAAATTAACCATACATATGCTAAACCAACAAGCCATGCCCACCAGCCAATCAGGAGTGAGTATGCAAATTAACCCAACCAAGATGGCTGCGGCCACAGAGAGAGCAGGAGGTTTGGGTTTCCCTGGCAATGGAGGAAGCCAAGCTTTCCGCACATCCTGGGGGGCTCAGGCCTCCACTCAAGGCTCAAAGTTTCAATTATAGAAGATAAATAAATCCCAACAAAAATGGCTGCGGCCCTGGAGCAAGCAGGAGGCTTCACTCTGCTCAAGGCTACAAAGTTTCAATTATAGAAGATAAATAAATCCCAGATACTAGGGCCTCTGCTTGGGTTGCTGGGCGGCGTGGCCAGCCTGTAAACCACCACAGGCCCCTCGCCCAGGCCGCCCCATGCCCCAAGGGAACCCACCCTGATCCGGGACACCCTTTAGGGCAAACCAGCTGGCCCCCACCCGTGCACCAGGCCTCTAGCCTATCTAATAATCCTATCTAATAAAAGAATAATATGCAAATTGACCATCACTCCAACACACAAGATGGCTGCCCCTATGTGGTCAAAGATTACTGCCCCCATGTGACACAAGATGGCTGCCATAAGATGGCCAGCAGGGGGAGGGCAGTTGGGAGGGACCAGGTCTGCAAGGGAGGGCAGTTGTGGGTAATCAGGCCAGCAGGAAAGGGCGGTTGGGAGGGACCAGGCCTGCAAGGGAGGGCAGTTGAGGGTGATCAAGCTTGCAGGGAAAGGTAGTTAGGGGTGACCAGGCCGGCAGAGGAGGGAAGTTGGGGGCAACTGGGCCTGCAGGGAAGGGCAGTTGGGGGGGGGGCCCAGGACTGCAGGGGAGAGCAGTTGGGGGGGGAGGGGACTAGGCCTGCATGGGAGGGCAGTTAGGGGTGACCAGGCCTGCAGGGGAGGACAGTTAGGGGTGACCAGGCCTGCAGGGGAGGGTAGTTATGGGCAAACAGGCTGGCAGGGGAACAGTTAGGCATAAATCAGGCTGGCAGGGGAGTGGATAGGGGGGGTGATCAGGCCGGCAGGCAGAAGTGGTTAGGGGCAATCAGGAAGGCAGGCAGGCGAGCAGTTGGGAGCCAGAAGTGCTGGATTGTGAGAGGGATGCCCGACTGCCCGTTTAGGCCCAATCCTACAGATTGGGCCTAAACGGGCAGTCGGGCATCCCTCAAGGGGTCCCAGATTGGAGAGGGTGCAGGCTGGGCTGAGGGACCACCCCCCCCCTCCGCACAAATTTCGTGCACCGGGCCTCTAGTTAATTATAATATGAGAAACCAGTTAACTAGGCTATTACTGTTTAAAGTAAAGCTTAAAAGTCCCTGATTATGGATCTGGGCCTCTGTGATACATAGTCATTGCTTTTGTGTATGAACTTTGAAATTACTTTTGATTCCTCAGAGACCTTTTATTTTCTACTTCTCTAACATATTCCCTAATAAGTGAGCTATAAGATAACTGAATTCTAGAAAAGAAGGCAGTGTCCTGTGTTTATAACCTTTTGCCTCCATAAAATTCATATTGCAGTAAGACAATTTGGAAAGTCTTTGGATTCTCTTATTTTGCTGTAAAATATGCATTATGTATCACACCTGTATATTAAAACCCACTTTAATGAAAGAACAGCAGATTTATGCTGGTTTACTTGGCAACCTGCAACTTCGGAAGTGTAACTAGGATTGTTGATTATACTAAGTTGGGAGTTTCTCTTTTTAGTATAGTGTTTATATTCAAATGACTGTTTTCTAAAAGTGCTGGTCTCTAGCATAATAGCCCACCAGAACCACGACTGACACTGGGACTCATTAGCCTGCCAGTTCATTTCCCTGTACCTACCTCATCTTTGATGCTTTCCACTTTGTCCTTCACCCATTTCCCAGATGGCGGTGAAAGGAATCTGTTACCAACTTAAAACCCTCTGGGGACCTCCCATTGTCCCTAGCACTAGTTTGGCATTCTGGCCTGATTTTGTTAACTCTGCACCCTGTTCCTTCCCTTCCCTTCTTCCTCCAATCCAAAGAAAGTCTTGAGTTGTTCTGGTTTTTGTTCTTGTCTCTGCTCCCACCACATATCCTGTTCCTTATCCCATAGGTACTTTAATGTTTATAATCTGTTGAAATTTGTTGACTCCTTTCTTAAAATGTTTCCAGATACTTAAAGAAAATTACCTAGGATTTTAAAGGGAACCCATTACATTGAAATATAGCCATCAGAATATTATAAAGCAAATTAGTGATATGGTAATATGTGCTTCTGAATCCTGTATTAAATAACAAGCTGCAACAGTGGGTTTCATTATTATAATTTCAAAGTGATGATAGCAAACAGTATTTTGTACTATCTGCAATTGCTGTAATATGATATGAGTATTTACATTTCTTTGATATGAAACTCACAGGCACTTCTATTTCTGGTTTATTGCCTACATTCAATAGTGTAAGGAAATGCTAAATTTCTGTAAGAGATTAATGAAAGTGAACATGTAATTGTTTCCTTATCCAAGTTCACAGACTTAAGATCCTCCGTGTATCTTCTCCTGTACGCCCTGGACTCCCTTCCTATTGCAGTTGTTTCCTTTGCCTAAGAACGACTTCATTTCACTGTCTCAGGGGGAGCCTCAGTTGGCCTTCATGTCCTCAAGGTGGCCTTTCTAGGTTAGCAGCCATGTAGTATGTGCCATTGCAGCGCCGTGAAATGATTTGTATGAGCCCTACTTCTCACGTGGGAGCTCAGTGGTTATGTGAGCTTTGGGGTGCAGTGACTGTCTACTGATTCTGTTTTCAGCACAGCATCATAGGTGTCTGTAAAATACTTGTATTTTTTATGACAAAGATAGCACCTTAAGCAGAGGGAACACACACACACACACACACACACACACACACACACACACACACGAGAAAAGCTTTAGAGGTATAAAGATCCCAAAGTGGTGGATAATGGTGAGAGGTGAAGTAGAACATGACCAAGAAAGAGCCCATATGTGTTACTTTACTTGTTTGTCTGAATCCCTTCCAGTGGAATGCAAGATCCCTACATCTATACATGCAAATTTCACATAAACATACTTTGCATATGTATTCATGTATGTTACATAAACATAAGATGTTAGTCCCACTGCCTTGCAGTGCCTGGCACATAGTATTGCTTGGTGCCTATTAAATATTGTATATGAATTTGTAACTTATTTGTGCCATAGCTTGCTCACTTGGGAAAATGAGGTTTCCCTTCTCTTTCTTAGCTTCTACCTAAGGTTTTTTTTCTCCTCTACAGTTAGAGAATTTACTGTAAGGCATTAAGGAAGCCTTTGGGGTAGCAAAGGTGAATCCGATTTGGATTTTGCCTTCTGCAGAGGGGAAGAAGGTAAGAATGGAACTTAAATCGGCTAGTGTGCACAGGAGGCGGCGGCCTTTAGAGCCTTTTGCATACTAATTGCCCTGGCACGCAAGCCAGCGAGCAGTGGAGCCTATACTAGTTGATAGTGGGGCTCAGCTTGAGGGACTGAGACGTGGAGCAGGGGTTGTTGTCTAAGCCAGCAGTTGCCAACCGCTGGTTTGCAGACCACTGGTAGTCTGTGAGGTCCAAAAGGTTGGCGACCGCTGGTCTAAGCCGTGGAAGGATGATAGAGGCTAGAGAGACAGATATCACCACTAGGACAGTTCTGTTGGAGAACATTTGGTTGTAGAGACATATAAGTGATCTTGACTGGGGTTGGTGAAACCCAGTTAACACTTCCCTTTGATGAGGTGGTACTGGAGCTGGGCCTTTAAGAAGTAATTGTGATTTCCTTCAGCAGATGGGTGAGTGAGGGAAAGATTAAGGTGAAAAGAAGCATAAAAAGGAGCGATCAATGCATGGCGTATTTAGAGCAGTGAATGTGGTGTGCTTCTTTAGAGGAGATAATCTAAAAAGAAAGTCTTATTTTGTTATAAAGCTTATTATTTTACTCTTACATATTTTAAAAATGACTTAATTGGGATAAGTACTGCCTTAGTTATGGGAAAAAATAGATAAATTTATAAGCTAGTAAACCACCTACCTTAATGGACAGAGGATGGGAGAAGAGACTTAAAATTTTTTAATCTTAATTTTAATTATAAGAACTACTAGTTGTTCTAGTTGCTAAATTAGCAAATGTCTATTTAAAAAAAATTTTTTTATTGATTTCAGGGAGGAAGAGAGAGGGAGAGATAGAAACATCAATGATGAATCATTGATCAGCTGCCTCCTGCACGCCCCCTACTGGGGATCGAGCCCACAACCCGAGCATATGCCCTTGACCAATTGAACCTGGCCCTTCAGTCCACAGGCTGACACTCTTATCCACTGAGCCAAACCAGCTAGGGCTATTTTTTTTAAACAGCTGTTCTTTCCCTCCATGCAAATATTTTTGTAATCCTGTATATACACTTTTGTTCTTCTGTTTTTTTCCACTAGATATTATCATAAGCATTTCCTTATGTTATTACATATTTTCCATAACAACAGTTTTTTACCCCACCTCTTACTTTTCTGAAACAACCCCTTCACTTCAGGTTTTCATTATGAGTGGAACTTAGGTCTTCCCTGGTTTGCAAGTCCTGTTGAGTGAGGCTTTAAAAAAATTTGTTCGTTCTTTTTTCCCACAATAACCATTTTAATGAGTACATAGGTAACTTATGAATGTACAACTGCTATTTTTTTCCATTACACTATTTTGAAAGGTTTTCACATTGTTTTGAATTTTTTTTCATTGTTTTGAATTTTGATAACACTAAAAAAGTATGATTAACATTATGTGTTATGTATTACTTGTAATTGTTTCTCCTTTAGGATAGTTTTCTCATTACAGGATCTCTTGATCAATAGAAATGGACATCTTAAAGCGTCTTGTAGTTTGCCAAATGATTCATCGGAAATGAAACTACTGCTCCCAGCAAGGCTGAGAGTGCTTGTTTCACTACAGTACCCCAGAGTCCCCTGGAATATTAGGTTGTAATGTTTTCTTATTTCAAGGTAGGGGCACCATTTTAGAAAGATTTTCATGTGTAGTGGCAAGAATATGAAGTTTCTTGGTGAATTTACTCATGCCTGTCATTTGCCTTCAAGCTTTGAAAACAGTTTGCATTTTGAAAGCTGTGTATCCCAAAAATAATCTAAGAAACTGAACAGTTAAAGGAAGATTACCTCGAGTCAGTTTCTTATTTCCACCTACAAATGCACAAGATTTTGAAAAAGTTGAAGACCTTGGTGGAAAGGAGATGCATTTCCTTTCCAGGGCCTGATGCCTACTGATGTCCTTGAACCTGTCCCTAGTTAGTTCATGACGAGGGGGTGGGGGGTGGGGTGGTCCCTGGAGTGGACTGTGTTAAAGTGTTATTATTAGCTTTGTTATTGATTTGTGTTTGGATGTTTAGATTTATGTTTGAAAGCTGTGTATCTCCCTGCCTCTCCACCCCCCATCTTGATCTGGTCTGTAGAAATGGCAAACCTTGTTAGGCATTATGGATTCAAGCTGTTAAGGAACCGTCCACATTTCAAGGATAATCCCTTTTTCTTTTTCTTTTTTTTTTTTTGAATAAAAGAATTGTATTTACTTAGAAGCATTCAGAATATCAACAAAACAGCTGCAACTTTTTTTGCAATTACAGAGTATGTGCAGTTATTCAGTTAATAGAACAATAATTACCCTCGCCCTAACCAGTTTGGCTCAGAGACTAGAGCATTGGCCTGCAGACTGAAAGGCCCCAGGTTCGATTCGGGTCAAGGGCATGCACCTTGATTGCGTGCACATGCCTAGTAGGAGGTGTGCGATCGATGTTTCTCTCTCATCGATGTTTCTAACTTTCTGTCCCTCTCCCTCTCTGTAAAAAAATCAATAAAATATATATATAAAAAAGCAAAACAAAACAAAAAACCCCAATTACCCTGTATAATAAAAGCCTAATATGTTAAGTGTCTGGTTGTCTAGTTGACGGTTCAACCAATCAAAGCGTAATGTACTAATGATATGCTAAGGCCACTCAACTGCTCGCTATGACATGCACTGACCACTAGGGGGCAGACAGTGGACCGGTTGGCCAGTCCCTATGACATGCATTGACCACCAGGGGGCAGACATGCAGACCAGTAGGTTTGCTTGCTGCAGGGGTCCGGCCGATCGGGACTGGGCAAGACGGGTGTTGGACATGCCCTGGAGCCCTCCTACAGTCCCTCCCTGGCCAGCCAATTTTCCACAGGGACTGGGCGAGGGACCCCACCCGTGTACAAATTCATGCACTGGCCCTCTAGTTTGGTATAAGCTGCATCAGAGACAATTGAAGATGAAAAAACTACCATCCCCATATATAATTTGTGCTGTGCACCAACAAGAACCTGCTTTACATTTCCATGCCAATTTACAACCCCCATACTGTACCAGGCAAGGTTAGTGGCTATTGAAAATACCACCAGGACAGGGCTATCTGAAGTCACATTTGGTAGTGCGTTAACTATACAAAAAAAAGACACTGTACAGTTTGAAAACAAATCTTACACAGCCTTACATTTCAATTTTTTTTTCTTTAAAAGGAGTAAGTTGTGTACAGGGGAGTTAAATGCTTTATAGATAAGGAAAAAAAACATTGCGTTAGAGTCAATTTACTCTTCATCATCATCATCATCTACTTCATAATCATCGTCCTCATCTTCCTCCTCCTCCTCATCTTCCTCCTCTTCCTTCTTTTTCAGCCTTGACAACTCCCTTTTTGGCAGCATCAGGCTTTCCTTTAGCTTGGTATGCAGCCATATCCTTTTCATATTTCTCCTTCAGCATAGCAGCCTTTTCATAAGGCTGCTTGTCATCTGCTGCAGTGTGATTCCACATCTCTCCCAGCTTCTTTTCAACGTCATCAATGGATAGGCCAGGATGCTCTCCTTTGATTTTTGGGCGATACTTAGAACAAAATAAGAAAAAGGCCGAAGGAGGCCTCTTGGGTGCTTTGGGATCCTTGAATTTCTCTTTTGTTTCCACTTTAGGAGGAATATAAGTTTTCATTTCTTTCTCATAATGGGCCTTGTCTGCCTTTGCCATGTCTTCAAATTTTCCTTTCTCCTTAGGAGACATGGTCTCTCACCTCTCTGAGCATTTCTTAGGAAACTCTGAGAAGTTGACTGAAACATCTGGGTGCTGCTTCTTCTGTTCCTCCTGGAAAGTTTGCACAAAGAAAGCATACTATGACATTTTGCCTCTTGGCTTCTTAGGATCTCCTTTGCCCATGTTTAATTACTTTCCCTCAGTGAGCATACAGTCACCCAGTGCCTGGCCAGCTTGCACTTGCTCCAGCGCTGTCTCTGTGGAGCTCAATGTACTGCAATGGCTGTGAGAGCGGGAGTCAGACGCCCCTTTTCCTTTTTCTTACCTAAATTGTGATACCTCTTGATACCTCTTAAATTCTCTACTAATAAATTATTTTTGAATTCACTTTTAAACAACTCTAGTTCTTTGAAGGAACAAATATTTTGTAAACAAAGAAATTAGTGGACATTACTTGTGAATGAACCTTGTAAATGTTTGTGATAAGGCCTCATTCAATATTCTTTTATTTATTTAGTAAACATTGTTTTCTAGTATTTTCCAGTAAGATAATCCCTTTACCTTAGGGAGCTCACTGTATAGCAGAGGAGACAAATACACAAACTTAAGAATATAGTATGTTAGTGAACTGAGGGACATGCATAGGCCATGATGGGAGCTGCCAGGAAGGAGGTGCCTAACACATTTAGGAGTAAGGTGAGTGGGTCAGAAAGAGCTTCCTGGAGGAAGGCAGTTTCTTATAAAGGATAAATTAGGAAAAAGATTGGGAATTGACTGGCTAGAGAAGCAGATTCAAAAAGAACATTGCAGCCCTAACTGGTTTGGCTCAGTGGGTAGAGTGTCCACCTGCGAACTGAAGGGTCCCAGGTTCGATTCTGGTCAAGGGCATGTACCTTGGTTGCGGGCGCATACCCAGTGGGGAGTGTGCAGGAGGCAGCTGATCGATGTTTCTCTCTCATCGATGTTTCTAGCTGTCTATCCCTCTCCCTTCCTCTCTGTAAAAAATCAATAAAATATATTTAAAAGAAAAGAAAACAAAAAGAACATTGCAGCCTGGCCGTGGTGGCTCAGTGGTGGTGGCTCGGTGGTTGAGCATGGACCTATGAACCAGGAGGTCATGGTTTGCCAGTGAGGGCTCATGTCCAGGTTGCAGGCTCCATCCTGGATTGTGCAGGAGGCAGCTGATCAATGAATCTCTTTCATCATTGATGTTTCTATTTCTACCTCTTCTTTCTTCTCTGAAATCAATAAAGATATTTTAAAAAAAAAGAGAACATTGCAGACCAGACCAGGCCTGGTGGCTCAACTGGTTTGGGCATTGTCCCATATACCAGAAGGTTGTGGTTTCAATTGTCAGCCAGGGCACATGACTAGGTTTTGGGTTCCATCCCCAGTCCGAGCACATATGAGAGGCAACCGTTAGATGTTTCTCACTCTCACTCTTGCTCTCCCTCTCTCTCTCTCAAATCAATAAGCATGTCCTTCAGTGAGGATTAAAAAAATAAAAGAACATTTTAGGCCCAGGGGAGAGGAGGAGTAAAAGCACAGTGCTTAGAGCAGCATGTGTGTGTGTGTGTGTGTGTGTGTGTCAGTGTCAGTGTGTACAGTTGCTGGAGTAGAGATTAATGCAGGGCATGGAAGGAGGTGAGGCCTTAAGAAAGATAAAACTTATTCCTGTAAGTAATCTGAGAAGGCTAAAAAGGGCTAATTCCAATGTAACCCTGATATTTGGGGGGCTAGCAATTGGAATTCATGCCAGCAAGCTCAATGTACATTATTGATAACCTATAATTAAGTCACTAACCCCTTCCCAGATTCTGGTCTTGCAGAACCTGTTACAGAGGCCATAAAACTGTGAACTGTGCACTGCCCCAGAGGGAGGGTTATTAATGCTGGCACCAGGCCAAACCATCAGATATGGCCTGGAGACCCCCAACACCTGGGGACCTTCTTTCAAGGCCCACGAAAAGGATCAGAAGCATAATCCATATTTGCGGGTCCAAGACCACAGGGAGATATAAAGAGAAGCCCCTGCATGTCTCTTCACTCAGATTTGGAAAGTTATTCCCTGAGTCCACTGGTGTAAATAAGAAGTGTCCCTCCTTTTCTTTTAAAGCGTTGCTTGGTTTTCTTTGGTCTTCTGCAACAACCAAGAGTCAGTGAATCATAAACTTACAGATGTTTAAGCTGAGGTAGTGGTGAACTGGGGGGTGGTGGTGGTGGCTTCATTGTCATTGTTAGATCCTCAACCTGATTTTTCCTAACAGGAGGATTGACTCAGGGGAGGGAGTGTCATCTGGGATACATCTGGGAGCTTGGGACAAAGGGAGGATTCTAGAGCAGAAGTTGTTTTAAGAGAGAATGTAATGAACTTAGAGTACCTTTTCTTTATGCTGGATCAACACAATTTCTTGGAAGAAGAAACCTAAAATTGCTTAAACCATTTACTAGTAGGTAACTGGAAAACACCATAACAGGTAACTAGAACTTGCCTAGCATGGTCTTTTGTGAATTCACCGGATATAGAACCATCTCTTTGTGTTATGCAGACTTTTGGTATGACCAGATGTACTATTTCTAATTTTAACCAAGTTAATTTTATACAAAAAGTAATTTTCAGAATTGTGAAGAATTAGCACTTTTGTCCTAACTGGTTTGGCTCAGTGGATAGAGTGTCGGCCTGGGGACTCAGGGATCCCAAGTTTGATTCTGGTCAAGGGCATGTACCTTGGTTGCGGGCACATCCCCAGTGGGGGGTGTGCAGGAGGCAGCTGATGTTTCTCTCTCATTGATGTTTCTAATTCTCTCTCCCTCTCCCTTCTTCTCCATAAAAAGTCAATAAAATATATAAAAAAAAAAGAATTAGCACTTTTAATTGAAAATGCGCGCGTGCGCGCACACAAACACACACACACCTTTTTAATTAATTATTTTACACTGGCCCTTAAAGATTGTGTGATCTAACTAACTAAACTTGACTGGCTGCCTGGCCCATGTAGCTCAGTGGTTGAGCGTTGACCTATGAACCAGGAGGTCATGAAGGCAGTGGATCAATGATTCTTTCTCATCGTTAATGTTTCTATCTCTCTCTTCCTCTCCCTTCCTCTCTGAAATCAATAAAAAAATATTTTTAAACTGACTGACTGTAGGATTCCAGAGACCAGGAATGCAGTTTGACATTCTCAGCTGGTGTAGTTGAACACTAGTTGGTGTACCTGCTTTGTGGTATAATGACAATAAAGTAGGTATTGCTGAAAGTTTTGGTTGTGGGGAGATTGTCCTATAATGACAAATAGTTTAATAGTTTCATCACTGAATAACTCTTTGGCTGTTTAGGGTTTTATATTTAAAACACATTTTATGTCTCATAAACATACAAAAGAGGGACCACTTCTGCCAGGTCGGTGGACCTCTGTTGGTGGGAATGTAAGTTGATGCAACCACTATGGAAAAACAGTATGGGGGTTTCTCAAAAAACTAAAAACTCCCATATGATCCAGTCACTCCAGTTTTGGGTATTTATCCAAAGTAAATGAACAAACTAATTTTAAAGATATCTGCAACTTCATGTTTATTGAAGCATCATTAAAAAAATATATACATATATATATTTATTCGTTTTACAGAGAGGAAGGGAGAGGCATAGAGAGGTAGAAACATGGATGAGAGAGAAGTACTAGGGATCAAGCACGTAACCCTGCCATGTATCCTGAACAGGAATTGAACTGTGACCTCCTGGTTCATGGGTTGACACTTAACCATTGAACCACACCAGCCGGCCTATTGAAGCACTATATACCATAGCCAAGAAATGAAAACCTAAAGGTCCACTGACGGATGAATAGATAAAGAAGATGTTGTGTACATATAATGGAATATTATTCAGCCATATAAAGAATGAATTCTTGCCATTTGTGACAACATGGATGGCACTTGAGGACATTTATGCTGAGGGAAATAAGTCAGACAGACAAATACGTTATGATCTCTCTATATGTGGAATCTTTTGTATACCAAAAAACACAAACCCAGCTTATAGATACAGAGAACAAACCAAGAGTTGAGTGGTAAGAGGTAAAAGTGGATGAACTTTTTTTCTTGTGTGTGAGGGTTTGTTGTTTTTTTTTTTTTTTTTCATTAAAAAATTAAAAATAAGGATTACAGACCTGATGTGGATAAAACTTCCTAACAATTTGGACAAATAATTAGGGGATAAAAGGATGAATGCACAAATCTCTTCACCCTGGGCTCCAAACAAACAACCCACAAGCAAAAGAGGAATCACTTCTGCGAGGTCTGTGGTATTTGCGTCTTTTGTGAACCTAGAACTTCATGTAGAAAGATGTTTTTCATCCAGTCTCCTTCATTTTCTGATCTTGCTTCTTTTCAGTCAAAAAGTTTTCTTCTGTCTCTTTTAAGTAATTTAAAAATAAAAATGTCTTTGTCAGTAGCAGTTTTGTAAGTGGCTTTGTCAGTAGCAGTTTTATTAGTTTGAAGTAAATGGTATTTTTTTTTTTATTATTCTTGGCATAAATTACTGCCGTTGGGCATTTGTGTAGTGTACATGCTAATGCTATCATTTTTGGAGTATTCCACTTGAGCTTGCAGATTTTTCCAGAGAAGAGAGCAGCAAATCTTTTTTTTAATTTTAATTTTCATTATTTTTTAATCAGAGAGAAAGGGAGAGGGAGGGAGAGATAGAAACATCAATGATGAGAGAATCATTGATTGGCTGCCTCCTGCATGCCCCCCATTGGGGATCGAGCCCGCAACCTGGGCATGTGCCCTGGACCGGAATCGAACCTGGGACCTTTCAGTCCACAGGCCAATGCTCTATCCACTGAGCCAAATTGGCTAGGGCAGCAGCAAATCTTTATAAAGCAGCGATATTTCAATATCCTCTCATATTTATACATTTTTTTCTTAATTTTTTTGTGGTATGCTTTAAAGCTTATTTTGAAATGAAATGTTACAAAAATAGCACAAATAATTTTTTTGATTTTTAACATTTCATCATGTCCCTCTCCCTCCCTCCACATACTTATGAAATTCTGAACCATTAAAGGTAAGTTACAGTCATAATTGTCCTTTATTCCCAAATACTTCAGTGTATATAAAGTAAGAATGTTTTCTTTAAAAAATACCACAGTACAACTCTGCCTGGTGGGTTTCAGTGGTTAGCCTGCCCACCCAAGGGTGGAGGGTTCCATTCCTGGTCCTGGTTCGGAAGGCCACCAGTCAATATCTCTCTCACATTGATCTCCCTCCCTCCCTCCCTCCTTCTCCTCCCTCCTTCCCTCCCTAAAAATCAATGGAAAAAGTATCCTTGGATGAGGATTAACAAAAAAGATAAACAAGAAAACCACAGCACAGTTATCAGTGAGGATATTAATACTGGGAGCCCTTTAAGCTGTCTCTGGTGTTGCTGTAACTGTCCTCATCATTCCTTGACTGCTTCCTGTGTTTCTGACACTTCGGCGTGTGCCAGGCTCATCTTGTACTTTCCTAGCCCCTTAGGTATCTTGACAGTTTTATGGTTTTTGAGGTGTTATAAAAGGCTTTTTTTTTTAAATTAAATTAAATTTTCCTTTTGGTTTACACTGCAGTATTCATAGCACCTCAGGTGTGGTTTTTGTTCAAGTTGTGGTAACCTACTGACATCATATGACCATGGATTCCTCAACTAAATTAAACTAAGACATCTTCATAGGTGGTGTTTCAACTTGATGTTTTTATGTATTTTTTCCCCCAGCTGTCATCCACTTAATATTTCTGCTTAGGCTTTAAGTCACACCCTTTCCCAGAATGTCCTCTCCATGAGCACACTAGTCTGGTTAGGTTAGGATATTTGGCGCCCAGTAACATGGGTTGGTAGTTTGCTTCATTCTTTTCCTTTCCTCTTGATGGTGGCTGTGGTAGATACTCTCCCCCTGTGAATCCTTTCCACACAGCACTCTACTGATCTTAAGAATCGGCAAGGCAGGTGGAAAAACTCAAGTATTAAATTATTTAGTGAACCCTGTATTTTCTCTATAAATGTTACATGTTACTGGTTTTTCATTTTTGAAGGGAGCTTACTAGTATATGTAGTACAGAAAATTCAGAAAGTAGAAGACGGGGGAAATTTAATATGTTTTTGCTTTTTTAGAGAGAGAGAAAAGGAGAAACATCGATTGACTGCCTCCTACATGCCCCCTATTAGGGATCAAGCCCATACCAAGCATGTGCTTTGACCTGGAATTGAGCCAGTGACCTTTTGGTGCATGGGATGATTTTCAGCCAACAGAGTCATACCGTCCAGGACTGGGGAAATAGATACATAATGTTCTCTTACATTAATTCAAATCTGTGCACAAATAGATCTAAGACAGTTAAACCATATTTACAATGTAATAACTCTTTAGCAGGAACTTAGTAACCAAGAGATTTTTGGGGAGATATATAATTCAAGTTTTTCTTCATATATAGCAACAGGATGTAATCAGAGTGTAATCAAATCTAATCATAACTATATTTGAAGTGTAGCTCAGGTGATTTTTCACTTTGTTAATTTGCTTTATTAGATAGCTTCTTATGACTCCTCTCTTTTCCGAGTATCTTTATTGATAGTACAAATAAAACTAAGTATTTTCTTAAAAAGTGACTACTGGTCTTTGTTAGACAATTTGTAATGAAGTGACAGTTCTGCTAAGGATCCTAAGAATTCAGTACTAAAACAAGAACTTCGATATTCTACAAGTTTCTCTAGTTATGTTTTGTTAATATTGTTCTGTTGTTTGTAAAATTGAAACAGTCACCATTTATTCATATATTACTTAGTAAAACACCCTCCTTACAAATAAAGACCTGAATCAAACCACCAACACAATTGAATGAGACAAGATAGTGTGTGGTGTATGTTCTGAGAAAAGATATTCTGCTTTTGGGGAGCAAGAGGAGGAAGCTTTAGCAGTCAAATGATTTTGGGGTACTAGGATTCTTTTTTAGAGAATCACAACGAACATGAACAAATCTAAAGGACAGAAACCTTTTTAAATCCAACATTTCTCAAACTTAGTTGATCAGTCAACCACAGTTTTGATAATATCGTGGACCTAGGGTTCTCTGGAACCCCCTTTGAGAAAGACCAAAGTATTGTAAAGCACACCAAGTATTCTTATTATGCCTTTGCTGACAACAACTAATTTGTAAAAATGATGGTGTCAGTAGGATAAGTAAAATTTCAGGTTTCTCTACAATAGAGGTGCAGGTGTGGTTGACACAGGGAAGAGATGGCATTGATCTCAGGGTGGGTCATGAGAAAGAGTACACACTGAAAATACTTTCTTTGGGAAAGATAGGGCAGGCAGTTTTAGAGGCAACTAAAACATTTGTTCTAGCTTTTTGTCATAATTCTCTTGTGCTTTATTTCATTCAGTTCTTCAGCTCTCAGAAGTTGGTATTATCACCTGTTCTAGAGTAAGGAATTTAAAGTTTGGGTAGGGGGTGGAGCTGGATTTCAAAACCAAGTTGATCTGCATTTGCTTAGGCCTATAAATTGAAACAGAGCAAGTCCTCCCAGCTTTGCCAAAACCTGTGGTCTCTGTCTTCAGGTGCCCCCTTTCCCTTCCTTTTTTTTTTTTGTTTTTTTTGTTAATCCTCATCTGAGGATATTTTTCCATTGATTTTTAGGGAGAGTGGAAGAGAGAGGGAAAGACAGAAAAACATTGATGTGAGAGAAACACATCCATTGGTTGCCTACTGCACAAGCCCCGACCAGGGCTCGGGCCTGGAAGGAGGTTGTAACCAAGGCACGTACTCTTGACTGGAATTTGGTCCACAAGCCGAAGCTCTATCCACTGAGCCACACCGGTTAGGGCTGGGTTCCCTTTTGTTCCAATGCACTATAGCTTGGAGGCCACACAGATCGCGCCCCACTGCAGTTTCTAGAGCAGTGCTCATTTTTTCGGAAGTTATTGAGGCAACCTCGCTTAAGAGGAGTGGGCGTGAGTGTGGGCAATTGAGATAAGATATTCATTATTGAATCATTTTTTCTGTTCTGACTTGCTTGCCTTGAAGATGGAACTTAGTGTCCTCTTGATGTTCACTTAGCATTCTGCCCTTTAGGAGAACTGGAGTTCTGTCTGGCCACCGCCAGGATCTCAGGCCCTGTGTGTGTGGGCTGTGGAATAACTGTTGAACTGCCTAACATACCCACCTCTTTATACCACCTAATGTTTCTGATGTCTCCATTCCCAGAATTGAAGATATGCCTGAAATGCGATTTCAAGTTAGTCCAGTATTTGTGGGGATAAATAATTGATTCCAGAGTACGTTTATTTATTCCTCAACTTGGGCTTGGGATGGTGTGGAGGTGTTATATGTAGACGGAAATCTGTTGGAAAACTACTCAGCTGTGAAGGTTTCCTAATTTTTTGACTGCTATTTCTTTCCTCTCATAAGCATTTAAAATCTCATGCTTAGAGAATCTTGATCTGAAATACAAGGTGTCTCAAAAAATGTATACACATAGCTCCAATTTTAAAAAGGAAATGTATTTTAATAAACAACTGCCTTTATAATTATTCAGTGTGTGTATACACTTTTTGGGGACACTCTATATGCAGGGGTCCTCAAACTACGGCCTGTGGGCCACATGTGGCCCGCCGAGGACATTTATCCAGCCCGCCAGGTGCCGCTGCCTGTCCTGCTTAGCAGCCGACTAGTCCCGGGGCCCCAGTGCGCATAGGAATTTGTTCATAGTTTTTTTTTTAAACTATAGTCCGGCCCTCCAATGGTCTGAGGGACAGTGAACTGGCCCTGGCCCCCTGTTTAAAAAGTTTTTGAGGACCCCTGCTTTAAAGGAAAGATGCATAATGTATAAAGTTTCTCCACCTTAAAGTTTTTAAGATTGGATTGGTTCATGCAGGCAGTTAGGGAAGGGGGAGGGCCTAGGAGCAGAAAGGATCCTTCCACTATTGATTGGATAAGTGACATTTAAGGTTAATTCCACGGAAGCATCTGGGTTTGCAAATGACCTTCCCCTCTCATCTCTAGCTTCCCGAGATACTGTGCTTGTTCTGAGCTCATTCAGAGTAATAAACTGCACCTGTAATTCATGAGCTTGCAAGGCCTTCTGTAATTGCTTGCAGCCAGGAGAATAATGACAACACTTAAAATTACAGATCGCTCATTTTGGACCCTTTCTCTTTCAAATTATGAATGAAATTTATGAGCCAATTACCAGATGGTGGAGCCTCTTTGCAAAGACCAAGCGCCCCCATGTTTTTACTACTGCTGTTGCTTGTGTTTGTGTTCCTGTGTGTGTGTGTGTGTGTGTGGGGGGGGGGATGGGTGGGAGGGGGAATAGAGAGAGAGAGAGAGAGAGAGAAAGGGGCCAAGAAGAAGGGAGCAGGCAGTCCTCCCCTGGTGTTTCCCAAAGCTCTCATTCTTAATTGGAAATAGATTTTACAGGACTCTGTCAGGGTTAGAATTCTCATTTGTTAGTAGCTAGCTCGTGAGTGAATTTTGGTAGCCAGGAAGCAGAATATATTGGGTGAGAGGATTCTGGGTATAAAAGAACAAGATTCCCTACAGAGTCTCTCTTCAAACTGAAGACTAAAAGGCAAACATGTAAAGCAGTATATAGGTAATTAGGTTTTCAGTAACTGTTTCTGAAATGACTATAATTTCTCAAATCCCAGGCCTTTAAAAATTCCAAAGGAATAGTATGGTCAAGAAGGGAGGCTACACATTTATAGGATGTGATTTGAGTTAGCCAGTTGGAACTTGAATTCTTTTTTAACTTTAAAATTGTTTCTCTTTTCAGAGACTGGTAAGAGTGTTAGCATAACTTCAATGCATTTAGAAGTTAGACTATACTAATCATAGACTTTGCACTTTCTGTCATGAGTTTGAGACATTTTTGGCTTGAAATCAGTCATCAGTGTGTTCTTTAGATGTTTACAGAATCTTGTTTATATCTCTTTCTAGCCCTCTCACCCAGGTTTTATCTCAGTGATTGGAAGTGACATTTATTTATTGACTATGGAGGCTAGATTACACTAATGGATAATTGCAATCCATCTCCCATTGTGAGAGCATAACATTAAGTGAGGGATGTTGGTCAAATTTTATATCTATTATAGAATTAACCCTACAGCCTGAAAGTCTTTAAGCTTAGTTTGTGTGGGATGATTCTGTTCTCTTTCCTATTGTGGTTTGATAGAATAATAAATGCAGAACTACAGTTGTCCTCTAAGTATATGAAACATAAGGGAAATTGCATGTATACTTGAGTATTAAATTCATATCAGGAAATGATGTGTTGGACACATTCTGTTATTAGCCTGTGAAGGCACTGTCTGGTTTAGTGACTAGGGTTGTAATAAGGAGAGTTTATTATTTTTTTCTGGAGTGGTTAAAATTCTGATTAATGTATATTGTCAGTGTTGGTGAATTGTATGTTTGTGTGCTTTTTGGTCCTGGTAATTAAGGAATATATACTATCTTTGAAGGGAAAAACGTTTTATAACTCTTCCTACATAGAAGAAAAAGGTGATGCCTTTTGATCTTTTGCATGAAAGATGATTCATGACATCCAAATCATTCATTTTACAGTTATTAAAACTGTGTTACTTTAAGATGAATGAAGAAAGCTGTTCACTGCAGCTTTAGTAGCTAAAAACCTAATGATGTAAGTTCTTTTTTGGCCTTGACAGGATGGTTTATGTATATACTTTATAATGATTTAGCGTAGTTACTGTACATGTTTCTTTACTCTCTTTTCCATATTTTCTTATTTTGACCATTTCATTGATTTCATAGTGATCCATTTTTAGTAATGGGATTTTTTATGTATCTGAAACCGGGTTTCTTGCCCACTGTCTGAGGTTGGACAGTCTAACAGGATAACAGATAACCTCAGTCAATAATAAATTTATTGTGATTACAGGACTTCTGTTAATTTTCAAAATAGGTGACAGTTGTGAACTACAAGGAATTTTCAAGAAATTTCCTCTTTCACACTTTATGGCAGGAATTAGAATATAATCCTATCTAATAAAAGAGAAACATGCAAATTGACCATACCTCCACTAAGCCCACAAGCCACGCCCACCAGCCAATCAGGAGTGAATTAACCCAACCAAGATAGTGGTTAATTTGCATATCCAGACACAGAGTGAAGACTGAAGGTAGTGTAGAAGGAAGCCAAGCGCTGCAAAAGGGATCTAATCTACGGAGAAGCAAGCAAGCGGGGCAGCGGAGAACGGAGGGAAGCAGGCCGGGTGGCGGAGACCTCCGCAGGAAGCCCTATTGCAGGAATCTTCCTGCAAGGGGCCTCTAGTGATAATTATAATTTGTAATTATTGAAGTTATGGAAATTTGAGGCTTGTTTTGACAGCCTTATAAAGCAATTGGTTCCTTTACCTCCCTAGCTCCACTTGCTCTCTGGTAAGGGTAGGATCATGTCTTAAGGCATACATGTGATAGGGAAGCACTTCTCCAATTTACATAGGAATCTCCCGGGGATCTTGTTGAAATGCCTGCCCTGGTTCAGTATGTCTGGATAGGGCCTGAGAGTATTAGGGCCCAGAGGATGCATTTCAAGCAAGCTCCCAGGTGGTCCTGAGCAGTGGGTATGGGTAATGGGAGTGGATCAGTGGCCATAGCTTCACTTATCTACTGCTGGCCTTAACTCTTTAGGATGCTTTTTATTCCTAGGGCTTGATTTTTGTGAAGTTCAGTTTTGTTTGTTTTTTACTAATTTATTGGAAGTATATTCAAAATGCTTGTTGCCCTGTTTGCCTAGTCAAATAAGATCTAAGGTGAGAAGAGCTGCTCCTCTTTTGTTATTATTTAAATGGTTGGGATTACAATTATTGGGTAATGCTTTTAAAACTGTCCTCAACATCCTGCCCCTAAGAAAACCTCCGAACCCAATTGCTGTTAAACAAGGTAAGTTGCCCTGGCCCGGTGACTCATTTGGTTTCATCTCAGGCACCGAAAGGTTTCGAGTTTGATTCCTGGTCAGGGCACATATCTAGGTTTCTGGTCCCACCTCCAGTCCTGGTGCATTTGGGAGGCAACTGATTGTTATTTCTCTCTCCCTTCCTCTCTCTCTGAAATCGATAAACATATCCTCGGATGAGGGTTAAAAAACAACAAGGTAAGCTGGATGAACAGGGCAGTAGTTGAAGGAAGTAGAAGCTTTCAAAATGTTTTGAATAATGGTATTTCAGGTGCAGGGGTTACTTTGTATTGTTGGTATTAGGTGTCTTTTTAGTTCACCTGGGGTGCATCCTAGTTGTAGGTTTAGTAATAGGTAGCCTTGATCCCAGTACTAAAACCAGGGCATAATTTTTGGTTTAGAGCACTGGATTCAAATCTCAACTCTGTCATTTGTTTAAGCTGTGTGACTTTGAATGACTTGCTTATGTTCTCTGTTTCTTAAGTTGAGAGGATCATAGTATCTTCCTGATTGGGTTGCTAATCAGCTCCGGTAACCAGGAGGGATCTTCTGCCCTGCATCTCTGCTTTCCTGCTCCCAATTTGAGCTGTCTGGTCCCTTTCTACCCACTTCCTCTTTCCTTTTCCTGGAGTTGATGTAGAGAATAGACGTGGTTTCTGATTCCTCACTGTAATTTGGATCCATTAACCTGCACTTTTTGGTGACCTCTCAGGGAGGTGATATGTCAGAGAATTCCCAGTCTCCTGGCAGTCTTTTCCCAGTCCAGTTTCAGACACGGCAAAGAAGCCAGCTTGTTGGTGTACAGCCCTCTCTGCGGTGGCCAGACCATTATCAAATGGCCCTTCACAGACTCCCATTTCTAGATGACTGATGCTTTACTTTTGAACTTTGTACCGTGGCCTTTCCCCTATAACCCTTTAATCATCTTTTTAAAAATCAATCAACAAATATTTATTGAATGTTTCCTTGTAGGCCCACAGGCTGCTCTGTGATTTCTGTTCTGAGTCCTGCTCTCATCCAGGGAGCTCACATTAGCCCTGGCCAGTTTATTTGGTGTCTGTTCTTTTAGATTGTGGCCAGGAGCTGAGCAGTCTCAGTTTTGTTCTTGGAGCGAATGTGTGTGCGCAGAACATGAGCTGGCAGGGGAGCCACCCAGTACCAGCTTTGTGGAGCAGCATCTCCAGTCTTGATGTAGTGGAGAGTGGCCAAGCAGCATGTCACCAGGTGTTTCTTCCATTTCATTAGCTCTATTCTCTCAGCTGAAGGCTTTTTATGATTGGTTGTGCTGGAACATCTGAAATGTGTTTTGGTTGGGGCCACCACGAGGAGTTTCCCCTTGGCATTTGGTGGGAGGGGCACCCACTGGGAGCCAGCACAAGCTTGGGGTTTGGTGGGACAGTGTCTTGCCAGTAATTCCCAGCTGGAAACTGAACCGGTGCTGAGGATGTTGTAGTAGGCTTTTGTAAGGCCTTCTATCTTGAAATGTTAACCAGATTGACAGCTTTTGTGAGGAAGGATTTAAACAATGCCCACTGAAGACTTCTGTTGGCTGGTCTTCTTGAACCCCGCCCCCTTATATGTACAGGGTGAGGCAAAGGTAGGTTTACAGTTGTGAGTATGTGAAACACAGAGTTTATTTTTCTATTATGTGTTAATTATTGTATTTTCCATGCAGACAACTGTAAACCCCCACCCTGTATAAAGTAATGTGAGGGGATTTCCTGTTCTGAGAGCAGTTCACATCTGGGCTCACCATTCAGGCCCAAGTCCCAGGGCCCGAGCTAAAAGGGATGCAGGAGAGTGCTGACATTGGCTAATTCTCTCATCACTCCAGTTTGGAGAGGGGGAAGGCCCCACTATTTGCTCCCAAACAGCCGAATGCCTTTGGTTGTTGATTTACAGTTTTCATCACCCTAAATTCCATTCTTTTTCACCATCATCTTTTCCTACAACTTGGTTCAGCTTAGAGTTAAAATTGGTTTTATTCTCTATTGGTGTTTCTCGTTTCCATCTGCAGATGAGTTGAAGTTCAAGCTTACAATGGGGTTCTGATGTGTGAGTAAAGCTGCACTGTGACCTTGTGTTTGGGTAATAGGCAGAAGCAGATGTCCTTGTTGACTGAGAATAAATGGAGTTCAAGGTGCCTTAAGGGTTCTTGCTCTTGTTTTTTTTTAACCTATCTCTGGTCTCTTTGGAGTACTTCTTTAATACCTAGTATTCTGTAGGTGAGAGGTGTTTACCAGTTCAGATAAAGTCTTAGGAATTACACAGTGTATGAATATTTAAAGGGATCTCACCTTTATGTTCAATACATGTATATGTACATTACTTTGAACTTTTCAGAGGAAGCATTCACTATTGTGATTTTGACTACAACTTTTAAAATGTAAAGAATGCCTGAACCGATTTGGCTCAGTGCATAGAGTGTTGGCCTGTGGACTGAAAGGTCCCAGGTTCGATTCCGGTCAAGGGCATGTACCTTGGTTGTGGGCACATCTCCAGTAGGAATTGTGCAGGAGGCAGCTGATCGATGTTTCTTTCTCATCGATGTTTCTAACTCTCTATCCCTCTCCTTTCCTCTCTGTAAAATAATCAATAAAATATATTTTTAAAAAAATGTAAAGAAAAACTCAGTTTACATTTCTAAAGGCCCATGTGTGGGACCAAATCTGTCTCTTTTTTTAAATGGCAGGTTGTTTGGAGCTGGATCAACAGTTCTGGGTTTCTGCTGGAAAGTAATTTCAATTTTCATACTTTGAGATCACAAATGGCAGATACTTTCAGTGTTTTTGTAGTCGGGTGGGAGAGTGATGCAGTGTCTCCTGAGTGTCCTCTGTTGTTGAGTGCATCACTGCCCGCAGCAGCAACAAAATCTTGGTCATAATTTCTAGCCTACCCACCCACCTACCGCCTCCTTTCTCATTGATAATGAGGTGGTGGTTGTTGGGTTGGCAATATTTTACCTTAGGGATTGTGTCATTATGCCCATATTCTAAGGAAATGAGAAGAATACTATCTTCTTTAAACTTATTTCAGGCGCTTTTTTTGTTTTGTTTATCCTCACCCGAGGATATTTTTCCATTGATTTTTAGGGAGAGTGGAAGAGAGAGAGACAGAGAGAAACACATTGATTGGTTGCCTCCTGCATGCCCTCCACTAGGGCTGGGGCCAGGGAGGAGCCTACATCCAAGGTACATGCCTGTGACTGGAATCGAACCCCGGGACCCTTTGGGCCACAGGCTATAGGGCTGGAAAAAATCTGTAAACTCACTTCTGAGGTCGCTTGGCTGGTGGGGCTCAGTGGTTGAGCATCGACCTATGAACCAGGAAGTCACGGTTCCATGCCTGGGTTGCGGGCTTGATCCCTAGTGTGGGACTTTCAGGAGGCAGCCAATCAATGATTCTCTCTCATCATTGATGTTTCTCTCTCTCTCTCTCCTTCTCCCTTCCTCTATGAAATCAATAAAGATATTTAAAAAAAACAACCCTCTCTAGTGAGGTAACATGTAGGAATGTGTACAAATCATAATGTATAGTTGGCATTTTCACAAACTGAAGACATCTGTTTAGCACCTAGATCCAGAAATTGAATCCGCTCCTCTTTCGAAGCTATCTTCAACACCATACTTTTGTTTTTAATTGTTTCACAAGATGCGGGCAGAACCAGGTTCAAGGAATGTAGGGGTAAAATGTGGGGCAAGTGGAATGGGGAACAAATGGAAGGTGGGGAAGATTTACAGCTATCTTTTTCCCTGACCTCATCCTTATACCTTGAAGTTCAAATATCTGTTTTCTTTGTTCTGTTTTTTTAGTAGATTGCAACTTAAATTTACATCCAGACTTTAAAATTTCTTAAAGCTCTGCTTGGGGAAGGGATTGTGGCTTCTAAAAATGACATAGCTCACCCAGCAAGAAAAAACAGTCCATTTTGGAATTTCGTAACATAATTTTTAAGGCTTTGTAAGTTGCTCTGGATATTTTTCCTTTACTGATGAAGCACTTCCATAAAACAGAACACTTTTGTTTATGGGGGAAATTTTAGTATATTTCTGTACTTCAGCTGGTTTCTCCCTTTAATATGTGATTAGTTTAATTTCAGGCCTATCATTAGTAGCCAGTGAGAAATACATTCATTGCTCAACCTTGCTGGTATAGCAGAGGCTGGTTTCAGTTAATTTGCAGAGTTCATTATAGTGCATAATTCATGGGATCCAAGAAATCCAGACTCCCAGCCACTGTAGCCTAAAACTTAATTATTTTCTCTGGAGCCATTCAAGTGACAGCTAAAACAAGCACTTACTAAACTATAGATTGTGACTTGGGTTTGCTCATTCAAACCTAAGTTTCCATTCTGATGTTCATGCCACAGAGCTTTCTTCTTGAACTTTTCCAGTTTTCTGGACTGGCGCAGAGATTTCTGTTTTTCACCCCCCATAGCACATTCTAGTAATCTTCCTTAATCTGTTCCCTTTAAAAAAAAATATCCTAGTGAGGTTTTTGTTTTTTTTTTTTAAACTCATTTGTGTTGTTGATTTAGGAACTCAATCACCATTTGAAACATTTTTTTTCGATGATGAAAAGCATTCTTAGTTTTAGATGGCTGGTTAATAAATGAACTTTTAAAAGGTAGACTATTTGAGGTTGATTCTGCTTGTATTTTTTTTTTATAGATATATTTTTATTTTCAGAGAGGAAGGGAGAGGGAGAGAGAGAGAGAGAGAGTAAGAGAAACATCAATGATGAGAATCATTGATTGGCTTGCCTTCTGCAAGCCTCACCCTGGGGATCTAGCATGTGCCTTGGCTAAGAATTGAACCGTGACCTACTGGTTCATAGGTCGATGCTGAAAGCACTGAGCCATGCAGGCCAGGCCATGCTTGTATATTCATTCACTCATTCAATCATTCATTTATAATACATTTTTATTGATTTCAGAGAGGAAGGGAGAAGGATAGAGCGGTAGAAACATCAATGATGAGAGAGAATCATTGATCTGCTGCCTCCTGCACACCCCCTACTGGGGATTGAGCCTGCAACCCAGGCATGTGCCTTTGGCTGGAATCGCCCTTCAGTCCACAGGCCGACACTATCCACGGAGCCAAACCAGCTAGGGCTGCTTGTATTTTTAAAATAACCTCTTCACTAGCACTTCTTGCTTGTATAAGGTCCTGTATTATGGTTTCTATCCACATTCCTGGTGAAAACAAGTCTAGCAGTTATATAGTACTTCCCGTTTGCCGGGCACTAAATATTTTACATATATTAAGTCATTTAATCCTTACACCTACCAAGGCAGCATGGGTTAACTGAATGTCAGATGTAGAAATAGGGGCCAAACTCACTGGCAGTCCAACTCCGAGCCTTATTTGTGGAGTATTTTCCTCCTTCCTTTACTGTTCTTTAAAAAAACAAATTATCTTTTAGAAAATGAGTTCATTTACATATGAAAAATTTGTAAAAATTGAGGAAGAAATAGTGACAGTTGATCTGTTTAATATCTTCTTTAAAAAACAGGGAGATTAGGCAATTATAAGAAATGTTCTCATTAAAGTAATTTATTCTTTAACTACATATATTACAGTGAAGACCATAAGCTGTGAGATTAAGTTAGACACTTTCCATTTTGAAAAGACATGAGGCTTACACAGTAAAATGTTACTGTGCTTTGGCCAGTGACTGAATGTACCCATTGATCCACCGTGACTCTGCTTATTGGTGAAATTAGTTCTCATGAGCAGTTTGTGTGCAGTAAATATGCCATGTGCTTCTATAGTACTTAAGCTAACACAGGAAAGTTTTACCATGGCTTTTTCTCCAGTTTCATTTAAAGAGTGCAGTGGGGAGCCCTCTGGAAGTTTGAAATAGTGTAGTTGAGCACAGTTGACCTTTTTGGTTGACTGACTGACTGACCTTTCTGTGTCTCTGACCCCATATTCCTCCCACTCCCTCCACCCAATTAGGATTCCTGCCTGCCTCAGCCTGAATACTTAAAAATAACTGCAAGGTCCACATGGATAGCTCTTTGGGAAAATGCCATTCTCTTGAATTTAACAGAGTAGTACCTCTTTCCATCTCTTCCAGCTGGTTCCAGTTTTATCCTCAGAAGTAACTAAATAATGTTTCCTATCCAGCAGGTTCATTGTTCATCTTCTCTGGGCCAAACAACACTCTTCTCCTCTTGCCATTTTTTAAATGAAGATTTTAGGTGCCTCATTATTCTGGTTGTGGAGATCCTGCCAGTATCCTTAACAAATGATAACCCATATTTTAAGCTTTCTGTGTATACTGTAACTGGTATAATATTTTATATACCATTTGACTCAGCCAGTCTGCTTCTAGGAATTTGGCACAGGGATGTTTATCAAGTGTATTTTCACTGGGTATGACAGTGAAAATTTGTAACCAGTAACCAATTAGTTAAATTAGGGAACATCTGTTTCATGTAGTCATTAAAATGGTACGGTAGCAAGATTATCTACTGACAATGTAGTAAGTGAAAAAATAGTATGTGCAGTATATACAGGGTCTCCAAAAAAAGGTATAC
Source organism: Corynorhinus townsendii (assembly GCA_026230045.1). Taxonomy (NCBI): domain Eukaryota; kingdom Metazoa; phylum Chordata; class Mammalia; order Chiroptera; family Vespertilionidae; genus Corynorhinus; species Corynorhinus townsendii. The sequence goes on from JAPDVU010000002.1 coordinate 139,511,510, forward strand.
ACACTTTACCAGCAGATAGGTGTTAAATGAAAATGAAATGTATTTTAATAAACACTGTCTTTATAATTATTCAAAGTGTATATACATTTTTTTGGGACACCCTATATATTAGTAATCTTTTTAGATAGGGGATAAAATAATTTAAGTAAGTAGTATATTTGTTCTGGAAAAGTACTATAAAAGGATATATACCATAATCAACAGTGTTTTTATCTTTGAGTGGTCAGAATAAATTGAGTTTTCTTTTTGTTTATCTGAGAAATATTTGTTGATCTTTTGCCACATGCCTGGCATGTGCCAAACACCAGGCATTCAATCAGTGGTGAACAGTGGCTATTATGTTATAACTAGAGGCCTGATGCACGAAATTTGTGCAAGGGGCTTGGCCATTGCCCTGGCCCTCGAAACCCCGGCTTCGTCTCTAAGGTTGTCTGGATGGTCATTCTGCTGTTTGGTCTAATTAGCATATTAGCTCTTTATTATATAGGATAGAGCAGTGGTCAAGCAAACCGCGGCTTGTGAGCCACATGTAGCTCGCGAGCCACGGTTTGCTGCTCTGTTGACTAATGAGTTTGCTGACCACTGTCATATACTACCCTTTACCTCTTTGCACACAGTATGCCACAATTGCCTAATCCTCACAGCTTCCAATGACACGGTAACATTTAGTCTAGTCCAGTGGTCGGCAAACTCATTAGTCAACAGAGCAGCAAACTGAGGCTCGCGAACCACATGTGGCTCGCGAACTGCACGTGGCTCGCGAGCCACGGTTTGCTGACCACTGGGATAGAGGGAGGGACAACTACTTTGATAGACGAAATGTCCAGGGTGCTGTGGGCGCACTTTGGGACAACTGACGTGTGAGGGAATGAAAGAAGACTTACTGGACTTAACAGTGTAGAGACCAGGAGGGTAGGTGAAGATGGGGAGCAGTGTGTTTCAGAGTCAAATGTAAAGTCCCAGTTGAGAAATAGCATGCAGAAGTTTGGGAAGAGGGAGGGATGTTCAAGAGCTAAGACTTCTTATTATTTATATTTTCTTCAAGAAGTACTGTTAATACAATGTAATTTTCAAAAGTGGTATCTAGAGCCCTGGCCAGTTTGCTCTGTGGTTAGAGCATTGGCCCGCACTCTGAAGGGTCACTAATTCGGTTCCAGATCAAGGGCATGTACCTGGGTTGCAGATTCGATCCCCAGCAGGAGGCTGTTTGTTTCTCTCTCTCTCTCACCCCACCCTTCCTTCCCTTCTTTCCACTCTTTTAAAAAATCAATGGAGAAAATATTCTCCAGTGAGGAGTCACAATAAAAACAAACAAACAAAAAATGGTCCTAGTCGTTTGGGCTCAGTGGATAGTGTCAGCTGGACAAAAGGGTCCCCGGTTGGATTCCAGTCAAGGGCACATGCCTAGGTATGGACTCAGTCCCCAGTACAGGGTGTGCAGGGGGAAGCCAATCAATGATATTCTCTCTCATCATTGATGTTTCTCTCTCTCTCTCTTCCTCTCCCTTCCTGTATGAAGTAAAATAAAACAAAACAAAACAACAACACACCAACAGTAATGGTATTTAAGAATCTTCATCTTGGAAAGAAAGAGTCTTGGAAGCATAGGGAAAACTGTCATGTCTTAAGGAGTAGCAGCTCCTCTAATGGTGGATGGAGGCAAAGAAGGTTTTCCCAGACTGCTGGGTTGGGCTGAGCCGGGCTGGGAGTGTCTGCTGAAATAAATGAACCAGATACATAATATAATTTCTAGAAGTGCTGCTTAAATGCCTTTGCCCTCCTACTACTTGTCAGAGTCAAACAAGCATGTGATTTATGTAAAAATACATGAATATTAGTTTTTATCAGTACCCTGCAGAACAGTATAAAAGTGATGCTTCCTGCCATAACCACTTTACAGAATAAAATTAAGAAAATCAATATTCTTTATAAATGACTAGTCATAGTGGAAAATACCATCTGTTGAACTATCATTTGCAGATAGCATTAGTAAGTCATCCCCTCCCATGTTACCCCATGCAAAACTGAAACAGTGATTTACAAAAAACTAGCTAAGTGGAACAAAGATGGCACAGAATTCTAGTTTAGGGATTTTCAAGAGGGCACAAGCAATTCTATGACTGCCCTCCCAGTGTCTGGCCCCTGTGTTCTCTACATTTCTAGCCAGGTAGTTCTAGAGAGATTGGGGTGCCCTCACTGATGTGCAGAAACTTCTGCAGGTGCTGAAAGGGAAAGGACCTAAGTTCTGACTAATGCTTTCTAGGAGATGGGATTCAACCTAGAAAATAGCCAGCGCCCCATTGCCTCTGGGGGCGGGGGGGGGGGGGAGATAGATATAGACGAGATGATTGTCTTAAAATATATCTTGGCTGTGCCCCCTATCAGGATAACTTGTACCTTGTTTTATACCAGGAACTGAGCTGACTTTGGTTTGTGAGCTCCCAATTCGGGTTCTGGGAATGTGTTCTGATTTACTGTGCCTGCCTACAGTACCCTGTGGGAAACCTTTTGGTGCTCTTGACATTGTAAAGGCAATCACCGGGCCCCTTAGGAATGTGGGGATTTGAGTTCCAGTGCTATCCAGTTCTTGGCTACAGCACTTTTTTTGTGCTGCAATGGGATAGTTCCTGTCATATATCTTTAACAATAAGGTGTTGGGCTCAGAGACTTCTATGTGTGGAGCACAGACTGGGCAGGGGATTCACAACCCCACTCCAAATCTGGTGGTCCCCCCACAGGAGTGCTCATTGTTTGCGTCTTGCCACCTAGTGTGAATCCTGAGTGTGGCGAGCCTCTGTCATACATGGGAATGTAAGCTTTCTGGGTTTGTAAAAGTATGAAAACTAGTGAGCAAGTCTCTCCACAGGTTAATGCTGGATTTGCTTTTTTGCACAACACGGAGGCAAATTCCTTAACACAAACCACAAATGGTATGCCGATTCAGCTTGTAAAAAAGTGACTTCTTAGTTTTCATCTTTTACTTTTTTTTAAAGATAAAATGTACTTTGCCTTTAACTGTCCCAAGCCTTGAAAGGGAGTTTGTATTGTACATATGTCTTTAATAAGTCACTTTTAATAACATGAAACTTGGGGGGAATTTTCCACATTTGGACCAGTTCCCTGAACTATATCACCCAGAGGTATGGCTTTTGGCATTGGCGTGTATTTAATTTGGGTGGCTACTTTCCAGAAAAAAAATCACTTTAACCTAGTAAGCTGTCACAGCTCATTGTATCTTTGCACTCCTACCCCTCTTTAAAAAACAAACAAACAAACAACAGTTGTAAGTCCAGATTTTTTAAAAATTCAAATTTATTGCAATAAAAATTACAAATGCAACCATTTTAAGTGTACAGTTTGATACATTTTGAGAGTTGCATATACCTGGGTATTACCATTCTGATAAGATATGCCCCTTTGCAGTCATTCTCCCGCCTCTCCTCCCACAGTCCTTTCTAACTAACTTTCTAGCACTGTTGTAAGAAATGGAAACGCTTTTGTGTCTAGTTTCCTTCATTCTAATGTGTTTTTAATTTACTTAAGGTCGTGGTTCCTTAGTGTTTGGAGTGCGCTTCTTCAAAAATATCACCCAACTTGACATTGTAAAGGCAATCACTGGATTTTTTCTCCATTGATATGGGAGGGAGGGAGAGCGAGAAAGAGAAAGATCGATCTGAGAGAGACATATCGATTGGTTGCCTCCTACACTCACCCCACCCCGGCTGGGGAGTGAACCTGCAACTCAGTTATGTGCCCTTGATCGCCCTTGATCGGAAATTGAACCCTTGACTCTTAGGTGCTCTCATGTGCAGGCTGCTGCTCTACTACTGAGCCAAATAGGCCAGGGTCATTATAATTTTTTTTTGAGATTTATCCATACTGTGTGTACCAATAGCTTGTTCCTTCCTTTTATGGCTAAATAGTCTTTTAATCATTTTCTTTCTGCCTTTCTATGGTTTTGTTGTCTTGTCTTTTCTCCTCTCTAATGGTCTGGTCCTTCCATTAGTCCCAGTAGAGTCTATTTCTCAACTGGTCATTAAAGCAACTTTTACCTTTCACAGGGACTCAAAAAGCCAAGTGGTGGAGAGATGATCCAGCTAGGTTCTAACCTCATCCCTCCAGATAAGGGGAAGAAAAAAAAAAAGCAAAAATATCCACAGACCCAAGTTTTGTTCTGGAATACCAGAGCTGGGACTAAATGGTGGAGTTCTGGCTCAGTTCAGTGTCTTTCCCTAAAACCAGGCTGCAACCTCCATTTCCATAAAGTATGTGAGCTGTTTGTTTTGGAACTTTATTATTTTGGAAAATAATTCAATGCAGAATATCAGAGTTCAGCACTGGCCATCTGTCACCTTCTTTTGATATTTGGTCATTACAAATAGTGAGGAACCATGATCTTAAGTAAACAGAAAAATTTCTAATAATCTCTGCCAATGTAGTTTTAATTGATGAGAAAGTCCTGTACTGTTGGCTCTGTATGGCTCATTATTTTCTTGTCCGAAGAAAGTGCTGTGTTGAGAAAGGTGTCTTGTCTGGGGCAGTGAATGTGACTTGGGTGTGGAATCACTAGTGTGCCAGCTCCTCCTGTCCTAGAGGCTCTGTATAAATACTAAATACTGTGTCACAGTTCTCATAAATTGTGCATTTGTACCTCCTCATTGGTGGGTTCACATTTTTAAGAGAGCCAGTTTGTTTGTTTTTTAAATCTGTCAAAACTGGAATGACACATTTTGCTGGTCAAATCAAAGTGTGCAGGGTTATTGGTGCTAGAGCAGAATATGTGTGCCAGTGCAGTGTTGGGAACCATGTCTGTTTAAGTTGTGGGGTGGTATTGAACCTTTAAAAAAGGGTGTTTCTTTTTTCTTTCTTTCTCTGCAGCACCACTTTTCTGATTTGCAAATCTGGGAAACAAGAAGTCTGAAATTAGACTTGGTGGACACATTCCCTGGCTGATATATAGGAATTTGTTGCCTTAACAGCATTTTAAGAATCCATAATTAGAAAGTTAGTTTCTTCCCACTTGGGATTTCATAGACAAAGAAGTACCTCAAATACATTGGTCATCTAAGTTTTTTCTCCTAGCACCCTGGGCCTTATAGGGTAAGAGTTTGTAATTACTTTAGTTTGATTCTCCCCAAATAGCCTTCACCAGTCTCCTGGTCCCTGGCTGCCTCTGAAGCACTCAGGAAGGCATCCCTTTTTGTTTTTCTCTTTGTTATCTTGTTTGCGGAAGAAAAGATTGCCTTTGGGCCTAAGGTCTAGCCAAGACAAGTAATTTTACTTCAGGTAGCAGTTATTCAGGTGCTATTATTTGCAAGTGAGGATACCCTGAGGCTTCTGGAGGTAAAGGAGTGCTCTTAAGTGTAACTCAGGTAGTGAATGGCTGCACAGAAATTTTCCATTTAAAAAAAAATATTTTTATTGATTTCAGATAGGAAGGGTTAGGGAAAGAGAGATAGAAACACCAGTGATGAGAGAGAATCATTGATGGGCTGCCTCCTGCATGCCCCATGCTGGGGTTGGAGCCCGCAACCTAGGCATGTCCCCTTGACTGGAATTGAACCTGGGACCCTTCAGTCCACAGGCTGACACTCTATCCACTGAGCCAAACTGGCTTGGGCTGGAATTCTCCATCTTGATCCCCACTTACACGGCTGTGGCTCATGTCATGTCCCCATTTCAGTTGCTCCTGCCGGTTATTCTGTCACATTATCCTTTTATTTCCACCATTTACCACTACCTCAAACATCTTGTTTGTTAGTAACTTGTTTTTGTTTTTCTCCACTAGAATATAAACTCCATGAAAACAGGATTTTTTTCGTTCTTGCTCACACATTGTCCTCAAGCACCTAAAACAGTGCCTGGCAATTGGTAGTTCATATTTGTTGAAGGAATGGATGAGTAAATAGTATTTGACATTTGCTGTAGTTTAGATTCTGACTTTGGTGTTAGATTTCTCATAGGCAGGGCTTTAATTTAATAAATGATATTAAATGCTAAATAAAAACCACACTTTAGATTTAACTCATTTAGTTTGCTGCTTGTGTGTGGAACTGACAGCCCCCTGATGTTATATCTTGAGGGCTTGCAGTGGCAGGAAAGCGGAGAGTTTGCAAACTGGCAAACGCATTATGGAATGCAACTGTTAGAAGTAGATCTTGGAGTAAAACTTTGGGGACTGTGAGGTGAATTGACAGTAATAATTTGTGAATTATTATTGACTTTTTTTCTTCTTAGTTTGTAGACCTCTTTGGTAAAACAGGAAATACACCTACCTGACCTGGTTTGTTTGATCCTGGCTGCCACTGTAAAAGCCTTTCACAAGAAGCAGAAGCAAGTGTGGCATGCTTGTCCAAAACTTACCAACTATACTTATTCTGTCAGAAAGAAGAGTTTAGACGTGTGTGTGTTTTTTTTTAAATGAAAACCCCTAACTTTTATTTTTTTTAAAATACATTTTATTGAATTTTTACAGAGAGGAAGGGAGAGGGAGAGAGAATCAGAAACATCAATGAGAGAGAAACATCAATCAGCTGCCTCCTGCACACCCCCTACTGGGGATGTGCCCACAACTAAGGTACATGGCCCTTGACCGGAATCGAACCTGGGACCCTTGAGTCCCCAGGCCGACACTCTATCCACTGAGCCAAACTGGTTAGGGTTAGATGGGTTTTTATTACACACATCACTTCTTTAAGACACCGGCTAGTGGACGATCTATAGGATTACAGGTCAGAACCAGAGAATTGGTTCCTTGAAGAATGGTGTTTGGTTGACTCCATTGTGGGTGACTTAGCAAATTTGATGCCTCACTTTTCCCCCAGTGATACTAGCTGTCTTATGACAAGGTCATAAGAATGACTGTGTAACTTGTTGCCTGTCTTGAAGAACTCCAGTTTCAAACTTAGCTTAGATCGTTAGTCTGGGAAGCATTCTAGAGTTAGCAAACCCTGGAGTGAAGAGTGCAGTCTGGTGTTTTGACCTATACCATTTGTGTATTTAGGAGCTGCAGTGTGTCTCAAGTGAAACTGGAAAACCTTAATAATTAGGTAGGGATGCGGCCAGATAAGCGAAGTGTCTTTAACTGCTTTAGGTCAGTTGTAGGTCCTGTTAATCGTGGTGGCCTGACTTACTGGAAGAAACGAGTGCAGTTTGTGCCCAGTTCTTCACATCTAATTCAGTTTGAGTTTTCAGTCTAATACTGTAACCAGAATTGGGAACATGCTTTAATGAAGCAAGTCCTGTGTTGTGTGCCATCTGGGCCTGGTGTGCTATCAGATATATTCAGTACCTGCTATATGTTATTTTGTTAAGTCTTAACTAATACTGCAAGTACAATCAAGGTGGGGCCTATACATGTTTTCTGTTTATAAATTCTGTTGTTGTTCAGCAGAAGTAACAGGACTATTTCATTATAAAGGTTGCTTTTCAAATAATTTTTAGGTTTGTTGCTGAGGATGGTTCTTATGCTTTACACTCCTCAAAAGTGAAGGCATTTGGACTATTCTTGCCAGGGACAGTAGTGGTATCAGAAAAAGGCGAGCCACCTCTATTTCCCCTTTTCAAGTAATAGGAGAGAGCTATTAGTGCTAACAGAGAAATACCACGTATTTTAGTTTAATGTGCACATGGTCAAGTTGACAGTGAAAGAGGGAGAGAATACTGATGAGAGTGAATGGTGTGTGGCCCTTTTCTCTCAGACGAGCACTCCAAGTGACTTTGGGGTGAACCCATAGGCCACAATAGGGCCATTGCTGTTCCTTGAAATCAGGGAATCTCCTAGTTAGAGACTGCAGAGGATGAAGAATTCCCTCACTGTAAATCTGTCTTTCCCTACCTCCCTCCCATTTACCCATTCATTCATCATCACTTTTGGAACATCCTTAGTCTCTTAAAGAGCTCAGCTCCTGTTCCATTTTTGAGACCTTTAAAGAGGGATAATTCAGTTAAGGGGATGGCTTAGATAGACACTGGGTTTGATCTCAGCTTTGCCTCCATTGTAATGGACTTGGGCAAGGTCCTTTAGCCAGTCTGATAAACAGCCTATCTTTGACTCAGTTTCCTCATTTGCAACACGGGGATAATAGTATATTTGACTTAGGGTTGCTGTGGAGTTTAAATAAGTATATGTCAGATCTAGAAAGAGTTCCTCTATGTACTCTTTAAGTATTAGTGGTTGTGATTTTATACTTCCTTTCCTACCAGTTATTTATAATCAGAAATGGTTCCTGGTTATGTTTAATTTAAATCTCTCAATTTAGCAATGAAATTTTTTAGTCAGAAATAATTTACTCCCACCCCCCTGTGAAACCCCCATGAGAAAGGGGAAGAAACGGCTCTTGGAACCAGATCAGAGACAATGTTAACTTGTCAGTTTTTTTCTCTTCCACTTGAAAATGTAAGTCCCACTTAGGATAATATTTGGCTTCTGGGGTGGTTGTGGTTTGGTGTCACTTGTAGTCATTTAAAAGGTGGTGCATGGATTTGCAAGTGAAGATAGACTTTTGTTTGAAATCTGAGATATTCAGCAAACATTGCACTAAGAGTAATTTCCCCCAAAACCCCCTTGGAAATTTTATCTTTTACTTCAGTGAACCTGGAGTCTTGCCTATTGAACTTAAATTTTGCACTGCTTATAAGGTCAGTAAAGGTGTTTTTCCAAAGGTATCTCCCTACCTGATTGCTTATTGTGTAACCAGTGGGCCAGGAATCACAAATAGAACATGTCCTCTGAGTCCCTGAGTTGGCTTGGAATGCATTTTTTGGGTTTTAGTTTGAATTAGTTTATCTTGTTGAGAGTTTCAAAACTGAGGAAATGCCACGGTTGCCTGAGTGTGTGCTCTAGACAAATACCAATCCCCTTACCCCCTGTGTGGGTGTACCCTTGGAGGCATTTATTCCTTTAAGGGATCACACAAAGCTGGAGTGTGCAGAGGTGGCTGAGGCCAGTAGGGAGGTGAGGTGGTCCCTGTCGGGTTTGTTTTCAATATCAGTCCTGCTCCCACAAAACGAGTGTATTTAGGTCTCCTTCCTCCTGCCATGGCTGGGCAGGTGAGGTGAGAATGCACAGGGAGGCAGAGGCAAGTCTCTTTTCTCTGGCATTGAGATTTGCTGATGTTATTGGGTGCTGAGCATGCCCCCAGAAGTGAACATGACAGTTGTGAGAATAAGAAGGCTTACACAGACAGATTTTGCTTTGCCTTTGGTTTGCAATAAAAAAGCTGAAGTGCAGGGTCCCGTCGGACAACAAAAGGATATAGCTGGCATTTTGGGTTTTTAAAAGGTGAGTGGAGAAGGCAAGGGAGAAAGGAGCTAGGTAACTGGAGCTGTGCCCTGGCACTGCTGCTCAGGTTGTGGTGTGCTCCCTGCAGTCACACGTCCGCCTGGAAAAGGCATGTTGATGTCTGCAGGAAAACACGCAGGATTTTGTGGTAGGATACCTGGGATGTTTTACATATCCAGCAAGAACTTTTGTGGGTGTCTTGATTTTGCCACTTGCCTACAAGGAGAGAAGCTTGCTTTGTAGTTCTTTAGCTGCACAGTTGATGGGAAATAGAGTTGGGGATCTGTATGCTCTTGAAGAGCTTGTTCTGACCTTCATGAGAGGCACCCCCTATCCCACCCCTCCCATCCCTAAGGCATCTCAGAGCAGTATCATTTGGGGCAGGCCTGATTCACTGGCATGACCTTGCCAGGGCTGGCCTGCCTCATTAGAAAATATTTTTTGAAACAAAAACAACAAGGGATGGGAAAGGTAACAAAAATCTCTTCTGATTCCGGGATTGCCCAGGATGTTATAAACAGTAAGTGCTGCCTTTGATCTTGGAGGGTGGTGTGGGGTAGGCCAGAGAGCTAGGGTGGGTGGTTATTGAGAAGAGAGCTGGAGCCAGACAGCCCTAATGGTTTGTCCAAAGACTGCTGTGGATCCTGGTGGCAAAGAGCTCTGTATTGGCCACTAATTTCTGTTTTCTTTACTGTGGTTGGCTTTATTAAAAGGGCATAAGGAAGCAGCCTAGACATTCGCTTCCAATCAGTTTTCTGAGCTTAAGGGTGGTGGTGGTGGTGGTGGGGGTAGCGGCGGGGGGAAGGGTTCAGGCCTTTGGTGATTTCAGAGACAGGATGACTGGCTTTATGGCTTATTCACTTTCTTGGGGGAGGGATATACGGAATTTTATGAAAAAGAGATTCATGAGATGCAAACGCAGATGTTTCATTCTGTTTGGAAATCTGGGATGAATGAGGGGCTGCTGCCTTAAACATAATTTTGAAAGGATGTCTCTGGCAGGCACTGTATCACTTGTAACCTTTTCCTCTACATGGTTCTGCACTGGTTATTAAGTGAGTAAATGAGATGAACTTACCTGCCTTTGGTTTCTGGAACAAAATTGGGAAATGGGATTTGTACTTGAGAGAGTAGCAGGAAAACTTTAACTTGAGTATGGCCCTTTAACTTTCTATGAGGAAAAACTACATAATCAATGGTGGCAAATTATGTAAATTTGATGCAATAATCAAGCTTCTTGCTCCAGTGCATCATTTACCTTTGATTTCAGAGAAGTTCAGCCCCGTGATTCTTTCCTTATTTGAACTGGAACTAAGCTCTGAGATATTTTAGTCACACCCTAGTCAGGGAGTATATGTGAATATAAGTTGGTACTATAATTTCAAATAGACACAGGCTTGGTTAATTTGAGCTCACCAACTTCTTTCATTGTCACATTTTTCAAAAATTAAAACCTTTGTTGTCACCCCCTTAAGTATGGTTCATTGATAGCTTCTGCTTCTGTGTGGATAAGTAGGTGGCATCAGCTAACTGGAAGAAACTTGCCTGTGGCTGGGTCGGGGCGGGGGGGCGGGGGCGCTTGTGAAGAGAATGGAAAGCACATTGGTGTTTTAATTTTCCTAACAATTCCAGTACTTAATATTGAAGATGCAAGTAAAGTCTTGGTAATGTACCAGTCATCCAAGATATGTAAACCATGTTTAGTTTCTACCATAACTGATTTAGAAGGAAAAAGGAAAGCCTTTAATTTAATTATGCATCTCATGAAAACAGAAAGAGATATTTACAAGCCTCAGTAATTTACAGTAGATTGGTATCTGGGGCAGGGGAGGGCTATCATGTAAGTGGGTTGAAGTAGGAGGTGAAATGTCGACTGTTCATTATGTATCAAAAGGCAACAAAACTGTGATTTGGAGGTTGTTTTAAACCTACTGTACTTTAAACTCATCTGGTATTCATTACAATGCATTTCCTAAACAAGATGGAACTGTATAGCTAATACCACAAGTTTCTTCTTTATCTAATCAGGAATCTTTCTTGAGCAGCTAGATTAGATGTTACTCAGAATGGATAGTATCTATACTAATAAAAGGGTAATATACAAATTGATTACGACACCCTCACAGTAACAACCGAACAGCAGGCTGTGTGGGGAAACAAGGCTGGCAGGGGGTTAGCGAGGGATGACCAAACAACTGACCAGCAGGCTGCGTGAGGCAACCAGGACAGCAGGGGGGGTTAGCGAGGGATGACCAAATGACTGACCAGCAAGCTGCTTGGGGTGACCAGGCCAGTAGAGGGGAGCAGTGAGGGGTGACCAGGCTGGCAGGGCAGGCAGTGAGGGGCGACCCGGCCGGCAGAGTGGGGCAGTTGGGGGCAACCAGGCCAGCAGGGGGGGTACTAAGGGATGACCAGGCTGGTGTGGGGGGCAGTTAGGGGCAATCAGGCTGGCAGATAGAGGCGGTTACAGGTGATCAGGCTGGCCGGGGGCGGGGGGGGGGGGCAGTTAGGAGCTATCAGGCAGGCAGGCAAGCAGTTAGAAGCCAGCGGTCCTGGATTGTGAGAGGGATGTCCCTGGGATTGGGCTGAAATGGCAGTCAGACATCCCCTGAGGGGCCCCGGATTGGAGAGGGTGCAGGCTGGGCTGAGGGGACCCCCTTCCTCCCCCCCACCCTCCCACGCACACGAATTTCGTGTACCAGGCCTCTAGTAAGAAATAATTATCCATTTCAAATAATTCCTCACTATATTTCATTTGTGAAGTTAACCATATGGCCTCTCACTTAAATATATCTGGCATATGAAAATAAAATCCATGAAGATCAGTCTATAATATTTTTAGCCAAGGGCACATTAGAATATGATATTCTTTTTTTTTTAATCTGCATATGAAATATGACCTGCAGTTTGGAATAACCTTATAGTGTTGGTACATTTGCCCATCTTGTTTGTAGAATATTACGAAATTGTAGTATGTTATTGGGGAGGAGAGGCAGTGTATCATAATGAATAACACTTACTCAAGAAATACACTGATTTTACAAGGCAATGTTTTGGGACTGGTTGTATGTTGTGAGTAGATAAAAAAATGCTAAAATGTACAAAGTGATTTTGGGAAGGAAATAACTAGATGTTTTTAAAAGTTTGAGTTTGATTTCTGAATGTTATCAAATTATAGATGACCTGGGCCTATGCCAATTTATATTATAGTGAGTTTTAATATCACCAGTATAATCAGTCACCTTATTGTAGGCATAAGGGGCATTGATCATACAATTCAGTATTAATAGTGTTATCCACTCTGTTTATTAACTGAAACAGTTACTGTGTCCACATGCATGTTCAGAATATAGCTATAGGGCACATTTTGTTATGTGAAAGTGCACACTTACCCAAGGATTAAGTGTGAGAGCAATGCAGTTCAAATGATGTCTGACTAGGAAATATTTAACAAGTATGAAAATCTTTTTGGTTGGGTCATGAGACATTTTGGTTTGTAGCTCTGATTTATGTGTTCAGATCTTTGGTGGCAATGCAACCAAGGTGTCTGCTCAGAACCAGACTGTGTCAGGGGTCTTATGTATTCATAACTTGTGCACAGAAAACAGCATCTCATTACTAGTATTTACAGACTAATTGTTGCCCCCCTTGGGGTCAATGGCTACAAAGTAACAACAAAAATACTTTCCTTGAAGATATGAGAAGTTAGTCCATAATAGTAAAGCATGACTTAGAGTAGCACTCCAAATTTATAAAAGGAAGGGTTCTTAACTATTAAAATTGGTGTGTTGGGAAGGTGGGAAATCATAGGTTCTGATTAGTACAATGAAAACGACGTAAATGTAATTTCAGACTTAACCAAGAAGTGTATAGAATAATATAATGACCATTTGTTGGACCTTAGTGTTCAAGAGATGAAAAAAGAACAAGGAGAAGGTGTGTGGGCACTTGTGATTCTGGTCCTATACCAGGTTAAAGAACCGGGTGCTCAGATATAAGAGCTCTCTAGACTAATTCATTACTCTCTAGACTAATTTAATGCTGATTTGCAACAGCCTACACATATATTTAATTACCCAGTGTGTTTTCCTATGCCGAGGAAGGTCTGGACAGATGCCTAGGTATGTGATTTTTGAGTAACATTATTCACTTCATGAATTCTTCTCCTTTCTGCAAAATGGGAGATACTAAACAGCACTTCCTACCTTGTCAGGATTAAGTGAGTTTGAATTGCATGAGAAATGCTTAAAATAGTACCTGGCATACTGGTATATTGTAAGTGTTCCAACAAATGTTTCTGTGATTTGTTTAAACCCAAATCCTGGGCAGTATTTTCAGTTGGCATCTGCATTAAGCCACTGGCTGAACCAAACATTCTGTGATTCATCAAAAAAGATAGGGGTGATCCTTTGTATGAGGTGTCTGTAACATTGTGGGTAGTGGCAGGGAGAGAGGTTAGATGATTTCCTACCAACGTCCAGATTATGTCTTCAGTCAAAGCTCCTTTCTGACCCCCCGCCCCCCAGAATTCCAGAATATCACACATAACCATAATATAAACAGAACAGCATACTGCTTAACCAAAGAGAACAGTTTCAGACTGTTCTGAATTATCTGGTTCATTTGAGATTAGACTGTATGCCATTTGGTCGTAGTGGCAGGTTCATTCTAGTAATGCAGTTCACTTCAGTGCTAAGTAAGCAAGCACCAGGTTTGTAGGTTACTTTTCTCCACAGCATAGTGGTTGTAGGTTTCCAACAGAATCATTTTGGCTTTTTTTTTCTGTTTTGCTTCTCAGGGGACTGGGCGGTCGGGGGAGGGCTGTGGTAAGGAACCTCTATGATTTGCGTGGGTGGTGGGCTTTTGTCTGCTAGGCAGTCGGGCATAGCGTGGTTTTCCAAATGCATTTCTCTTGGGTTGCTTTCTTTATCCTCAAAGCGTATCTCAATTCTGTGGTAATAGTTATTTCTCATTCTTTTTAAAAGAATATATATTTTATTTATTTTTTACAGAGAGGAAGGGAGAGGGATAGAGAGTTAAAACCATCGATGAGAAAGAAACATTGATCAGCTGCCTCCTGCACATCCCCTACTGGGTATGTCCCCCAACAAAGGTACATGCCCTTGACCGGAATCGAATCTGGGACCCTTGAGTTCGCAGGCCGATGCTCTGTTCACTGAGCCAAACCGGTTAGGTCTATCTCTCATTCTTTGCTTTTCATTTTTTACCATCAGAGGCATGAGCTGGGGTTGGGGGTGGGGCGCATAGGGGCGTGCATGTCAGTGTGTGTGACTCACTTTAGCCTAACCTGGGTATGTGCAGCACCAGAGAAATCCTGTCTTCCTGGCCTGGCTGAATAGCTTTCATAGATCTGTGGAGACTCTCTCCTACCGCCGAAAATACAAAACCAGGGGAAAGTTTTCCATCAGACACCCTGACCTCTTCTTTTTGTGTTTCTTTCTTGCCACATTACTGCCCAAAGTTATTTCAAACGTAAAAGTAGCCACTGTCCTCATGTAAGCACATGAAATGTGCCTGGTCTGAATCTGTATTTGTAGAGTCTGAATTATACACTGAATCTTAAGACTTAGTAATATGAAACAAAAACTAAATATATTTATGTTTTATATTGATTACATGTATATGTATTTTATTTCTTCACCATTTATCTCCCCTTTACCCATTTTTACTCCCCCCTGCCCCTTCATTCTGGTTACATGTTTAGATGATAATATTTTGTATATATTGGAGTTAAATAAAATTTCAAAATTAATCTCACCTGTTTTAATAATTGTAATGTGGCTACTTGATTAATTTAAAATTACTGTGTTGCCCGTGTTAGATTGCTATTGGACAACACTGGTTTATTGTGAGCAGGGAACTTGGGGCACACCTGAGGCATTATGCCCTGAGTAAAGTGGACTTATACTGAGGTATAATTCATATATGGTAAGTCACCTGTTTTAGGCATTCAGTCCTATGAATGCCTAAAAGTTCAATAAATGCATGTAATTCTTCACTGTCAAGTTAATCCTCTTTATAACCACTGATTTCTTTTCTAGATTTTCTATGACTCTTCTAGAATGTTTGAAGTGGACGCTTACAGTATTTAGTTTTTTGAGTATAGTTTCTTAGGTATTTGAGATTCATCCATGTTTATATTAGGATTTCTTTCCTTTTTATTATTGCTGAGTGGTACTCTGTTGTGTAGAAGTACCACATTTTGTCTCTGTTCATCAGTTTATAGACATTTGCTTATTTCTAGTTTCTGGCAGTTATTAATAAAGCTATATAGATTTTTGTTAGGTTATGGTATTCATTATGTTTGTTATAAGGAAACTAGAGGCCTGGTGCACGAATTTGTGCACTGGTGGGGTCCGGCCGGCCTGCCCTGATGGGGTGGGGGGGTAATTAGGGGTGGGGCCAGCCAGGGGGAGGGGCCTCGGGTGGTTGGTGGGCTGGCCCAGCCCACTGGTCAAACTCCCGGTCGAGGGGACAATTTGCATATTACCCTTTTATTATATAGGATGCCAATCTTTTCCAGGGTGACTGAGCTCTTGCATTCTACAAGTAACATGAGAGTTCAGTTTTCTCTTGAGGGTTCATTTGTATTTGGTATTGTCAGCTTTTTATTTCTAGCCATTTTAATAAGTATGTAGTAAAATCTCATTGGTTTTAATTTGTATTCCTCTAGTGACTGATAATGTTGAGTGTCTTTTCATGCATTTATTTGCTCATTTTTAAATTGGGTTGTTTTCTTATTATCAAGGTTCTAAAAAAATACAGTATATTGTGGATAATGGAGATAATATGTTTTGCCCATGTATTCTTTATTTTCTGTATTAGTTTGTTTAGGGGTGCTGTAACAAAGTACCACAGACTGGATGGCTTAAATAAAATAAATTTATTTTCTCACAGTTCTCACGGCCATAACTTCGAGATCAGATGTGTTTCTCCTGAGACCTTCCTCCTTGCTGTGGTCGTGGTCCCCTCCCTGCACCTGCACATCCTCTTCCCTCTGTGCAGGTCCAGATTTCCTCCTCTTTTAAAGGACACCAGCCACAGTTGTAGGGTCCACCCTAGTGACCTCATTTTACACTGACTATCTCTTTATTTTATTAAAAATTAACAATGTTTTTATTGATGTTTTAGAGAGAGCGGAATGGAGAAGGGATAGAGAGATAGAAACATTGGTGAGAGAGGAAGTCATCCATTGGCTGCCTCCTGCGCGTCCCCGCTGTGAGGGAACCCACTGGTGACCTCTTGTTTCCCCTGTCGATTCTCCACCACTGAGCGACACCAGCCGCTGGCCACCTAGTCACTCCCTCCAGATACTCACATGCCGAGGTGGGGGTGGTGAGAACCATCGGGTTTTGGAGGAGAGTGGTCACGGCGTAGGCTATACATTTCCTAACATTGTCTTCTGTAGAACAGAACCACTTTTATTTGGACGAAGCCCATTTTATCTTTATCATGCATCCTTTTTGTGTCCTAAAAAGTCTTTGTATGGTTTGAGATCTCTGTTTACCTGTATAATTTCATTTTCTTCCTATTCAGATGAGGACCATATAGCAATTTTGAAACTTGATTTTTCACTTAATTTACAGGTGGTGGCCCCTGGTCTACTTGGTTACATTCCAAAGGTTGTGACAGAAGCACCTGAAGGCCTGTTGCAGGTGGCCTCTACATGGGGCCCACTGCTCATAGCATACTGCTGTCTGGTGCTGGGGGAGGGATGCCCTTATTTTTACTCTCAAAATTGATAACTTGAAAGTTTGTAAGGACAGGAGCTTGTATACTGTGAGAATAAACAAGTCATCTTTTCTGTCAAAGGACAGTTTAGACAGCTGCCTTTTTGGACTGCATAACTTGGCAGCCACCATTTTGGCTCATGTGACTTGATGGCCACCACATTGGCCGCATGACTTGCAGCTCCCCTTGGGGCCGCCATCTTGAAATGGCAAAGGCCAACCCCTCCCTTCAAATTAGCCAATTGCGAAAGATTGTGCACCTGAGCTCCAATCAAGAGTGAGGGACAGGTCACGTGCGTCAGGATTAAAAAGCTGAGCAGACTGTCTGCTCAGTGTGCCTGTGCTCCCCGAGCATGTGTTCGTGCACCCTCCTGCAGGAGTAAAGATAATTTGCCTTGCTGCCTGGCTCCTGAGTATGTTTTGTGTTCTACCAGCACCCCTGAATTTGGGGGATCACCTTATTTCTTACATATATCATAGCTATCTCTTATACTGATGTATAGCTTAACTACAATCTTTTTTCCTATGGTTTCTTTGTAGTCTGCCATTTGTATGTATTGCACTTTAAAAAGAAAACAAAAAACAATTCACTGTTGATTGTCAGGCTTCCCGCTCTGAACTTTCTCACGTATCTCTGTCTGTGTTGAGTAAATAGATTCTTCTTTTGAGGCTAGATGTTTAGAGGAAGTGTTGCAGACTTCACTTACTCCTCTAGGTTTTGGCCCCCGAGATTCTGTCTCGCCCCTCCCTGTACCTGTTTTGTCCCTTGTGAAGTGAGGTTCTTTTACTATTTAGTGTCAGCAGAACTACCACCTTTACATGTTTCTTTTTCACATGCTGTTTTCTTCCTATCCTCTTTCTTTACAAAGACTTTTAAAATTTATGCCTTGCACCCAAGCACAGTTGTTTCTTAAAGCTTTGATTTTTATCTGCACCAAGAAATTTTTGAATTGAGGCCATGTGTTTGCACTCACGTGCACACACATAAAACTGAAACTAATTTCATTAAAGCTTAGCCTTTGTATTAGTACTATCCATGACATACTCTGATCTAATTTTTTTCTATTTAAAAGAAAAAAGCTTGCCAACAAACCCAGTTTACTGATTTCCTATTAGGAATCAACAATCTAGACAACAGTGTCTTTTGGATATTCACAGTGTGTCTTGGATTTATGTATGTGAATGTTTAAAGGCATGTATACCAGTCACTACCACACAAAGGTCTTCCCTCATAATTGTGCTATGAGCAGGAGGGTGTTTAGGAGGACTCATTGGTTTTTTTTCCGCCAACTTTGGCCTCTTACAAGCCTCACTTAACATCATAATAAAGGGTAATAGGGAGAGAGGATCCTTGCCAGGCCTGGTCAGGAAAATTCTACTTTTCCCACACTTCCCTCCATCTAAGTGGTTTTTAAAGTGTCACCCAGGGATCCTTGGGGTTATCAGGGCCCCTTTCTGGGAGCTGGCAAGGTAAAAAGTACTATCACAGTAGTTTTCCCCTTTCACTCTCACTCGCTCCTCAGAGTGCAGTGGGGTTTTCCATGCACAACAGATAGAATTCAGTTATGAGAATCCAGCTGGCTTCTATTAGGCTGGACATTCAAGAGGTTTGCAAAACTGGAAAACATGGCCACTTTTTTTCACTACATTTAAAAAAATTATTTTGAAAAATACAGTTTTCATAAAAATGTATCTGTGTTAACACAATGGCTTTGTTATTTTTTTTACATGAGTTAATATTTTAAAATTCTCAGTTTCAGTTTTTTGTATTGTGAATATCAACATATCCCATGTAAACACAGCCCTTTTGAGTCCGTGGAATTTAAATAGATCTTTTTGTTATTGTTAATCCTCACCCGAATATATTTTTCCATTGATTTATAGAGAGGGGTGGGGGGGGGGGGGGAGAGAGAGAGAGAGAGAGAGAGAGAGAGAGAGAGAGAGAGAGAGAGAGAGAGGAGAGAGGAGAAACTTGGATGGGAAAGAGACACATCAATTTGTTGTCTCCCGCATGCTCCGCTCCCTGAGCCTGCAACTGAGGTATTTGCCCTTGAATGGAATTGAACCCGGGACCCTTCAGTTTGCAGGCATCATGAGCCAAACGGGCTAGGGCCAGAAAGATCTTTAGACCAAACAGTTTAAGAATTGCTGCTCTACCTGTTTATAGGGAGTTGCAAACATATGCGGAAGTAGTGAAAATAATGTCACACACTGCCATACACTAATCTAGCTTCAACAGTATCCAACTCCTGATCGTTTCTGTTTCATTCATACTTTCTCCTTCCATTCCTTGGATTGTAGTGAAGCAAATATTGGACATCATGTGTAATGTAATTATTTATATTTTCATTGTTATTATTTTAAAATATATTTTTATTGATTTCAGAGAGGCAGAGAGAGATAGAAACATCAATGATGAGGGAGAGAATCATTGATTGGCTGCTTCCTGCGCACCCCACAGTGGGGATCGAGCCCACAACCTGGGCATGTTTCCTGACTGGGAATTGAACCATGACTTCCTGGTTCATAGGTCAACGCTCAACCACTGAGCAATACCGTCCAGGCTAGTTATTTATATTATTTAATGTAAGTAATTATACTATTTAATGTAATTATTTTATCATTTTATTATTAATTTTTAAAGGATGAGGATTTTTTTTAAAGAAAACATACCCATGATAGCGAAAGCATAAATAATAATTCTGAATATTAATAACTAGTTAGTGTTCAAATTTCACCTACTATCTGTTTCTCACTTTTTTTAAGGGTTCATTTAAAGTAAGGTCCATACTTTGAGATTTCTTGATTCAAAACATGAGTTTATTACTAATCTAACAACCTACCCCTTACCCCCACCCCTGCAATTTGAAGTTTGTTTCTCCTGTGGGGCTCATTTTGCGCAGGTGTGTGGGCTGATTTGCAGCAGTTTGGAGGCAGAGCTGGAACACTGTTCACAGGGTTTTGCTTTGAAGAGAGAGCATCCTTGTTTTTTTCACCTCTCATTCTTACCTTCTGACTAGCCTCCACCCTATTGTGTGCATATTTTCGTTTTTCAGTCCCTCACCTGCACTTTTTCAGGTGTTCAAATCTATGGTATGTATACTGTTCAGTTTGATATCTGGAAATTTCTGCCAGATCCTGAATTCCTTGCTTGAGTCTGTGAGTGCCTTCACATATGGGCGTATACAGGAATTTGAAATCATAATTGCCTCAGAAGTGCATATTTAATGAAGCCTGAGGGTGAGTTCTGATTTGGGATCTTAGCTAGGTGTAAATGGGAGTGAGGCTGAATTCAGCTGCTTGGAGGGTGCTTGGGAGCTGGCCTGGGAGTAAAAAGAGGAGCAAGGGACAGGATCAAGGCATAACGAAGCCAATGGGAGGATCTTTGTATAAACAAGCCC
The DNA here is from genome assembly GCA_026230045.1 of Corynorhinus townsendii. Lineage (NCBI taxonomy): Eukaryota > Metazoa > Chordata > Mammalia > Chiroptera > Vespertilionidae > Corynorhinus > Corynorhinus townsendii. The sequence goes on from JAPDVU010000002.1 coordinate 139,531,945, forward strand.
CAGTAGGATTGTAGAATTTTGGTTATAAGGCAAGTTTTATAAAAATCAGATAAATGTGATTGGAGAGGAACAGGACAGGGCCTAGGCGAGGTCTTTACCCTTTTATTTTTAACTTTCTTATCATTCATGATTCAGTGTCATTTTCCCTGGTCCCTCCTGCCCCCTGTACAATTAGATGTATCCTCTGTGTTTGTGTCACTCTCCTGTTATCTCGTTCGTATTTCTGTCACAAACACATCATACAGATCTTTTTTGTTTTCAGAGACGCCTTTCCCTTTGGTGCTCCCCTGATTTCCTTTGATCCATCCTGTTACCAGATTGCTGGTGAATATTTTCCACAGGCTCAGCACGGTGGCTGTTCATTGAATGTTGACCTAATGGAAGAATTACTCGAAATGAGAGTTCATGAAGGGAAAAAAGCTTCCTGCAACACCCCAGGGAGGGCTTTTTAGCATGATGTGGGCCCTCAAGGAAGGTCCTAACTAACCTTATAAGAACATGCTCTTTGAGGCACCTGTGTGAAATTCAGGTGGCTCACAGAACTTGTACCAGAATCTCTAAACTCTCCAAAAGTCATCAGTGATCATGCCCTAATAACGACTATTTACTGAGCACCTACTATGTACCAGAGACTCTGTAAGATGTGCTTCACATGTATTATTTTCAATTCAACTCTGCGTTCAGATTGCTGATTCTTCTGCTCCACTGTCTTCTGTCTGTAAGAACTGGGTAGCTTACTTGAAGAAATGCTATGAATGAGTATAGTATTACAACATTATTATTTAGCATCATTGGAGCGGTGGAATATTTATACAGGTACAGTGATTAGGAAATAGCTAAAATTTATTAAAAGTTACTCCTATTTTACAGAAGAGTGTTTTGCAGCATAAAAATGTTCATCAAAGTTGTCTAATGTAACTAATTAGTCATTGCTATAAAGCCAAGACTGGAGTCTATCTTATTCTAAACTTCATTACACACATAAAATCATAATGAGACTATATGTGTCCTGTGACCTCAAAGCAAGGGATTCAAAATGTCAAGAAACCCCTTCTCCCATTTAAGATCCATAGTAACTTTATTTATAACATTGTATCATGTGTTTTATGGGATGTTGGCTATTGCTGTTGAAAGGTGACTCATCAGGTGTTCAGAGGTTTGAACATGATTGTGGTGATGTGCTGAAATGAACTGCCTTATGATTCTCCTTCTTCACTCCTGGCAGGCCTGCTGTAAATGGGTGTGTGTGTGTGCACTTACGTATGCATAGATGAAACATACTAGACAGTCGGATGGCCTCTTTTGTTGTTTCCACCCCCATCTGGGGCTGGCACAGATGAGTCTCCCTTCATGAACAAGAGCATCCATCTTTAATACGAGGTTAAACCACTCACACTCTGTCTAGCTGGTGAAGGCCAGACAGTCTTTTGGGTTTTGTCTCCCCATTTTGAGATTGAGGTTAGAATTGTGCAGTGTTTGCAAAGTTACTGGGTTTTATTGTAGGATGTCTTCTTTTGCCCACCTATGAAATGCCTTTATCTTTCTTGGGGGAGGAAAGTTAAGAACATGAGTCCTGTGGTAGGTTGCAAAATGTTAATTGTTTTTTTGGGGAAAAATCTTTGTAGACTGGTGGTGGAGATTTGTGTTGTTTCATAGTTCTGGTGATTTGAAAAATTTACATTGTATAATTGTTTATGTACAGTTTAGTGATGATCAGTGAAATGGGCGTTTAGCAATATCTTGCCTTCACTTAAGTTTTACTGAGTTTTGAGGTTTTGCTGTAATTAAACTTGGCATTCATTTAAAGGAATAAGTTGTGATTTCTTTGGTCATGGACCTAGGGAAAATGGCATGTGTGTGCTCTGGGAGTAAATTCTGGTGAGAACCTTTGTATTCTCCCCTTTTCCCCAAAGGGTTGTCCATCTCCCCCTCTTCCCCCCTTCATTTCACAAGTCAGACAGTAACTTTAAAAGAAACTGTAGGAGCAGTTCTCCAGGTTATTCACAAAATGAGTCTTTGTCTGCTTTTTTATTCACCATCTGGTTAAATTGGAATCGTCCTTGCTTTAATTATTTTCTACTTGTGTGGCCAGGAGGTTATTTGGTCTGGTGAGGTTACCCTATAAGCTCACGCTCTCATTAATACCACTGTGTCCACATCCTGCGCCAGCAACGGAATGGTTAAGTTGATCCACTTGTGTGGCCAGCGCTCGATACAACACAGTGGTCACGAAAAATTACCGGAGGAAATGTGGTGTCAGTGTGTGGGTTTTTCCTCTTCTTTTTTGTTTTAATCTCCAATAATGTTAATTAAGTGCATTTTTCTTCCAACACAAATATGGTTATAAATGGCTTAGGTTGACAGTCTTAGATCAGAGCATGGTGTCATTAAAGGGACACCATATATTTAAAAAAAATTGGTAAATATGAAAGTATTCAGAACACATTTTGAACACTCCATAGCATGAATGATGGTAGTTGCACAGTCAGCATTGCAAAGAAGTATTGTTTAATACTAGGGAAGTGGTAATCATTGAGAGATTTCTTAAAATGTTTTAAAAAATATCCTGACTCAGTTATCTGCTCTGCTTGGGAGGACCAAAGCGGGCAGGAATTTTAGAAGGTGACTTTATTCAAGTTCTGTGAAATATCATCAGGTATTGTAATTAAGTAATTGCTTCTTAAGATAGTCTGATACGTGCTAACATTCACTTACTTATTCATTACAGTAGGTAATGAAATTTAACCTATTCATTGTCTTGTGTAATCATTGATAGTTCTGAAATCAAATACTAAAAGTTGTCCATGTGAGCAAGAGTTGACAAAATATCCAAGAGATTTGGGAGCATGCCTCCTAAAGGTCATCCATTACAAATGTATGTACTGGCATAGGAGCCAGAGTTGGGTCATGAATGAAAAATTTGGAAAGGGGGGTAAAAAGAAGTACTTTTAAAATTAAAAACCAGTAGCTCTAAGTTCTCAGAGGAGAAAGGGAGGATTAAGATGGACTAGGAAAAATTGCCGACAAAGAATGATGAGAATATTCATGCGGAAATACTTCCATTGATAATTTATTGATATTTTATGGGAGGGGTCAAATGGTTATTTGAGAAAAATAAATTTGCAGTTTGCCACATTAGTTTAATTTTTTTGGTAGATGCTTGTTAGATAGGTACTGTGGGTATCCTTGGCCTTTTGCTAGTTTGAGGCTTCAACTGGCAGGGCTTGAGGGTTTCACTTGTTTGTTTAGACCCTGCAGAGTTGGGAAATGGAACAATTCTTTGTTTGGATTTGCCCTGAAAAACAAACAAATCTAAATTGGGAAAATAGTTTTCAATACACAATACATTTTTGCCTTTTTACACACACACACACACACACACACACACACACACACACACACACGTAAAGCTTCTCACTACTCTTTAAAAATAGTAGCTTTGTTATGATATCCATATACTATATAACTCACCCTTTTAATAGGTGGTTTTCAGTATATTCACAGTTAATGCAACCATCACGGCTATCTTATTTCAGAACATTTTCATTATCCTTAAAAGGAATCCCATACCCATTAGCAGTCACTCATCATTCCTGCCTCCCACTAAGCCCAAGCAATTGCCAAAGTCCTTTCTGTAACTGTGGGATTTGCCTAGTCCATATAATTGTATTTTTAGGAATACATTTCAGTGGTATTGACTTTATTCACATTGTTTTGCAACTGTCACTACTAGTGATTTTCCTGAATTCATTCTTTCTTATTCCCCATAATATTCCATTATATGAATGTACCACATTTATTTATCTATTCATGAATTGGGACATTTAGTTGTTTTCATGTATTGGGTAGTATAAATAATGCTGCTATGAACTTTTGTGTGCAAGATTTGTCTGGATGTAGGTTTTCAATTTTCTTGGGCATATACCTCAGAGTGGAATTAACTTATCAGAGAAATGTCTATTCAAATCCTTTGTCCATTTTTAGATTGGGTTGTCTTTTTATTGTTGAGCTGCAAGTATTCTTTTTTTATTTATTTATTTTTTATTTTTTAAGAATTCTTTATATATTCTGGATACACGTCTCTTATATGATGTATTATTTACAAATAATTCCTTTCCCTGCTGTCAAGGAAATGAGGCGTATGCTGGATGCCCTTTTTTTTCTCAAATCCATCTGAATGAGTTTTGGTGGCAGCAGAAAGGATTATAGCTCGTTTAGCATCCATATATGTTCAGGAATGGGAAGGGAAAGAGAAAGGAAATAGAGGACTCAGTTATCATGCAGGGCAGTCTGGAGGTGAGAGGAGCAGGCTTTTTTTTTTTTTTTTTTCCTTCCTTGATGTTGTTTTTTGAGTCTGGTCGTTGGTAGGGGCGAACCCACAAAACACATTCTGTGGGCAAAAGTTTATAAAATGATGTTTCATAGTGTGGAAGTGCATAGCCCCAGAGGAAGGCTTGCTTGAATTAAGCAGAGGTGTTCTCAGAGCATGTGTAAGTCTGTACGGATGTGCAAACAGGAATTGATCTGACAGTGTGAAGACACAGCAGCCTTCTCTAATTAAAGCCTCTTGATGACATTAAACTGCATTGCTTAATTACAATAAATCAACATTAGCAGATCATGTCTCTGAAGAGGCATTGTCAATGTGCTGCATAACGTAACAAAATTTGACCTTGTAATTGAGGGGGTTCTACAGAGGTGATGGCTCTTGTCACTGAGGGTAACGTAAGCACACTTGAGTTACTTTGGAATAACTCAGATCTTAGAGAATGGCATCTGATAATTGTCTTTATATGAATACATACTTTCAATGGGAGGATATTTTATAAAAACTGAAGGGAATGCAGTTTCCCCACTCATTTCCTGTTTATTTTCTCAGACACTTATTTTCTGGCCTCCTCTTAATTTTCAAACTGGTTTGAGCTTGACAGCTAACCTCCCCAGCTGTTTTTGCATATTTGTTTGGACAAAATGCTTGTTCCTTTTTTTCCCTTATATCAGCATTTGGAGCCAGCCCACAGACTACCAGATTGGTTAAGCAGGTATTAGGTATTGTTACCAGTGAGCATCTGGAAGACATTATGTCATGTCCTGTACATACCTCTTCTAGATTTTCTCCTTCCCATTGATTGAATTTACTAGTGGCCCGGTGCATGAGATTCATGCACTTGGTGGGGGTGGGATGGGGGGGGGTCTTTCAGCCTGGCCAGCACCCTTTCGTAGTCTGGGAGCCCTCGAGGGATGTCCAACTGACTCTGCTCTGCTCCCCATGGGGAGTGGGCCTAACCTGTCAGTCAGACATCCTTAGTGCTGCTGCTACCACCACTGTACTCACCAGCCATGAGCTGTGAACCATGAGCCTAGCTTCTGACTGAGCAGTGCTAGGGGGAATGCACTGAGCACCAGGGGGCAGCTCCTGCATTGAACATCTGCCCTCTGGTGGTCAGTGTGCGTCATAGCGACTGGTGGTTCCACCATTCGGTTGATTTGCATATTACCTTTTTATTATATAAGATTGGGATGACACTGGCAAACAAAATTAGCCAGGTTTCAGGCACACAATTCCATGGCACATCATCTGTACACTCTACTGTGTGTTCACCACCCTAAGTCAAGTTAGATTCTTACTACTGTAATATCTGGCATAGTATATAACTGTAGAAGGAGATCCTTTTGAAATTTGACATGAAGTAACAATAAAATAGGGACTAATGTGGGACCGGGAAAATTCTAGTTCCTGTTCAAAACTGACTCCAATGTCGATTATACTAGTAGAACTGGAATATAATAGCATATGACATCACCTACGCTAAAGAATGTTGCTATTAATTTATGTTCGTTGGTTTAATTTTAAAAAATTAATGATATTAAACCAGTGGGATATGTTTTACTTCCTTTTTGATGCAGACTCTTAACCGCTCAGCAGCTTTTAGTCTTCCAAATGGTCCTGAAATGCAGGACATCTTATCTTAGCTTTGTAGAACCGGAGGGGCCCACGGATTACTTACTCTCTTCACACTCCTCATTTTGTGCGTAAAAATGTTAAAGTGTTAGAGTCATCAGTGTTACCTTGCTAGGGCAGAGGTCTGCTTTGAATTCCCGATGTGTTGGGGCAGAGCTCTTTGTATTTATGTAGTGCTGCCTATGTATAATACAGCCTTTGACATGTTTATTCCTACATGCTCTCTATCCTTTCCTTGGATCTGGGACAGCATTATTCTCTTGCTTTGTTCTCTTACTGTCTCTAACCATTCTCTAGTTGCAGTTCCTCTTTCTCTTGATTGCCCTTTGGGTGTCCCTAAGCATTTCTTTATTCGTGGTGTCCACTGTCCTTGCAAGAGTGTGCTGAAGAACCACCTGATTCTCTATCCACAGCCTTTCCTCTAAGCCTCAGCCATGCCCACTATTCCTGTTGAAAGCAGTTAGAGTAGGCTCTGTATGCCCTCCTCCTCTTCCTTTTGGTAGTTGTGGCTGTCCAAAAAGCATGACCCCTTCATCATCCTGGAGGAGTAGAGACTGTTTTGACCCTGACTGAGACTATGAAAACGAGGTACGAGTGGGGTTAGTGGGTAAATTGTTTCTGGGAGGGAAGGGAACGCATGTCAAGTCTAACTTCTTTAGTTACATGTTTTATGACACAGTTTCTACATTTTCAGTATATTGTTAAAAATAGGAATCCAAGCATTAAACATTTTGGCTTTTCAAATTTTGGAATGAACTTTTGACAAACTTAGAATTGAATAATAGCTAACATTTAGGTAGAACTGTACTGTAGATTTTAAGAATATATTTAAGACAACATTTGTAAATTCTTACATAAAATGATAGATACTAAGGCTTTTGTAAGGAAACCATTTTGCCTGGGGAAAGATTATTGTACTAATTCCCACATGTTGAAAACTGCTCTCTGAAGATTATTAAAAGCACCCCCTCCAGTGTTCCATTTGAGCATTTGTTCACTAGTAAAACACAGGATTATGCCTTTAAAAAATATATACATTGCTGAAACCAGTTTGGCTCAGTGGATAGAGCGTCAGCCTGCGGATTGAAGGGTCCCGGGTTCGATTCCGGTCAAGGGCATGTACCTGGGTTGTGGGCACCTCCCCAGTGGGGGGCGTGCAGTAGGCAGCTGATCGATGTTTCTCTCTCATCGATGTTTCTAACTCTCTATCTCTCTCCCTTCCTCTCTGTAAAAAATCAATAAAATATATTAAAAAATATATACATTAAAGTGAAATTTTTAGGTGTTTTATGCATTTTTTAATATACTGCTGGGATTATGTATTTAAAATATATATATTTAGTGATTTCAGAGAGGAAGGGACTAGGTGAGAGAGATGAAATCATCAATGATGAGAATTATTAATCTGTTGTCTACTGCATGCCCCCCTGCTGGGGATCGAGTACCCCTTGCATGCCCCCCTCAGGGGATCCACTGCCTCCTGCATGCTCCCTACTGAGGATCGAGCCAGCACCCTAGGCAGTGTGCCCAGACTGGGATTCAAAATGTGACCTCCTGGTTCATAGGTTGACACTATCACTTGGCTATACCGGCTGGGCCGGAATTATGTATTTTAATACACAGTCAGGATTGGGAACTAGTGTTGGACTTTCATCAAATTTCTCCTTCCAGACAAAGGTTAACCCATTTTCAGTATTGAGAGTGGTTCAGTAGGTCACTTAGTTACTGCTAATTACCCCTCTTACATGTATTCCAGATTCTAAGGTTATCTATCTATAGAATAGAGGAATATGCAAATTAGCTGGGATGCCGTAACATCATGACCGAACAGCAGGGACCTGAGGCTGCATGGCGCCTGGCTGGTTCGAGGGACCTCCGGCCGCACCTTCTGCCCTGCAGGGCTTGACAGGGGACCTCAGGCTGCGCCCCTCGCCCAGCAGGGCTTGACGGGGACCTGAGGCCACGCCCCTCACCTGGCAGGGCTTTATGGGACCTCAGGTCATGGCCACTGCCTGGTGGGGCATTATGGGGGATCTCGGGCTGTCCCCCCTGCCCCAGCGCTGGGCTGGGAGACCTCATGCCGTGCCCCCCGACCCAGTGCCAGCCCGGGGGACCTCAAGCCATGCCCCCTGCATGGTGGGGCTTGATGGAGGTGGGGCTGGCTGGGTCTGGGTCTCACCCAATGGGGGAGGGGCTGGCAGGGAGTGGGTCTCCTTTGTTTTTGAAGCACATGGTGGTGGTGGGCGGGGACTTGACTCTAGGTCCTGCGGCGTGCCCCAGACTCTGACAGGAGGGAAACATTCATATACATTTTACTAATTTTCTTTCATCTCTGACACTTATATTATAGAGAAAGGGCAAATAGCAATATTAAAATCTTTCCTCTAATTCCCTTTTAATGTGCACAAATTTCGTGCACCGGGCCACTAGCCTCTAACAATGCAAGACTGTGTTCTGAGGCCATAGCTATAACATTGTCAGAGCAAGGAACTCATCTGGTGTGCCTATGAAGTGCCTAGCATAACCCTTTCCTTTTTGTATCTGCCTCCTTTACTTCTTCCTTTATAAATGAAGGCACCTGATGCTCAGTGAGGTCACACAGGCTGGTTTTGGAGCCTAATTCTCATTCTGTGACTTGGGTTACATGAAGGGCATTTTTGACACTTGCTTTTCATTAGTTGGGCATGTAATTTTCCTATTACCTTCGAATTCTGAGCACTCAGTCTGGCACTAGTTTTGATTTCTTGCGTGGCGGTGCCAACCCTGTGAAGGCTGCTCCCCATCTTGTTTTCAGTGGTTCATTTAGTGGATGAATATTGGTAGAGCTGTTGAATTGATAGGCAGAAACTTTTGATTGCTCTCAGATAGACTTTCATTCCTATGACTTGGTGATGTTTTGTATATGTCTTACAATTTTAGCCATGATAGATTGAGAAGGTACATTTATGGTGTTAATATCATGATCTTTATTCTAGTCCTTAGTTTTTTCCAGGTCAGAAATGTATCTTGTTTCCTCCTCAATGGGAAAATGTGAGTGTGAATGTACGATGGTTTTAAAGAGATTTATTTTATTTTATTGATTTTTTTTTACAGAGTGGAAGAGAGAGGGATAGAGAGTTAGAAACATCAGTGAGAGAAACATTGATCAGCTGCCTCTTGCACACCCCCTACTGGGGATGTGCCTGCAACCAAGGTACATGCCCTTGACCGGAATCGAACCTGGGACCCTTCAGTCCACTGAGCCAAACCGGTTAGGGCTGTACGATGGTTTTAGATGACATTCCCAGGTCTCAAATGATTTTGTGACCCATGTAATCCTTAAGTCATATGAGGATGTTAACTGAATTTTGCTTCCTAGACATGTGCTGGAACATGTCTGTCTCTCTGGTCAGAGTTTTGTCTACCTTGAGGCTTGAAGTACTAATACACTTTTTATAAACCCAGTGACCTTTATCTCTTTTAAAAAGTGAAAGAAAAGAGACTGCAAAAGGAAGTCTTTTCTTTTATACCCACGCTATTCCTACCTGGGAAGTGTTAGAAAAAGTGTTATTTTCACTATTATGTAAAAGTGTTTGTTTCTTCTGTGCAAGTTTGAGTTGTTATCCTTGTTGATGGAAACCCTCTTCCTCGCCCATTTCTTCTCTTCTCTTATATGTAACTATTAATTTCCACTAGTGAGTCTCCCTCCCTCACATCTTTCCCACTCATCCACATTTTGAGTGGAAAATTTAAAAATGGTTTTTAGAGTCATGCTTTTTGGAATCAGATGTAAGATCTATAAAGTTTTCCAGAAGCTTTTAATTTCCTAATAACAGATAGGGAAGTGGGCACAGTCTGGAGCAGGTCCCAGCTTCAAATCTTACATTTGCCAGAAATACTGTCTACGTAGTGGGCCTGGCTCCATTAAACAAAGCTTAGCACACTTTATTTTACTGGACCTTTATTTTTGTCATCAGAAGAGTTTATTTTTACATATAAATTTTCTTTGGATCATACTGTATTCTAGGAATTATTGAAGGAATGCCAATTTATTTTGCCGGTGATTGCTGGATTAGTCATTATTCTCTAGTTAATGGAGATGAGAAATAACGTTGATTAAAGGCTGGGTTTGGAATAGTGCCCAGGCACTGGCAGAATTACAGTCTCCTTATAGTACCTTCATTGATAGATACTTAATAAGTGTCTCAACAAAAGAAATTTTGTAATTAAATATTATCAGGCAGATATGCCACTGAGAATATCTAAGTTAGAAACTGCAGAAAGAGGAAGAATATAATTTGGTACAGTTTGAAACCCTATTTTGTGTTTGATTTATTTAAAGTAGCTTTTTATATTACACTAGAAGCCCGGTGCACAAAATTTGGGCACTGGGAGAGGGGGTCCTTTAGCCCAGTATGTACCCTCTCCAATCTGGGACCCTTCAGGGGATGTCTGACTGCCTCTTTAGGCCTGATCTTGTTGGACATCCCTCTCGCAATCTGGGACCACTGGCTCCTAACTGATCACCTGCCTGCCTGCCTGCCTGCCTGATCACCCCTAACCACTGTGCATGCCTTCTTGATTGTCCCTAACCACTCTGCCTGCCTGCCTGATCGCCCCTATCCACTCTGCCTGCCTGCCTGCCTGGTCGCCCCTAACCAACTCTGCCTGCCTGCCTGATGCCCCTAACTACTCTCCCCTGTCAACCTGATCACCCCTAACCACCTCTGCCTTGCCCCCTGCCACCATGGCTTTGTCAGAAGGATGTCCAGTCTATCTGGTCTAATTAGCATATTACCCTTTTATTAATATAGATTTGTGATTTATTTTCATCTTAAAAACATTTAGCAACTATGGATGCTAATAAAATAGAATAAAAAATAGCGACATTCGTGTTACTTTGATGATTATTTTATTTTTAGCAGTTTTTCTTTTATTTTCATCTAGTAGGCTGAAACTTTAAGCAACAAAAGAGAAAACAGGCCTTAAAACATATTGCAAATGCTACTTCTCTTCAAGTCTTGCATTAAGATAATTTTCTGCATCTTTCTTTGTAACTGGCTATATAGTGTTCCACAGTGCAGCTGAATTGAGTTCCTACAAGCTCCCTCACCCAGGCATTGTGCAGTGTGATCTTCCCCCCCACCCCACCCCCTTGTTGTGTCTACTTAACTCAATATCTGGAAGAACCCAAAACCCAGAGGGTAGATGTAGGAACCTGGGATAGGGCAGAGACACACTCAGAGTAGTCTGACACCCAGATCTTCAGCTAGCCCAGCTTAGCCACTGTGCTGTGTTGCTTGCTAGAATTTATTAACACCTGGCTTGGGGATAGCGAAGTGAATGCCCTCAGTTTAATGAATTTTTGTAATTATCTTCTTAAGGATAAAAAGGAGTAAATTACTTGGTCCAGACATACACATTATAAGAAAAAGAGTCTTCTGGTAAGTTTTATTTTTACATAACTCTTAAAATTCATGGAGATGTCCTGTGATGTGTTCTAGTTTGTTAAAATTACACAAAAACTTAGGAGATGTTTTTTATTGACAAAGTGTTTTATAGGATTATTTAAATAACCTCTTTTTCTTGCTTCAAAATGAACATTACTATGTATTGGGACTTTTCTTCACCCCAGTATTTAACTTATATCTTAATTTGCCCATTTCTTAGGCATGTTGTAGTAATACTAAATTTGACAATGATTACTAGTATTTAGGTGCTTTGATTTCAGAGTTTATTTATATCCACTTTCTAAGTTGCCTTAACTGAGTCCTAGGGAGGTAAGCTAATGAGGATTGTTTGGTAAAAGCTGCTTTACTTATGCAGTCCTAATTTAAGATTTTAAAAGTGCTGTTATGAATACTTTTTAACTTTGGTTTTGTGATTTCTGGGATTTTTCCACTTAACTTCAAAGGAAGGGGTGATTAAGTTCTTCTTCTCAAATGCAAACAAATCAGCCTCATAATTTTGGTGGCATTATTATTGCTGGTGGAATTCAAAGATGGTAAACTTATATCTTATTTAAAAACTCCTCCAAAGCCCTAACTGGTTTGGCTCGGTGGATAAAGCGTCGGCCTGCGGACTGAAGGGTCCTGGGTTCAATTCCAGATGGGGGCATGTACGTTGGTTGCGGGCACATCCCCAGTGGGGAGTGTGCAGGAGGCAGCTGATTGATATTTCTCTCTCATCAGTGTTTCTAACTCTCTGTCCCTCTCCCTTCCTCTCTGTAAAAAACCAATAAAATATATTTAAAAAAGATAAAATAAAAACTTCTCCAAAACTGGGTTTTGAGGTTAAGAAAAAATAAATAAAAACTCCTCCAAAGCTGGGTTTAAAGAGTTGGATGTGGGTTGAGAGTTTGGTCATCTCTTGGTATAAAATTAGGCTATTGTACATCAAAGAGGCCTGTGCAGAGTATGGTCCATCAGTATCTTTGGGGGGGGGGGGGGGAGGAAGGGCAGCTTGATATTCTGTCACTGCGCCTGAACAGTTAGCAGATGTGCTGTGAGTTAATGTTGTCCTTCAGTTATCTTTGACAGAAGCAGGGTCTGGCTAAGATCAAATTGTTTAAACCAATGCATATTGATCTTAGCTTAGTAATCAGAAGACTGTAAGCCAGATGCACAAGGAAAAACTGGTGGTGGATTGTTAGATTAAAAAGCAAAGCAATTAATAATTGGAGAATAGTTTTGGTGTCCTTGACCCATTTTATAACTGTTATTTCTGATACATGCTGCTTTTAAAGATTTACCTGGGATGACCTTTTAAATAGCTTCTGAGTGTTACACTGCATTCTTGCTGACCTTGCAGAGCTGGGCATCAGAGTTAGTACTACACATCCTTTCAGACCTCCAGGGAGGTCACCAGTCAAGTAGCCATTTGGTTGTTTTTACAGCTATATGACACCTCACTGTTTGGCACTTGTTCTGGAGCTTCAGTTTAACTTAATGTTTATTTAATGCATACATAGAATGGAATCAAATGGCAAGTTTGCTGAAGTTTTAGGAGAAGTACATGATATTCTTTCACACTTGGGAATAAATGATGATTTTATAGTTTTCACGGAGGCTGTGAAACTCACTTTCATAGTTGACTATAAAGTAGTGGTCAATCCTAAAACAACTTTTGAAAGTAATTAAAAGAGGGAGATGTTCACTGATGCTCTGTTATTTTTATTCAGTGGGTGGTGCTTGAGTATATAATCTTTCTCTTCCATTCTGTCATTTTCCCTGTAACAAAGATTAAGCACCCTTTGGCATATACGAGGTGTACTGGTTAATAATGGCGGATTTTGTAATCAAAGAAAACACAAAATTTCAAGAGAAACATCAAAAGTGCTTTATTCAAAGTAATTTCCATCGCTAGCTACACATTTCCCCCATCTTTCAGGTACTTTGTGGATACTGTCCCAATAGAACTTTTCTTGTTTTGAGGCAAACCATTCAGAGACCCAATTTTCCACTTCTTCCTACGTTTTGAAGTGCTGCTCAGAAAGTGCGTGTGCCATCGATCAGAACAAGTGGTAATCTGAAGGAGCAAGGTCTGCTGAATACAGCGGGTGGGTTAACACTTCCCAGGCAAGATCTTTTAACGTGTCTTTAACTGGTTTTGAAGTGTGTGATGGTGCATCATCATAAAGGAAAATTACTTGCTGTGTCTTCTGGCACATTCTGGTCATTTCCTAATCAAAGCGTGGTTCAAATTGATTATTTGTTGCTGGTAGCGATCAGTATTAACAGTTTCACCTGGTTTTAGAAGCTCATAATACACCACAACTTTCTGATCCCACCAAATGCAGAGCATTGTCTTCTTTCTGAAGCGATTTGGCTTTGCAGTTGAGGTTGGTTGACCTGGATCAACTCATGATTTTGTGCATTTGGGATTCTCAAAATAAATCCACTTTTCATTGCCATTCACAATTCGATGCAAAAAGACTTTCTTTTGTGCTGTTGAAATAGCATTTTGCTGATGACTTTTCAGTTTTTCATTTGTCTTTTATTCAGTTGATGTGGCACCCATTTTCCTTCCTTTAACATCAACATCTTTCCCATTGCTTGTAAATGATCGGAAATTGTTTGCTGAGCAATGTTTTATCTTTCTGCAAGTTGTTTTTGAGTTTGACACGCATCTTCATGCAATAATGCTTGTAATTGTTGGTCTTCAAACTTTTTCGGTTGACTTGGACTTTCTTTGTCTTTCACATCGAAATAATCACTTTTAAAGCATTTAAACCAGCATTCACAAGTCTCTTGAGATGGAACATGTTCACCATGAGCTTCCCAAAGTATATGATAACTTTTTCTTCAAAATAAAGTAATGAATTAAAATTTCCTGCAAATGCTCTTTTTTTTTGGCATGAAATTCGACATTTTTAAGCATAAAAATATCTATAATGTTAACACCTCCAGCAAATTTGACATATGAAGTTTTGAAGCTTGCTGTCAATCCAACAAAATAACTTATATATCAAATCGCATATATATCAACATCTGTGTAACTCCCATCTATTGAAAAAAATTGGCATTATTAACTGGTACACCTAGTAGAGGTCTCCCTAACAATACTTTACCAGTGAGGGTGGAGCATGTGTAGTTCTGTCTTAGCTGTTACAATGAAAAATAGAATTTTTTGAGAGAGGATTATATGAAAGTGATGAGCTGTCTGCTGTTTTCTTAAACAGCTTTATTGATAATATAGAGACATGATGCACGAAATTCGTGCACTCTGAAGGTGGGGGGTCCCTCAGCCCAGACTTCACTCTCTTGCAGTCTGGGAGCCCTCAGGGGATGCTGCAGAGGCGAGGTGGGAGAGGATCCCACCACTGCTGCTGTGCTAGCCAGTCATGATCCTGGCTTCTGGCTGAGCAGCGCTCCCCCTGTGGGAGCACACTGACCACCAAGGGACAGCTTCTGCATTGAGCATCTGCCCCCTGGTGGTCAGTGCTTGTCATAGCTTCGGGTCGTTCTGCTGTTCGGTCGATGTGCATATTAGGCTCTTAGTATTGATAATACTAGAAGCCTGATGCATGAAGATTCATGCAAGAATGGGCCTTCCTTCCCCTGGCTGCCAGAGCCACCTTTTCGCTCTGGCCCGGAGCTGCCTTTCCGCCTTCCCATGCTGCCCAGAGGCCCAGAGCAGTGCAGAACACCTATGTCGTCGCCATGGTGATGATGCAAGCATTCTGCGCGCGCACCCCCCCCCCGGCTGCTCGGTGCTTTTATATGCAAATTAACCTGCCATCTTTGGGTTAATTTGCATTCTCACTGCTGGTTGGCTGGTGGGCATTGTGAATTTACGGTCAATTTGCATCTTACTCTTTTATTGGTGTAGATAAGTTATATATCATACAATCCACCTATTTAAAGTGTACAATTCGAAGATTTTTAGTAAGTTCTTAAAGTTGTGCAATCTTTACCATAATCTAATTCCAGGACATTGTCAGTCCTCAGTCTCTCTGATTTTAAAAGGAAGTTATCTATGACTGCTTCTTTTCATGAATATGTATTATTCAGTGTTGATTGGAGCATTATGATGGGTCCTATCCTACCTATTGCATAGCTTTTTATGTTACTTTATATATCATCTGCAGAAAAATTTAATCCCACATTGCCTGCCTTGTCCTGTCATGTTTTTAACAGTCAACTCTTCTTGACTAGCTATACTTGTTTTAATTCCCTATTGTAATGCTCTGGACATCTACATATACATAATTTTATTGATAACTTAAACTGTAAAAACGCTACCATTAGCAATATGTTTTTTAAAGAATTGGATTAATTGCTATTTTGGATTATCATCTTCCATCTTTAGTATGAATAGTTGAGGATAAATTAAATATATCTTCCCATCTTTAGCATGGATAGTTGAGGATTATATTTTTGCCAAATCCTAATTTAATTAGAAAAGTGAATTTGCTGTTTTTGCAAAAATTGTAAAATGCTCATCAAATGTGATTTCTCTTTGCATAACCACACTTGATATTTTATTTTATGTTTTGTAGTAGGTTCTTGTCTTTCTCAGCTTTAGAATAGAAACTTACACACTGCTTACCATATACTAGAGGCCCAGTACATGAAAATTCATGCACTGAAGGGGGGTCCCTCAGCCCAGCCTGCCCCTTCTCACAGTCCGGGAGCCCACAGGGGCGGGACGTGACCTGGCGATCAGGGGAAGGCAACGCCCCCATCACACCTCTGCTGCTGCTACTGCTGGCCATGCAAGCCTCGGCCGGCCCTGGTTACCTGAGCTTCTGGCAGACCTGGGCGGCTGGGCAGCCACCATCTGAGGCTTGCCTGCACCTCAGACTGGCCCTGGGCGGCTGGGCAGCTGCCATCCAAGGCTTGCCTGTGCCTCGGGCTGGCCCTGGGGGGACTGAGGGGACTGGGGGACTCCAGAGGCAGGTGATTGGAGTGGCCTTGCTGTGTGCCTGCCACCCCGGCGGGGCTGAGGGGACTGGGCACCATCATCTTGTGGCTGTGGGTGCTGCCACCTTTGAGGGCGTGGCAGTTAATTAGCATATTCCCTTGTTATTGGCCGTGGGTGCTGCCATCTTTGAGGGTGGGGCAAGCAATTAGCATATTCCCTCCTTATTGGCTGTGGGCACCGCCATCTTTTCAACAGCATGAGGGTCAATTAGCACATTCCCTCTTTATTAGAATGTGTTTAGACAGGTTTGTTGCAAATGCCTACTAAAGAAGGACTAGAGTACATTCAGAAATGCAGTGTGGTCTCATAGTCTTAACTAAGGATGTGTAGCTGAATCTCCATGCAACTAAAAAAAATTCACAGCTGTGAGCTCTACCCCTGGCTACTCTAGTTTGGGATAACTGGGGTGGAGCCCTGCTATCATGCTTGGACCTTTACCCCTTTTTGAGAATTGGTAAATTTGTGTGTCTTTGGACTGAAAGTTGGACCAATATATCTTTGTTATTCATTGTATTTTTGTCACTTTTGATACAAATTAGACAGCATATAAGAAAGTAGTTCAAGACCTTGGGGTAAGGGGGGGATATGATTCAACTGAAATTAAATTTATAATTACATATAGCTTTAATTTTATTAATAATGTGTTTTGGGGAATGAAATAAGACCATCTGCATTTTATAAATTTTATTGCTTTTATGAATTTACTCTCTTAAAGTATAAATTTTGACTTTATTCCCTTTAGATAGAAATTTCCTGAAAAAGATTTTCTTTTTTGTACGTTTTCTTCAAGTGGCATGGGTAAGGTTCTGGTTTAATAGAGCCCTCAGGTTATGTGCTGTTTGGATTTCATTGACCCTTGTGGGTAGAGTAGGGGGATGAGCTTCAGCTCACTTTGGTAGGGAGTGGCCTGGGGTTGAACCTTTCTTCTGCCACTTACTGTGCTGTGTGGATAAGGTCAGCCTTTCATGGGTTGTTCTGAGAATTAGTTGTGATGGTACATGTAAAATATACTCAATAAATGCATTATTGTTTTTGTTATTTTTCAGGTTTTTGTATTTGAAGTGATAAAATTTTTTATTAAGTGAATTTCCTGTCTGGTAACACTAGATTCTGTTTTGTTGTCAGATATAGTCTGGAAGCTTTGAAGAAGTTCAGATACTTTCCATCTTGTTAAGTGTGCACTGAAGCATCTATTTGGTGAATGTTACTTTGGTGGTTTAAAGAAGTTTAAATGTGCTTTCTCAAAGAACCTGGCTTACATTAATGTATTCATTTATTCACTGGGGGAGTAATTCATTTCTTATTACATAGTAACTTATAGCAGGTTTTAGAAACTCCTGTTGTTAAAACTAATGACAGTCAACATTTAGCTTTTTTCTTCACTGTCTGCTGTCTTGTGGTTTTCACCATCTACACCAGGGGTCCTCAAACTTTTTAAATGGGGGGCCAGGTCACTGTCCCTCAGACCGTTGGAGGGCCGGACTATAGTTTAAAAAAAAAACAAACTATGAACAAATTCCTATGTGCACTGCTGGGCCAGGACGAGTTGGCTGCTAAGCAGGACAGGCAGTGGCACCCGGCGGGCTGGATAAATGTCCTCGGCGGGCCGCATGTGGCCCGCGGGCTGTAGTTTGACGACCCCTGATCTACACTAATAAACGAGAAACATGCAAATTGACTGTACCTCTGCTACTCCTACAAGCCACACCCACAAGCCAATCATGAGTGAGTATGCAAATTAACCCAACCAAGATGGCTGCGGCCATGGAGCGAGCAGGATGCTTGGGTTTCCCCCGCAATGGAGGAAGCCAAGCCTCCGGCAGCCCTGGCCTGCGCACAAGGCTACAAAGTTTCAATTATAGAAGATAAATAAATCCAAGATACCGGGGCTTTCACATGGGTTGCTGGAGGGTGTGGCCGGCCTGCAAACCACCACAGGCCCCTCTCCCAGGCCACCCCATGCCCCAAGGGAACCCCCACCCTGATCTGGGACACCCTTCAGGGCAAACCAGCTGGCCCCCACCCATGCAACAGGCCTCTATCCTATCTAATAAAAGAGTAACATGCAAATTGACTGTCACTCCAACACACAAGATGGCTGCCCCCATGTGGACACAAGATGGCTGCCACAAGATGGCCAGCAGGGGAGAGCAGTTGGGAGGGACTAGGCCTGCAAGGGAGGGCAGTTGGGGGTGTTCAGGCCAGCAGGGGAGGACAGTTGGGAGGAACCAAGCCTGCAAGGTAGGGCAGTTGGGGGCGATCAAGCTTGCAGGGGAGGGCAGTTAGGGGTGACCAGGCAGGCCTGCAGAGGAGGGAAGTTGGGGGCGATGGCCTGCAGGGAAGGACAGATGGGGGAGAACCAAGGCATGCAGGGGAAGGCAGTTAGGGGTGACCAGGCCTGCAAGGGAGGGCAGTTAGAGGCAAACAGGCTGGCAGGGGAGCAGTTAGGCATCAATCAGGCTGGCAGGCAGAAGTGGTTACGGGCAATCAGGAAGATAGGCAGGCAGGCAAGCAGTTGGGAGCCAGCAGTCCTGTATTGTGAGAGGGATGCCCGTCTGCCCATTTAGGCCCGATCCTACCAGGATCGGGCCTAAATGGGCAGTTGGACATCCCTGAAAGTGTCCCAGATTGGAGCGGATGCAGGCTGGGCTGAGGGACATATCCCCCCATCCCCCTGCACGAATTTCATGCACTGGGCCTCTAGTTTATTCTTAATTGTCATGTATCGTGGAAGTAGTTAAATCCATGAGTCTCCTCCTCTTACTATAAATGTTTGCACCCCTTTTAAGTTTTCTTGGCATTCTCAGATTCTGGATTCAATTAACATGCTGATGGTTCTCTGGTTTGTAGGGCAGATTAGTCAGGTTTGTGTGTTGTTGTTTTTTTCCCTTTTTCCTTCCTTCTTTTCTGCATTTGGGTGATGCACCCGTGTACATAACTCAAGAAAAAGAATTTCTCTTCCCTTTTCTCTAGGAGAGAGGAGAGTGGAGCCATCATTTACAGAAACCTTTCTGGCTATCTCCAAAAGCATTGCTTGATTTCATTTGTCTTGAGTATGCCTCAGTGGATGTAAGCATTGGGAGGTTTGCAATTTCAAATAGATTTTGAGTACAGTGGTCAAAGTTATGTATTTGAACTATTTTGTATCTGGAGAAAGCCAGGTAGAGTGATTTCCAAAAGCAGTATTTGAGTCTTCTAACCTGAGATATTAGTTGACTAAGTAATCTTAGGACACAATAACACATTATGTAAACATTCAGTAATTGCTGTATTTAAGGATTTGGGGTTGAGAATTTGGCTGTAAATTATGTGGAGAATGTGGAGATGAGGGAGAGAAGAGCCTAGGGGAAATAGGCTACCCTAAGTTATTTTAGTGTAGAAAGTGCATTTTAGTTTATAATGCAAGATTTAATGAAAATGTGTTTGGGGTGCGTGGAGAGAAAGGGAGAAGAGTATGCATGGTGGCTCATAAGAGAAAATGGTTATTTTATTTTAAGGAAGCAGCATTTTTCTAGGTTTTAACCCTTTAATACTTCAGAATCCATTTTTGCCTGCCCTGATTACTCCTTTGGCAGGTGAACATTTGTAAGATATGTTTCTGTTCCCGTTATATGAGTTTCAGATTCCTGGGTATATCAGGTAATGTTTTATTTTTGAGGATGTTAATGAAAATGAGACAAAAAGTAAGACATTCTTTACCAGTTAGACTAATGACTTGTTAAAAAATATAATTCTGTTGGCCTTTAAAATTTTACCCTTCGTTTATGTTGGTAGTGGTGGCTTGACATCCATGTTACAAAACAAGGATGCTGTTTTCTCTCTGAATATTAGTTGAACCAGCTTATTGGGGAGGAGGGGCTAGTCAGCATTTTCTAAAATGTTCATACTTTTCATAAGCTCACAGGAGTAGTTTAAAGTTTTAATTTGATTTAATATTTTGTTCCAGATGCTAAGTGGAATTTCTTTTTCTTTTTAGTTATACTTGAAAGGGCAGAGAGAATTGCTCTGCTTTATTCTCAAGTATAAAAATGTCAAACTCGAAGTTATCCTTTATTCTTCATTGAAACCATTAGAGGATAAAAAGCCCACAATCAAGGCTTTGCAGAAGGGAACAGTGTACAGCTAGATGAGAAGCAGCTGTACCAGGAGGCTCAGGGTGGGAAGAGCTCACCAGAACAGGCTTTGCTGCTGAGGTTTAACATTTACTGTTTACTGCCTCCTTGGGTGGTGGTTTGGGGCAGTTAAACCAATTAATTGGATAGAAAATTATTAAATGTATCAATGGGAGAGACAGGGCATAGTATACCATCTGAGGCATACAGGGTGGAAGTTGAAGTTTAAGACTCCTTAATTAAGGCCATGAAAAGAACTCCAGGAACACAGTTGAAAGGTTGTTTTTTTTTTTCAGCTTAATAATGTGTGCTTTAGGGATGGAAACATTTTCAGTGAGATTCCTTAGACCACATTATAATGTGAATTCCCCTTTGACCTTGCAGCTTATGCTGCTCTGCTTATCATTTTTCTTTCTTTTTACATTTTATTCATTTACTAGAGGCCCAGTATACGAAATTTGTGCAGTGGGTGTGTGTGAATCCCTCCGCCCAGCCTGCACCCTCTCCAATCTGGGACCCCTTACGGGATGTCTGACTGCTGGCTCCCAACTGCTCTCCTGCCTGCCTGATTGCCCCTAACCACTCCCCTGCCAGCCTGCTCGACACCTAACTGCTCCCCTGCCGGCCCGATCGCCCCAACTGCCCTCCCCTACAGGCCTGGTCGCCCCCAACTGCCCTTCCCTGCAGGCCTGGTCCCCTCTAGCTGTCCTTCCCTGTAGGCCTGGTTGCCTCCAACTGCCTTCCCCTGCAGACCTGGTCACCCCCAACTGCCCTCCCCTGCCGGCCATCTTGTGGTGGCCATCTTTGACTACATGGGGTGGCCATCTTGTGCAATGGTGTGAGGGTCAATTTGCATATTACTTCATTATTATATAGGATTTTTTAAAGGTAGATTCCAACCAGGTAGTTACTGCTCATTTATGGGTGATGTGGTAGATTAGTCTAGTTAGTTCTAAAGGATCTAAATTGGTATTTTGGCCTTTATTCTGTAATTCAAGATGGTGGCTTCCTTTTGGTGATGGAAGATACTGAATAAAAATGTAAAAATGTTCAATCTGAGAATAGAATTTTGTGGGCTGGTAAATTTTCAGTGTCTTCATCTACTGCCACAACCACATTATGTGCCCTAATTAGGCGTGTGTGAGTGAAGTGGGCCTAACTGGGTTATGCAAAGAGAATGAGTAGAGAGAAGTTTTCAGTCAGAACTATTTTCCAGGTTGGAAAATTCCCATTTCTATTTCCAGGGTTGTGCAGTCTGGAGGTGGAGTACAAATTAAAGAGCACTGTTTTAGAAGCGGGATTGGGTCTTAGTCTTGGCAACTTGATAACTGCAGTTTGGCTGACCAGACATGAGGAGCTCCTAAGGGAGCACTGGAGGAAAAAGGAAGGCATACCATAAACGGAAGTTAAGCTGGAGAGGAGACAGGAAGACCCCCAGCTCCCCTCTCCAGGCTGCAGTTTTGTTTATGTCAGTGGGAGTGAGGGAAAGCTGAAGATCTGGTGGATCAAGCACAACAATTCTTCTGGCCTTCATCTTAATGCATGCATCATCTTTTCTTTAGGAATTTTAGCTAATTCCTGCCAATTGTGTTCTGGAGTCACGGAAAGCACTATTTAAAATAAATATGTGTACGATGGCGGAAGTTTTTCCTCACAACCTGATTCCTGACCTTTTGTCACATGTCAAATCTGGTCATTGTTAGTTTGTTTTGTACTATCCATTAGATGATGACATTTGCAGAACTTTTTTTTTAGAGGTGGTAACAATGCCCACTGTATCTGAGAGCTAAATATTAGGTAAGTCTGCTGGATTATTGTTCAGGTCTATAGATAAACACACCTGTTCTAACTCGGGGCTAGAATTTGGGGAGATGGAGCAGAGGCACATATCCATAAAATCCCAGAATGGACTGGGAGGCCATTATATTATATATGATTGCTTTGCCGTTTCGTCCTGCATATTCACTAGGTATCTGAAGTGACCATGTTATGTTTTGCTGTATCGATGATGAAGGCAGGCCTCATGTTTCTGGTGTAGCTCACTAAGTTTCTCTATTCTTCTATCTAGACAACTTTCATTAAAACATGTAAGTGTCTACCTGACAGGTATTCCTTAATTAATAACATGGAGACTGTATAGTTAGTGGCAGAACTTTAGTATTACTAACTGGTGGTACTCGGTGGATTTTTATGTTTTACTATGTAAAATGCTTAAACTAAGAAATAATCAGGTGACATTATGACATATTTTCCACAGTTTGAGCATGAGGAATGGTCGTGGTTGTTCATATTGCCATTCTTCCACCAAGTTACAGGTATTGTTACATCTCCATGTATTGCCATTAACTCCTGTTTAAACAAGATTTTTAAAAAACTTCATTTCAATCATATTTCGAATTGAGCCAAAGGCACAGAAATGAAGCAGCAGTATAAATTTAATATTAGTGAAACAAATACTTCTTGTAGCCAGAATTTCATGTTTCTACTACCAAGTGTTTTTTATGGGACCTATAAAAAGAAAGATGGTCCTCAAATTGATAAAGTTTTGTGAGGTCTTCTAGTATTGCCTATTTCTGGGCACCTTGAAGGCCGATAAACTGGACTGAATGAAAATTCAAAGCAAATTGCTGGTATCTTGCAGTGTGATTAAGGGATTATGTTCTAGTTAATTGACAGTAGTGTTTTCAGTCTTAGAGGTATGTAATGTAATGGTGAATCTCATACTTGTTGTCAGCACCATTAATTGAAGGTACATTTTCTGTGAGGGAAGAGGGTGTTGCTAAACATTAACGTTTATGAGTATTTGCTGGACTCCTTAGTGAGGAGAAACTCATCTCAGGAAACTTTGCATCCACTGGGGAACCAATTATTGATTACAGTCCTTGAGTTAAGTATATTGTTCTAATAGGTGAACAACATACAAATACTCTTAACAGTTTGGGAAAACTTTTCTGAAGTGAAGAATATGAATTAATTAAGGGAAAAGCTGTGGGTGTGGATTGTTCTGTTAACTAGTCAGAGTAAACCTTTCTTCTAGCATGGGGTAGTGTCGTGTCTTGGAAAGACGTAGTAGTGAAGCAGAAGGTCTGGATCTCATCCCTGTCCTTGCTAGAGTCCCAAACAAATGTTTTTGACCATTATTTAGGCTTTCTAGGTCTCAGTGTTCTCATATGTAAATTCTGGTTCAAGTGTGTAGTGTTCTGGCAGCAGAAGGAGGTGCTTTTGTGTCAAGCAAGCCCGGTACACTGTAGCCTTGGAGAAGCAGCTCTTTTCTGGGGGCCAAACCTATTCACCATTACTTCTACATTTGCTGTTTTTTATTTTTTTGTTTTAAAGTGACCTCTGTATGGGTTAAAGTTGGAAGTTATTCTAGGCTTCTGAAAAGTTGCTGTGTGGTCCCTCTATGCACTGTTATAAATGGGATGTTTTGGCATCAGTAGATACTAGTACTTCATTTGGCAGGGAGAGAGACAGCCTGAGCCAGTTTCCCTGGTGACTCTTCCAGGCTTTCACCAATCCTCACTTCTCTCTGCTGCTTATATCCCAGGAGATTCTCTCTACAAACTAGCTTGGGCTTGACCAGAGAGTTGGTAAAAAGGAGCCGATAGTTCTGTAATGCCCTTTTTCAAAAGGAAAATTACTGAGCTGAATCTGAGGCCATGAGGTTTTTCAAGTCCATGTTGGTTTTCCTTCAAAAATTAAAAATAAATAGTTTTACTCTTTTCTCTCAGAGTTAGCAGAGGAGCTCAGCTCTGCCTACTAGCTCCTCAGGGGACAGGACAGGCAGCCATCCTCCTTCCCATAATAAAGGTTTGTCTTCACTGCTAGCTTATCTTCCCAGCCTCCCTTCTCTCTGAAATAGTATTTGTTTCTTAGACTCAAATTTATTTTCTGACATGTAATTCTTTATAACAGAAAACATTAAAGGCTGCTATAAATCTTGAGTAGTCATGCTCTGCTGAGATTCCTGTGAGGCTGTATAATTAAACAAATACAGGTCTCTGGATTGATGAGAAGAAACTCTTTAGAATCTTTACCCCCCAACCTCCCTTCCCAACATTAGTGCCACTTGTCCTTTGTCTCTGAGGCCTTTCCTTATAACACATGCACTGCCATCGTTGGTGACTCAGATACAGATTCCTAAAGAAGCAGCCCCGAGGAGGCACACACCTGGCTCTGTGCATATTCAGTGAATAGTGTGGGAGGAAACTGAGGCGCCTTTGGATTTCTTTCCCTCCCCCTCTTTAGATATCTCCTTTCAACCTGCTGTAAACATGAAGTTGTCTGAATGTCTATTAAATAGTTTACTTGGAAGACCTTAATGTAGGGAACAATGGATGGCATGCTTCCAGCTGGCACAGCAGTTAAAAGGTAGCATGTAACTCCAACTTTTTCCCTTTCAGACATAATTATAAGTTAGAATTCACTGTAAATACTCATTGAATGTGCAAAGTAGAGTTAAATTTTACAGATTAATGTAGTATAGCCCAGCAGAGGTCCTTTGCAAAAGTCAACTTTATTGAGATATCAATGCTTCCTTTTTATTGCTAAATAGTTCCATTTATGGATATGTCACATTCATCCTTTGATTTGACACAGTTGGGCCATCATGAATAATGCTGCTGTGAACATTGGTGTACAAGTCTTTAGGTGAACACGTTTTCACTTGTCCTTGGTATATAGTTAAGTGTGGACTTGCTGGTCACATGGTAACTTTGTTGAACCTGTTGAGGAATATAGCTAGACTATATTTTATTTTTATTATTTAAAAATATTTTTATTGATTTCAGAGAGGAAGGAAGAAGGAGAAAGAGAAACATTAATGATGAGAGAGAATAATTGATCAACTGCCTCCTGCATGCCCCCCACTGGGGATTGAGCCCACAACTTGGGCATGTGCCTTTGACCGGAATCTAACCCGGGACTCTTCTGTCCACAGACCAACTCTCTATCCACTGAGCCAAACCAGCTAAGGCAGAAAGGCTGTTTTTGAATAACAAAATAAAAAAGATACAAAATTCTAGCAATCCATAGCAGACTTAGAAGGGAAGAACCTCTCACATCAAATGATCCAGTTCCCAATGTGTATTCCATGTTGTTTCTCTTTATCTAGAAGTTAGAGCAAATAGTAAAATCCTTTAGCCATTTTACCATTTCCCTACCTCATGATTTCAGTAAAGAAAAAACATCTTTTCAATCAAAATACTCAATTACTTTTCTGTTTCCAGGGTAACATAATAAGCTTTGAGAGAGAGTAGTTTTGCCTCAGCCTTCCACCCACGCTTGTTGACCTACTCAGGTGTTCCTACTTAATTAGTGGGCGACTCAGGGAACTGATTGTATATACCAGTGGTTGGCAAATCGCGGTTTGCTGCTCTGTTGACTAATGAGTTTGCCAACCACTGTCATATACCTTTACCTCTTTGCACACAATATGCCACAATTGCCTAATCCTCACAGCTTCCAACTACATGGTAACATTTAGTCTAGTCCAGTGGTCGGCAAACTCATTAGTCAACAGAGCAGCAAACTGCGGCTCACGAGCTGCATGTGGCTCGCACGGTTTGCTGACCACTGGTATATACACACTAAGAGAAAAACAAATGGGGAAAAATTCTGTCACTCATTTTTCTTCAACATCCTTATATACATCTTAAGGTGGAATTTTCCTCTTAAGTCCCAGCAGATTAATCCCAATATGCACTACAGTGGTCAGCAATGAAATATTTCAACTGCAACATTTGCTCTTACTCAAAGATGGAGAAGATAGTAACATGTACTTTCTGGTGGATGGTATAATGATCCCTGAATATATTCAAGTCCAAATCCATGGAACCTGTTATTTTATACTAGAGGCCCAGTGCACGAAATTCGTGCACAGAGCGGGGGGGAGGGGGGGGGCTCAGCCCAGCCTGCACCTTCTCCAATCTGGAACCTC
The DNA here is from genome assembly GCA_026230045.1 of Corynorhinus townsendii. NCBI lineage: Eukaryota > Metazoa > Chordata > Mammalia > Chiroptera > Vespertilionidae > Corynorhinus > Corynorhinus townsendii. Next base: position 139,558,361 of record JAPDVU010000002.1, read on the forward strand.
TTGGGGGAATGTCCGACTGCCAGATTGGGCCTAAACTGGCAGTTGGACATCCCTCTCACAATCCAGGACCACTGGCTCCTAACCACTCACCTGCCTGCCTACCTGCCTAATGCCTCTAACTGCTCCCCTGCCTGCCTGATCATGCCTAACTGCCTCTGCCTGGTTGCCCCCAACGTGCATATGTCTGGGGTCCCTCAGCCTGGCCTGTGCCCTCTTGCAGGCCGGGAGCCCTCAGGGGATGTCCTTGGGGGAGCGAGCCTAAGCTGGCAGTCAGACATCCTTAGCTCTGCTACGGAGGCGGGAGAGGCTCCGCCACTGCTGCTGGGCTTGCCAGCCATGAGCCCAGCTCAGGGCTTTTGGCTGAGCAGCCCTCCCCCTGTGGGAGTACACTGGACACCAGGGGGCAGCTCCTGTATTGAGTGTCTGCCCCCTGGTGATCAGTGTGCATCACAGCGACTGGTTGTTTCACCGTTTGGTTGATTTGCATATTAGCCTTTTATTATATAGGATAGTAAAAAGGACTTTGTTGTTAAGAAAAAGCTAAGGATCTTCTTATGGGAAGAGGATCCTGGGTTATCCAGGTAGATCCAGTATAATAATAGAGTCCTTATCAAACAGAGGTAAGCTGATCAGAGGGAGGGAAAAAGATGTGAAAACAGAATAGAGAGGTTGGAATGATTCTTTGAAGATAGAGGAAGTGACCACAAGCCACGGAATACAGGCATACCTCAGAAATATTGCAGGTTTGGTTCCAGGCCACTGCATTAAAATGAGTATCACAAAAAAGTGAGTCATAGACTTTTTGCTGGTGCAAGGTCTTGCCTTCAATTTGTAGCACCTGTGAAGTGATAAAATGAGGTATACATGTATAGGCAGCCACCAGAAGCTAAAAAAGGCAAAGAATTGAATTCTCCCTCAGAGTTTCCAGAAGAAACTGGCCCTGCCAATACCCCCACTTTAGTCTAGCAAAACTGATTTTGCACTTCTGACCTCCAGAACTGTAAGAGAATAAATTTGTGTTTTAAGACACTAGTTTGTGGTTATTGTTAACAGCCTCAATAGGAAAATAGGCTAAATGTTTTCTTTGTTCCTTTGTCCCTCATTAACAGAGAGGGGGTAGACATGATGTTGCTGTTGACACTCATTAAAACTTTATGTGCCAGATACGGTGTTATATATGCCATGGGCATTTATTTTACAGTAAAGGAAACAGGCATGTACAGGTGAAGTAAATTCCCTAAGATCATACAGGTAGTAAGTAGCGGCAGACTCCATGATTTTAATTAATTGGTTTTTATAGGGGGATTAGGGAAGGGTTCAGCTTGAATTTGTTAGCTGTAGGAGTTAACTTCTTTCTCTATCACCATAGAAAAACCAAGTGTTGAATATACGGAATGTTACATGTACAGTTGTTGTAACATTATTTGTAGAATTCAGCCAGTAATTCAGTAAGGAAATCATATGATACATAATCCAAAAATGAAAATTTTATGGGTGATAAATGCTGTGAAGAAAATTAATACAGTTAATGCATTTAATTATTTATATTATAAACTATTCAATTAGTTTAAACTGAAAACACAAAAAACCCCAGTTTACCCATTTCTCCCCCCTCATCTATCAGGATTTTCTTTTTGTAAAGATTCTGCTTGTGAGAGATCATATATTTATCTTTTTTCTCTGTCTTAAGATAATATATTTGTCTCTCTCTGTCTTAACATAATGTCCTTGAGATCCATCCATGTTGTTGCAAATGCAAGATTTCATTCTTTTTTATTAACTAGGGGCCCAGTGCATGAATTCATGCACCTTGAAAGGAACTGTGGGCTGCGGTGGGCACAGGGGTGGGTCTCCAGCCATCGTCTGCATACCTGCCTGGCCCCTCTCGCTGTAGCCTCTGGTCCCCTGTCTGCTGGCAGCCTCCCTCCTGCTGCTGCCACTCCCATGTGCTAATGGCACCAGCCTGGCTCACACCCGCTGGCAGCATGGAGTGATTTGGGTCGGCGCGAGCAGCGGGTTCAAGCACAGTCGGCGCCATCAGTGGGTGTGAGTGGCAGCTGCTGCTCCAATCGCTCCTCAGGAGCCAGGGGGAAGAGGAGAAGCCCTCAGGGATATTGGGGCTGGCAGCCGCCGCTTGCACCAGCTGATGGTGCCGAGTGATTGGGACCTGTGCTGGGCGCTGGCAGCAGGTGCTAGTGGCGGCTGTGGCGCCAACAGAGGCTGTGAGTGGGGTCATTGCTGGCAGCAGGTGCAAGGGGTGGCTGCTGGCCCAGATCACCCCTCAGGAGTAGGGGGAGGTGGAGCAGCACTGGCAGCAGGTGCAAGTGCCAGGTGGCACCATGGTGTGTGGGAGCAAAGAATTTTCAGTAACCACTAGAGGCTTGCCCTGATGACAGCAACCAGTGGCTCGCCTTGGTCTGGTACCACTGCTCACCTGCTTCACCATCCTGCCCCGGCTGACGTCTGCTATGTTCTACGCTCCGCCGCCTGCTGCCGACGCCCACCATGTTCAGTGCGCATCCCCTGGTGGTCAGCGCATGTCATAGTGACCTGTTGTTTGATTGTTCGGTTCTGCCATATCGGTCTATTTGCATATCAGTGTTTTATAGATGAGTAATTGTGTGTGTGTGTGTGTGTGTGTGTGTGTGTGTCATGGGGATGCAAGTATCTTGCTGGGGCAGATGGTAGTTTTATTTTTAATGTTTGAGGAACCTCCATACTGAACCTCCATATTGTTTTCCATAGTGGCTACACCCAATTTACGTTCCTATCAGTAGTGCACAAGGGTTCCCTTTTCTCCATATTCTTGTCAACAACTTGTTATTTCTGGTTTTTGTGATAATAACCATTCTAATAGTTATGAGGTGATATTTCATTGTGGTTTTGATTTGCATTTCCCTGATGATTAGATGATGTTGAGCATCTTTTCATGTCTTCTTTATCAGATATATAATTTGCAAATATACTGTCCCATTTAGTAGGTTGTCTTTTCATTTTGTTGATGTTTTCCAGAAGCATTTTAGTTTGATGTATATTTTTTAGTTTTATATTTTGCTTTTGGTGTCAGATTTCTAGGAGTCTTAATCCATTTGATAATCCTTTTTGTGTAAGGTGTACAATGGTGCTCCAGTTTCATTCTTTTGTATGTGGCTGTTCATTTTTCTCAAAATCATTTATTGGTGGCACTGTTCTTTCCTCATTGTATAGTCTTGGCTTCTTTGTTGTAACTAATTGATCATCTATATGTGGGTTTATTTCTTGGCCCTCTTGTTCCTTTGATGTATATGCTTGTTTTTATGCCAGTAGCATACTGTTTTTATTACTATAGCTTTGAAATATAGTTTGAAATGAAAGAGTGTGAAGTCTTCAGCTTCGTTCTTTCTCCAGGTTGCTTTGGCTATTCAGGGTCTTTCAAGGTTGTATACAAATTTCAGGATTGTTACGTTTTGGTGAAAAATGTCATTGAAATTTTGATAGGGATTGCACTGAATTTGTAGATAGCTCTGGATAGTATGGGCAATTAAACAGTATTACTTTTTCCAATTCATGAGCATGGAATATCTTTCTGTTTATTTGGGTCTTCAGTTTCTTTAATGTCTTTTAGTTTTCAACATATAGGTCTTTAACTTATGCTGTTAAATTTTTTTGTAGATATTTTATTCTTTTTTTATGCCATTGTAAATGGTGTGTTTTTTTCCCTTTCAGACATTTCATTAGAAATGTATAGAAATGCAATAGAATTTTTGTGTATTGCGTTTGTATCTTTCAACTTTACTGAATTTTTTAGTCCTAATAGTTTTTTCATGGAGTCTTTAAGGTTTTTTATGCAAACTATTGTGTCAGCATGTAGTCACAGTTTTACTTCTTCCATTCTAATTTGGATGCCCAATCACTCTGGCTAGTACTTCCAATACTATCCTATATAATAAAAGGGTAATATGCAAATTGACCAAAAGGCAGAATGACCAGTCCCTACGATCCACACTTACCACCAGGGGGCAGACGCTCAATGCAGGAGCTGCCCCTAGCCCATAGGCCCTGATCATGGCCAACCTCTCAGTCCCTTCCCCCGGCCGGCAGGTTCCGATTGCCTGATGGGGAATGGGGAACTGGGTGTGGGTTCAGTGGATGTGGGTGGTGCCAGGCCAAAGCCCCTGCCCTGCCGGTCACCCCACAAACAGGGTGACCAGTGGAGGTGGTGGGGGGCCTGGGCTGGTGAGGGGCCAGGAATGGCCAACCTCTTGGTCCCTCCCCCCCAGCCATGAGACTCTGGTCACCTGATGGTGAATGGGAACTGGGGGTGGGTGGTGGCGGGGGGGTGGGGCCGCCTCACAGGCCAGGCCTAGGGACTGTACCTGTGCATGCATTTCATGCACCGGGCCTCTAGTGTTGAATAAAAGTGGTGAGAATGGGTACCCTTGTTCTTGATCTTAGAGGAAAAACTTTCAGGTTTTCACCATTGAGTATGGTGTTAGCTGTGGGTTTGTCATATATGGTCTTCTTTATGTTGAGGTACATTTCTTCTATACCTGTTTTGTTGAGAGTTTATATCATAAATGGATGTTGAATATTGCAAATACCTCTTTTGAGTTTATCATATGATGTTTAGCTTTTATTTTGTTAATGTGGTATGTGTCACATTGGCTGATTTGTGGATGTTGAACTAACCTTGGAATAAATGGCATTTGATTGTGGTGTATGATCTTTTAAACCTGTTGTTGAATTTGGTTTGAGCATTTATGTTCATCATGGTTATTGGCCTGTAATTTTCTTAAGGCATCCTTGTCTGGTTTTGATATTAGGGTACTGTCTGCCTTGTAAAATGAGATTGAAGACTTCCCTCCTCTTTTATGTTTTCGAATAGTTTGAGTATTTGGTAGAATTCACCAGCAAAGCTGTCTGGTTTTACTAGACTTTTGTTTATTGGGAGGTTTTTGATTACTGATCGAGTCTCCTTAAAAGTAATTGGTTGGTTTAGATTTTCTATTACATCATGATTCGGTCTGAGTAGCTTCTATGTTTCTAGGAATTTATCCATTTTAGATTGTCTAATTTGTTGATGGATAATTGTCCATAGTAGTCTTTTATATGATTTTGTATTTCTGTGGTGTCAATTGTAACATCTTTTTCATTTCTGATTATATTTATTTGAGTCCTCTTTTTCTTGGTGAGTCAAGCTAAAGGTTTGTCCATTTTGTTTCTCTTTTTCTAAGCACCACTTCTTAATTTTAACTCTTTAGTTTCATTTCTTTTTAGTCTTCATTTATTTCTTCTCTAATCTTTATTCTTTCATTCTACTGACTTAGGGCCTTTTTTTTTTTTTTTTAGGTCTAAGTTAGTATAGAAACCATATAATATATACTTAAACAAATGTGAATTTTATGGGTGATAAATGCTGTGAATAAAGTTACAGCAGGCATAGCCATCTTCGACCTAACTTTATAGTACACATCAGCAGAAACATAGCATTCTTTTTTCTGAGTATTTTTTATCAGAGGTTGGTTGTATTGGAGGATGTGGAACTCACAGATATGGAGGGCCGACTATATAAATACTAGATTTTGCAGTAGTGACTATCTTAAAACATTTTTTAAAAATATTGATTTCAGAGAGGAAGAGAGAGGGAGAGAGAGACAGAAACATTTGTGATGAGAGAGAATCATTGATCTGCTGCCTCCTGCATGACCCACACTGGGTAATGGGGCCTGCAACTCGGACATGTGCCCTGACCAGGAATTGAAACATGACCTCCTGGTTCATAAGTCGATGCTCAACCACTGAGCAACACTGCCTGGGCTCTATTGTTTTTTATAAAAGAACAATTCTTGGTCAGATGAGTATAGTTTACATACTAGTGAGGATTATAAGGCAAATGTGTAGACTTATTTTTATGCTGTTCATTTATTATTTAATGTTTCCTATGCTTCCTGTCTTTAATAACAGATTCATTATGGATGTGATTTAAACAGTGCATGTCAGTGAATTTGAATTATAATCTGAAATTGATAACATTATAATCACAATGGGGCAATGTGGTTGAAGTTGATGGACAAATGCTTATGTGTTTGAGAGGTATTTGGTAGCTCTCATGTGGTTTTTAAGGGAGAATCTCTCTAAGTAATTGTATTTATTGATTTAAAAAATTCCAAGAAATTGGAATTGATTGGAAAATTTTGGGCCAAATTTAGGTGAAATAATCAGTGTCCAAAATAATGAGAAATAAATTCTGTCTCAAATATTAAGCTATAGTTTATTCATTGGATTTTTCAGAAACTTTTCTGTTTGAGTTACAGAAACTGTATTGTCATCAGGGTCTATTTTTGTATTTAAGGAATTTAATGCCACACTATATCCTCTCAGGCTCATGGATGTCCCCTTCTCTTACTTAAAAAATCTTCCAGTTGTGTTTTCTTGCGTCTCAGTGAGAAGCAATTCCACTCTCCTCCCATTTCATTGTTGGCCATGTAATTTTGTTTATGATGTTTTTGTTGCTGGTGGTTTTTCTCCTACTCTGTACTCTGAATCAGGAAACACATCTCCTTTTCTATTTATGGTAATTACTAGAGAGCATTTTATTTTGGCTCTCGGGGAGTGCCTGCTGTGTGTTTCTTTGTGTGGGCATGTATGTTAAAATTGGAAAGAGTTTTCTTTGAGGTCAGGGCTTTTGTAAACTGCTCTGAAAAGTTTGTCACACTCCAATCGGCTATTAAAATTTTTTTGTTTGTATAGAAAACCTCCCCCCCTTTGCCGCCTCCATCCTGTTTTCCCCCTTTAAGCATTTCTCCATCCATTTTAAGGATGAAATCCACTTGTTGCATCTGTTTTCTCTGGTGTGTGGAGTGGAGGTCTTTTTGAGCTGCTACCTTTACAACCTGGGAATGCTGGGAATAAAAAGGGAGCAAGCAGGCAAACCCAGTCTCAAAGTATTCTAGAAGTTCACTTATCTGGGAACAAAAATGGATTTATATGTTAACATGGGTGGGAGATTTCATGGTGTAGAGCCTGAGAGTCCTTGCTCTGATGGCACAAGAAGAGGAAGGAAAACTTTGGCTGCGTTAATTCTGCAGGAACTTGAGTTTTGGGTAAATGAGAGGAACTCAGAGAACATATAAAGTGTTAGGGTCACCAAAGGAGGAACGTACAAGGCCAAAAAGGATGAAGAATTATGAATTTACTAGAAGCCCAGTGCCCGAAATTTGTGCAAGGGCCTTGGCCCCCCGTCCCCGCCCGCTGCTGGCCTCTGCCCGCTGCCTCCAGGGCCCTATGCTGTGGCCCCGCCTGCAGCAGCTTTGTCCTGAAGGACGTCTGGTCTAATTAGCATAGAGTTCCAAAATGGCACCAGCCCCCAAAGACTGGGCATCAGAGGGTTTTAAAGGACTCTAGGCGGGCTTTTTCTGGGCAAAGAATTCTCTGCGCAGGTCTGGATTCTGGGAAACTCTGGAGGGGAGAGATAATGGTCTTAGCAAGTGGAATGTGTTCTAAGCAAGTGGAATGTCCATTGTGAAGTAGCCGAAAGGTCAGTTCCCAGGGGAGGGGTACCAATTCAATTATTAGATCAGACCTAATGTAAAGGGTTTTTCCCCCCCTCTTAGTTCTCAATGATGGGACATTGGGTTAAACATGGCCTGCCTTTCCCTCCTGGTATAATTAATCCAGTGAGCAATCATATCCTATTTTCCCATATGTGTACTGAGACATTATTTATTTATTATTGGCAAATCTAAACTTCTCTCTGACTCATAGATATGAGTGTTTTCCTCATTCAGCTTGAGGTATGGAAGTTTTCAGTAGTTTATAGCAGTTTGATTCAATTCCTTAAAGTGATTAAGTGCTTGTTTTATGTTTCATGGAAAGAAGGCTTTAGTATCAGCTAAAACTCTTTGTTTTTCTTTATGCCAGAGAATTAATGTCAAGAAAATAAAAAGTGTAGTGAGACAAGCTGTGTGCTCTATTGAAATATTTACCTGGTTTCCTTAGTTACATCCTTTTTTTTTTTTTTTTTTTTAAAGATTCATTCCCTCAACAGTTATCTACTAAGCTCCTGATATGTACCAGGCTTGATGTTAGGGAGTTTTCCAGATTTAATTGTGATGCAGTCAGACTGGTTCTCTCAAGAGTGGGTGGAGGTCAGGACTCAGTTCTGGAGTCATGATTCTGAATTTATCAAAGGGGCACAGGCCACACCCCTGACGAGTTCAGTCAGGTGGTTATGAGGGCTGCATTTGATAAAGCTTCCCAGGGGATTTCCAGGGTAGCCACACTTGACACCTTTAGAATAGTGTTTCTAGTGCTGCTCAAACTTGAATTCGAACCCCCCAGCAATGGATATGAGAAGTACTTGTTATGCAGATAGGAATATGAGTGTCTGGTCATCCTAGTGAAGAATATTGTAAGGAGAGAGAATCTTTACTTCAGGAGCTCAGGGTTTGCTAAAGGAGAAATTCGAGGAGAAAGCACAGCATAGGTATGGCAAAGGAGTGTGACTCCTACCTAGGTGGATAAAGTGAAAATGTTGTTTACTTGGTGGGAATTCTTTTCTGTATTCTTCCTCCAACTCTTAGGATTTACTACTTTGGTCTCTGTATTGCTCTTCCCTTTTTGGTCCTGCCAGTAGCAGGCAACCAGAAGTAGCTTCTCTAGATCCTTTTTGGAGGATTGGAGAGAAAACAGGTTGTAGTTTGTCTCACCTCCACACAAATCTTTGAGATTTGTGACCACTCAAAAACTTGTTTGCATAGCCATCGTGTTGCCCACAGGGTATCTTGTGAACATATTTTGACTACATGTGAGAGTGGATTTAAGGCCAGCATGTTCTCAGTCATCCCCCTCTGTCATTTTTCTTACACGTGAAGCCTACATATAAGAAGGGGTGTCTGTGTTTGGGCTGTGTGTGTGTGATAGACAGAAATTGAGTGATTTCTTCACTTGGTCAAATAGAACTTCTTACCAGCAGCAACTGATGGGCAGCATCCTCTATGTTGAGCAGTGGATTGGATTTCTATAGCCTCCATTGCCACATTATTGACACTCCGTTGTCACTTTGGTCTGCAATGTCAAATGTAGATTTTTACAGACTGACTGGTGAGTAAGTGTCACATTCCTTTTATTACACCCAAATTCAGCCCTCTCCTTTCATTCGTTCTTTATTTTTAAGCATCATTTTTCCTAAGACTCTGAAAGTCTTAGCCATAATCTTACTTTTTAAGGTCAGCCAGCCCTTCCCTGACTTCAGGTCTACTTTGTAAAGAAATAGGAAAACTTTTTTTTCCCCTTCAATAAATTAGGGTACATAAAGTTTGATTCTAGGTTTGATTTTTTAAAACTACTGGTTATATCTCTAGCTCTGACACATGGCCTGAACTCTGACATTTCCTCTAGGGTCTGTGTAGGCTGCTCAAACTCAGCACATCCATAAACTAAACAATTGGTTCCTCCCTTTCTTCTCTCTGCTCCGAAGTGCTCTTTTCAGAAGCACCCTCCTTTTTCTTAGAGGCAGGGCTCCATTTAGTGAGATGACATTCTTTGGAGTTAATCTTTGACTCTTCTTCCTCATACATTCCACTTTAGCAATCAGTTGGCTCAGTCTTCTAAAAGTTTCTAGAATGTAACCAGTTGTCATATCCTCTTGTTACCAACCTGGTCCTCACCTCTGGTGTAGGCACTTGCCACAAGGTTCTCTGCTTCTCTTTCCTCCTCCCCTCAAAAGATTTCATCCTCCACATAGCCTGTGGGAGCTTTAAAAAATGTAACTCAAATTCTGTTACTTCTTTGCTCGAGACTCCAGTGTTTCCCCATTTAGAGTAAAATTGTCATCTCCCCACTTCCGCTTTGTTCTTTCACACACACTGCCTGAAATGTGAATGGTGAACTTCTGCTTACATCCACTGTGTTCATAACATACATTTTGTTTATGTTCCATTGTGAAATGTCAACATAGGAAGAATCATAATTTTGCTTCTAGATAGCCCTATTTGCTTCCCCTAACAGTTTTGTTTTAAGATGGGATATACATATGCCACTATACCTTTTTGGGGTGGGGCGTCAGTCTTCATGACTTTGGTGGGAGCTTTGTCAGTCTATAAGTAAATACCAATCTTTTCATTGAACCCACACACTAGTACAGCAGGCTTTACAGAGCTAAATGACTGCAGGAAATCTCACCCTGCACAAAAGAAGAAATAATAGAACTGACTTGGATGCAGGAACCAATGAAGGTTTTCAGTTTTGTTTAGGTAGCAGTTTGTGATCTCTGCAAACTATTGTGAAATAGATAAATCTTGCCTTTGGACTAAGAATAGATTAACTTGTAGGAAACAGTTTGAATACAATTGGTAGCTTGTACTAACAGTCCTGGTCACAGAATCATGCATTCTGTGCAATATAAAACCAAGAGCTGTGGGTAAACACTGAAACAGACATGACTGGTAAATTGAGTACAAATGACTGTTTATGTATTTCTTGGTACCAAAGTATTGATAAGAAAAAGAGAATTGAGAAATGGACTTGATTCATGTCTATTGAGGAACTCTGTCCTTTATTTACTTTTGGATTACTTTTGAAGTAATGATCAATATCCTATCTAATAAAGAGGGAATATGCTAATTGACCATCACAAACTTGGCTGCACCCACAGCTGAGGCCAAGTTCCCATAAGGAGCGTTAACAAGCAATCAGCAGGGACCTGAGGCTACACCCTCCCCTGCCCCCATGGGGCTTGACAGGGGACCTCAGGCTCTGTCCCCTACCCGGCAGGGCTTCACAAGGGACCTCAGGCCGCGCCCCCTGCCCTGGCATCAGGCGGGGAGACCTCAGACCATGCCCCCTCCCAGCGGGGCTTGACAGGGGATCTTAGGCCATGTCCCCCACCTGGCAGGGCTTGATGGAGGACCTCAAAGCATGCCCCCTGCCCTGGTCTGGGCTGGGGACCTCAGGGCCAGGGGACCTGAGGCTATGTCCCCTGCCTGGCGGGGCTTGACAAGGGTGGGACTGGCCAGGTCTGGATGTAGCCCAATGGGGGTGGGGACCAGCCAAGTCTGGGTCTCACACGATTTTGAGGCGCAAGTGGGTGGGGACTTGACTCTGGGTCCCGTGGTGTGCCGAAATGTTTTCATATACATTTTACTCATTTTCTTTCATCTCTGACACTTCTATTATAGAGAAAGGGCAAATAGCAATATTAAATTATTTCCTCTAATCCCCTTTTACTGTGCACGAATTTTGTGCACTGGGCCACTAGTTTAGTTAATAAACACCAGTAGTCCTATTTCCTTGTATTTGTTTTGAGATGGGGATACAAAGATAAGAGTTGTCTCTACTTGAGATGTTCACGCCTCATCAGTTAGGGGTGTTGGGCAATGCAGGGGAAATTAAGTGCCTTAATTATACGAGTTTTTGTAGGTCCTTATAGTAGCTATAGGGAACCACGGAAGGCTTATGAGTAGGGGAAGGAGTGACATGGAATAATGGTTTTAGGAAGTAATTCTGTTGCAATGTGGTTGTGTTTTTAGAACTTAGAGAAACAATGTGGGAAGGATGTTTGGAATAGGAATTGGTTGGTGGCAGTCATTTTGGAAATTTCTTCTGTAAGACAGGAGATGAGAGCCAGTTCTATTTCTTTCTCCAAGGACTAGAGAGACAGGCAACATTACCTGATTTAGAGAGTGAAAGTGAACAGTGAGAAAGGAGGTGCCAGTCTTATTCAGGATTCCAAACCATGGGTGCCAGGAGGGTGGCAGTAGGGTAAATTGAGATAGAGTCACACAAGGAGGTGGGGGAGAGGAAGGAGGAGATTGTCAAGAAAAAGACAATGGGTATTTTGATCGTAATTAGAGATATGGAAGGGAAGAAAGTGGCAGGGTGGAGGGAACAGGAAAACCAGGGAAGAGTCAGGCTGCCATTAAAAAGCTCACATTCGACTTTGTGATTATGTTTTTCATGGCAGTGAGAATGGTTTTCATGGAAAGGAGGTGGAGGTCACTTTCCTTGTGAGGCTGGTGTACACTTATGGTTCTCAAGGTGTGGTCTTGTTACAGAAGACTGGAGAAAAACCAATGCTTAGAGAAATGGAGTTACACTTTATTATTATTATTATTATTATTATTATTATTATTATATGCGGACCCAAAGAAAAATGTCTTTCAAATTCTGGGCAACAACATGGAGGAAGTTGTCTCTTTTTATATCTTCTTCAGTCTCAGGAACCGTATCACCAGGGAGAAAGTCAATTCATGGTTTATCCTGTAGGTGTTTCTTAGGAGTGTATAAATTGTCAACCACTCTCTGAGGTTATTGGTTTTGCACTTGAAGAAACAATTTTAGAACTAGGTCTTGAAGCCACTGTTCTCTTTACACTTTCCACCTGTTTAAGTGTTCACTCATACGAAATGTTTTTAAATGCCTACTATGTGCTGTATTAAAGGAAAAAGGTGAAAAAGTCACATGGCAGGTACTCTAGAGCAGGGGTGGGGAATTTTTTTTTCAGCCAAGGACCATTTGGATATTTATAACATCATTCATGGGTCATACAAAATTATCAGCCTAAAAATTAGCCTGCTATATTTGGTCAAACATTTAATTAACTCACCCCTAGTGCCTTGGCTGGGCCAGAGCAAATGATTTTCCATTCCTCATATGGCCCGCCAGGTGGACGTTCCCCACACCTCTTCTAGAGCCACATTATTCAGGATGCTAGGCAGTTCTGTGCCAGCATCTCAGGTTCATCACTTAGAAATGTTTGTGAGATCATTCTTCATAGTTCCAAAATGTAGAGACTTTATACAAGAAACAAGTAGTATGTGGCCTGCTACAAAATGATCTACATTTGTCATAAGTGGAAAGTGCTGTTTGGAGGGGGAAAAGACATTAAAATTGTTTCTGGAGACCCCCCTATACTGACAGGGTGCAAACCAATCCCAGGGTGGTCCTTAACTCTGGGAAGGGCTGAAGGATATGAGAAAAGTGGGTAAGGGGTATCAGAACAAAGTGGCATGATGCCAGTTTGTGTTAAATCCAAGGACAAAGTTTATTTGTATACTTTAACTTGAAAATTGTCATTAAATGGCCAAAAATAAAACTAATGGTTTATAATGTAGCATGACCATATAGCCAGTCCCCTGGGAATGTATACAGACTTATTTCCTGGTTGGGGGTTAGTGCTGAACCACAAAATCAAGTAAGACAGTTAGCTCTTGATTGAGCTCATAAATTGACCCCAGCAGTGTCCTGGCTGAGGGAAGAAACAGAAGTACAAAAATCGCCCAAATCCTTTGCCATGGCCTACAGGCCCATGACCTCGAGAGACCTGGCAGCAGGTGGGGCAGCAATCAATCTCAGTGGTTTGGGTCACCCTCCTAGGCTGGTTGGTGGAGGGAGGGCTGGCTTTTGTCTGGTCGTAATCCTGGAGGATTTATTTTGTAGGGGATTCCTTAGAAAATAATTTGAAGGCATACTAAAGCAGTTTATGTCTTAGGGGCTTACTTGTAGAGTGAAGAATCTTTTGCTGCATCCTCAATTTCGTATTACCTGCAAAACTGAAAGGTCAGGTGTAGCAGAGGACTGGAGTCACTTTCCTGAGTGTGGTATGGTTGAATATATATAATTCAAATAGTTTTTTACCTGCTTTAGACTCTGATTTGTTGATAGAGGTATTCAGCTATTCCAGAATTTTCCTGCTAACCTGAGTGGAGCATAAAGGTAGTCCAAATTTTGAAGAATCTCAGGCACATAATTAAATGCCTTGGCAAGTAATACATCGCCAATTGAAACTATCCAAACTAAATGCAAATATATGCTCTAGGACAGTGATGTCCAATAGAGTTTTATGGGATGATGGAAACATTCTGGGAGACATGGGCTGTTGAGCACTTGAAATGTGTCCAGTACAAACAACATAAGGAACTTAATTTTTAACTTTAAGTTAATTGTAAATAGCTACATGTGGCTAGTGGCTACTCTGTTGTTTAGTGCATCTCAGAATATACTTTTTGGGGGTATTCTGATGAACATGCAAAAGGATTCAAAGATCCAGATTGCTTAGAATTCCTTTGAGAACCTACTTGTTAATAATTTATTCACAAATGAAGTTGTAGGGTAGTCACATGTTGGAACTGCTGATACTGAATCGTCCCTTATTAAGATTTTCTCCCCTCTATTCCCTCCACTGATGGTCGACTGTCAATCCAGATTTCTGCTGGAACCTTGGAGACAATCCTGAGGTAGATCTTGGGTCTTTTTTGATTATGTTGAGACAACACACTGTCAGAGGAAGAGCTGCAGGAGGGCTGAACTCCTTGCTACATGGTCCTCACTACTGTTCCCTGACTGCACCATTTAACCTGGAAGTGCGAATGTTGCAGCCCATGCTGCTGCTGCCTTGACAACGGCAATGTCTGACATGCTCAGATGCAAAAGAGCTGACTTGGCAGCTGCCCAGCAGATTTTTATAAAGGCTCAGTTGGTGGCCAGAGATTCAGGCTGTCAGAGTTGTGTTATGCAATAAATCGTTTTCAGCAGAAGTTCTTAATCCAATTTCAACTGTAACCTATTTTTTTTTTAAATAGGCGGTAATCAAAGATAAGTACACATTATTTAGTGGGAGTTTGGAAGAAGTAAAACTCTCCTTGCGTAAGCATTTTCAGACCATTTATTTTATCCTGGGAAGCATGTCTGTCTGAGGAAATTTGCTGCTTGAAGTGCTTTTAATTTAGAATATATCATTCACAAGTTCATAAGTCAGTGGTTTCCTGGCCCCTTATCTTATTTCTAGATGTGAGTATTCCCCCAATTTTTTTATGATGTTTGAGTATTGACAGTTGAACCATTTTATGGAAGTTAGAAAAATGGGTTAGCATTGAGTTGACTGGAGAGATTTCCAGTGGAGAAAATACTATTTTGTTAAAAGGGAAGAAACAACAGTTTTATCCTAAGTCTAAGGTGAACTGCTCACATTTTTCTCCAATATTCTCCCTCTCTCCCCTTATTTATTTGGCTCTGTAAATTCTTGTTTATATTGAATCCATGCTATGAATCAACTCTACAACCCCCCCCCCCCGGTTGTTTTTTTTTTTTTTTTGGGGGGGGGGGATGCTTTCATTTTTCTCTCCTCAAACTCTTGATGGAAGTGATCTGCATTTCAGACAGCAACAAATTGTATTATACAGGATGATTTAACAATAGGTTTATGTTAAATAGAACATGTTTTGAAAGTAAATGACACTCATGCAGAGGTTTCCAGTAATTTTCCCTGAAGGAAATCAGTTTTCCTCTCCATCTTTCTCATGGACCCAGTCTTTAAAATTTTGTTTTCTTATTAGTCAGCTCTGTGCAGCTGTCAGTCATACCCATGGCCCTCCTCCCCACGATGTGTCATTTCATGTTAATCCATATTAGGGTAGGAGGGTGCTCATTAGAATTTGGCATTGCACTTCGTTTTCTTTTTAAAAGGGGTAGAAAGTCACAGATCCCTCCACACTTCAGAGTCGTGGCAAGGTGGGTAGAAATAGTGCATATGTACTTGGGATATTGGTAACTCATTCAGTGGCTCCTATAACTCACTGTTATTTGTCTTGGCACTTGCATGAATGTTAATAAAGAGGTTGCATGTTAAGGAGAAAGTCTTCCTACTGTGAACCTGAACATCCTCTTCCTTCCAACTGCCATACCCCAGCCATTCCCCCACTTATTTGTTTTTATAAGAGGCAATGACGAACATTTGATGCTGTGGCCCCTCCTTAGCAGCAGGAGCATTTTTCTGTGGAATGTAATGCCATCTGTAACTGTGCCTGCCCCTGTGCTCCTCCATCCCTCTTTATAATAAGCAGGTTGACATTTAAAACATTGGTATGAGGTTCTGGATTTCAATTTAAAACACAGGTGTGTATCACACTTCAATCCTGGTACATATGCCTTGGATTTTGCCTTTATTTTTATTTGGTGATTTGATTAAAAATTATCTCTGGCCCTGGCCATTGTTTCTCGGGTTGGATGTTGTCCTGTGCACCAAAAGGTTGCTGGTTCCATTCCCATTCGGTCAGAGCATGTGCCCTGGTTGTGGGCTCCATCCCCAATAGGAGTGTGCAGGAGGCAGCCAATCAGTGTTTTGTGCTCACATAGATGTTTCCCTCCCCTCTCTCTAAAAGTAATACAAAATCTTTTTTTTAAAAAATGTTCTATGTGTTTTTGTAGACATTTCTTTAACGGATTCAGATCTGCTGGAAAGGACCTAGTACCACTAGTTGACCTGAGTCCCAGTTTCCACCAATTGTTCTCCATCCTTATTAACAGTGCTCTCAGTTGGGATGATAAATTACTTGGTCACTCTAACTGTGATGGATGAGTCTCTATGTAATTTACTCACAAGTGATTGGAAATTAACTATCTTCCATTGGGCTCCATTTAATTTAAAAATAGTTGTAATTGTTGGAAAGTTAAAAAAAAATCAGAAATGTGCTTCTCTCTAACCCATGCCTTTTAATCATTGCTTCCCTTTCCTAAATCAAGATGTCCTGAATTTAAAACCATAATAAAAACTCACATATGGACAAATTGCATAAGGATGCTTTGAGTGATGTCCTTAGAATTGATATTCTATCACACAAGGTTGTGGGACAGGCCAGTGAGATAAGATCCCTCCCTCTTTTATCCCCTCCCCTCTTTATTTGCTAGTCTGTAGCTAGAGCTGTTGCTCTTGAGTTCTGTTTTTTTCATATAATAATTACATTCACCTTGAAATTGGCAATAATTTTGCTTTTATTTAGGAGTCAATGTGAGTTACACATTTGATGTTTCCTCTTTAATAACAAATTTCTGAGTTCTAAAATTTGCTTCCTGATCTGGCACCTGCTGAACCATCTGACTACCTGATAGTTAGCACCAGCTCCTGTTTACATACCCAGCTGTGGGTCTTTGGGCAAGATAATGAAACTCACCTCTAAAAAATAACTAAGAGTTTCATGATTACTTCCTTTCCCACCACTTTAAACTAAAAGGGAGGAAGCAGTGGTGTGGACCTTGCACTCAGGTCTGAGCAGAGTGTTCCATCCTTGTTAATGCTGATCCCATTGCCTAGCATGTAGTGAGCTTCCAGCAGATGTATGCTATGATTAGCATCAATATCACTTTTTATGTGCTTCTCTTAGGTATCTAAGGGCATCGTCCTCTGCCCTGCGCCTCTTTGGCAAGTTTGACTGACCTGGTGTCCCTGTTTTTTTTTGTGTGTGTGTGTGTTTTTTTTAATTGTATTTGAGTCCTCTGAAGATATTTAAAAGGCCTGTGTTGCTGAAGACCTGGCTGTCATTGGAGAGCAGCAGCCTGTGAGGGCTGGGCCTAGACCCGTTGCGGAGTGGAGAGTATGATCTTACTGTATCAGTGATCTAATCAGTCTTGAGACAGTAAATTCGAAGAACTCTTGTTGCAAATACAGTGTATCTAATCAATAATCCAGTGCTTAAAGTGAGGATTATAGAGATACATTTTGAATGTTTAGCAAATTTATTTACTTTAGAATGCCTAATTTTAGGTTTCATTTAAACTAACATTGATTTGAATTTACAACCTCAGTGGAGGACTCAAGTACATTGAATACAGTCTCAGTTTAAGTTATCATGCTTATGCCCTTTAACCCCACCCCTTCTCCATGAACATATGTGGGTAGAAGACATGGTACTTGCACCAATCTGATCCTACACCATCTTTCTGTTTTGTGTTGTTTTTTTCCCCCTTTAACTGTGATTGTCCTTGGATTTGAGCCTTCCTTTGAGTTTTGTTGCATTGTAATGGGAAAAATTTAACTTTTATCTCCCCCCCACCAAGAAACAAAATCATTATGGAGGATATAGTTAACTGCAAGCTTAATGAGATCCTACAGTGTAATGTGGCTGCTAAAATTTATTCTAACTTTTGGGTTTGTGCATAGAAGTAGATCTTACTGCATATATTATCCTATTCTGGAATATTATTCACATGTTGAATGTGTATTTAATTCTGGGTGTCATGTTTTATTTATTTTTATTTTTATTTTTTTTACCATTTTTTTATTGTTTTAAGTATTACAAATAGTAGTACATATGTCTCCTTTTTTTCCCCCATTGATCTCCCCCCGACCTCCCCTACCACCCAGTACATGCCTTCACCTGCCCGCCCTCCCCCCCGCCCCAGTGTCTTATATCCATTGGTTGTGCTCATATGCATGCGTACAAGTCCTTCGGTTGGTCTCTTACAGCCCCCCTCGCCCAACCTCCCCTGTCTTCCCAATGTAGTTTGACAGTCTGTTCAATGCTTCTTTGCCTCTGTATCTTTTTCCCACCATTTCTTTCCTTTAAAAAGTTTTGCCTTTGTAGACTAGAAATAAACATATAATAACAAAACAAGATAAAACGAAAAAAATGTTTGAGTCCCAATTTCAATGTCCAACAGTTCTGAGTCCCCGTTTCAATGTCTAACAGTTCCTTATGTGTACATGTCAGCAATGATATCTGGATGGTTGGCACATGTTGGCAATGCAGGTCCGACCCTCTCTGGTTTGGTCCTAGGTAACCTGCAGCGGTGCACAGCTGCTGACTGCTCGTGTGGCAAGGCGTTGTCAGCGTCTTCCATCTCTGGACTGTTTTTTCCTCTTGTCTTAGTGGTTGGAGCACACCTGTCAATTCCTCTCTGTTGCAGGAATCCATCTGGTCTTGGGGTTGTTTTCTGAAAATATACAAATATATTCTCGACCACAAGTTAATAAAGGAATCTTTTCTATATAATTTATTTGGGATCCTTTTTATTTTTGTTCAAACAATTTTCCTTTTCTTATTTAGACACCATGTGTTTTTTTTTTTTAAATAAATCTTTATTGTTCAGATTATTACAGGTGTTCCTCTTTTATTTTTCCCCATAGCTCCCCTCCACCTGATTCCCCACCCCACCCCATGCCCTTACCCCCCGCCACTGTCTTCATCTTTAGGAGTAAGATTTTTGTCCAATCTCTTCCCGCACCCCTCACACCTGCTTCCCCTGAGAATCGTCAGTCCACTCCCTTTCTATGTCCCTGATTCTATTATATTCACCAGTCCATTCTGTTCTTCAGATTTTTCATTCACTTGATTTTTAGATTCACTTGTTGGTAGGTACGTGTTTGATGTCATTTTGTTGTTCATAATTTTTGTCTTTATCTTTTTCTTCTTCTTCCTCTTCTTAAAGGATACCCTTCAGCATTTTGTGTAATCCTGGTTTGGTGGTGATGAACTCCTTTAGCTTTCTCTTGTCTGTGAAGCTCTTTATCTGACCTTCAACTCTGAATGATAGCTTTGCTGGGTAGAGTAATCTTGGTTGTAGGTTCTTGCTGTTCATCACTTTGAATATTTCTTGCCACTCCCTTCTGGCCTGCATAGTTTCTGTTGAGAAATCAGCTGACAGTCGTATGGGTACTCCCTTGTAGGTAATTAACTGTTTTTCTCTTGCTGCTTTTAATATTCTCTCTTTGTCTTTTGCCCTTGGCATTTTAATTATGATGTGTCTTGGTGTGGTCCTCTTTGGATTCCTCTTGTATGGGGTTCTGTGCGCTTCCTGGACTTGTACATCTATTTCTTTCACCAGGCAGGGAAAGTTTTCTGTCATTATTTCTTCTAATAGGTTTTCAATATTTTGCTCTCTCCCTTCTTCTGGCACCCCAAAAATTCGGATGTTGGTTCGCTTGAAGTTGTCCCAGAGGCTCCTTACACTATCTTCATATTTTTGGAATCTTTTTTTCTTTTTGTTTTTCTGGTTGGATGTTTTTTGTTTCCACATATTTCAGATCTTTGGTTTGATTCTTGGGGTACGTTGATCTACAGTTGAGTTTCTGTATATTTATTTTAGACAGTGTATGCTTCATTTCTGACTGGTCCTTTTCCATTTTTTTGGCATTCTCATTAAGGTCCTTGAAGGTCTCACTAAGCTCCTCAGAAGTGTTATCAAGTTTCTCAGCGGTTTTTAGAAGATTCTTGAGTAACCTTATACATGTGATTCTGAACTCTATGTCATCCAGTAGTTTGCTTTCCTCTGTTTCTTTCATTCGTGACATGTTTCTTTGTTTCTGCATTTTGGCTGCTTCCCTGTGTTGATGGAGTGGCTTTGTGTGGTAGGTGACCTATAGGGGGCAGTAGCTCAGCTCCCCAATCTCCTGATGTGGATGCTCTTGGTACACCCCTTTGTGGGCTGAGTGCAAAGTCTTGGTGCAGTTAAGCCTTAATTGCTGTTGTTACGCTGGGAGGA
The DNA here is from genome assembly GCA_026230045.1 of Corynorhinus townsendii. Classification (NCBI taxonomy): domain Eukaryota; kingdom Metazoa; phylum Chordata; class Mammalia; order Chiroptera; family Vespertilionidae; genus Corynorhinus; species Corynorhinus townsendii. The sequence goes on from JAPDVU010000002.1 coordinate 139,578,593, forward strand.
ATTGACCTCCAGGCCAATTAGCTGTGAGCACTCCCTGTGTCTATAATGGAAGAACTGCTGCGCTGAAGACACGCTTATGGGGCAGGACTTGTTTCAGTGAGGCTTTGGTGCTCACTGAGTCTGCCTCTTGAATGTGTCACTTATGGATGTGAGGAGTTGAAATCTGGTGTCTCACACTGACCACTAGGTACACTGGCTTCTGGATCTCCAATGGGGTGCAGGTCAGCTACTGTCTGAGGCCACTCAGCAGGAGCTACAGTGAGAGCTGCAGTTTTCTCCTCTTTGCTTGGGGTTTGGAGGTTTTGGAGCTGTCTGACCCAGGCTGCAGGTTTGCTAGGTTAAGCTGTGATAGGGCAGGCCTTTCTTATGCTAATTGAGCTGCTTGGAGCTTGGGTGGGTTTGTAGGGCGGGGCCTCAGGGTGTCACTAGGTTAGGGCGTGGCAAACAGCAATGGCTACTAGTTAGCCGGCTCTGAGTCTCCAATGGCATCCGCGAGTCCCGTGCCCCAGTGCCGTAAACAATTATTCCTGCGTGCAGCTCTGCAAGCAAGCCACCCTCTCTGGCAGACAGTCCAGCTTCTCCCCGTAGGAGTTTGGGTCCCCCGTGTCTCCCCAGAGACTGGATTTCAGAGTAATCGGGGGCTTGTCTCCTTTGGGGTTGAAGAAAGCAACGCACCCAGTCGCCCGCAGCCAGCCCAGATCATGCGCCTCTGTACCTCAGCTTTTCAGCGCTCGTGCACGTCTCAATGCTCTTTTCTCTTTCCTTCTAGTTGTAGAACTTCCACTCAGCCAGCTTTCCCGTGGTTCTGGGTGATAGACGTTTTGTCTTTTAGTTGCAGTTTAAATTGTTGTGGGAGGCAGCAGTTTAGGTGTTTACCTACGCCGCCATCTTGGATTCTCTCCCATGTGTGTTTTTAATGGCCGTCTTGCTGTTAGCATTGCAAATGAAACTTAATTTGGTAAAGTAAAAATTTTCTAGATGTAATTTACTTATAGGATATTTTTCCTTACATGATATTGCCCTACTACCCCCCTCCCCCTTTTTTATTAATGGAGGTTTTTGTAAATTTTATAATGCAGTCTTGATAACTTTAAATTTAAATTTTTTTTTTTTTTTTTTTTTGCCCACACATATGACTGCTTTAGGTTCATTGCATATTCAGGAATTTTACCATGAGATGAACTACCAATAGAAATTTTAGTTATTACTTTAAGAACAGCTTTTTGTCCAGTACAATTAACTTTACTTGAATATTCACTTATTTCAATTAGCCTATTTAAATCAATCTGAAAACATGATTACTATTTTACTGTCAAATTTAATACTCTACCAACAATCTTAGTTTACCCTGTAAATATTAGTGGGAAGGATTATTTGCATTCTTGAGTGGGCCCTGAGCATTCCAGATGCTAGTGGCTGTCATGTTTTAAAGGGAAGTTGACCCAAGCTGGGTAATCAGAGGATAAAGGTTGGAAAGACTGTGTCACATAAGGAATGATTCTAAAACTAACATTTTTTTAAATTAAAAATTAATTCATTTTCTGGTTACAGTTGACATGCAGGTGTAGAACATAATGATTAGACATTTTATACTTTATGAAGTGATTGCCCCAATAAGCCCTTGTACTCCCCTGACACCACACATGGAACTTGCATTTTTTAGTTCCTTGCCTTTCTTGTTGTTTTCACTTATGCTATTTGATCACTTATTTAAGCTCAGTGAACAGATGTCAAAGTGAAGATTTCCCAGGGTATACTAATATAGATTTCCTACTTCTGACAGGAGAAATGCCAACAGCAGATAGATGTTAGAAGTATTCATATTGAGGTTTCACCTCATCTTTACCTTTGCCTGTATTCTAATGGAAATTAGAAAGTGATAGGAAATAGGTGTGGGTTGGAGAACAAGTGTGCACAGCAGAACTTCTGAAACTTTCCTGTGTATGGTAATCACCTGGGGATCTTTTTAAAATGTAGATTCTGATGATGGAGGTCTGGGGTGGGGTCCAGGAGTCTGCATTTCTAACAAGAAGCCAAGTGGTTAGGGTTCCGGTGGTCTGTGGACCACACTTGGAGTTGCAAAGATATGGAAGGAGGCTGTTAAAGGCTTTTGATCTCTAACCTGGAGTATGCATTTTGGAGGATGGTTAGATGGTGCTGTCTGCTTCAGGGAGTATAGTGTCTTCATGTACCTACTCTTGTGCTCCTTTTTTCTTACATGTCTTCCAAGTTTGAGTAGCTACAGTTATGTTTTGCTGTGTTTTATTTTTAATAAAAAGGATTATGACCATAAGCATTCAAGTTTAAATTCTGAATAGTTGCCATTTTTATTAGAAATTCTCAAAGTTATTTCAAAGAGAGGCAGATGTTTTGCAGATGAAAAGAAAATCATGTCACTTTTAAAGGCCTTGTTATTCAGTCTCCCATTAACCAGGTAAAGTCATTTGTAGCAGACAATAGCAAAGTAAATCTGGATCTTCGTGATTTTTTTTATTGCCTAAAGTTTTTCATATGTCTCCTTTTCCCCCATTGACCTCCCCTTCCCCCCAGCCATTCCCACCTCTGAGGGCAAGCCCCTACCACCCCAGTGTCTATGTCCATTAGTTATGTTAATATGCATGCATACAGTACTTTGGTTGATCTCTAACCTCCCCTCCTCCCCTGTCATTTGTCTCTGGATCTATGTTTGTTCATCAGTTTATGTTGATCATTATATCCCACATATGAGTGAGATCATGTGATATTTATCTTTCTCCAACTGGCTTATTTCGCTTAGCATAATGCTATCCAGGTCCATCCATGCTGTTGCAAATGGTAAAAGTTCCTTTTTTATAGCGGCATAGTCTTCCATTGTGTATATGTACCACAGTTTTTTAACCCACTCATTTGCTGATGGGCACTTACGCTGTTTCCAAATCTTAGCTATTGTAAATTGTGCTGCTATTAACATAGGGGCACATATATTCTTTCTGATTGGTGTTTCTGGTTTCTTGGGATAGCTTTAGAGTCCCCTGCTGCCAGCATCCCTGTGGAACCCCTTCCACATTCGAGGTCTACACTGACCCCAAGGGCCGCATAAATACATGCTGAATACAAAGGGCTGAAATAAATGAGTAATCAATAACATAAAATAATAGAACATTTTAAGAAAAATTAATATTTATTTTTCCTGAACATTAACTTACCAGACACTGAATAACTGCACAAATTAAAAAGTGTAACATAAATAAACCTATTTTTCTTGTTATCTGAAAGTGAAATATTTCTTGTTGTGTACACCAAACAAGTCAGTCCAAGACTAATGACGTGACAATCAGCTGCTAAAATATTTTGTTTCTAGTATTAGTGGAGAGAAGTGGTGCATCCATGTGTAAGGTGCCTAAGGGAAATGAATGCAACACGATTATAGTAATCTGTCATTAGCGAATGTTGTAGTTCGTTATTAATAATTATGTGTAACAGGCTATTGTAAAAATTAAGTTACGAAATATTTTATTAAAATGTTTCTCACATACCATTATATTGGCTGGGCTGCAAAAATGTTCATTGTGGGCTGCCCCATGGGCCGCGAGTTTGAGATGCTTGTTTTAGGGGCTGGGATAACAGTGGTGAACAGAAAAAAAAAACAATTTCCTGATCCCATGCAGACATTATTTAAATGATTGATTAAATAAGACAACTACTGAAAAAGGGAAAATAAAAAGGAAGCCCTGTAGTTAGATGTCATATAAACTCTTAGAGAGGTGTTTATAATTTGTGTTTCTTGACCTTTAATGATAGTTATGATGTTGGGGCTGTGTTTTAGAGATGAGAATAGGAACTTGGTTGCAATTCAGTGATTGGCTGTTCTGAATAGCAGAGTATTAGACTTTCTCTGGCCTTCCATGACACCCAACTTGGAGAGTGCTATGCTGCCTCATGGTTGGGCACACACCTTTGATTCTGCAGATGTGAAACACAGTTTAATTTCTGAGTTATTGCCTACCTATCGAACTTTTGGAAACGGAACAGAGTCACCCATTAGGTTGTGTCTTGCATTAGCATTGAGGATGGTGACAAGTCTTGACTAGCACCCCAGGTTATAAAAGAACACTTGTGCTTTAAAAGAAAGTTTGATTTTAATGTTTAGAATTTAAAAACCCGTAATCGTTGTCAGGGATGTGCCTCTTTTGTATTTAAAGTACTTTATAGGTGTAATGAAACTGCTCTTGTACCAGTAAGTGAACCCTAATTGTGTCTTCCTTGCAGGAGTTTCATCCCACATGGTTTATGTTTTAATTAGAAATTAGTTGTAGGGGTGTAATTTTCTATTATGGGGGCCTGAAGTCAGAATGAAGGTACCAGCCTGAACAGGATGCAGAAAATTGTCACTGGAATTTTACATTGAAAGCTATTTTGGGGCTTTAAAATGTATACATGATGTAGATGTAGGAAACAATAGTTTATAATCACATCACTTGTGGAGATTGTGGAGATGCAAAAGATGAGAATAGGAACTTGGTTGCAATGAAAAGATTTTTGCCGCACAGCCTTTATTGCATAGTCTGACTGTGGAAGCTGGAAAAGTGGATTTCAGTCTAATAAGCATTAATTCCTGCCACATTTAAGACTGTCATTCAGTTGCAAAAAATATGCTAGGAGAGCTTTCATGGAAACTCAAGGGAGTTGCTATAAGAGCAAATTCAACTACGATGTGCTTTGTATGTGCTATCTAGCTAAAGCATCTGCCTTTTACTCAGGAGAGTTATTTGGGCTGCTCACATAGGTATGGTTACTTCATTTTTCTGGTTTTTTTTTTTTTTTTTTTAAACAAGGTGATTGGAAGGTCTGCAGTGACTTAAACCAAGTAGCAGTTAAGGAATTTTGTGTGTTCCTCCTGTTAGGTTGAGGCAAGATTTGCTGCTTCTTTTAACCTTTATGTTTGAATCTTGACCACCACCTTGGGTAGTAGATGTTTTGACTCTCAGGAGAGCAACCAGGAAGACAGGATGTGCCTTCTTCCTCTAGCGGTATCGGAAATCACAGCTTGGCATGTCTACAGGAGGGAAGGGGTGCAGGGGAAAGTGGAAATGCTAGCTCCCTTCTTCCCAGGGCTCCTCTTCCCCTTATTATAGAAGATGGAGAATCACTCTGATTCTAGGAAATCCCTGAAGCTTAACAAGAGTGAAGCTTGACTTATTTAGGGCTTAGAGTTCCTATGTGGTTGTATTTCTAAGATGTAGTTTGTATTTATGCGGAGTTTAGGAATTTAAGAGCTGGAAAAGACCTCAGCTATCCCAGTTCCCTTATTGAGTCCCATGGAGGAGGTTTTATGTCACCTGTTAGTGGCAGGGAGTAGAAACCAATTTGTTGGACATCCAGTACAACAGCACCGGTCTGACTCTGAAGTGTTCGGGCTCCTCTTTGAACAGAGGGAACATGAATATCCAAAGCCCTGTTTTTACCCACGGTATTAATATTTCTCTTATTCTCTTGAGGCCCAAAATATCGAAGCTCAAATACTTGCATCTCTAAATCCAACTGTGTGATAAAAGATGCTTAAGTCCTGAAGCAGGTGTGTGAATGTGAGGGCTGCTTAGATAAACAAACTGTGCATAGATATCCACAGAACCTAAGAATGTCCTTAGCCATATGAGTCTACCCTTTAAGCCTTAAACACCTTGTTGTTGGTTTCCTACAACAGTTGTCTCAATTCAGTTACCGTGTAGGCCATCTCCATCCTCCAGTCTTGTCTCATGTTCTGTCTCAGTTTCCTCCCTGCCCCCTCCTCCCTTACTGCCTCTTCAATTCTAATCGTTCTTTGTATCTTTACTACTGGAATGGTCTATAGGCTGGCTGCTAGTTCTTTGATTCCTCCACCCCCACCTTCTTCCAACCTGCCCTTTATTTTGTTCATTCCTCTCTCAAGAACTTGCATTGGATCTGATACAGAAGACACAAGGGAGACACAACTTTAAAATTAGACCTTCAAGACCTGTTATTAACCTGTGTTTATTTTTATCTCTCAAGTGGCCCCTTTTCCCACATTCCATTGCCCTTTTCCACACTGATGTCTCTCCCCCCCCAACCCCCCCGTCCTTTGTTACTTATTTTCTTCAGAGCCTATTGCTGATCCAGTTTCTGACTGAATTGTAAGTTTCCTTGAAGGTAGCACTAACCCCCCCAATGACAACAACAAAAAAGTGGAGTGCATACAGGGTATCCCACAAAAATGTATACATACTTTGAATAATTATTAATTCCAGTGGGTTAAACATGAATAGGAAGAAAATCAATTGAGCTATCAAAAAAAAAATGTGTATACATTTTTTTGGGACATCCTATATTTGTAAGGCAGTATACATTCTGGCATTGCTTGCTTTATAAAACTCCAATACAATGATTCATTATTACATCCCTGGTTGTGAGTGTAATAACAACTATTTATGAACTTTGCCAAGAATAGAAACCTTCCGTATTCCCCATTAATGAAGGTCTTTGGATGTGGATAGCTAAGGGTGGTTTTTGCCATTCTTTCAGTCCCTTGTATAGCCTGTGGGTTCGCTTTTTGCTTGAGGTCTCTCCAGATGTCTGAAGTGGCCAGTGCTATCTCTTAACCATATGCTGTAATATTGATCTCTATAACCATGTCTTGATCACACAATACTTGTTTGAAATTAAAAAATGGTTTATTTTGACTTAATATTTACCCGTTTTCTTTTAAGTAACTCTCCTTTCTTTCATCTCTCTTGGTTTCTCCAGGATGACAGTGATGGGATTCCATGGTCAGAAGAAAGGGTGGTACGTAAAGTCCTTTACTTGTCTCTGAAGGAGTTCAAGAATGCCCAGAAGAGACAGCATGGTGAAGGCATTGCTGGGAGCCTGAAAACAGTGAATGGTGAGTTGAATATTTGTTGAATCTCTGGGCACACCCTTGTTTCTGAATTGGATGTGTTTTGCAACTTGTGCTTTTTAAGCTAAGTCTTTTACCTGCAGTTATCCCGGACACACTTTTGGGTTTAAAGATTCATTTTCATGTTCCTTTATGTTCCGCACCATTGTCAAGTAGTTAGTTTATTCTCTATACACAGGACCGGGACTGCAAATCTATTTTCTTTCTGGGTTGAATGTGGAACCTGTTTTACAGATTTTCCTGTGGATATCTGCTTCATACCCAAGTATGACAGCAGAAGTTTTTGATGATCTTACTGCGGAGTGATGTCTTTTATTCTTAGCCCCTGTTTGTAAAGGAAGTAGCCTAAATCCATGTTGTGCCTACTGCCTTTTCTGCTCTCAGGCTCAGCAGCCTCCTAAGCACCTGCTTCTTTGTATGTTGATCAGGTTGGGCAGGTTTATACCCAGCAGCAAGTATACAGTGGCATAGAATTTCTGTGCATCCAGAATTTTACCTCTTCCTGTGTGGTTATCAGAAGGATCCTTGAAGCCTAGAAGGAGACTTGCTTCTATCTGCCTTTATTCTTGTATCTCTTTTTAATGGGATTTAGTATGAGTGAGATGAAGTCATCTAACAAAAACCATTTCAGAACTAACATTGGTTTTTCAGGGGATGTGGCTGTGGTGGCATTCCAAAGTCTCTCCTGTACTTACTAATCTCTTAGAATTATGGATAATGTGAGTCTACCATGTTCTGGTTTGTACTTACATGGAGATGAAGAAGAAGAGATACTGTTCTGTCTTAGAATCTTTGCTCTGGTCTTGAGGTAACAGTTATCCCATGTGAGTTCTCAGCAGCTTTCCAGGATGCAGAGTGACAGGTTACCGTAGGGCTTCCAGTTTCTTTCCAGCCTGCTTAGTGGAAAGGTGAGTTGTCTAAAAGCCTCTTGTTGGTATTGGTGCTTGAAGACGGGACCTGTTGCTGCTCTTTTTCCGCAGGGCTGTGGCGGGATTTAGTGAGATGACCTGCTGCCATCCACCCACGTTCTTTCATTCTCTTCTAGTATTGTGTGGTTTGAAACAAGAACCCTTAAATTCTGAGCCATATGTAATGGGAAAGGCCCTTTTACAATTTCTTTCGCATTTGCAGAAGTAAAATAAGTAAAGGAATCTGTTGCCACAGTATATGGTTTAGATCCCCATGGCTCTCCAACAGACAGAGACCCCATGTATTCCTTGGCTGCCTCTAATATAATAAACTATATTCCCTCTGTCTGTTTGGAGAACATTTGATGTGATAGTTCTTGTCATTGCTTCACACTGAATATAGATGGTCCCCCAACTTAACGATGGTTCGAGTTGACGATTTCTCAACATAATGATGGTGTGACAGTGATACACATAATATATCACAGGAAATAGTCAACGCTGGACTTTGTTAGCACATTTTGCAAAACTGAGTGTTCTGAGTACATTTAAGGTAGGCTGGGCTAAGCTATGTTAGCTTAGGTCTATTAAATGCATTTTCAACTTAAACCCGTTGTAAACTTGAAATATCTTATTTGGATGTAACCCCAAATGAAAATAAGTTGAGGAGCAGGGTTTTGCTTGATTAAGATTTTTAGAAGGGTAGTGGGAGGAATTTAATTGAATCCTAGAGTTAGAGTAGAGCAGTGGCTATTATGGATGTAGATCTTAGGGTTTTGATAAGAATGCTTAATTCTGCTGTTCACGAGTGGTAATGCTTTATTGCCCTGAGACTCTCTTAATTTAAAAAAAATAACAACACAACAACACATCAGCCTAAATGGGGAAAAACAGCTTTTAGGATAAGAAGTAAGCCAGGTGTCCAGGATTGAATGAAAGTGGAATTTGGGTAAAAGAACAAAAACTAAAGTAAGTTATCTAAGAAGCAAAGAGCACTACCAGCTAGTTGGCTATAAATGTGGCTTCATATTTTTTGAGCATAGTTGAGGGCTTGACAATGCAAAGAAAATAATTCTAAGGAAAGTTGTCAAAGATATCTCTTTCGGGATCATTGAAGACTTTAAATAATTCTTTTACCAGCTTCATAAAGAAAAGGTAGTTTTTGTCTTGTTAGTTTGCCTTTCACCCTAATAAATACTGACGTGTTTTTTTTTTTTTAAACGACTTTTTTATTAAAAAAAACACACTTGTCATTTTGGTTGTGAAATTGCTGTGAATATGCCTTTTTGTAGTTCCTGTTGGTGTTTGTGCAGGTAACATTGCAAGGCCACCTTTTTGTTATTCTGTGTATTGCATTTCAGTAGCAGTTTCTCAGTAAACACATTTATCTCCTCTTTCAGAACTTAAGTGTGTTTTACGAAGAATTTTCTTAAATGCAGCTAACATGTTAAAGTGTGCTTTCCTGTTTGGGGGTTACTGGAAAGCACAGGGAAATAGAATTGTTACCATGGGAATAACTCCTTAGGAACCTGAATCTCAGGATTGCTCTCTAGGAGGATATGATCAGAGAAAGCTGAAATAGCAGGGAACATTCAGGACTTTTTTGGCCGAATGAGGTTGGGAGTAGGGATGATTGCAAGCAATGTTCTTTCTCAATTGTGCATCACTTGAGCTTGAATGGATGCTTCATAATAGATTATAATTCATATACTGTACAATAGAGTGACCATGTCTTAAGCTGTACATCACAGCACTCAATCTCTGGATTCTTTATGGGGGCAAGTGAAGGTAAGGTGGTAGAGGGAGAATGGTTTTAACAGTCATACAAGGTACTTGTTTTTCTTTTATTTTTAAAAGTTGACATAATTCCATTGGTCCCATTTTAGAAATTTGTCTGGTGGTAAACTTTGGAAACTGTCCAGTACAGAGCCCTTACTGGGAGGTGGGGTCTGAAAGTAGATGGCAAACGGGCTAGAGCATGTACCTGTTCCCCAGATAGGGAGAGCTTCTGCTCCTGTTCTCCCCTTTATCACTTGGGGACCTTGGGTAGTGACATACTTCTGAGTTTGTTCACCTTGGTGTTTTTCACCTGTAGGCTGAATAAACATCACTGTTGTATGTGGTAGTGTCTTTCCTGACTCTCAGTTATCCTATCTAATAAAGAGGGAATATGCAAATTGACTGTAACACTGTCACAAAGATGGTGGTGCCCAGTCCCCTCAGCCCCGCCAGAGTCCCCCAATCCTTTCAGCCCAGCTAGGGGGCAACAGGTGCATGGTGTGGCCAGACCCAGCCTCAGGTGGGTCCGGCTGCTCCGCGTGCCAGCCGCTGGAGTTCCCCAGTCCTTTCACAGAAAATGGGTTGCCTCAAAAGTTGGTTGAGCTTCCTTAGGACAAAAAGCATTCAAAATCTTTCAAAAGGGAATTCCAATATTTATAAAAGTTTGGACTAGACAATTCAAGGTTATTTCCACTACAACCTTCTATGATTTGGTGATATTAACATTCTGAATTCACAGTACCAGCTGTATTGTATGTAAGCAGATATTATTTAAAGGAATGGCCATTATTATTAAAACAACTCATAAAATCACACTGCTTGTATGTCAAGGACTTTCTGTGTGATTTTCCTGATGGCTGGAGTTAATGCCCCTAAACTGGCAGTCAGACATCCCCAAGGGGTCCCAGATTGGAGAGGGTGCAGGCCAGGCTGAGGGACATCCCCCCATCCCCGTGCACGAATTTCGTGCGCTGGGCCTCTAGTTTATTATTCAGTAGCAGCATGGGAATTACAGTTCAAGTTGTGTAACTTTGCATCCAGTACTTACTTTGGAAAACATGCCAGATAAAAATTACACCATATCTTTGCACGAGTAATATTGAAAACAAGGTGTTTTATTTTTTCCCCCTCCTATTAAATTTTAAACAAAGATTTTTCTGGGTGATTGACCCAACCAGAGTTTCCTGAGAAAATTAAGATTTAAAATAATATTTGGCATTAACAATAGAATGGGCCTGGCATAATTTTGTATCTGGTTTGAATTGACATCACTTTTGCTAAGTCATTGGTATGCTAGGATGCTGAACAAGCAACCCCTTGCACTGCTTCCCTCTTGTGGGAGGCTGGCTGGGGGTCTGGTATCTGTTGACAGTGTTCAAACAATGGCAACTTGGATCTGAGTGGCTGAGCTCAGCTGCCTCATTTCTGCAGGTCTAGTGTAGTAGTAATAACACAAGCAGACAAAAGATAGTAAAATCCATGTTTGCCATCAATCTTGCTTTTGTGGTTTTAAAGTGACAGGCAATGACATTTTTCATCCTTCTAGAGGTAGTGAATGTGACTCTTGAGTGTGGATTGTCTGTGTCGGAACTGAACCATCGTTACAGGTTGTTGGTTATAGCCAGGCTTAGAAGGCAGTGCTTAGATTTCTGCGATTGTGAGCCTTCTGTTTACTTCTACTGTAGATAATGCTACTTTTTCTGGCTGTAATAATTTGACAAAAGCTTAGGAAAGGGCTGGCAAAGGCTGAGGCTACTCTTTGAGGACTCTTAGCCCACTGGGGCTGAAATTAGGTACATTTAAATAACATGCTATACAAATAATGAGTACATATAATTACAAGTAAGAGAGGGGAGCTATAAGCTGTATTTGAATTTCATAATGCAGCAAACCCTCTGTCTAGCTAAAAAGTCTTGACTGGATGTAAGGGACACTGGACCCTTTTCTTAGAGTTGTCTGGTGGGCGCTGGTTGTGATAACTAACCTATTGAGTGCTTACTACTTGGCAGTTACTGTTCTAGCTGTTTATCCATATTTTACTTACTTAATCTTCAGAACAAACCATTTTATAGATGAGAAAACAATACACCAGTGTGATTCGCAAGTTGCCTACACAACTAGGGTGGGGCAGAGCCAGGATTTAAACCCCAACTTTTTTTACTAAAGCTCTCCTACTTTCAGCCACTGCCTTGATAAACCACTTTGGAACCAACCCTTCATAAAGATAGGGTTCCAAAAAATAAAAATTTGAAGGAGGATATTTTAATAGCGATTCTTTTTTGAAGCAGAGAAGTGAAATATTTGATTAGGAACATGTTTCTGGGCTTTATTAGACCTTGTACTTTAATAGAGGGAATAAAAAAATTGTACTTCTTCTGATGGTTACCCTTCTTAGTTCAGTCACAGGCACACACATGCATTCATTTCTTTCTATTTCTTCACCTAGAGGCAGAGAGTTTTACTTTTGTCGAGCCTTTTCAGCACCAATTGCCAAATTTGTAGCCAAGGACCAAAGTTGGAAGTGTAGATATAGGGAGACAACTCTCCTCTCCCAAACCTCCCCCCCACTCACCTTCTTAAGGGATAGAATTTTGGACTTCTGTACAAAATCTTTCTTTAAGATTTCTGATGTTTATGGATTGAAACACGTGCCCAAGACATGCTTTCTTAAAGCAGTCAGTTTATGGCCTAAGTAGTGCAGGTGGGGCATTTCTTTCTTTTTTTTTTTTTTAAATATATTTTAATGATTTTTTACAGAGAGGAAGGGAGAGGGATAGAGTTAGAAATATCGATGAGAGAGAAGCATCAATCAGCTGCCTCCTGCACACCCCCTACTGGGGATGTGCGTGCAACCAAGGTACATGCCCTTGACTGTAATCAAACCTGGGATCCTTCAGTCCACAGGCTGACTCTATCCAGTGAGCCAAACCAGTCAGGGCAGGTGGGGCATTTCTTGATGGAGCTTCCATTTGGTCAATACCTGAGACAGTTTTTGGATGTAGGAGATATTTCCAATTGCTTATTTTGGAGGAATTGGATTGCCTTATTCATCCCATCTAAAATTTCATGGAGTGATTCACCATGATTTTATGTTTTCGTAAGAAAGGAAAATAATGATTCCAATTGTAACTGTAAGCCATCATCCTAATATATAAAGAGCCAGAGTTCGTCACGACCTAAACGACCAGATGGACAACCAAACACCAGGCTGCGTGGCAGGCTTGGGTGTGTGGGGACTTGTGGCAGCCGGGACGGGGCTGGGGAAGGCAGACACTGTGGAGGGTGCCCTGTAATCCCCACATAGCAGCGGCAGCGGTGGTTACTGTGAGTGCTCCTAATGGCCCGCAGACGCTGCTTCAGCTTGGCCTGGAGGCTCCGGTTGGCACCACTCACAGCCGCCACCACATGCTGTGGTATAAAACATGTTGTGTAATTTAACATAAGCACAGGCACCACTTCCATGCCATACCCCCACTTCGGCCAGTCCCACCAGCCCTTAGGTGCCCTCCCCAAGCTGTTTCTGGCGAGACCTGTGAGAATATCCTGCCCTCAGAGTGCTCTTGGCTCCGGAGGAGGCAGATGGCATCGCAAACATTGTGGCGGACAGCCCGGCTTCCTGTGCGCCAAGGGCCTGGGAGGACCCCAGGGACAGAGGTAGCACAGGGCCCATTGATGAGGCAGCTGCGGTGGTGGTGGCCCGTGCGACTCACAGTGCGCTCGTCGTCTGTCAAGCCCTCTCAGCCGGCCACCCTTGCTCTCGCCCTTGCCTTCACTGCTGGCTGATTCTGGTGCAGCCTCCTGGACCAGAAGGTGCGCAACCGCTGGGACAGCCACTGTGGTGGGCCAGATTGATGTCCTCCTGGCCATGCCACATGGGTTTGTGGATCTGTGCAGGTGCAGGCCTCTGGTGTGCACATTCTCTTCTCTTCCCCGTTCTGCCCCTTCCCCTCTCGCATGTGAACGTCCCCCAGCACTCTGTCACCCATGCACACCCGCAATATTCCTGGACCATAGCACGCACATGTTCCTCCCGCCCCTCCGCCACACTTCTGTCAATCCCGGTGTGCCTACGTCCCCCACAAGATGTGCGCAAATCCCCTCCAGCATGCTCACGTCCTTTGGAGCGTGTCTGGGTGCTTGGGGTGGGCGCCTGTGATATGACAGTGAGAGGGTGGAGTGGTGACCCCCTGTTCCCACGGAGGCCAGTGCTGAGACGAGATTGCCTCCGTGGGGTAATGCAGGTGTTGAGGAAGGAGCAGGTACTGATAGACACACCTGGTGGTTGCGGGGCGGCCCTCACTGAGGTGCCTTCAGCCAGTGTTCGAGATCACAGTGTTTGGGAACCCAGAGGAGGTGAGGAGGTCCGTCCTCTCAGTGAAATGGTGGGAGACTCGGGCCCACTGCATTGGAGGAATGTGCACTGGGGGTGCCGGTGCCCATGAGTGAAGGCCGCCGTTACTGAGCCTTGCTTGCTTGGGGCCTAGCGCGCTCCTGCTGGGCAGTGGGTGACAGGATTTGCTTTTCTGAGTTAATGAGAGAAAACATTGATTCTCCTGCTGCCCATGAAGGTGGAAAGTAGAGTCGGAAGACATGCAGGGAGTGAGCGAGGTTCCCTGTCTGGGGGTTCCAAACTTGCCGTTGGTTCCTTTCACCGCTGACTAGATATATACAATGTGTCCTCCCAAAATGTACACATACTTTGAATACCTACTAATTCCAATGGGTTTAAGTATGAAAAGAAAGAAACAACAATGGCACTGTCATCTGTTAAAAGTGCAGTTGGACATCCCCCGAGGGATCCCGGATTGGAGAGGGTGCAGGCTGGGCTGAGGGGGACACCCCCACCCCCCTGCATGCGCGAATTTCATGCACTGGGCATCTGGTACTTTATAAGATGCTTTCTAATTTTAGATATGCACGTTTCAAGATGAGAAGAATATATGTGTCCTGGAATCAGAACAAAATACAAAAAGAGAAATGCTTTAAAAATCAGAAGTGAGTGACTGTGTTTGGTTTAGTGTGAGGAGGCTGATGATGTAAATGGCCCAGTGTGGCACTTTCTTTCATAAAAGAAGCCCTGAAAGCCATGGGTTCTTGTGTAAGGGCAGGAGATTGGGATGGGGTGGTGTTGGGGGTAGAGGTGAGGACCTGCAAATAGATATTGGACAGGTTTCTCTGGCTGGTCTACTTGTACTGCTCTGGCACCTAGGGAGGGGCAAGCCTAACTGCAGCCCTTTTAGCCAAAGAATTATGGATTGGTAGAGCAGGAAGGGACTTTTTGAGGTATATAGGTCAGACTCCTCATTTTTCAGATGAGGAATTTTGAGCCTGGATGATGAGCTTAACTGAAAGGAATGGATCATGCTGAGGACTGATTGGAACCCAAAACCCAATTTAAATAAAGGCTTTCCAGTAGGCACTAGGCTTTCCAGTAGGCATGGCTGCTTGCAAGGATTTTATGAAGAATTAAGAATGGAGATGCCTGTGGAGGGAGGTTAATGTGTTTTTATTCTCCTCTTTCCCACCACTTTGTGTTTGAGACCTACTGTATCCTCAGTTCTCTCAGCCTGCCTTTGTGGAGTCTGTACAGCTCTGTGCTGTTTCCCCGATTACATCATTAGCCTCATCAAATTGTGGACTCCTTTAGTAGGAGGGGCATACAACACAGAAGGTGTCACTTAGGAGAGAGTGGGTGGACAGGGCAGATGTGGGGTGTCTGAGATGTCTAAGCTTGAGATCATCCTGCACAGTGTCCTTGCTTGTCACAAAGAAATCCAGCTTTGAGGGTTGTGACAACAAGAGGATAGAAACCCACTGTAGTGTGGAATGTTTCTTAGAGCTGTTCCACCTATAGGGTCTTTCTGTCTCTAGTAACATTCTCCCTTTGTGCACCAAGTCTCTTTCTCTCGGCTCTATAAGAACATCACACTGGAAATTATTCTTTCTTTCTTCATCATTATTTACTTCTTTATGAGATCATGCCCATCAGTAAACAAAACATGTTATAATTTCTTACATAATAAAATAAACCCTCCATTAATCTTGTGTCTCCCTTCTACTATTAATTTCTCTCGATAGCAGAATTCTGAAAGACAATGTCTAAGCACTCTGTCTCTCTCTACTATTTACATTCATGTAAAAACCATCTCCACTCATTCTCTTTGAACCCCAAGAGTCAGGCCAATTACCAAGGTTAATAATGACCTTGGTTGCCAAATCCAGTTTTCAGTCAGTGTGGCTTTAGTTGTCCATTCTGGCAGCATTGGACATGTTTGAACCTCTTTTGAACTTCACCTGCCTTCTGCACTTTGATTTCTTGATAGCCTCATGAAAACTTGATGTGCCAAAGCTAACTATATCCACTCTCTTTCATCTGCATCTGCCCTGCCCGCTTCCCATTCTCAGTAAGTGCCACTTCCGTTCTTCTAGTTGCTTTGGCCAAAACCTTGGAGTTATCTGTTACCAGTATTTCTTCTGTGGTTTATCTTCTGTCCTTTAGCAAAACCTGTTTATTCTAAACTCACAATGTCTTTTGTATCTGCAAAATGCCCCACTTCCACTAGTCAATAACCTCTTGTTTGGGCTGGGACTCCTAATGCTCTCTTACCTTCTCTGCCTTTTTACCCCCTCCAGTCTGTAGCCAGCACAGTTCTTTATAAGCGCATGGTTTCCCTATCACTCATAATGAAGGATGGCCACTTGCTGTGTGCCCCAGTATCTCTCTGGTCTTATCTACCTCCCTCTTCATTGACTCTGTCTCACCTAATCTGATCTTTGTGCTATTCCAAACACAATGAGCATGCTCTTGCCCCAGAATTTTTACGCTTTCTGATCTTCTAGCTAGAGCGCGCGCGCTCGCTCTCTCTCTCTCTCTCTCTCTCTCTCTCTCTCTCTCTCTCTCTGTCTCTCTCTCTAGTTACCTATGTGACCTGATCCCCTTCTATGTGTTCAGGTTCCTCATCAAATGTGTCCTTACCAAGAGTCTTTTCTTGAGCATCTTATTTAAAATTGTGTCTTTGTCTGTTAGTTCCCCATTAGCTCCTTAACATGTAATATTTTTCTGTATAGAATTTCTCACTGCCTAACACTGTCATTGTTGTTTGTTATAAGCTCTCTTTCCACAGTCTACTATGGGTTCCATTAGAGAAAAGTTTCATCCTTGTGGACTGCTGCTGAATACACAACTCCTTCGTCACTGTGGAGCATGTGCTGTGTGAGCAGTGTGCACACCCACCATGCTGTGGATGGGTGTGGTCTATCTCTGTTCGGGGTAGGGTTGTTCCACTTCTAACTCCAGATTTCATGTATAAAATGCATATACCTAGAACTCTAGGCCCCCGGATCACAGCCCTTGCTATTTATCTGTCACCAAAGTACACATTCATTCATAATTGTGATATGTCTCATCATAGAGATTCTTAGACTTCGGTCAGCCTGTATCCTTTCTTTCTGAACCACATTTGTTGAAAGCCTATTTAGGAACAAGACACATTACTTGGTATTTTAGGTTAAAATTTGGCTTTTAAGAAAAAATAAGTTACCATTTTTATTTATATTTTTATTTAATATTTTTTTATTATTTAAAGTATTACATATATTAGTACATATATCTCCTTTTTCCCCCCCATTTGACCTTCCCCTAGCCTCCCCTAGCCTCTGTCACATGCCCTCATCCTACCTTCCCAGTCCCATTGGTGTGCTTATATGCATGCATACAAGTCCTTTGGTTGATCTGTTTTCCTCCTTCCTCAACACTCCCCAGCCTTCCCGCTGTAATTTGACAGTCTGTATGGTGCTTTACTGCCTCTGTATCTATCTTTTTATTCATCAGGTTATAATGTTCTTCATTTTCCATAAATGAGTGAGATCATGTGGTATTTTTCTTTCATTGCCTGGCTTATTTCACTTAACATAATGCTCTCTAGGTCCATCCATGCTGCTGCAAATGGTAAGAATTCCTTCTTTTTTATAGCAATGTAATATTCCATTGTATAGATGTACCATAGTTTTCTAGTCCACTCATCTGCTGATGGGCATTTAGGCTGTTTCCAAATCTTAGCTATGGTGAATTGTGCTACTATGAACATAGGGGTGCATATATCCTTTCTGATTGGTGTTTCTAGTTTCTTGGGATATAATCCTAGAAGTGGGATTACTGGGTCAAATGGGAGCTCCATTTTTAGTTTTTTGAGAAAACTCCATACTGTTCTCCACAGCGGCTGCACCAGTCTGCAGTCCCAGCAGCAGTGCAAGAGGGTTCCTTTTTCTCTGCATCCTCGCCAGCACTTGTTTGTTGATTTGTTGATGATTGCCATTCTGACAGGTGTGAGATGGTACCACATTGCGTTTTGATTTGCATCTCTTGGAGGATTAGTGACTTTGAGCATGTTTTCTTATGTCTCTTGGCCTTCCTTCTGTCTTCTTTCGAAAAGATTCTATTTAGGTCAGTTGCCCATTTTTTTTTATTGGATCATTTATCTTACTTTTATTAAGTTGTATGAGTTCCCTGTAGATGTTGGAGATTAAACCTCTATCAGTGATAACATTTGCGAATATGTTCTCCCATACAGTGGGCTTTCTTGTTGTTTTGTTGATGGTTTCTTCTGCTGTGCAAAAGCTTTTTATTTTGATGTCCCATTTGTTTATTTTCTCTTTAGCTTCCATTGCCTTAGGAGCGGTTATCGGTGAAGAAATTGCTTCAGCATATGTCTGAGATTTCTCTGCCTGTGGATTCCTCTAGTATTTTTATGGTTTCCCGGCTTATGTTTAATTTAAGTCCTCTATCCATTTTGAGTTTTATTTTTGTGTATGGTGTAAGTTGGTGGTCTAGTTTCATTTTTTTGCATGTATCTGTCCAATTTTCCCAACACCATTTATTGAAGAGACTGTCTTGACTCCATTGTATGTTCATGCCTCCTTTGTCAAATATTAATTGAGCATAGTGGTTTGGGTCGATATCTGGGGTCTCTATTCTATTCCATTGGTCTATATGTCTGTTCCTGTGCCAGTAGTAGGCTGTTTTGAGAACAGTGGCTTTGTAATACAGCATGAAATCTGGTAGTGAGATCCCATGTACTTCGTTCTTCTTTCTCAGGATTGCTGCGCTATTCGGGGTCTTCTTTTATTCCAGATGAATTTTTGGAGAGTTCTTTCTAGGTCTGTGAAATATGCCATTGTTATTTTAATGGGTAGTGCATTGAATCTATAGATTGCTTTGGGTAGTATGGACATTTTAATGATGTTGATTCTCCCAATCCATGAACATGGTATGTTCTTCCATCTGTTTACATCTTCCTCTATCTCTTTTTTCAGTGTGCTGTAGTTTTCCGCATATAGGTCTTTTACCTCCTCAGTTAAGTTTATTCCTAGGTCTCTTAATTTTTTTGGTGCGATGATAAATGGGATTGCTTTTTTAGTCTCTCTTTCTGTAAGTTCACTATGGGTGTATAGAAATGCCATAGGGTTCTTGGCATTAATTTTGTATCTTTCTACATTGCCAAATTCATTTATTAAGTCTAATAGTTTTTTGATGGAGTCTTCAGGGTGTTTTATGTACAATATCATGCCACCTGCAAATAAGGACAGCTTTACTTCTTCTTTTCCAATTTAAATGCCTTTTATTTCTTCTTCTTGTCTAATTGCAATGGCTAATACTTCCAGTACTATGTCAAATAGGAGTGGCGAGGGTGGGCATCCCTGTCTTTTTCCTGTTCTTAGGGGAAATGGTTTTCATTTTTGCCCATTGAGTCTAATGTTAGCTGTGGGTTTATCATATATAGCTTTTATTATGTTGAAGTATGATCCTTCTATTCCCACCTTGTTGAGAGTTTTTTATCAAGAAAGGGTGCTGGATTTAGTCAAATGCTTTTTCTGCATCAATTGATATGACTGTGATTGTTATCTCTCAATTTGTTTATGTGATGTATCACGTTTATTGATTTGAGGATATTGTACCATCCTTGCATCCCTGGGATAAATCCTAGTTGGTCATGGTGTATGATCTTTCTCATATACTGCTGGATCCGATTTGCTAGAATTTTGTTGAGGATTTTGGCATCTATGTTCATGAGGGATATTGGCCTGTAATTTTCTTTCATTGTGTTGTCTGTACCTGGTTTTGGTATTAGGGTAATGCTGGCTTCATAGAAGGAGCTTGGAAGTGTTCCTTCCTCTTGAATTTTTTGGAATAGTCTGAGGAGGATAGATTTTAATTCTTCCTAGAATGTTTGGTAAAATTCCCCTGTGAAGCCGTCTGGCCCTGGGCTTTTGTTTGCTGGAAGCTTTTTGATGACTGCTTCAATTTCTTCCATAGTTATTGGCCTATTGAGATGTTTAGATTCTTCCTGATTGAGTTTTGGAAGGTTGTATTTTTCTAGGAATATGTCCATTTCCTCCAGGTTGTCCAGTTTGTTGGAATAGAGTTCATTGTATTTTTTTAACAATCTTTTGTATTTCGGTGGGGTCTATTGTTATTTCACCTCTTTCATTTCTGATTTTGTTTATTTGGGTCCTCTCTCTTTGCTTCTTGGTGAGCCTGACTAGAGGTTCATCAATCTTGTTTATCCTTTCAGAGAACCAGCTCTAGGTTTTATTGATCTTTTGTATTTTTTTTTGGTCTCAATGTCATTTATCTCCACTCTGATCTTTATTATTTTCTTCCTTCTGCTTACACTGGGCTTTTCTTGTTGCTCTCTTTCTAACTCCGAGTTGTAGGGGTAAGTAATTTATTACCATTGTTTCTTGTTCTTTTGCTTGTAGAGCTGTAAACTTCCCTCTCAAGAATGCTGTCGTCGTGTGCCATAGATTTGGATTGTTGTTTTTTCATTGTCATTTGTTGCCATGATGTTTTTTATTTCTTCTTTGATGTCACTGGTAACCAAGTCATTGTTTAATAGCATGCTGTTTAGTCTCCATGTGTTTGATTTTTTTGGAATGTTTTTATTGTAGTTGATTTCCGGTTTTATGCCACTGTGATCTGAGAAGATGCTTGATATGATTTCTGTCTTCTTGAATTTGAAGAAACTTTGCCTATGACCCAACATATGGTCTATCTTTGAACATGACCCATGTGCACTTGAGAAGAATGTATATTCTGTGGCTTTTGGGTGAAATGTTCTGAAGATGTCCATTAATTCCATCTGGTCTAGTGAGTCATTTAGGATTGATGTTTCTTCGCTGATTTTTTGTTTAGAGGATTTGTCCAATGTTGATAGTGGGGTAGTAAAGTCACCTATTATGACTGTTTTGTTGTCAATCTCTCCCTTGATATCCTCCAGGAACTTTTTTATGTATTTGGGTGCTCCAGTATTAGGTGCGTATATGCTTACAAGAGTTATTTCTTCTTATAGGATTGCTCCCTTTAGTATTATGAAGTGGCTCCCTTTAGTATTAGTATTTAGTATTATCTCTTGTTATGTCCTTCACATTGAGACCTAATTTGTCAGATATAAGTGTTGCTGCCCCAGCTTTTTTTTCATTTCCATTAGCCTGAAAAAACCTTTTCCATCCCTTCACCCTCAGTCTGTGTGCATCTTTTTTCTGAAGTGGGTCTCTTGTAGATAGCAGATATATGGGTCATGTTTTCTTATCCAGTCCTTTACCCTATGTGTTTTGATTGGGGCATTTAATCCATTTACATTTAAAGTTATTATTGATAGGTCGATAGGTACTTATTTGTAGCCATTTTTATTCTTTATTCCTGTGTTCCTTCTTTGCTTCCTATATCTTTTTTTTTTTTAGCAGACTCTTTAGCATTTCAAGCATTGCTGGTTTGGTGGTAATAAATTCCCTTAGTCCTTTTTTGTCTGTGAAGCTCCTGATTTCCCCTTCAATTTGGATTGATAGCCTTGCTGGGTGCAGTATTCTTGGATTCAGACCCTTCCTTTGTATGACTTTGTATATTTCTTTCCATTCCTTTCTGGCCTGATGATTTTCTGTTGAGAAATCAGTTGCTAGTCTGATGGGGGTTCCTTTGTATGTAACTTTCTGTCTCTCTCTGGCTGCTTTTAAGATTCTTACTTTGTCGATGGTGTTTGCCAGTTTAATTATGTGCCTTGGCGTTGGTCTTTTGGGGTTCATTTTGCTTGGGACTCTGTGGGCTATTTGGATTTGTGTGGGTTTTTTCTTCCCTATATCAGGGAAGTTTTCTGTCATTATTTCTTCAAACAGGTTTTCTATTTCTTGCTCTGTTTCCTCTCCTTCTGGAAACCCTATTATGCGGATGTTGTTTTGTTTCGTGTTGTCCCAAAGTTCCCTTAGGCTCTGCTGCTTTTTAATTTTTTTTTTCTAGAAGCTGCTCTACTTGGGTATTTTTTTCTACCTTGTCTTCTAGCTCACTGATATGGTCCTCTGCTTCTTCTAGTCTACTCTTGATGCTTTCTACGAGTTCTTTACAGCAGCGATGTCATTTTTCATTTCTTCTTGGTTCTTCTTCATTTCCTCTTGGTTCTTACTCATATTGTCGAATTTGTCTTCCATTCTTTTCAGCTACCTTATGACCATATCTCTGAATTCTTTCTTTGGCAGGTTGCTTGCTTCCATTTCATTTACTTCCTTTTCTGGTGATGCCTGCTTTTCTTTCATATGCGGGCTGTTTCTTTGTCTCCCCATGGTCTCTCTTCTCTGAGTGTCTAGTTATGTAGTTCTTTCTCTCCTGCGTTGATTTAAAGACACAAAATACACACAACCAGGTACAATACACAAGGCACTGAACAGAAATCTATTCACGATATTAATAACCCCAAATAAAGGTGACCACCAGAGAAAGGCAAATTAGAGGATAGGAGAGGAAGAAGGAGAAGGAGAAGGAGAAGGAGAAGGAGAAGGAGAAGAAAGAGAGAGAGAAGGAGTTTTAAAATTAAATTGGGAAAAGGGAAAAAAGTAATAGGGAAAAGAAAGAGAATAAGAAAGAAGGGGGGAGCAAACTATATATATGGTGAGAAAACTCCAATAGAACAGCCACTAATCCCAACAAATGCCAGCAACAGGTACCTGGAGATGAATACAAACTACAAAGAACAACTAATATCAAGCGAGGCAAGGGAAAACAGAAGCAAAAAACAAGTAAAAACTAACAAAAAGAATAAGCAAAACAATCTCACAAGCATTAAAAATCGATATAATCAACAATCAAGTGAACAACAACAAAAGGACAGAGAAAAACAATTTTTTGGGTAGTGAAGACAGAGAAGAGAGAGGTGTGTATGGACTTTGAGCAGGGGATTGGAAATTGGATATATAAGCAGGGTGAAATTTTAATGGGGTAAAAAGAAAGAATTTGGGAAAATCTAAAGCAGGAAAAGGGTAAGAGAAATAGGACAACAAAAGGGGAAAAGTTAGGAAGAGTGTGATGGCATGAAGGTAAGGTTGTGATAGAGTAGAATAATGCTAAAGGAAAGATGAAAATAGAATGTAGAACACTAATCCCAAAGTAAAATAAAGAGAGAATAAAATGACACTTTAAAAAAAACACGTAAAATAGTAGTAGTGATAATACTGATTGCCAATAAAAATGTAATAATTACAAAGATAAAATCAAGTGAGGAAAAAAGAGAGAAAATGAGTTTCTTAAGTAAAAGATGAAAAAAATAAAGAAATAAAAATTAAAATGTGCAGTAGTGAAGGTCATTCACTTCCTCTACTGTTCTGTTTGGCACTCCTGTTTCAGTCAGGACAGTATTGCAGTTCCCTGCGTTCCACTGCTACTCAGTGTTGTAAACCAGTCCTGATTTTTAAGCAGGCAGTGTGTCTTAATTTCTTGTATTCCTTTTTTTGCGATTACACAAGAGTCAATTTGTGTTTCAACACCTGCGTGGCAGTGTTTTAGGATTTACCTCCGGGTCTATAGGTTCTCGTAGTCAGTGCTTAGATCCTGATTTTCTTGTGGCATTCAATACCAGTTTGTGGAAGTGGCTTGCCCCAGAGCTGGTTCTCTGATGGTTATTCCCCACTCTGATCCCCAGGTTCCAGAAAAACAAGTTTCCCCTGCAGTCTCTTAGGGTGTCCCCAATTGGGTGATCCTATATATTGGGCTTAGTAATGAGAAGCAAGACTTTGTAGAGGAAAAAGAAAAAAGAAGAAAAGAAAAAAAAGAGCCCGCATAAGTGTGTGGACTCCGGGGCTGCGCGCAAGTCTTTTTTTTCCCCCTTGGGTCTAAGCAGCCGGAACACTTTTTAAATTTTTAGGCTGTCCTTTTGTGTCCGATCAAATTGGGTTGCTTTTTAGAGTTCATTTTTGTTAGTAGCTCTAAGGACCCCCTTCTACATTCACAGATCATGGCAGCCCCAACAGCCATGGATTTTTCTAGGCGCAGAATTCCTCCAGTTCTCCAGCTCCCGCAGTGCACGCCTTTCTCTCTCCTGCCAGGACCAGAGAACTCGCCTTATGCCAGGCAAAATCTGACCTTTCCAGGGTGGAGTGTAGAGCTCCTCTGAATCTGGGCATTTGCGCCAATTGGGGCTGGTGTTCTGGGGTTCACAGCTGTTCGGTGGGTGCCATAGTTGTAGATTTTCAGGCTTCCGATAACATCCACTTTCTCCTTCAAGATGGTGCGGTCTCCGCGTCCGAGCCAGTCGCCCCAGGAGGGAACCCAGCAACTGTGGGGGCTGCCTGGTTAGGGGAGCTACGTCCAGAAGTCCCCACATTCTCCTGGAGTATAACTGTCCCTCAACTCACCAACCAACACTCTCTGTGTGACCCTCAGCTGTTCTTTCTATCTGCTCCGGGAGATGGCTAGGCACACGTCTATCTATTCCGCCGCCATTTTTCCCCTCTTCAGGAAGAATGTTAATGTAAGAAACATTCAAACCATCCTTCCCATTCACTGAAGAGGAAGTAGTAGAGTCAGAGGACCATGTTAGGAAGCCAATAGCTCACGTTTTTTCTCAGCTCCACTTCCTTAAATGACTTCACCTTGTCAGAAGAGCTGTGGAAGGCAGAGGTATGAAGACGTGCTCGCGCGCACGCAAAGAGGCCTGTCAGCTGAGTACTTGGTGGGCTTTCTCAATCAGGAGGGAGACAAAAGCTCCGGACTGCTCTGAACTGCAGTTCCGGGTGAGACTCTGGGGACCCATACTCATATGGGGATAAACTGGATTTGACTGGCAGTGGGGGAAAATCGAGGGCGGCTTTCTCTCAGAGGTGCTTGCAGCGATTACCGCAGGACTCTGAGAACCAGGGCTAAGTTATCACTTTTAACTTTTATAGCATTATGATAATTACACTATTGCTATCATGATTTTGTGAGTTCTGTCAGTCACAGATGTTAAGCAACTCATACAAGGCTACAGAGCTGAGAAGTGGTCAAAGCAGGATTTTAACCCAGGACTCCTGACTCCAGATCTTGCTTTTTTTAAAATTGAAGAAAAGTTTCTAACTCTAAGTGTACAGTTCAATGAGTTTACAAAGGCACATATACCCTTCTGACCAATGCTACAGCATAGTTGGAAGACTTTTCCCTCATTGCAGAAAGATTCCCTCCAGCTTCCAGTTCATTTGACTTCTTTAAAGTCTGTGTTCATTTTGGAATGGGTTAACATGACTGTCAGTTTTTAGAAGCTATGGCCAGACATGGGCTTACAGTGTTTTCCCAGAATGTACCAGATGCCTGAGAGTGTCTTTGAGACTTGAAAGTACCTCAGAGCCCTTGGCTCGTGTGTGTCCAGTAAGCAGCTCTTGGAGGCCAGGCTTGAATAAGAACCCCCAGTTGCATATTCTCATGAATGGCATTGCTTATGTCATGGTGACATTTGTGGAGAAAGATGATATCTTAAATTGGCATCATGGTTTTGGTTCTGAGCTGTCGAGCAAGACCGGACCACAGATGGGCTTTTGAACAGTTGTACTTCGCATCCTCTTCAGTTTCACCTTTCTCTTGTGGCATTTTTTCCCCCCTCCTGCAGCACTGTACTTAGTCTGTGAGTTTTAAGAAATCGCAGCCTTGCCTGGTATTTGTGGCTCAGTGGTTGAGTCTTGACCCATGAATTAGAAGGTTATGGTTCATTTCCCAGTTAGGGCACATGCCCAGGTTGTGGCCTTGATCCCCAGTAGGAGGAGTGCAAGAGGAAGCCAGTCAGTGATTTAAAAAAAAAATTAAAAAATCACAGCCTTGATGTATAATTTAAGAAATTCTCACTCTGGTAGGGTTGCTCAGTTGGTTAGAGCAGTGGTCGGCAAATCACGGCTCGCGAGCCACATGCTGCTAGCGAGCCACAATTCGCTGCTCTATTGACTAATGAGTTTGCCGACCACTGACCTAGGCATTTAAAAGAGGAACACTGTGGCTCAGTAGTTGAACTTCGACCTATGAACTAAGACAGTGGTCGGCAAACTCATTAGTCAACAGAGTGGCAAACTGCGGCTCTCGAGCCGCTGTTTGCCAGCCACTGGGTTAGAGCATCAACTTGATACGCCAAGGTTGCCGATTCGGTTTTTGGTCAGGGCACATACAAGAAACAACCAATAAATACATAAATAGAACAACAAATCGATGGTTTTCCCCACCTTAAAAAAAAAATTAATCAATGAAAATTAAAATAAAAAAGATATTCTGGAACTGGGGTCTCAGGCGTTGCTTTTTCCCAAAGGCAAAGCCGAAGAAGCATCAAAAGCCATGTCTCCTTTTTGCTAACAGTGTGTTTTCAGTTAGTTTGATTCTTGTGAGGAGCCCATGTGCTGTCTGATGGCCTTGGTGCGGAAACACGTAGCAGCGGCATGTTCAGATCACTAATTTCTGTTCATTTTCTTTTTTTAATTTTTATTTTCTTAAATCTTTATTTGTTAAGTATTATATAGGTCCCCCTTTCCCCCCCATTAACCTCTAACCCCCAGTTTGTCCTCCTTCCCCCAGGCCCTTGCCACCTCATTGTTCGTTTCCACGGGTTATGCATATATGCTTACTAGTTCATTGGTTGATCTCTTCCCATCTGTTCATTTTCTTGTGGCTCTCGTGAAAGTCAATATATTAGTCAGCTTGTATTGTCATAAGAAAATATAAATATTAACAGGCAGCTTAAACAATAATCATTCTGGAGGCTAGAAGTCCAAGATCCATGGTACCAGCCAGTTCAGTTTGTGGTGAGGAATTGCTTCCTGGCTGTCCTCACATGACTGAGCGAGGGCGTGCACTGGTGTCTCTTCTTATGAGGATACCAGCCCTAGTGGGTTAAGGTCCCACCCAAATGACCTCATTTAACCTTTGTCACTTCATCTAAGTTCTTCAGACATAGTCACACTGGGTGTTAGGGCTTCAATTAGGGATTTGAGTGTAGGGCTTTGAGTGTAGAGGTGTTGATGATTTAATTTTAGATTAATTTCCATGTTAATATACAACATGGTTCCTTTTGTGCTTAAGTGACATTAGAACAATTCACTAGTACATCAGGAATCTTAAGAGCTGTTTGACCTAAGAGAACTTATTGTTCCTCCCAATTGGATGTATTAAACTTGGATTTATTTATCGAGTGCCTGTTTTTGTGAGACTACTTGGGTTAACCTCAATACCCTACGTCAGTGGGAATTGAAACATGATTCATGTGCAAAGGTTGCTGCTACAGAAGGCCAAGAGCCCTGAGAAAAGGGCAAACAGGGTGAATCAAAGGCCCTAAGGATTTGGGAGGGGACTGGCAAACATCTCTGGAAGGATTTATTTGTCTCTTCTGTGAGGTTGAGGGAATCCTATTTATTATACACTAACTCATTTTATTTGTCTGAATGTTATGCTGTAAATATAATTTAGAGCAGTGCCTCCTAACCATTTTCACTTCTCAACCTGTATGGAAAGGGAAGACCCTGTGAGGTAATCAGACAGCTTTCACTCAGCCAAGGGCGACTTGCATGACTTGCCCATGCACAGAATTTGTTTATCTGTGTTCGCATTTTTAAATGGTAATGTCACCTACCTCCTTCTACTGGGAGAAGAGTCTCCTGTGTTTTCTCAATCTGACCCATTTCATGATTGAAATTCTGTGATGTGTGTATTTATGGAGCTTTAATTACTATCAGATTTGCCACCATGGATTAGTGAAGTTTTGCTTTGCTTATGAATTTCTTCAAATTCACTTGTGAATTGTCCCAAATTTAGAGGGCATTTTAATTAGCTTTTGGAAATAACCTGTTATGACTTGAGCCACATAAAATATTTAGAGACCTGTATAGTATATCTTTAAAGCCAGAAGAGTAATAACTAGAGATGTTTTAGGGAAATTACCCAACCACTCCATAAATCCCTTAATTTACAGTTTGTTACTCTGCAGCCAAATTTCATAGAGTCTTCTATTTTAGTTTCCTCTGTAGACTTTAGGTTGCTTCTACAGAGCCCCAAATCTAAATTTCAACTTCCTCATAAGTTCTTTATGATCACAAAATAGTACACATCTCTCAGTAGAGGAGGTTTGGGGACAATGAGGGAGAAATAGGAGCTGTTTTATAACCTTAGAGCTGCCAATCAAGGAGAGTAGTGTCAGCCCAGCTTGTTAGCCAGGCCTTCCCTGTGTTCTGCCAAGGGCTCTCATTCCTGCAGCTTCACTGCTCCTCATGCCTAATGTCTCAAGACCCTGTTCCTCCTCTCTCTGCACCATTCCTTGACCTTTCATTAGTTTCTTGGCTCATTCATACTTTGGATTTAATGATTCAGCTCTTTCTGCACACTGGGCCACTTCCTGCGTGACCTGCCCAATCTCTGTCTTCTGGGTTATTCCTGAACCAGGTGTACATTTCCCCTGGCAGGTTTGTGAGCACCCTCAATATGCTTGGCACCTGGTCTTGATGACAGGCAGAGACAACTTAGCCTGAGACTCTCACACCAGCTTTTGGTGCTGTCTGAAATGGCAGTTTCCTTCCAATTTTCCATGGCTCTGAATGGGCTATGTTGCCTTCTCATGCAGGAAGGCAGTTGTAGATCTCTACTCTGGAAACATTTAACTCTTTTTTTCCCCTCTCTCTCTCTCTTTTTCTTTTTCTTTCTGGCACTCTTCTTCCTTTGGATATGGTGGGGAAGTGGGGGGGAGGGTATTCATGAAGGATCCAGAGTTTGTAATCCTTGTTTTTGAAAATTACATCTCACCTTCTAGAGCTATTTATTTCTAGAAGGACTACAAACCCTCTTCAGACACTAGCATGCCCGTGGAAATATTCCATATGTACCGCTTTGGTATGCTAGAAACCTGGTACTTTTCAAGAAGGTTCTACATTGCAAATGCTGAGCCTGTACCCTAGTGGCTTTACCCTGTCCTCACCCAGCAGTTTACCCAACTTTCGACTACTAGTGTTTAAAAAGGGCCTTTCCAGTGTACTCAGTTGGAAAGTGTTAAAGGGTGAGCTGGAAGGCTCTCAGCTGGCACTTTCTGACCCCCTAAGAGGAAAATATTGGCAAACTCTCCATTCTGCATGAACTCTTCATATAAATCGAGAAGCCAAGAGTTATGAAACCCTTGCACAGGGCCAGACTGAACTATGTGGGAGAACATGTAATGACTAAGGCTAAGATAACTTACTGTTTCTGATAATAAGACTGTTTGCTCCTCCTACTCCAGTCCCCTCCATATTTTGATGTTAATCTTCCTGCCACCAAAAATAGAAGTGTGTCATGAGTGCAGTTTATAGTTTACAGTTCCTGGAGAGCCTTTACTCCAGAAAGTGCATGTGGCTTTTTTTTTTTTTTTTTAATGTCCTTTTTTTACATAAGAAGGAAAGTACTGGGCTGCGTTATTCAACAGGTGTTGCACCTTCTATTAAGGAAAGTTGTCTTCTCTCATTTTTGGCTCTTTTCCTGGGGTTTCAGGGTTCAAGAAGCAGGAGCTTGCCATTCATTTGTTATCCTGTTTGTTTCCATCTGTCTGCCTTACACCTCAATCTGTTGATGGAAAGCCAGATGTGAATGTGCCATGGGGCCTGAGACAGTTTCATCTTGCTGAGTTGTCTGACTGCAGAGCCTTTATAATCCCTTCTACCTAGTCCCCCAGTGAGGTCTGCGGACATAGAGTGTAACCCGAGGGAGAACATTGGCATAGTTTTTCTTTCTTTATCCATCTTTTTATACCCCTGCCTCCACACACGCAGGTCAAGGAAAGATACGTCTTCCAGCACTGTGCACACTGTGCAGCCCTCTCTTAGTGTTCCTGCCCTCTGGGGTCTCTTGATGGAAGAATTCCAAGTTAATAGGTGAAGATTGCCATCAAGTGGCTGCTCTTGGTAGTGGATGGTAGGATACTGGCCACCATGGCTAGCCTCCTCCATGCACATTATCCTCCAGTTACTTAGCCCCTCTCGGAAAAATGATTCAGCTCAAGTGCTTTCTCTCTGTGGAATTGGCTGTGTGTTTTTTGTTGTTGTTGTGTTTTTGGGAGAGAGGGGCGGGTAGAGAAAGTTCAGAATATTCCCCGCATTGTAAAACCTCAAGGCATCTATGTGAACCCTGACTGCACCTTCCAGGGTTGACTAGAGCTAAAGGCAGGTTTAGTGCAGTGGTCAGAGCTCAGAGCCCTGGAGCTATGAATGCAGGTGATCCAGAGGCTTATTGGAGAGAACTGCTGGGTGTTCTCTCCTGCCAGGTCTGGGCCAGCAGGCCAGAGCCCTCCACCCTGCTGGTGGAAATTGGCAGGGAGGAATATGTGTCACTCTGAAGGGATGGTCCCACCTTCCCACCAGGGTGAAAAGAATAACAAACCCAATTCAGCCATTCTGTTTGGCTTCTGTTCATTGTCTCCCAGCTCTGACAAAGGAGTGATAATTTCTTTCTCTGAGGTGATATTTAGGCTTATTTAAAGTCCTTAGTACCTGCCAGAAAATAAGATTGCAAGAGTAATTGTTATTTGAGGTTGTAGATATACCTTACTTAACTGCTTCCCATAAAAGCTGAAGCTGTGTCATAAAACAGCACCCTTATAGGACTGGTTTCCCCCGTTCCCTGGGTCTGGACGCCTGCATCCTGTAATTAGGCCTCACCCTGGGCCTTGGGAGCCGAAGCTCCACCTGAGCTTGAAGGAAGTGATTCCTATTTAGTTTTCCCTGGCAGGTCAGCCCTTAGTGGTGCTGGGAAAACCTGCCCTATGGTAAGAGTAGGAGTGAGGTTTGTGTAGGTGGGGAACCCAGACCAGTGTGCAGAGGACTTGATTCTGTAGTCTCTGAGCAGCCTGGGAGAAGGCTTTCTGAGCTGGCACATAGGAGGAGAAAGAAAACGGATTTGTGCCAGCAGGGTTGGAGGGGGAGGCCTGAGGCAGGCCAAAGGACAACATGACTATGGAGTACATCAGAATAATGGTTAAACGTTGGGTTCGGGTCAAGGAAAGAAAGTTCTTAGTGCTTATATATTTTCAGCAGCTTTTAGAAGTGATAGAGGTTATGTTATGTAACCATTCACATGGCAAACTGTTGAATCATTAAACTAAAATTCCTGGATTCCAGCCATTTAAAGCAATATCAGATGTATTAAAAAAAACACACCCATGTATATTGTAAAGAACACTAACATTCTATATAATAAAACCCTAATATGCAAATCAACCGAACAGTGGAAAGACCAGCCGAACGACTGGTCACTGTGATGCGCACTGACCACCAGGGGGCAGACGCTCAATGCAGGAGCTGCCCCTGGTTGGTGGCAGCTTCTGCATTGAATGTCTGTCTCCAAAGAGGGGACTATTGGGGGGGCCGGCCAGCGAGCCCCAGCCAAGATGGGTGCCAGTGGGGCCCCCCCATCACCTCACCCACTGGTCGCCCCACAGATGGCCCTGATCACTGGCCAGGCCTAAGGACCCTACCCTATATATTGGGAACAGTCTCTTAGATTTAAAAGTTAAAACCTGGCAAGGCTACTCTAACAATGAAAAATTAGGATGATGCAGCGATGACATGCATAGATTCTGCCTTGCACATTTTGTGGTCAGCCCTGATTCTTACACTTATAACTGTGTGACAAAGCCAATTACTTAACTTCTCTCTGGTTCAGTTTTTCCATCCATAAGATGAAAATGGTACTACTGTCTCAGAAGGATCATGTTATGTACTACTTTTTATAATCAGGGCAAAAAAATGTAGCTGCCCATACAACAGCAAGATGCCTTTCACCTGTATGAAAAGGATGGTCACTGATGCATGCAGCATCCTGGATTGCAAGAGGTATGTCCTACTGTTGATTTAGGCCTGATATTCCCTGAGGGGTCCTGGATTGTGAGAGGATGCAGGCCAGACTGAGGGGACACCCTCCCCCCCCAGTCCCTATGCACGAACTTTGTACACTGGGCCTCTAATTGGATTATAATTCTACTTGCACCAGTAGCTGGGCATCATGGTGAGCAGTTATCTCTTCATAGATTTCTTCCTTATTGTAAAAGAAAGCACATCTTGTCCCATTTGGCTTTCTTTTAGTGATGATTATATACTGATGTTTATGGCATGTCAAGTTCTTCTTCCCACTTTCAAGGTCCCCAGTGCTGTTGGGTCAGACATTTGGATGCTTTTGTAGAATTTGGGAGAAGTGACTAGGAGGCAATCGAGAGGAAAAGTGTCTTCCTTGGCCACTGTGCCTCTTCTATGGTGTGTGTATTCTTCTCTACCCCCAGCCTCACCTGCACGAAGGACTGGAGGTTTACTGCGTGTGTAGGAACTAGACCGTGAGCCAGGTGTCACCTGTGTTTGGGGTTTACACCTTTTTGCACCTCTAACCTTGAGAGTAGCAAAATGTGAGTGTAAGTCAGAATAATTTCATGTGGCACTTGATTTGTTCATGAGTCTTAGTTGGTGATTGCTGACCTTTCACCCTAAAGCTATGTCAGGATCACCTAAAACCATTTATGTTATAAATCACCCTTTAGGGTAATTGCTTTGCAAACAAAGAGAAAGTTTTTCTACAGTGTTTTGTGAATAAGCTCTTGGCTTTTTAATGTTCCAACCTCTAGTTTCCCTTCTTTGTTCTTCTAAAAGCTAGACTGATAACACTAGCAGACATGTATGTGCTGCTGAATTGATGGGGACTTGTCAGCTTCTGCTCCGTTTGCCATTCCTCTCCTTTTTACCATGCCTCCTGAAACAGAAGTCACGCCTGCCTGACTTGCCCTGTTGCGTCTAAGCTCCTAGCAGAGGACTGGAGAGAGGTAAGAGAGACTGCTACTATCTGCACATTTGACGGCAGGTCTACAGATTAAATATGTAAAAATGTATAAGTTAGCGCTATCCAGTGGACCTTTCTACAGTGATGGAGATGTTCCATATCTGCGTTATCTTTTATGGATACCACTGGCTACTAGCCTTGATGTCCAGCTAGTCCAATTACTTTTAATTAATTAAAAAAGCCACATGTTACCACTGGCTACCAAATTTTCATGCAGTTCTTGAGTCAGGATGAGCTTAGTGGTGAAGTTCTCTCTTTTATCCGCTATCTTTTGTTGTTGTTTTTGGCAGTTCTTTCTAGATAGCCAGTGTACTTATATTCTTTCTATAAACATCCTCTTTCAACTACCCTCATGATACGTTATGTAGGCAATGCTAACAAAGTGAAACGAATACTAACCTTTTATTCAAATGCCTTTCATTTGTTTGGGACAATTTCAGAATCCTTTTGCCCATGATATTAGTGCCATGATAGTCATATTATCCTTGAATTCAATATAGCAATGTATTGCCCTAGCCAGTTTGGATCAGTGGATAGAGCGATGGCCTGCAGACCAAAGGGTCCCAGGTTCAATTCTGGTCCAGGGCACATACCGCGGTTGCAGGCTTCTCCCTGTCCCTGACCCTGGCCCTGGCCCTGGTTGCAACTTGTGCAAGAGGCAACCAATTGATGTGTTTCTCTCATATCTATCTTTCTCTCTGTCTTTTCCTCTCTCTTCTACTCTCCCTAAACATAAATGGAAAAATATACTCTGTTGAGGGTTAACAACAACAACAAAAACAAAATGTATTGCTGGCTTCAAAATTACCTTTATGTGCTCTTCTCACTTATATCCAGGTATTTTTGTTAGCAAGGTGTTTTTTGTTGTTGTTGTATTTTTAAAAAATATATTTTATTGATTTTTTACAGAGAGGAAGGGAGAGGAATAGAGAGTTACAAACATCAGTGAGAGAGGAACATAGATCAGCTGCCTCCTGCATACCCCCCACTGGGGATGCGCCCGCAACCAAGGTACATGCCCTTGACCAGAATCGAACCTGGGACCCTTCAGTCTGCAGGCCGATTCTCTATCCACTGAGCCAAACCGGTTAGGGCAAGGTGTTTTTATTTTTTTATTTTTATTGAAAACACTTTATTTAATAGTGAATAATAGAGATTTTAGAAAATTATGAAGACTGCCACTGCAGAGAATATAGTTTCTTATTTTTATTTTCATTACTAGTCTGTTTTATTTCCTCTGGTCTGCTTCCTGTACTCTTATGTATTTTTTAAACCCAATTTTATTATTTTATGGAGTGGAATTTCTGCCATTTAAAACATTGAGTTTTTTGCCAGGCTGGCGTGGCTAGGTGGTTCAGAATTGAACTGTGAACCAGGAAGTCATGGTTCGATTCCGGGTTAGGGCACATGCCTGGGTTGTGGGCTCAATCCCCAGTGTGGGGCGTGTTGGAAGCAGCTAATCAATGAGCCTCTCTCATCATTGATGTTTCTATCCTTCTCTCCTTTTCCCTTCCTCTCTAAAATTAATAAAAAATATATTAAAAAGATAAAACATTGCGCTTTTCCTCATGTTAATAAGTTTTGGAAAATGTGACTTGAAAAAACATTCTGTGTAATAATTTTAATAAGTTATGTTTCATATTTAGCAGTCGTCTCTATATGGTAAATGAGACTTTTAAGAAAAATACCATAAAGAATGCACACAGAATTAAGTGACTGATCTAACTTTACTTTATAAAAAAAGTAGAAGGATTGTAGTTATTTTGGCTTTCATTTGAACATGTTAGTAACAAAATATGTTTATCTAAGTAAGATATAAAAGGTTAAATACTTTCAGGAAGATACAGAACAGCTTTATAGACAAAGAAATCATTGGCTTCAAAACAAAGAAAACTTTGAAATTGAACAGGTTAAATGCCTAGAAATGTGAAGGTTATTGTTAGGTTTATGAACATTCTAATTTTATTTCACCTGAAAATTTGAAGGCTATTTTCCCAAGAATTTTTCATTTTGATCAGTGTATTCCAGGAAATAGGTTTATTATAAATTACAAAGGTTGTTCTTAGCAAAATACTTTTAAACACAAGGAGATAATTCTTGGGTCTATTTTTCTCCTCAGGAAGTGAAGCGGGGTGAGGGGGGTGTACCTTTGAATGCCTGGTAAGTTATAGAATGGGACCTTCGAGGTAGGACACTTGAGGCTTACGAAAACCTAAAATGGCCTTTAAGCAGCAACTTACTCTTTCAACAGCCTTTATTAGGCCTCAGCCATTTTTTTTATGTATGGACTAGGTTTTGGTGGGCAAGATTAAATCTTCTTGGTTATGGAACATGATATGTCAATATTTGCTTGTCACTGTGGGTATTGCATTAAAGTAGCACCTGTAGAGCGGTTGGTGTTACTGAAGGTTGACAGAATGAGAAGCAGGAGCTTTCTAGGCAGATGGAGAGGAGAGAATATTCTAAAAGAGGGAATAACATGTGCAGAGGCCCTGAGGTTTGAGAGTTCAAGTAATGAAGAGAATGCGTCATTTGCCATACATGCAGAACCCAAGCTAGTTGTCTTATGGAATGTCTATCATGGAGTGTCATCAGGTTTGAAAACCAAAGCACTGCTAGTCAGTCTGTTGCATGGCTCAGGAAGCTAATGCAGAATAACTTTTTTTAAATAGACACAGATAAGATTTAAACCAGTAAAAGAAGCAACAAAATAATGCAACTGGTTTGAAATAATTGCTCATAAACCTGTGTTTTTCTGATTAATTTCTTAGTATTACTTTTTTGAAGTGAAATGCTGAATTCCAAACTTCAAAAAATTGTTGGTACACATTACCAAGTGTGGCTGTCTAGAAATACTTTATCAATTTATTCCAATGCTAGCAGTTTATGGGAGTGTAGGTATTGTCAAAATCAGAGGTTTGAAAAGGTGATCAGTCACTCTGCAACAGTGACCTGAGTCAGCGTTCCATTTTAGTCCTTTGCAAACAACTTTCCATTATTTATTCTTCTTCAGTAGGTAAAATGACCATCTTTAGATTCTAATTGAATTTTACTTTATGCTATTATAGCTTATGTTTTCAGAATAACCTCAATGTTGATAACTTCTAATTGGCATCAAGTTTACCTTTTCAAATTTATTACCTGAATCATTTAAAAATATATTAACAGCTAAAATATATTTTATCTTGTTTGTCTTTATAACAAAACTAGAGGCCCGGTGCACAGAAATTTGTGTACTGGGGGGAGGGGTGGAGAGTGTCCCTCAGCCCAGCCTGCACCCTCTCCAATCTGGGACCCAATGGGGAATGTCTGACCACAGGGATTGGGCCTAAACTGGCAGTTGGACATCCCTTTCACAATCTGGGACTGCTGGCTCCCAACCGCTGGCCTGCCTGATTGCCCCTAACCGCTTCTGCCTGCCAGCCTGATTACCACCTAACCACTCCCCTGCCAGCCTGATCAATGCCTAACTGCTCCCCTGCTGGCCCCGTCACCCCCAACTGCCCTCCCCTGCTGGCCTGGTTGCTCCCAACTGCCTTCCCCTGCTGGCCTGATTGCCCACAACTGCTCACCCTGCTGGCCATCTTGTGACCACATGAGGATGGCCATCTTGTGACCACATAGGGGTGGCCATCTTGTGCGAGGGCATGACAGTCTATTTGCATATTATGTCTTTATTATGTAGGGTAATTTACAGTATATATTGAACAAAAATTCTGATTAATTAATCAACACCAAAGTTTATTATGACACTATAGATAGCACTTGCTATGTACCATGAATCCTTTTACATATATAATTGGCCTTAATTAAACCAACCATGTTGTCCTTATATTCATTTTGACAGATGAGGAAACAAGCACAGAGTACTTTTGGTGTTTCTCTTTAAAGTTTATACAGTTGAGTAAAACTAGGATTAGAACCATGCCACTTGTCTGTACTGTGCTGTGTGTGCTGTGAACCACCTAGGTTCTTAGTGCTAGATGCTTACCAATAAACCAGCTTTTTTTCCTAATTAAAAAAGTCTGATGGAACATTGTCTTTTCTGATGATAGCCTTTTGAGTTTCCTGGTTTAAGTGTAGTGCCATTTCATTGATATTAGTGATTAAACCAAGTTTGTTCACCAGTTAATATATAGTTACCCAGCCTAGATCTCCGTACTCCGTTCTTATAATTATTGGTATTATTTTATAATTGTACAGTGTGGCCTTGAAGTCAAGTTGGCTATAGAGTCAGCCACATGAATTATACAGTTAGTTGAGCGCTGTTGGTGCTTCAGGAATTAACCAAACCTTTTTGGAAAGAGTCCAAGTCAGACTCCATGTGCACCTAATTCTGCTTGGTATATTGCCAGTGTATTAACTCTCATTGAAATATTCTAACAAGTAATGTTTGTTTATATTATGGCAGCTGCTGTAAAGTACCCTACTTCATTAATATTTTTGAAAGTCAAATATTAGCAGGGCTAGGTCATATGATCAATACTATGTAATTCAGCTCAAATAACAAATATCTTTGTGAAAACATGACTAATGCAGTGTGATCATTAAAATTCCCCTATTTGGATATTTCTCAGACTCCAAAACCTTACACACTTCTCTCACACAGGGCGATCCACTGTACCCCCATCCCTCCTTTATGCCAAGCATTTTTTGGGGGAAATTATTGTAAGTTGCAGAGAACTCAAATGCTAAGGTGCTACTTTTGTAAGAAGTAACTTATATGGGTAGCAGGAAATTGGAACTTTTGGAGGTAGATCATGAATGATAAGGAATGTTCTATGCCTTGTTCCAACTCTGTAAGGCCTGTCTCTCCTTTATATAATGCGCCCTAGCTCTTAATATACACTGGCTTCCTTGATTTGATACACGAATTAAACATGGTCTTAATGCTTCTGAAGCAGTAGGTTCTTTAATTAATCAACACAGAGTACTATTAGATATCCAAATTTGATTAAGGCATGCAAATGAATTGCACTGTCATTTTATTTTAAGTCCTAGATTGGGGTTTGCTCCAGTCATATATTTTTAAAATATGAAGTGCATTCAGTGGGCTGCTGGAGTTGGCCAGCTCAGAGGTAATAAAATGGCTATGCACATAGGTAGGTCCTTGTTTCTGAAGCTCTTACCAGCAAAATATGTCCTTAGATGTCCTGTTGTTTATGTGATAATTAGATGGGATGGCTGCCATGTACCTGGCTGGCATCACTGCATTTCTTAGGATAAGGAGATCCTTTCTAAAATTCTGTTCTCTTCTGAAGTAGCAATTGTAGTGCCTTGTTCCCTGGAGTCTTGAGTAATAGGTCTTTATATTTAAACATTTAGGTATTACAGTGATACATTGCTGGTGCACAAGCAAAAAGTGACACCTGCTTTGGAAATTGATTTGACCTTAACTTGTAAATTTGAGTATTTGCATATTTAAGAATTTTCAATAATTCCACTCCTAGGTATGTATCCCAGAGAAAGACTAGTACCTGCTTTCCAGGGGATAAACAGAAGAAAGCAACAGACTGGCAATACTTTAGAACAAGAGAATCAAAATAAATTGTGGAATATTTATTCAATGGAGTATGATAAACAATAGTGAAAATGGATGGGTAAAGTGTAAGCAAAATCATGGATGGATTTTAGTAACCTAATGTTGAGCTGGGGAAAAAAAACATGTTCCCTGGGACTAAACACGGTATGATATTCTTTTTGTGTAATTGCATAATCAAGCATACTATCTAATAAAAGAGTAATATGCAAATTAACCATCACTCTGCTACACCCACCATCCACTCCCATCAACCAATCAGGAGGGAATATGCAAATAAACCCAACCAAGATGGCTGCAGCCACAGAGAGCAGGAGGGAGGCTTGGGTTTCCCTGGCAATGGAGGAAGCCAAGCTTTCCGCCTGCCGTTGCCGGCCCAGGCCTCATTCAGTGCTACAAAGTTTCAATCATAGAAGATAAATGAAGGCTAACAGAAATGGTGGCAGCCACGGAGCTGGAGAGAGCAGGAGGCTAGGGTTGCCCGCTGTGATGGAGGAAGCCAAACTTCTGAAGCCCTGGCCTGCTTTGGCCTCTGCTTAAGGCTGCAAAGTTTCAATTATAGAAGATAAATAAATCCCAACAGAAATGGCTGCCATCACAGAGTGAGCAGAAGGCTTGGCTCCACTCCAGGCTACACAGTTTCAATTGTAGAAGATAAATCCCCGATCCCAGGGCCTCTGCCTGGGTCGCCGGGGGGCGTGGCTGGCCTGCAAACCACCACAGGCCTCTCACCCAGGCTGCCCCACGCCCCAAGGGAACCCCCACTCTGATCGGGGACACCCTTCAGGGCAAACCAGCTGGCCCCCACCCATGCATCAGGCCTCTATCCTATCTAATGAAAGAGTATTATGCAGATTGACCATCACTCTAACACAAGATGGCTGCCCCCATGTGGTCAAAGATCCTGCCCCCATGTGGACACAAGATGGCCACCACAAGATGGCCAGCAGGGGAGGGCAATTGGGAGGAACCAGGCCTGCAAGGGAGGGCAGTTCTGGGCGATCAGGCCAGCAGGGGAGGGCAGTTGGGGGGACCAGGCCTGCAAGGTAGGGCAGTTGGAGGCGATCAAGCTTGCAGGGGAGGGCAGTTAGGGGTGACCCGGCTGGCAGAGGAGGGAAGTTGGGGGTGACCGGGTCTGCAGGGGAGAGCAGTTGGGGGGAGGGGACCCAGGCCTACAGGGGAGGGCAATTAGGGATGACCAGGCCTGCAGGGGAAGCCAGTTAGGGGCAAGCAGGCTGGCAGGGAAGCAGTTAAGCATCAATCAGGCTGGCAGGGGAGTGGTTCGGGGGTGATCAGGCTGGTAGGCAGAAGTGGTTAGGGGCAATCAGGAAGGCAAGCAGGTCTGCAGTTGGGAGCCAGCAGTCCTGGATTGTGAGAGGGATGTCCGACTGCCCGTTTAGGCCCGATCCCTGAAGGGGTCCCAGATTGTAGAGGGTGCAGGCTGGGCTGAGGGACACCCCACCCCTGTGCACGAATTTTGTGCACCGGGCCTCTACTAGTGAAATAAAATACTATTTAGGCCTACATATTTGTGCCATACCTTAAAAATAATTAAATGGGAAGGGGGAAGCACAAAGCTAATGTTTTAGTAATTGGGTTTGACTGTGGACTGGCAGACATTCTCTTTTTTTTATTTTTATTAAAAAGTAAAAACGGAATACTGAAGTTGATAATATTGGAGAAGTCTTCATTTAAGAATTGGGACTTTTTCTGATCTTTGACCATTGAAGCTTAGCTACTGGTATTGTCAATCATATTAACTTGGAATAAAGAGAGAGTGTTTGCCAGTCTCACCCTTTATATCCTCTCCTCTTTTCAGGCTTTAAATAGTGAGGGTTGTGTTGCTATTCTTAAAATGAACCTAGCTCTCAGTTTTATTGTGTATGTCCTCTTGCTTGTTGCTAGTCTGTCTGGACCTGTTGATATGTTCCTCTTTGGCAAACTAGTATTTTATTTAAACAGTCCAAAACCTACAAACCTTCATTGGCAACAGTTTTCCAATTCTCCTTCCTGACCCAGCAGCAGATCACAGGCCAGAGTTGGACACACTGAGCTACCTAAGCATCTATTTTAGGAAATACTGAGAGCAATCATGCTAATAATAGTTTTGGGAGTAAAAGCAGCCTGGGCCAACATCCTGTTAGGTCTTGCCTTTTTCTTTTTAAATAACTTGTTACCATGTTAGTTAATGGGAAGAGAAAGCAGCGGTTAAGTCGGGAGAGTACTGCTGATGGTTTGTGCACACTCCTGTCAGATGAATGGGGATAAGGACCCATACATCACCCTCAAGCTTCATTTCTGGCCAGTTGTTTCTGTCTTGTGGTTTCTACTTTCTTACTAACCTTTCCCCAGAATTATCATACATTCAAATATCTGTCTCATATTTCCCTTCCAGTTCTCTCTTTTGGGTGCTTTTGATTAGTGAAGGCGCCAAAAGACAGGTCCCAACAGAAAGAAGAGGAAAAAAGCCAAATAGTCATCCCTTAAATGTCCTTTAATTAACTGTGTATGACTTATACTGCAGTGGGACACATGCCA
Organism: Corynorhinus townsendii; assembly: GCA_026230045.1. NCBI lineage: Eukaryota > Metazoa > Chordata > Mammalia > Chiroptera > Vespertilionidae > Corynorhinus > Corynorhinus townsendii. Next base: position 139,619,353 of record JAPDVU010000002.1, read on the forward strand.
AGCAGTTGTTCAACATGATAGGAATATAATGCTCTGGAGAGAAGTCAATGAGGTCCTGCCTTTCGTACTGGGCATAGAAAGATTGCAGAGGGATTTTCCAACTGTGTGTATGCTCCACAAAGAATTGTGTAGTGAGGTTGTTCCAGTGTGTTACTTGTCCTTGTCCCCAAAAACCACAGGATTCATGGATGGCCTTCTGTTAAGACTGTCAAAGGAACTGGCTCTGTGATCTTGTATAAGAACCATATCTGCACGTGCCTCCGTTTACTCACCTTTCAAGTGGAGGATTCATTAGATTGTCCAAAAGGCCCTATCTATAATCCTGGTTGTCTTATTTATTTATTTATTTATTTATTTATTTATTTAGTTATTTCCTCATCCAAGGATATTTTTCCATTGATTTTTAGAGAGAGTGAAAGAGAGAGGGAAAGACAGAGAGAAATAACGATGTGAGAGAAACACATTGATTGCCTGGACTTGGACCCGGGCTGGGAAGGAGCCAGCAACTGAGATTTGTGCCCTTGACCGAAATTGAATCCAGGACCCTTCATTTCACAGGCTGACACTCTATCCATCCACTGAGCCAAACCGGCTAGGGCAATTCTGATTTTAAAATGGTGGATACCAAGTAGAGAAAAGAGAAGACCATCACCTACCTCTCGGTATTTTTTGTTTAGAAGTGATGCAGGTGGATAGGCCCTGATAATTTGTTGGCTGGATGCCCTGAGCAAAGCTAACATCTGTCTTCAGTGGTTTTGGGAGGTCTAAATAACTTAACCTGTATAAAACCCAGAAGGGGATTATTCATTGGTTAAATAACAAGCAACAGTAGCAAACGAAAAGCAATAGTAAGCAGCATTCTTCCTCCAGTTCCCTTGGATGAATCTGTGAGGAGAATTTTTAAAGTTGTGTGGGTTCTTTGAGGGTGATGCACCATCTTTTTTTCCCTTTGGAAAAGGGTAAAGAGGAAAGTGTGGGATGGTGTTCAGAGCATGTGTTTGGGATATTATAATTTCCAGCTGAAGTTCAAAAGCTTCAAAAGAATTGACTTTAAACCCAAAAGCCTGTGAGATATGAAAGGAGATGCAAACTCCAGTTATATGAGGCCAGGGAGCTGGCCAGCCTTGTTGGAGTCTTGCCTTTTTCACCCTTCTCACAGCTGCCAGGCTACAAAGCCTGTTTTGTGAAAGATCCTCAAGAAACAATGAGGGAAAACAGCTTCTATTTTATTAGATTAGATGAATTTATGTGCCTGGGGGAGGGGTGTCCATGTGTTGGGGTGGGGAGGGCAGCTGTGGCCCATGTGGTCCTCACATAAGTAACCCTTGTCGCTGGAATTGGAGGGAGGGAGAGGATGGGCTGAAGGAGGAGCATGTGGAAAGAGATTTCTGCAGTCTGTCTGGAGAGCTGCCCAGGTTTCCCAGCCAAAAAAACAAATAAAAATAAATAAAAGGCAAGTGCTGAATGACACAGATTATGATATTAAAAAGGGATGCCATTGAAAATGTGCCATGGACCCCACCATCCGTGGAGGTGGAGTGTGTGCATGAGTGGGGACAGTGGTCTGACAGATTGGGCTTACAGAAGTGTGGTCTGCCCCCATCAAAGGTGCCTCCCATCCCACTCCCATGTCAGAAATCCTAAAATAAGGATTTGTCTGCATTGCAGGTTGGGGAAATTGCAGGATGAGAAGCCAGTCACTCTTTTCCTTTTTTTTTTTTTTTTAATTTTAATTTATGGGGAGGGGGAAAAAGCCCGGACCCCTCCTCTTGGGTATTAGATTCCCTCCCACTCACATAAATAACCTACTCTCCCTGGTGCGCCCATCCCCTCTCCCCTCCCCCGTGCCCCTGGGCTGTCCTATTGCTGCGCGGAATCTGCACTGCCGGAATCTGCACTGCCGCCTGCTTATTACGTACTGGGAGGATTGTTGACAAGTGCTCTGGAGCCTGCCTCCCCGCGCTCTTCCTTCCTCTCTCCCTCCCTCCCTCCCTCTGTCCTCCTTCCTCTCTGTCTCTCTGCAATGATCCGGCTCTGAGGATGGCTGCTCCACGGGTCTGTCAGGTGCAGTTTTTGGTGGCTTATCTTGAGGAACCTGGGATAGAAGGTCTGTTTCTATAAATAAAATAAAAACCAAATAGCTCTATATTTGTTTCAGGCTGGTATGGCCTTTGTTGGAGAAATAGGCCTTTTGTGGGTTTCCCTACTGGGGTCCTGATTAATCCATTATGGATGGCAAGGTGCTATGTACATGAGTATGTAAAAAGTGTTGTGATTTGCTTAATATTAATATTCTTTTAGCTTTGATATCCTCCCTAGGGGTAGTGGTGGCTCCTGCAAAGACACTGTGGAAATTTACAAGAGAAAATTAATGTCGCTCTTAAAGCATTTAGCTCTGTTGACCATTTTGGCCAAATTTGCGGTTTTAGCCAGGCTTGTATGAATTTAGACATTTCTTTCTGGGGTCTGAATGACATCCAGCTATGGCTGGTCCCTTTATTTTATTACTAATGGATGTGATAATTTCCAGCATTTAAAAATAGATGTTTGCTTCAAGTTAATTAGTTCATCCTCACCATAGCTTTGGTTTTCTTTATAAACAGCATGATGGTTTTATTTCCCTTCAGACTATCTCTTGTCTTCTCTCCTTGAAAGATAGAGGAAACTGAGGCATGTAAATAGATACTAAGTGATTTTAGGTTAGACCTTAAAGCTTTAAACTTCCAGTGCTCTCGATTCTTCTGCCTTCATCTATATTTGTGTTAATACATAAAAACACGAATGAATTTTAGGAGCCATTTATTTCAGGTGCCTTATTATTTTTTTACAGATTTTGTGGCCACATGCTTGGAGCTCTGCTTTCTGTTCTGTTTCCATTCGATTTCAGCATTGGAAAGAATAGAGGCAGTAGGCCTCTCTGAACTTGTTTGCTGTCAGCAGATTTTTTTTTATTGATAAAAAGTAATTTTTTTTACTTTAAATAACCCACTTAATCCTTTTTCATATTCATCTGAAAAGTGGGCGTGCAGTTGATTGGCCTATGTGTGAGTGAGGTAATGAAGGTACTGGGAAACCTGCTCTTCCCAGTCATGCTACAGACAAAATAATGTAGAACTTCTATGGGATCCACTTGTATTGTCTTATGGAATCAAGGCAGCCAGAGAGGTTTGGGAGTAAGGGTGTATGTGACATTTACTTAGCCAAGAATTATGATGTCAGTCAGGACACAAAGTATTTTGCGTTGTGCCTATTTATCATCATAGACCAGTACACAAAACTATTAATCTGATGGGATTTGTTGATTTGCATTAAAGCCAGCTTTGCTCAACTTGGTAGAGATTTGCTAATAATATTTGAGAACCTGTTTTTTTTGACTAACTTACATTTGTGTAGGGAAAATGTAAGGATGGTGTGAAGCTTCAAAGATTATAAACACACACACACACACACACACACAGAGTCATTACTTAAAGGTAGGCTAGCACTAGTTCTCTGATGACATCACTAGCTAACTCAGAACATGCTGTATATATGGAAATCTTCCTTTGAGAAGTGCTAATTCCATGATTTGTAAAATCGGATTTTGGCATGTCAGGTTATCTGAACATAAAACTTTAAACATGTTGGTCTCATATTATGCTCTGCAATAATGTCATTGTTTTGTAGTTCATTTTCCATCAGCCCAACATTGTCTTTAATTACTTTTCTTCTGAATGTGGAAGGCAGTCTTTGACCTCTGGGGTGTTTAGTACTGGACCATCTGAGAGTTGCATGTCCTAGAGGACTCCAAGGATTCCTGCTTTTGATGGACAATTATAACTGGGTTGCCCAGGTGGCATGCACTTGACTGGTTTTGCCTGTATAAAATTAGTAAGGTGTGGGGATGGGGATGGGTCTAGAGGAGTTAGGATTGCTCTACAATGAGAAGTTGTTCTTTTGCATCCAATGTGGATGTTTATATTTTAATAATAATTATTGTTCAAGTTACTGTACCTTTCCTGTTTGTTACAAAAGTCATGTTAAAGCTGAAATGAGTGAAAATGAAGAGCGATTGTAGAGGGAGGGGGAGCCCTTTCCCCAAAGAAGTAAGAGAGCTGTACCCAAATGCACAGTAATGTTTTTCTCTGTGTTATTATCAGAATTTCAGTAGCTTCTGGGTTGGTCCAGAAATCTTATCTAGAGATCATGGAGCCTTCCCACTGAGTGCTTTTTATATGGAATGAAGTTCAGCCTTGATGTTTTGGTTGGCGTTTTCCAGCCTTCTCTCCATGACAGTGTTTTTTTCTCCTCTTTTGACTCTTGGGAAGGACTTGCGAAGGGGAGATCTTTTGTCTTTTGATCATCTTCATTCATTTTGGGTTTATACAGCTTGAATAGGGTTGATTTCCTCATAGCAGTAATCTGGTCACCCTTCCTGTGTGTAAATGTGCGTCTATTTGGGTGGGCTCTTTCCTTTGTGCCTGAAGGTGAGGCAATGCCTTCTGAGCTCCCTGTTCTCCCTGTTCTGGGCTCCCTTCTGGGCTCTTATCCTGCTTGACTCTCAAATTTAGCCATTTGCTTGATTTTGAAACAGGAAAAAAGGGAGGGCGTCAGATGCTTTTTTTGCTTACCCAGTGGCCCAACTTTTCCACGTTACTAATTATCACTGTGTTAGTTTTTTACCTAACACTAATTCTCAAAAAATTGAGCATGCGAAGGAGGTTTAGAATCCCCAAGATTTTTGGGGGGATAAAGGTTGTCTGGTGGCTGTGAAGGGCTCCTATGGGATCCAATGAATCAATCTCTCTCTTCTCTCCATTCACCTACCTACTATCCTTTAGGGTGTTAAACTAACAAAAAAACCCATGTTTTCCCTGTGTCTTAGGACTCTTTGACCCCTGACACTTTTTCTGCGTTTTCTTGGTTGGAATAGGAAATCTCCATAGCTGATTTGAGAGTAGACAAAGGGGAGCCCAGGTCTGTTCAGGGGCCATTCTCCTGAGGGAAAGGGATAATTATTTTCCCTAAGCCAAGGTATTAAACCTCTTTCATTTGCGCTTCGCTGACCATGAGTGTGACGGTGACATCATGCCTCTCCATTGCCATTTGTTCCCAACCCTTTCAGCATTTCGATAAGGAGAGGATGTCAGTGGACCAGCCTGGGCTTGGCTTCGCCGACATTTCTGCACTGCTCACCCTCTTCCTGGAACCCTAGGACAGATGGAAGAGCTTAGCTGCTGACCCGAAAATGGGTTTTAACTCCTGTGAAGCTGGCCTGAGCAGATTTTCCCTAGCATACAAATGCAAAAAGCCAGCAATCCAATTTTTCTCTCAAAATTTGAGTAAAAATAGGTGTTTTCATTAGCAATGGCAGCAAGCTATGCATTCTGACTACCTCAGAAGAGAGTTCTACCTCAACCGCGGGGGCTGCTTTTATAATTTTTTTCTCAACTCAGAGGGCTGCAGCCAACCCCATCCCCCAACACACACACTCAAGCACACACAGCTGCTGAAACGAAAGCTCTCTTTGGATGCTTGACTGTTTAATATGTAATGTGATACCTTGTCTCACAGTGACAGGGTGACAGACGGGCATTGGCTCTATAATACAGAATTACCTTTTGTGCATCCCTCCTACAACAAAGCCAAATCCATTGACTCTCCCTAATATGGTAATGCGTCTGGTGTGCTCCAGATGTTTTGGAAGCTCAGAACAGCTTCAAAGTCTCCTTGTTTTTCTTTTTTCGTTAACTCTTCCTTCTTTAAGCATTGCTTTTGTGAAATAGAAGCATTAGATTTTTCTTAGCTTTTATATTGTAATGGACATGTAGATAAGGAGAGGACTAGTGAAATGTCTTTATGTCTAAAAGATCATAAAATTATAAGGACTGTACATACATTCTAGTCCTTTTTTTAGATATTAGTAAAGAATTACCTTCGATGTGTGTTTGTATTCTGAAATCCGTGGCTCTCATCAGTTGCTTAGTTGAAGTTCCTTCAGCTAAAGGAATCTTTAGCCTCCTTTATGTTTCAGTTTTCCCAACCCCTTTTATGTTAAGGCAAAAGGAAGATCAAGAACAGGAATTCTTATTCCCCTTTGCTGCTGCTGTTCTAGGCTTAGAAAGAAGATGGTTTTAGTGTGTGGCCTTCTATCTTTTCATTTCTCGCTGATTGGGAAGATGGGAAGAGAAGTTCCTGAATTTGATGGCAGGGTCTGTTGTATCTGATTTCCTTGGGGTTCTCAGTTTGAGAGAATGGGCCCTGCCATTGTGGTAGATACGGGGTCTTAGGCCTGTGGTGTGCCGCTCCTCTCAGCTGATGGTGACTAGCTGAGGTTACAGGCAGTCCCCAGGCTGCCTTTAATGCAGTGATTTGGAATTTTCAGCTCATATTTATTGCTTTTGTCAAAGACAATAGATGCAGTTTAATTTAAGTTCAACCTACTGAATATTAATAGAGGAGAACAAATGCTAATGTGGGGAGACTGAATCCTTGGGCCATTCAATTTCCTCTGTTTAACCTCCTCTCCTAACAAAGGTTTGTATAGGCTGGGGGAAGGGTTTGGGAAAATAAAATCAGTTTGTGTTTGAAGGAGGAGGAGATGCCTTTTCATCTTTTCTCATTTACTAACAATAATAATTCAAAAAAATTGTTGGCAGGGCTTTGTTAGGGGGAGGAAAAAGTAGCACCCATTAGCTCGTCTAATATTATAGTAATGGGTATTCTGCCCTGTGGCATCTTATCCCATCTTGCTGACCTGACTCTTTTGGATTGGGCAGGCAGTAGGATTTAGATGAAAACATTCAAAATGAAAGGGGGTAGTCAGTATACTGGAGATGTTAAAAGGGTTTGTGTGTGTGTGTGTGTGTGTGTGTGTGTGTGTGTAGGTGTGTACAAAAGAAAAAGCCCAGGTTTATCCAACCATGTAGACTAAAAATAAATGTGAATGTTCTTTGTGCTGACATACACAGGATGGTAGCACTGAAATTGAAAAAGTCATTCATATGCAGAACAAGTCAGTCTCTCCCCATCCAACCCCCCCCCCCCCCCCTATAAAAGCTCGGAAAAGCTAAGGTCATTCAATTTGCATAACAGGCAATCAATTTCCTGGCCTTGGCCCCATTTTCCTATTCTGGAAAGTCAGTCCACAAGCTACCTTTCTTGTACTTGAGGTAATCAGTCATTGTTAATCCTTGGAATGGGGAAAAATTTGGAGCTCTTTGAAGAGATTAGCCTGGTAAGGGCTTCCGAACAATGGACCCACTACTTTTATTTCTTTTAATGTAGCCCAGTCTTGCCTTAGTATTTCAGAACATCCTCATCGGTTTGCCTCACAATGGGCTCACATACAGTCCATTGAAATTCCCAATTTGTCATTAAAAATATTATAGTCCAGTTTCCCTGCACTTGTGCTTGGACATTTGATTTTTTGAAGGGAAGAAACATTATATGCCTTTTTACACTGAAGCCTCTTAGATATGAACACCTTTCCCAGCCTGTTACTTATTAAAAGTCTGTATTTGTCATTAGCGGACTCTTAAAGCTCTGTGATAGGTTTTGTAAGCAATCTTTTTTTCACTTCACAAATTAGTGATAAAAGGTAGCAGAATGCCCATACAGAACTTCGGGACTGGGTGCCTCACTGTGTGAGAAATGGCTCACCTGTCCAAATTTCAAATGATGGACTAGGAAACCAGAAGCATCGGGACTTTTAATAACACTCTTAAGAGTGGGTGCCCATTTTACAGGATCACAAGTGGGGCAAGGAACATAGCCTATTTATTTAGACCCTCCTCCCGTTCCTCATTGGCTGAGTACTATTTGGTCACCTGTTTCCTAATAGGTCACCTGGGTCTTGCTGTCTCCCACTGGGTTATTTAAAAAAATGAGCTGGGGCCTTCTCTAGTTGCCTCCACCTCCCTTTGTCTAGGGGAATCTTCCTAGGACTCTTGCTATCAGCCACATTAGTAACTCTCATCCTCTCTCCCCCACCCTCACATCCTGTTTGCTCTGGGGAAATTCAGCAGCAGCCTGGCCACATGCTGTTTCTTTTCTGTGAAGATAAATCAGATGCGTGTTTCTTACAACTGTGAGTTGTATGGTGATAGTTTGTGCAGTATAATTGATTTTCTTGGACTTCATTCACACTTGCCTAGAGCTTTATAGTGTTTCTTTTTTTTAAACAGAGAGGAAGAGAGAGGGATAGAGAGTTAGAAACATCGATCAGCTGATTCCTGCACACCTCCTACTGGGGATGTGCCCGCAACCAAGGTACATGCCCTTGACCGGAATCGAACCTGGGACCTTTCAGTCCACAGGCTGATGCTCTATCCACTGAGCCAAACCTGTCAGGGTGCTTTATAGTGTTTTAAGGTAATCAGGTCTCTTACCGATTTGAACCTCGTTTTCTCCTACAATAGTGGTTCTCAAAATGTAGTTCATGGACCAGCCAGAGCAGCATCAGTGCCAGCTGGGAATTTGTTAGAATAGCATAACTGGGTTGAGGACTAGGGGACTGTATTTGACAAAGTTCTCCAGGTGATTTTTTACTCATGATCAAGTTTGAGAATCACTACTACGGTCTACAATCTACTGAGATTATTCTTGTTAGAAGGAAAAGTGGATAGCTGTCATTGAATATCTTAACTTTTCTCTGCTAAATCATTCACTCACTTGCTGCTTCCTCACTCAGAAAATACTTAAGGTCTTGTTATGTTTCTAAGGGTAAGGCAGTATTTCTTCCCCACCTTCACCTAGCATTGTCTAGTTCTTCCTTATTTCCTCCTTGATCCAAATGTATTTTCAAAACCACTCGTCCCTTCCCCCTCCCCCCTCCCCTTTCTCCTCTCTTCTCTCTTTCCTTTTCCTTTCTTTCATTTTCTTAATGCATAAAGCAGCACCAGAGGCATGGTTGCATAGAATGGACACACAGATCTCCAAGGGGAGGACGGTGGAGGGGACTGGAAGAGATTAACCAGAGAACACGTATGCAGAGCCATGGACATCTACACTAATAAAAGAGTGAGATGCAAATTGACTGTATCTTTGACGCCCACCAGCCAATCAGGAGTGTGTATGCAAATAACCCAACAAAGACCATGGGTTAATTTGCATACTCAGGCACCCAGCAGCCGGGGCGGGGCGAAGCAGGATGCTTGCATTGTCGCCATGGCGACGATGCAGGCGTTCCCCACTGCCCCAGTCGCTCCGGGCCTCTGGGCAGCATGGGAAGGCAGAAAGGCAGCTCTAGGCCGGAGCGAAGGCAGTACCGGCAGCCAGGGGAAGGCAGGCCTATTCTTGCATGAATCTTCATGCATCGGGCCTCTAGTAGACAATAATGTTGTGAAGGCCTGGTGGGGGGTTGACAGTGGAGGTTGAGTGGAGGGTGGCAAAGGGGAGAGAAAATGGGGGACATTGTAATCTATAAAATAAAAGCATAATATGCTGATTAGACCCTGAATTCCTTCCGGACAAAGCCAGGGCTACTAGGGAAGCCTGGGTCCCCGGTGCCAGAGCGAAGCCGGTGCTGGCAGCCAGGGGAAGGCAGGCCTTCTCTTGCACAAATTTTGTGCATCGGGCCTCTAGTAGTGCCAATAATAAAAAGATAGAATATTGAGATAATTAAAAAACACACCACACACATAAAAACACATCACTTCTTTTTACTCCTCCTTCACCACCACTGTCACACTGGTTTTCGTGTTCTGTTTTTAGGCATAATGCAAATTCCAGCTTTGCTCTTCTTGTGCTGGTATTGCAAGCTTGCTTGCTGGCTCCACTGAGTCATGTTCATTGCCCTCCTCTACCACTTTTTCTTGCCCTGTAAGTGCAAAGTTTCTTCTTTGCACATACTTCTAACTGGTACAACCATGTGTGCTTCTCCATCTATCTCCTCTCACTGGAATTTAGATTTTGTTTGGGATGCCTGTATCTCTTGAGATATATGGGGTGTATTAAGAAAATGAATGGATGAATATATATTCCCTCCTTTCTTTCCTGCTTTATTCTCTTTTATGTACTTATGTACTATTGAAATATTGGAACTCAACCAAGAGTACACATATTTAGATGCTTATCTGCTTTTTTTCTTGTTAATTTTACATATGATGCGGTAACTAGAATTTTTACTATGAATTTTCCATTCTTTTCAAGTGTGGCAATTCATTCATCTTGTCTTCTTTTTACATATGTGACATATTATGTCCCTTGCCAGTTTCCTAAGTCAGTTATCTGTATCTTCCTACTGTTTGTTGGGCTGTTTCGGTGGGCTGGCAACTCTCCTATCCACAATGTGACGTTACCGAAGTGCTCTAATTTAGTGTTGATACATAAAGATGTAATTTCAACTCACATATGTAGTTTTAGTTTTCTAGAGCTACATTAAAAAATTTTAAAAAGCAGGTAAGATTAATTTTAATATATTTGATAAAATATATCCAAACTATGTCAAGAATTAATATGACATTATTAATCAAATGCTGGTTACACTGTTTTAAATTAATAATGAAAATGTTTTTCCTCATTCATGCTAGCCATGTTTCATATGCTCAGTAGTGGCCACTGTAATGACCACAGCTCTAATCTTTGAAACGTCAGCCAGAGTTCTACCCTTAGACTCATAGATTTATATACAGTTATGTCCCTTTTTTGCCTCAGTGCAAACTCCCCACCTTTCTCTTTCTTTGGGAAGTTGTATACAGTTTCATTTCCATATTATATTCATGGCTCCCAAAGCCACATGTGTCAGTAACAGCCACAGTATTGTATTTACTGCACTGAATTAGATTTCTAACCTCATGTTATTACAGATACTCTGAAATGATTTAAAAATAGATAACTGAAGAACTGCATGCATAAACAGGTCAAGTCCCAGGGCTTTGTTGCAGTGTACAATGTTCTTTCAGAAAATTTTAACCAATATATAGGATACTGTAATCTACATAGTGTTTAGTGCAACTAACAGGAACCACTTTTTCAACCTAAAAGGGATCTAATACAGCAAATTAGGTTCATACAAAATTGGTGGAACATTTAGAAGAACTAAAATCAAGGTGTTACCCAGCACATTTGGCTTCATTTAAAAGCCAAGTACCATGACTGTTCTACAGATACTGTGCTAGCATTCCTACTGATGCCTCTGAGACTGGTGACTAGACTGTGAAATTGGGGGTCAGTTGCTGTGGACACTTTTGTTGGTACAAGCGTCCCCATGGGTGGAATCTGAGTTGTATCAAGAACCTTAGATGCAAGGACATCTGAATGCTAGAAGACCCCTCAGGCTTTTATTCAACTGTCACCCATTAATGTGGCCTTATTACTTGTTAAATACTTCCATATTACCTGGCATAACCCTTCCCTAGGAACTTTCTCCAGTATAGTTACACATGCTGGGCCTCCACAACTCCTTCTTCTACATGGTGCTATAAATGTAGTAATAGATAGTCCTGATACTTTTAATACAGTCAAAGGCAAATATGGTGACTGTCTAATATAATGGACTAGAGGCCTGCGGCACGAAATTCGTGCAGGGCAGGGTGGGGGTTGGGGGGGCGCAGCCTGGCCTTGTAATCCAGGAACCCTGGAGGGATGTCCGACTGCTCGTAGTCCAGCAGCCCTTGAGGGATGTCCAACTGCCGGCTTAGGGAGCCGGCCTATGCCTGCAGTCTGACATCCTTAGTGCTGCCGTGGAGTTGGGAGAGGATCCCACCACTGCCACTGCGCTTGTGAGCCATGAGCCCGGATTCTGGCTGAGCAGTGCTCCCTCTGTGGGAGCGCACTGATCACCAGGGGGCAGCTCCTGTGTTAAACATCTGCTCCTGGTGGGCATCATAGTGACCGGTTGTTCTGGCATGCGGTTGATTTGCATATTATCCTTTTATTATATAGGATTGCTATGAAGAGGAAGTTGGATAGTAGGATTTCTAGTTAATAACTAAGATATTATGGCTATATAGTAATGGCACTTTTTCTTATATGGCAGGTACTAGTCCCTGAAGGCAATTCCAAAAAGGACTTCAGTATTTCTAGAGTAAATATTTAGCCCTTCAAGGTTAACTAGTTTGAATTGGTAATACTTGAGATGCCTTTCTTCTCTTCCACCCCCAGCCCTAAAAGATATTTATGTACTTAAAATAGAATCCTTCAGTATATTATTATTATTAAAAATTTCTGCTTCAATTTTTTTTTAACTATTAAAATTGTTTATTTGTTAGGCATTCACTCCTATAAAAGGTTCACAGTAGATGAGGTATGATTTTTTTCCCCATTCAAAAGAGATATGTGCCTTTAAATTCTTCTCTATCCATCACAAGCCATTGTGTAGGGTTAACTCTGGTAAAGTGCTGCTTCCTGATGTCATGTGTTTAAGTGTTTGTCCCCTTTTCTCACCCGTAGGGCTCCTTGGTAATGGCCAGTCTAAGGGATTAGGACCAGCATCAGAACAGTCAGAGAATGAGAAGGATGATGCATCCCAAGTGTCCTCTACTAGCAACGATGTTAGTTCTTCAGATTTTGAAGAAGGGCCGTCGAGGAAAAGGTTAGTACCCAAGGCTGAAAATATTGGTGCCTAAACCAGGGACTGCAAACGAGGTGTCAGTTTTTGCCACATGGAAACAAACTTGGGCCCATTCATGCAGTCTCCTGATTTTTCATAGAGGAGTCGGAGTTCTGAATTTTTATATTAAATGTCCTGGTATCAAAATATACTCCACTAATGATAACTAAAAATAAACACACACACACAAAAATGGTATGGGCCAAATAAAACATGTTATTGCATTAAAAATTGGCCAGACTCACCAATGTGTAATTCTTGTATTCATTTTAAAATGTATATTTATTTTTATTGATTTTTAGAGAGGAAGGAAGAGGGAGAGAGGGATAGAAACATCAATGATGAGAGAGAATCATTGATTAGCTGCCTTCTGTACACCCCCTACTGGGGATCAAGCCCACAACCCTGGCATGAGCCCTGACTGGGAACCAAGCCCTGACCTCCTGGTTCATAGGTTAATGCTCAACCACTGAGCCATGCCAGCCGGACCTGTCGTAGGTTTATTTTAATAGATTTTTTATTAGTAATATTGAGTATATTAGATGGTGTTTTGCCATTCCTATAAAGAAATGTTTCTAAGAATTTAAAGAATTAAATGTGTTTTTGAAAATTTCCTCCCCCTCAACAGGAAAGCAAAATCCATATGGTGTTTAATCAGGTTAGTAGTTGTGGAATAGGCTCTTAAAACTTGGAGTTTACCAGCAGGTTTTCTGTTTTTTTTTAAATGACTTTTAAAAATAAACGTAAGATGGTTGGATAAGGAAGTTGGCTATGGTAGCTAAGAGTTTGTGGTTTCATGGTCAAACAATGGCAGTGACATTATATAATGATGCTTTCAATTGGGTGTTTTAGAAACCCTTTTACTCATTATCTGCTTTATTTCCTATCTTATGTGTTGTCCCCCCACCATTTACCATTTAGAATTTATATTTAATTTGTTTCTTTTCCGTTCTCATACTTAATGTTTTTCTGGATGACTAGATTAATGATATTTTCTTAGAATCTGTTAGTGTGAGAGGTTGGGGAAAGGAGAAAAATTTCCCCTGGTCTGGTCTTCTCTGTTTACTCTTTCTACAGAATTATAGTTACACTTTGGAAACTATCTAGATGCTTATATCTAATGAAGAACTGAGTATGGTGGAAAATCAAAAGGATTTTAGCCATGTGTAGATATTTGAAATCCTTAACAGAACTATACTTTGGATCTGAAATTTGAGGTGCATCCCACCAAGTGTTAGTTTATGTTTAAAAAGTTCCATATACAGTGCCTGTATTAAGTAAGTTCCATCCTCAGTTTTCTTGTACTCATCAGCAGCACTGTGTCTTGGTTGTCACTGGATTTGTTGTTCAGTTAGCAAGCATGCATAAGAAGTATCTCTGCCAGTGTACTGGAATTTGTATGCTACCCTTTTTAAGGACACTTTGGTGAGTGAGTGTCTAACATATTGCTCTGCCTCAATTTGAGAACTGCATTATCACTAGACGGGGGGAGCTCAGGATGTGCTAAACCACACCAGTAAATATATTGGAATATGTATTGTTATTCAAGCTTCCAAACATGGTGGATGGTCATACATATGGCATCATCTTTCATCTCTGTTTGTGGAGCAAAATCCTATGACTGTGTGGTTGGAAGTGATAGCACCCAGTTCTTTAGCTGTGTTGTGTAACTGTCCATCACCCTCACCTCTGGTAAGACCCAGGCAGTGTGGGAGCTTGATGGTGAAGATCAGCAGGCCTCATTCTCTTGGAGGGGTCCTTTGTCCCTGGCTCCTTTCTCAGATGACAGTATATCTCTTTGCATGGTATACTGGTGTGGTGTGGCAGCTGTGTGCAAAACATTTAGCTTTAAATCTCCAGGCCAGTGAAAAAGAGAATCTTTGTTCAGGGTGAATTTAAGGCAGATTTCATTATTGCTAATCTACTATAATTTTTAATGTACTAAACATCTGAAATCTACCAGAGACTTACTGTAGATGGTTAACCTGTCAGGCTAGGTTTAGGGCTGGTCTGTGGTAGCCTGTATTACAGGTGAAGGGCTGTGTAATTGATCAACAGGTGGGGAAGTTAGGGACATACATTTCACAATGTTGCCAGGTATGTAATAATTACAAAATAATAACTTTTAATACTTTTTGGCTCACTTTTTTTTACCCCTCACTGGTAGTTAATATAAATATTTAGTATAAATAATTTGGTAGGAACCCTTTCTTCTAAGGCCGAATGTGTGAACTGGAACCTGAATTCTTCAGGTTTTGTTAGTATACTGCAGCAATTTTCTTCCTTTTCATCCCATGGCACCCATAAACTGATTGGTAAATTCTGTGACACTAAAAAATATACTTTTTGCCAATATGACAAAAAAAATAGGTATAATTTTGATTCATTCACACCAGATGGCTATTGTGTTGGTTGTTGTTATTTTTTTTGACAACCTAAGGGAAAAGCAGTCAGTGCCCCTGCCTAAATAGTCAGGTATTGTATGGTTTAAAGATTCTTGTAGCATGCTGTTTGAAATATTCATACTGCAAGGCTCCCCTTCATTTTACATAGATTGTATCTTTTCTTATACTTGACTGGGTGTGTCATCTCTGCCTCTAAGGAGTCAAGTCCAGAGTAACTTTTTAAAGTGGTTATTTCCAAATGTTACTTTAAGTTTAGGGTGGATTGTGGTCTAGATGCTACTTTTAACATTGTGTCTAAAATTCCCTAACCCTCACAAATACATTGGAAGAGCAGGTTTTATGATTGACTGTTTGCATTCTCTGTTGTCATTTATATATCATACATTGAATTGTAAAAGTCCAGGTCATGATTTATATATTTGCTTTGGAAAAAGCAAGCAGTCTGTACATTTTTGGAATGATAGAAACTGCTAGCTCTTCTTGTTAAGTTAATTACTCGTTATAGATACTTGGTTTTAGGAATAGCAGTTAATGTATGTTTTGTTTTGGTGGGGAGAAAGAAAGAAAGGAATTTTTATGTGTGGCTTCCTTAAGAAAAGTTAGTCTATGGTATAGATTATGCCCTGACTTTCCAACCTATAAATGGAAAAAATTACATTTTCTGATGATGCTTTTTAAGTCTTCAGTCAGAAAATGTGTGTGCAAAGTGTTATTTTTCTACAGGAAACCCCCTACGCTATGTTTTGCCTTTGGTTAAATGAAGTTGGGAAACTTTTTGGCACATAGGAAGCAGTAGAATCCAGAGAGTATAGTAATTATTTTTCTTGACATAATTAAAAATAAAAGGTATCATTTTGCCTAGCCGTTAAAAAGTCATCATCTAAAGTCCATCCGTCTCTCATTTTCTCTCTCTCTCCATTTCTTCCATTGAATTTCAGAGAGTGGAAAGAAGAGGGAGAAATAGAGAAATATCGATGTGAGAGAGATACATTGATTGGTTGCTTGCCTGACCCGGGCTGGGATTGAGCCTGCAATCAATGTACATGTCCTTGACCAGAATTGAACCCGAGACCCTTCATTCTGCACGCTGACGCTCTATTCATTGAGACAAATCGGCTAGGGCTAAAGTCACTCTTTGTAAAAGGAAAAGCCACCCTCTCTCTAGAAGTTCTTTGCCTGTTTGATGGACATGGCTGCCCAGCCATTGAAGAGCTGAAGGACTTCGTGTGGTGGGAATTCCTAGGTGTTGGTTTTCCGTTCCCCCACCCCACCCCCCCTTTTAAAAAAATAATTGTGGTAGGTGTTTAAAATAATTTTTAAAATTATAATGTAGTTTTTAATGTTTAGATTGGGAACTATAGACTTTCAGCCTTTCATAGGCCTCTTCTGAATTTGATGGTGACTATATCTACCTAGCTCCTTACCCTCCTCCCCACCTTATATTGCCTATCCTAATACACTTGATTGTTGTAAAATTTGTATTTCCTGCAAGAAGTATATGAGTATTTTCAGGAAACAGAATGGACAGATTTTTGTCTGTCAGGTGTGGATTGACTGAGGGACTTTGGAATGGTTGTTGTGGAGAAAGAGGTTATCTGTTTGGCTGATGGAAAGGAAGGTGTTGTACAAAGAAATTGGTGATGGCATATTTTTAGGTGCAAGTAATTGAAGATCCAAAATGCGTGGTCCACAAAGAGGTCATTTGAATTGACCACTCAAATACATAGGAAAATGAACTGTGTATTTTATTTTATTTTATTTTATTTTTGGGTAGGTGGAGGAAATAGAAAAAATGTAAAGAGAGTGGTCTTTCTTTGGGACTTGTCATGAGCACCTTGTATGTGGCACAATGATTAAGAGTATGGACTGGGCCTAGACATGTGGTTCTACCATCTGCTTGTTCTATGCTCTTGGTCAGGTTTTGTGCCATTACTGGGCCTCAGTTTTATCACCTGTATAATGTCTATGACAATAATAATCACCTCATGGTGGTTTTATGTGCTGAACAAGTTAATTCATGAAGAACACTCAAGTGTATAATAAGTACTGTGTGCTAGATATTATTAGCTATCATCAGTGTATGTGACACATGAATTGCTACATGTGAATATGCACATTCATTGGAGACATTGCTAATGTGGTTTATAGGGATTTTGATTTTATAAATTGTGATTTCTATCTTCCCTCCCTGTCACCACCATCAGCAGACATCTGTGGGCAGATGGAAAAGTGTGTCCCCCTTTTGAAGTAATTGAGTCACAGGAAGGATCTTTGTGGTTGCATAGTGTGAAATTTCCTTCTCAAAGCTTGGTGTGACCCGGTATTTGCTTGCACAGAGCAGGCAGAAGTGAGATGAGGTTGGGAGAGTAAAAAGTGCAGACTATGCCTCTTCAAGGATATAACTTTTCTTCTTGTTAAATAACAGAAGACCCTGATATATTTTAGTTAGGCCTTTTATAGTATACTAGAGGCCCGGTGCATGAAAATTCATGCACTGGAGCAGAGTTCCCTCAGTCCAGCATTCCCCCTCTCACAGTCTGGGAGCCCTCAGGGATTGGAAGCGACCTGGCGATCAGGGGAAGGCAACACCCCATCATACCTCTGCTAATGCCACTGCTGGCAGTGCACACCTAGGCCAGCCCTGGTTACCTGAGCCTTGGGAGGCCCTGGGTGGCTGGGCAGCCACCATCCAAGGCTTGCCTGCACCTCAGGCGTCGGCTGGGCAGCTGCCATCTGAGGCTTGCCTGTGCCTCAGCCCGGTCCTGGGTGGCTGGGGGCTGAGGGGACTGGGGGACTCTGGAGGCAGGCGTGCGACTGCCCCGGCAGGGCTGAGGGGCCTGGGCGTCGCCATCTTGTGGCTGTGGGCGCCACCACCTTTGAGGGCGTGGCAATCAATTAGCACATTCCCTCCTTATTGGCTGTGGGTACCGCCATCTTTGTGATGGCATGAGGGCAATTAGCATATTTCCTCTTTATTAGATAGGAAGACTTACTGATTTCAAAGATAGTTGTCTTCCAGTAGACTGGATTTTGAATGTGAATTGTTTTAAGGGTGAGGATGCCATGACTTAGTGCAGAGAATTTTCCTAGGCTTTTAACAGGTATTTTTTCCCCTCAGGTGAATTGCCAGTGTAAATGTTTTCCTGTTTATTTCTGATCACTGTCACTATCTTCTTAGTGACTTCTTAGCGGTTAGGGGCACCCCTAGGCAATGTGATAGGGTGCAGTTTGATGGGGAAATTCGAAGACATAGGGGGGAAGGTCTTAAGGGTCTGTGAGGTCGGGGTGGTCGGCCTGGAGTAGGTTTGGAGTGTGCTGGGGAAGGAAGAGGAAGATCTGAGTAGAAAACGGCTCAGCACAGTACCTTTCTCATTGTGAGCCAGGACGGTGACAGCCATGACTGAATGGGCGGTTGTTTCATGAGTGCTTGGGACCGACATGTTCATGGCAGCGGCAGTACTCCCAAAACTTCACTGATCCCAAATAGTCAGTAGCTATCAATGTCAAAGAACAGAAAAATCCCCTCCAACTAGAGGCCTTGGACGTTGTAACCCGATTGAAGGAAACACCACTTAAGGAGGAGATAGAAAAACCAGAAGTATGCAACCAGAGGATTGTGGAATTGTGGAGGATGGCTGGGGGCATCGGGCGGAAACCAGCTCTCTGACATTCCCCGAGAGGTCCCAGTTGCAAGAGGGAGCAGGCCAGGCAGAGGGACCTCACTGTTGCACAAATCCGTGCACCGGGCCTCTAGTGTTGATATAAAATACTTTTAAACCCCCAAGTTTGAAAGGATGATAGTACCCCCCACACAGGATTCTTGCTTGGCAGTGTGCAATGTTAGAAATTGTAGTTATTCAGTGTGAACAAACTGCAGATTATGAAGAGCCTATGTAATGTTTACATTTATCTTTAAGAAAATGTATCAGTGGTATTATTTAATGTTAAATGCACTTGCTTTTATTGCCAAATTCAAAACAAAAAAAAGTAATACACAGCTAAGATATATTTTTCTTAACATTAGGTTTAGACACCTTTCCTTACCAGGCTATTGCAAATTATTTTGTTGCTATAACCTTGGAGAGTTTTTACAAAGTAGGGATTAGCACTGTTATAATTTTAATTCTAAAGTTACCTTAACTGAAACATAGTCTTCACTTAAATAAGGAAGGGGCAAAATTGAGGAATGGAATATTATGTGACATCTTCAGTAACCACAAAAAATAATTGTGGAATTAAATATAAAGTAAAGGTAGATGTGTCCAGCCTGCCTGCTCGTTTTATTTATCTAGAAAGTTGCCATTTCTGATGCTCTTCTTTCCTTTTTTTAAGATTTAAATATCTTTCTGGGGTCATTTTCCTTTTCCTTTTACCTGAAGGACCTTAACATTTCTATAAAGGTCTGCTGGGTTTTGATGAATCTTTCAACCTTTGTATGCTGAAAAAGATATTTAAAGGTCTTTCTCACCCTAATTTAAAGGACATATTTATATTTTATGAGAACTGTAGAATCACATGTAGTTTTAAGAAATTCTTCATTTTTAAAATATATTTTTGCTGGGTATGGAATTATAGGGTCCCTAGCATCCCCACAGTGATGTAAAGATGGGCTCTACTCCACTATCTTCAGGTTTGCATTGTTTTTCACAGGAAGTCTACTCTCATTCTTAACTCTCTTAAGAAGTATCATTCTCCCTAACTTCTTAAGATTTTATTATATTCTATCATGCAGTGCCCCTGGGTATAGTTTCCTCTATGTTTCTTGTGTTTGGAGTTACTGAATTTTAGTTCTGAAGATTTCATCAGTTTTGGAAAGTTGGGAGCCAGTATTTCTGCAAATACTCTTTTTGGGGTGTTCCTCTTTAGGGATTTCAGTTGCACATGTATTTGTCTTCTTGAAGTTGTCCCACAGCTCATTGATGTTTTTTCTATTCATTTTGTTCTGGTCTGTTTTTCCTCTCTTGTGTTTCATTTTAAGTAGTTTCTATTCCAAATCTGTGGACATGTACTTTTCAATAGAGATTGTTGTTTCTGTCTTAAAAGTTAGATTTTGATCTTTGTATCTTCAGTGCCTCTCCTAGTATATATTTTGCTTGCTCTCCTATCTTGAACATATGGAATAAGTTATAATAGATGCTTTAATATGTTTGTCTACAATTCTGTCATCTATGTCATTTATGGCTCAGTTTGGATTGATGTTCCTTCTTAATATGGTCTTTTTGGTGTTTTGCTTTTTTGGTAATTTCTTATGTGAGGCAGGTATTATAAAATTTTCTTTGTTGGCTGCTGAATATATTTGTAATTCTCTGCCTATTTTTGAACATTGCTCTAGGGTGTGATGAAATTATTAGAAAGCATTTTGATCCTTTTGGGCCTTGGCTTTCAGCTTTGTTAGATAGGACCAGAAAAGTTTTTGCTATAGGATTAAATTTTTCCCACCACTCAGGTAAACTCAAATGAGTTTATTTGTGATATCCTGTAAATCACGATGTTTAACCATTTTGGATAATAGGTGCAGGCACTGTTCCTGGCTGTGAGAAATGCTCACCTGTCTGAATTAAAATAACAGACTCAGAGACAGACGTATGGTGAAAACGAGACTTTTAATATGTTCTTGTAAGAGCGGGTGTCCCCCCAGTTGTACAGGCACACATGGAGTAGGGATCATAGCTTATTTATCCTTAAGGTGCTAGAGTCCTTCCTCCGGTTCCTCATTGGCTGAGTACTATGGGGTTAACAGTTTCCTCATATGTCACCTAGATCTTATTGTCTCTTATTGGGTTATTAAAAAAAAAAAAAAATGGGCTGAGGCCTTTTCTAGTTGTCTGCCATCTCCTCCTGTCTACTTAAGGCAGATGCCTTGGGGGTTTCCACCATGATGCTGACTCATGTACTGTTCTTTGGTCTTACATCCTCTTCCCTCCTCCCTACATTCTGTTTGCCCTGGGTAAATTCAGTCACCTTTTCCATTAAAAGTTGACTATGCTGAAGATGGATCACGGAAGCCTATTTCCTACACTGGCCCTGTGTAGGATTCGGGGACTGTTCCTCTAACCCCTTCTTGTCATACTTTCTCGGGCAGTTTCCTCATACTGTGCTCGCTGGTACTCAGCAAGTACTAGCACTCGAGCAGGACCCTCGGTAGATCCAGTTTTCCATTTGATTCTCCCTCTCTGGTACTTTGCCCGACAGATTCTCTTCTATCATTGGCCTCCCCAAACTCTCAGTTCCTTCTCAACTCAAGATTCCCCGAGCATGTCAAACTCACGGCATGCAGTCCACAGGCTGTGAGTTTGACATGCCTGTTCTAGTCTGTATTTGAATTTTCCCTCCTTGTGCCGTGACCTGAAAATTCTCAAGGTAGTAAGCTGAGCAATCATTTGTTTCCTATCTTTTGGGATTATAGTGCTTTATTTGCTGTTGATTTTAGTTTTTTTAGGCAGGAAGTAAATTTTGTCTCTAAAACTTGGTATTAGCTAGAAGCAAAAGTTCTGAGCTATTCTTTGAATGCTAAATGAGGGAGAGCAAAACACACCACCAGGAAATATAACTACAATAGTTCCCCCTTATATGTGGTTTCAGTTACTCGTGGTCAATCGCAGTCTAAACATTAAACGGAAAATTGCAGAAGCATGCAATTCATAGTTTTAAAGTATGTGCTATTCTTAGTAGAATGATAGAACTTCATGCTGTCTTGCTCTGTCCCACCTGGAATATGATTCATCCCTTTGTTCAGCATATTCATGCTATATTGCTATCTCCCTGTCAGTCACTTATTAGCTCTCTCAGTTATCAGGTGGACTGAGGTGTTACTGCAATGCTTATGTTTAAGGAATTCTTATTTTACTTAATGGCTCCAAAATGCGAAAGTGGTGGTGATGCTGGCAATTCGGACATGCCAAAGAGAAACTGTGTTTCCTTAAGTGAAAGGGTTTGTATGTATAGGAAAAAACATAGTATATATAGGGTTCAGTACTATCAGTGGTTTCCAAACGGTATCCCCCTGCATATAAGGAGAGACTTAACATAGTTATAACCTGTTCGTTTATTTTTGTAAGTCATTAAAAAAGAAAACTGAGGATTGCATTAAGCCCTAATGCAACGAAAAAGACAATTTCAAAGTAAAGAAACAGTGATCTATTTAAAAAAAAAAAAATCTCACTCCATGAGAGAGCATGAAGTTCTAAAGGAAGAACTGCCTCTTTAGTAATATAACACATTGTGCTAATAAGTAAATCTTACCTTAATTTTCATGAAATGACTGAAAAGTTTTATCATCCTTGTTTTATAGCGGAGTCAGCAAAGTTTACTATATCTTACTAATGACACATTTCTTAAAAGTAGTAAAGTCAGGGTTTGACCCAAGCCTTTGTAGCTGTAATCCTGGACTCTTACATTATACCACATCACCTTCATGTACCTCCTAGACAGACAAATTCTAGAAGGGTACTCCTTTTGTGCTGCAGTACCTGACTTGGTGAGCGAAACATGGCAGGATCACAACCCCACTACCCGCTTAGCTGAGTACCTTTGTGCAGTGCACACCCCTTGTGGCTGCTCAGATCATATAACCTAGTCAATGTTCTCTTTTATTCCAGTGTTTGTATTCCTTCTTTAATTAAAAAAATATAAACCAAGCAGTAGATGGAAAGGGAAAAAACATTAGTAGCGCCCAGCTGCAGTGGCTCAGTGCTTGAGCTTCTACCTGTGAACCAGGAGGTCCAGCCTGGGCTGTGGGCGTGATCCCCAATAGAGGGGGCATGCATGAGGCAGCCAGCCGATCAATGGTTCTCTCTCATTATTGATGTTTCTCTCTCCCTCATCCTTCCTCTCGGAAATCAATAAAAACAACAAAAAACGTTAGTAGCTTATCTTGATCAACACACCTTTTGCTTTTGAAATAATCTCTGGAGTCCTTGAGAGGTTAGAAGTCATGCTTTTCATGCACAAGGGCACTGGGGAAAGAGGTTTATCCTGGATATGAGAACATGTAGCAACTGGTTGACTATTCTGTTTCAGGTGGCTGTTCCAAATAGATCTGTGATTACTTTGTGATTGTAGTGGGTTGTTTCTAGTCCCTCTGGGACAATTCCCTTTTATTTCACTTTTCATTTAGCTGACTGGAATTGGTGGGTTTTGAGGGGTAAAAGTAATTGGCTCACTTCATGGTGTCTGCTTACAGATCTGCTGTTCAAATTTGGGAGAGGAGTCTGTATCTCTGATCTCTCTATACCTTAACCTTGGTTTTAAGTGTTTTCCCAGATAAGATGGTTACAAAGGTGAATCAGAGTCAAATGACTTAAACTGGATAGCAGAAAGCTGTGAGAGCATTTCTGATTATGCCAGAGGTTCTCACTGGCTGAAGCACATGTGTGTTCTGTTTACTAGTAGACTGGGTTTGAATCCCTGTTTCTCCTCTTAACTCTCCAGGGGAGAGTCATTTCCCCAAAGAACCTTGGTTGTGTGGCTGTGACAAACACCTGTGTAACTCATATTCTGCTTACGTGTTTACATGGTGGTATGCCGGCCACTGTCCTAAATTCTTTCCATGTATTAGCCTATTTAATTCTCACAGCAAACCCCTTGGCATAAGTCTTTTATTATCTACTCCCATTTTATTGATGAGAAAACTGAGGCATAGACGACTGCACCTTGCCCAGTAGCTAATGAATGCTCTTGGTATATTGTCAACACTCTCTATTCATCTTGAGTGGGTTAGTGATGATGAAGAGAGACGGAGGTGATGTGTTTTCAAACATTTTCGAGAGTCGTGAGAATTCTGAGGGCTGGGCAAAGAGATCCCATTTTAACTCTCAGAGTAAGGAGTGTGACCCTCAGGGAAGGTGTGTCCAGGGGTGCTAATTTATTCATCAAACTACAAGCTGTTTGCCAGATACTGGGATGGATCTAGAAGATTATTCTTTAAGCCTGATTTTGTGGTACAGGTATTCTCCATTCCAGCAAAAAGAAACAGGAGCAAATAATGTCAAATGTAGTGTGGAGAGTGCCATGGAAGATGTGATGTGACCTCTATGGGACCTAGAGGGAGTGTCTAGGGAAGTTAGGGTAACGACAGAAAGGTGGCATGTGATTTAGTTTTTTCCTTCTGTGGGGGCGAAGTGAGAGTGAAGGAGGAAGGACTCTTTTTACTCTTTCTGTGCTCTGGACTCCATGGTGGAGCTCCTTTTGTAACTTTCTGGCAGAGTGTTATGGGAGCCAGCTTCTGGCTTCTCAGGCAACATAATGAAGAGAAGCAGGCCTGGTGCTTGGGGCTCAATCAACCCAGTCACTGGATGCTAGGGAGCCACACTGATAAGATGAAGAGCAACTTAACGGCTGGGCTGCTTGCCCAGGGGAGGAGACCACAGCTGCTGGAGACCTGCAGAACAGGAAGGTTAAGCCTCTTGGTTATCCTTGGGTGGGGATGAGCCTTGACACAAGAGGGAATTCTCTGTGCAGGCTGCTTCTGGAGGGCCTGGTATATTTCAGGACTTTATCTGCCTCACCTCACCAGAGGACTGGGAAGGGGCAGGATTTACTTAGTAACTTTTCTTTACCAGCATGCTGAGCTTGAGATAAGGGTTAGTTGATATTTAGAAAGGGCACACATATTTGTTGGTGGAAAATTAATAGGTCACAGGACAGTTTTCTGTCTTATAGAAGCCTCAGAATAGACACAGTTCTTGTAGTTGATGTAAGAAGTCACCTGCAGTGAGAGCAGGTGCACTGCACATCCCCTCACCACCCCTTCCTGGTGACAGCAAGGACACATTGATTGACAGGCCCTGCAGGGACTGTGTGGTGGCCTGAGAGCTGGGGAGGCTTCAATTTGGACCAGCCCAGCTAAGGCTGATCCAAATTTGTTGCAGTTACCAACAAATTAAAGAACCTCCTAACATTAGGTAGGAGCCTGATATGCTTCAGCATTAGTCCCCAGATGAGTCTAAGCCAAGATGTGTTTAGAGGCAATGAATATTTGTTGACTACATGGTGAAAGACAGCATTAACTGCTTTCCATTATTAAAAGGAACAGGTGAGCTCCTGTCTTCACTTTTGAAAAACAAGCCTCAATCTTCATTTCTTCTTCTTCTTCTTTTTTTTTTTTTTTTTTTAAAGAGTTGGCCTAAAGCATAAGAATTACTTGGCTAATTAAAAGGAATTCGGGAGCACTGTGCTATTTGGTAGCTATCACTGTTGTTCTCTGGTTTTGATCAGAAGGGCTTCAGTATAAATTTACACTGGCTCCATCCTGTCTTGAGTTATAAAATTATCGTGGACGTTAAGTGTGTGTTAAAGCATCACATATCTGGCCTGGGTAATTGGGCTGGGGTAGCACCTTTGATGTATATGGAGTAACACTGTAGGAATCTAAAGCAGGGAGAGATGCATCTTTGCTGTCCACTTTTTTTTTTGGCTATGTGTGATTTATTTTAAAATTTACTATTAATGTTAGTTTCTTGGAATTATGTGTGAAGCTGGGCTCCTTTTAACAAGATTTTTTTTCTGCTAGATATTGCGGTTCTGTATAGAGACATCTTCGTAGATGATCATTTCTGCATAAACATGCACCATTGTCCTAAGAGGTCAGCGCCCATAGGTCCAAGTATGAAGGAAGGAACATGAAACATGGGGCCTGCCCAGAGTACGTGTGTCTTATTCAGGTTGAAAGATTGGCAAAATACCTTTGACTTACTTGGGAAATGGGCACTAACCCCATAATTTGCTTTAAGGTTTTTGGTAAGCTCACAGGCTTCTGCTACAACTATTTGTTGAAGGAAAATGAGTAGAATTTCATTGGAGGCAGTTTTATTACTGCTGTGGTCATTTCCTTTTTCTGTTACCCCAGAACTCTGATTGCAGGGATATCTCTTCCACCTCCCAGGCAAATTATGGTCTAGCATGCTTTGTGGTTGCCACGGAAACTGAGTACCAGTTTTTTCCCTTCCTCCCATAAAGCTCTTCCTAGGCTTTAAATATGAATGTCTTCGTCACATGCATTTTGCCTTCCTTGCTTCTATACCCACAAAGGACAGATGTAAACAAGTCCCTTGTGTTTTCAGGCATATCTGACCCTCCTGGAAACACACAGCATTGGTTCTCCAGACATGCAGGGTTTGTGAGGGTTTGGAGTCACCTTGCTTGCTTGTGAAGGTGGTGACAGCCATTCGTGTCACTTGTGGTTCACATATGAATGCCTGTGCAGGGGCTGATAGATATGGCTTCTTATGCAGAATATTCCTTGATGTCAACTCACTTAGCTGCTTAGCAGCTCAATTAAATGCACTGTGCATTGTTGCAGCTAAGATGGGAGTAAAGTATTCTTACTACCACAGACCACCCTCTGTTCCCTCGCCCTCTCCTTCCCTTCCTTTCATTTTTTATGATAGGCATGGGGAGTGGTCATCTAGAGAGGATTTAAAGGATAGGCTAAGGGGGGAAGGCAATGAGTTAAATGACTTGCTAGGGGAAAGATTTTGGTTCATTTCTGTTAGAAATTTAAAAAGATTGTAATAAGTGTTTTGTTTTTTTTTTCTTGAAGATAAATATCAGGCAAGAGTATTTTTCTCTTTTGCTTTAGGTTCAATTGCTTTGGTTTGCAAAGACAGTCTTTTAGGAATGTAAACTTCATAAAATGCCACGGCAGTTTTGTCCCACTAGCCTAAAGCCTGTCCACATAATGGGCATAGAGTCATCATCATCAGTGTGCAATTTTCTTAAGTGTGTTTGGGCGGAGTGGGAATTGGGCAGTTATTACTGACTAGACTGCTGATCTGACATATAAGCTTTCAAAAACTTTGGCCCTCAACTCCCTCAGAGATGGGAAGTCCTTGTTTATCTTTGTACCCATGATGGCTGGAGGAGTGTCTGGTATGCATTAACTGTTTACATGTTTTTGTGCATGTAAACAAATTCTGAGAGTAGCCAAATAAAGCCAAGGAAAGGAAATCTTTCTAGAGGAGCCATGATATTTGGGAGGCATAAATTCTATTTAAAATTGTCCAGATCATTCACATTTTTTATTATATTGGGAGGTAGGGATGTGTGAACGTGTGTGTGTGTGTGTGTGTGTGTGTGTGTGTGTGTGTGTGTGTTTGAGTGTTTGAAATATTACCCATACTTAATTGTTTTGTTTAAAAGGGTTAGGAAAGAACCGAGCAAACTGTTTTATATGGTAGTAATACTAGTATGTCCCCCACCCCAACTTGTTTTTCCATTCTCCTCCTTGTCTCCATTCTTCTGTTATTCCATAAATACTCACTGGGCCTAAAATTCCATATTTATCTATACAGAAATCAAAATACAGCTTGTAAACTTACTCCTTGAGCCCTCTTGTGACATGATTAGGTCATAAGGAAGTGCATGTTTTTAACTTCACCACATATTCTGGAGTCCTCACACCAGAGTATAAAGTCACTGAATTTCCATCAGCCATCATTAATTAATCATGCCAAGAGAAGATGAAAAAATGCCTTCTTGCCTGAAGGCTCTGTGGTTCTTTTTTGGATATAGGAACTCCTTTTATTACCACTCAATAGCCTCAGGACCCTAGAATAAGTTAAGGCACAGAGCAGGCAAACGGTGACTTTCCCAGGCCCAGGAAATGGGCCTGGGGTCTGCTCGCGCCAAACTTCTTGAGCAAACTCTGGATAGGAGCACGGGCCCAGGAGCATGCTCCCTGGGGATGAGAGGAGGCCGCTAGGGTTGACATGGATCGCTGCTAGTTCACTTCTGGAGGTAGGGCATGTCGAAAAACTGGAAATCCCAGTGGCCCTTGACCATGCAGTAGATGAAGATCTCTGGGTAAACTGGTAAGGGGGCCACCTCCAGTCCCATGCAGACCAGCCCCAGCAGCAGCAGCAGCAGCAGCAGCAGCAGCAGGGAGGCCAGCACTACCCCGTGCTTCTTCTGGATCAAAGGGTGTTGAGTGTAGTTGCAGCAGGCATTGTAGGAGTGCTGCGTGCTGTTGCTGATGGTACTAAAGGACCACTGGGAGCTGTGGACAGATGTTTGGCCAGAATTCCTGGTGCTGACTCCCCCATATGGCTCCCGAGACACCCAGGCTCCATCCTCCTCATTCTCCAGGTTCTATTCCAGAACACAGGACTCAGGGGTTACTGTGCTCAGGCCCTTCCCCACTGGCCCCCCCTTCTCCCCCAGGGAAAGGAGCTCCGTGGTTCTTCCTGAGGTGCCAATTTAAGGTTCAGTATGGTTTTCTGGCCCCTTAAAAGTTTTTAATATTTAACCTGAGCATTTAGCTCCATGATAATAACTCTTATCCTATCTAATAAAAGGGTAATCGTCACTCCATCACAAAGATGGCAGTGCCCGTAGTGGCCGGGGCGCTGGACGCTGGCGGTGTCGCCCCAGCGATGGGCCCCAGCGTCCCGCGCACCCCGGCAGTGAAGGGAGGGAGGACCAGCGGGCGGGCAGGCCTCTGGCCAGAGGCTGGCCAGGGTGTGGGATGTTGGCGTCATTGCAGACCAGGCTAGTTCTTTCATAATGATGTTGATAAACATATCTGGCACTTTTCCCCTGTTATCTCATACTCTTAGATTTTTTTTTCCACTTATAGAAGAAGACCTAACTTTTGCTCAGATGTGTTCTTGGATTTTAGTTATGGAAGAAAATTTCTGTCAAGTTTAAGTAGTACATATTTACCAATCACTTTATAGAATAAAGATTGATATTAATTGCTGTTGTCTACTTTAGGTGAACTATAGAAAGAATGAAAACATTTAAAAGGAAAATGAGCCCTGGCTCATTTGGTTAGAGCAGTGTTCGCCAACCGGTGGTTCGCGAGGTTCGAAAGGTTGGTGACCCACTGGGTTAGAGCATTGTCCTGATACACTGAGGTTTTTCTATTCTTGGTCAGGCCACATACAAGAATCAACCACTGAATGCATAAATAAGTAGAACAACAAATCAAAGGTATACTAGTATAGCAGTATATAACATCAGGTGCTTTATTTAGTCAAGTAAGCTGTTTTCTGATAACATAAACAATACCCTAGCCTGCCCAGTGTGGCTCAACAGTTGAGCATCAACCTATGAACCAGGAGATCATGGTACAATTCCTGATCAGGGCATATGCCTGGGTTGCTGGCCTGATCCCCAGTAGGGGGTGTGCAAGAGACAGCCAACCAATGATTCTCTCCCATCACTGATGTTTCTATCTCTCTCTCCCTCTCCCTTCCTCTCTGAAATCAGTTAAAAAAAAAATACTCTAAGGAAGCATTGGCTTTGATGTATATGACATAAATCTATGCAGTGGTTATTGGGATTCTTGTGGAAAGACCATTTTGTCATTGTCTACTTATATGGGGGTGGTGGACTACTGGACCTTTTTTCCCCATGCCAAAGCCCACCTAAGCTCCTACGAATTCTTGGGGAAGTGCATGGTTTGTAGGTGATTTTAAATAACCATGAGCATAGTTCAGGCTATTCTTGTGGGTTACTCTGTGATTAGCTTGTGGTATATTCACTGACTTATTTTTAAAATTTTATTTTTATTTTGAGAGAGAGAGAGAGAGAGAGAGAGAGAGAGAGAGAGAGAGAGAGAGAGAGAGAGAGACTCGATGTGAGAGAAGTATTGATCAGTTGCCTCCTATATATGCCCCTAGCGGGGATTAAACCCGCAACCTAGGTATGTGCCCTGACCTGGCCAGGGCTCACTAACTTGCTTTTTAAAAAGAAATTCTGTCAACTTGGTATTGTGCTGAATGAGGTTTTAGCAGTTTTAAAATATAGGTTATTTTCAGAGTCACTTTTTCTCTAGAACGTAGTTACAAATTTGTGCAGCCTGTTATTTTGCCCTTAAGAAATATGTTTGCATTCATTATGACAGCCTGCAGACTATTGGTACACTGCAGGGCTGTAATCTGCTTGTTGTTCTGGCAAATGCCATTGTACGATGTGGACTGGCATTTGGCCTTTCTGGAGCTTGTATTTATTTCCCTTTGTTAAGGATTTGAGCTGCCTTGGCCATAATTTCTTTCTTGATTCTCATTACTCATGCCTCCTACAGTTCAGTCTCATTGAACTAGGCTGTGATAAATAGAGCCCTTATAGAGCATCTGAATGTGAAATCATTCTGTTCCATAGATGAGAAATTTAAGGCTTAGAGAGTATTGGTGTGCTGTGAGTCTTTATGATGAGAATGTCTAGTCATGTTTGAAATGATTTAGGAATGATCATGTATACATTGTTCTTCATACTTCTGAAACCTGTTTGTCTCCTAAAAGATGCTGCCTACTGTGTGAGTTTGGGCTATTTGAAGGGGGAGGGAGGGCATGGCAAGTACAGCTTTCCCTTTCTGCTGGAGACCCAATTTATTTTGAAGGTCATGAGCTTGCAGTTGTCACTTTTTATGTCACCCTTTTCATCACCACCAGACCTCTACTGCCACAACCTTTGGTGTAAATAAGTGCTTTTCCATGTTATTCAAATATCTTGGTTCAAACTTCAGATGGGCAGGACAAACTTTTATCCTGATTTTAAGTTAAAATATTGGCCTTCTCTGATCCTTAGTCACAAAACCCATCTTTACCACTCTCACACATTTGTCTATATGTCCATCTTTAAGTTCGTACTTAAAAAATGAAATTAGTAAACATAAAGTACTTAAGACTGTCAATATAATTTTCTTTTTCTAGGAGCAATTTAAAAGTAATTTAAGAAATGAACTTTGCTCTAGCCTGTGTGGTCCATGCAACAAAAGGTTGCCGGGTTTGATTCCCAGTCATAGAATTTGCCTGGGATGTGGGCTTAATGCCAGGTAGGGGGTGTGCAGGAAGCAGCCGATTGATGTTTCGTCCTCACATCAATATTTCTTTCTCTCTCTAAAAAAAGGGAAGAAATGTACAGATGTCAGATTGATAGTGACACCATGGATTTTTCCAAAGTGGTTTTACCTTGTGTTAACCCTTAATATGAGAACATTGAATCAGAACCATGAGCAGAAAACTGCTTTTGTTGTAATGCCCTTATACCATTAGCCACTAAAGGTATGCCAGTGGGAATGGACACACTTTTCTTATTAAATAAAAGCAACAGGAAGCCTGCTCCAGGGCATTCCTGTCTAGGTAATCAGGCTAACCCTGCAGAGCACACTAGGATGTACATACAATTCATATGGCACTGGTGTAGCACCCATTATGGCACTACTTTTGAAGTAGAGTTTATCAAAATAGAATTGTTCATTTATTTACTGAATCTGTCTTGTTCATTTAAAATATAAAGTAGATCTTCGACAGTACCTCACCAATTAAACCTGTCATCATGTCCACTCCAGGGACAGAATGCTCCTATAATGTGATATAATAGAAAGAGCATAGGCTTTTGAGTAAGGCAGATAGTTTCTTTGCCCACCGTGCCCCCCCCCCCCCCTTTTTTTTTTTCTGCATGGCATTTCTGCTCATAAAACCTACTTATAGTCTCTGAGCCTCCATTTCTTTGTCTGATAAGTGGCGAGTTTAATACTTTATAAAGCTGGCTATAATCCAATGGATGTCAGTCTGAGCCCATGAGAGTTACCTGTAGTGCTTGATAAAACAGGTGGCTGGGATGCATCTATAGGGTTTTGGTTCAATAAGTCTGAGGTGATGCTGAGAAATTGCATTTCTAATAAGTTCTCAAGTGACTCTGATGTTGCTGGTTGGAGGATCACACCTTGATAGTTACTGTTGTCTATGAATTAAAGCACCTCGCATATCACTACTGTTTTCAGTAAATAATGAATATTCTTTCTGTATGTAGTCACCATGTCAATGGACAGTGATTATCCCTGTGGTTAAGAATTCTTTTTTAAAAAATAAATCTTTATTGTCCAGATTATTACAATTGTTCCTCTTTTTCCCCCCATAGCTCCCCTCCACCTGGTTCCCACCCCACCCTCTGCCCTTAACCCCCCTTTCCTGCCCCCACTGTCCTCATCCATAGGTGTACGATTTTTGTCCAGTCTCTTCCCGCACCCCCCACACCCTTCCCCCCCGCCCCGAGAATTGTCAGTCCACTCCCTTTCTATACCCCTGATTCTATTATATTCACCAGTTTATTCTGTTCATCAGATTTTTATTCACTTGATTTTTAGATTCACTTGTTGATAGATATGTATTTGTTGTTCATAATTTTTATCTTTACCTTTTTCTTCTTCTTCCTCTTCTTAAAGAATACCTTTCAGCATTTCATATAATACTGGTTTGGTGGTGATGAACTCCTTTAGCTTTTTCTTATCTGAAGCTCTTTATCTGACCTTCAATTCTGAATGATAGCTTTGCTGGGTAGAGTAATCTTGGTTGTAGGTTCTTGCTATTCATCACTTTGAATATTTCATGCCACTCCCGTCTGGCCTGCATAGTTTCTGTTGAAAATCAGCTGACAATCATATGGGTGCTCCCTTGTAGGTAATTAACTGTTTTTGTCTTGCTGCTTTTAATATTCTCTCTTTGTCTTTTGCCCTTGGCATTTTAATTATGATGTGCCTTGGTGTGGTCCTCTTTGGATTCCTTTTGTTTGGGGTTCTCTGCACTTCCTGTACTTGTAAGTCTATTTCTTTCACCAGGTGGGGGAAGTTTTCAGTCATTATTTCTTCAAATAGGTTTTCAGTATCTTGCTCTCTCTCTTCTTCTGGCACCCCCACAATTCTGATATTGGTACGCTTGAAGTTGTCCCATAGGCTCCTTACATTATCTTCATATTTTTGGATTCTTTTTTTTTTTTTTTTTGCTTTTCCAGTTGTGTGTTTTTTGCTTCTTTGTATTTCAGATCTTTGACTTGATTCTTACGATCCTCTAGTCTGCTGTTGGATCTCTGTATATTATTTTTTATTTCAGTCAGTGTATGCTTAATTTCTAGTTGGTCCTTTTTCATATCCTCGAGGGTCTCACTAAATTTATAGGCCTTTTCTAGAAAATTCTTGAAAAACCTTATAACCATGGTTTTGAACTGTATATCCAGTAGTTTGCTTTCCTCCATTTCTTTCATTTGTGACCTGTTTCTTTGTCTCTGCATTTTGGCTGCTTCCCTGAGTTGATAGAGTGGCTTTGTGTGCTAGGTGTCCTGTAGGGCCCAGTGGCTCAGCCTCCCCAGTTACCTGAGGTGGACACTCTTGGTGAACCCTTTTGTGGACTGTGTACACAGTCTTGTTGTAGTTAAGTCTTGATTGTTGTTGGTATCACTGGGAGGAACTGACCTCCAGGCCAATTGGCAGTTAGGATCAGCTGTGTCTACGATGGGAGAACTTCTGTGCTGGAGACACCCTTATGAGGCAAGATTTGCTTTAGTGGGGCTTTGATGCTCACTGAATCTGCCCCCTGAGTGTGTCCCTTATGGATCTCCGGAGTTGTAATCTGGATGGTCCTACTCTGACCCCTGGGTACACTGGCTCTTGGATTTCCACGAAGGCGCTAATTTAGCCTCTGCCTGAGGCCACCCAGCAGGAGCTGGGGAGAGATCTGCAGATTCCTCTTATTTTTTTCGGTTTTGGAGGTGCCCAGATGAGGCCCAGCTGTGAAGCAGTGCAAGCTGCTGTAGGGCCTTGGGCTTTCTTTTGGATGTTCTGGATCTCTCTGACTCAGCTGCAGTTTGATAGGTAAGTTTAGATTTCAAAGGACCAGGTCATTCATATGCAAAAGCCTCTGTGCACAGCTTGGATGGGGCGGAGTTTCAGGGCGGAGCAAACAGCAATGGTTTCCTGTCAGCCCTGCCATAAGAGGCCCCTGGGTCTCAGTGTCCCTTTGTAATCACTGCAAGCACCCCTGAGAGAAAGCCGCCCTTGAGTTCTGCCTGAAGCCAGACAGTCCAGTTTCTCCACGTATGAGTCTGGTTCCCCAGAGTCTCACCTGGAACTGGAGTTCAGAGCAGTTAGGAGCTTGTGTCTCCCTCTGGATTGAAAAAGCCAGCCGTGTACTCAGTTGCCAGCCCTCTCTGCGTGTGCGCCTCCGTATCTCTGCACTTTACTTCTGCAGCTCCTCAATGTGCTTTTCTCTTCCCTTCTAGTTGTAGAATTTCCACTCAGCCATCCTTCCTATGGTTCTGGATGATGTCCGTTTTGTCTTTTAGTTGTAGTTTTGAAGTGGTTGTGTGAGGCAGTAAGTTCAGGTGTTTACCTATGCCGCCATCTTGGTTTCTCCCTGGTTAAGAATTCTTGAAGCCAGTTAGCCTTTATCTGGTAAATACAGCTTTGCTCCTCAAATGCTTAATCTCACAGCAATATTCTCTTATTTCTGTGTGATAGTTGGTGTGACTCCTTTAGGTAATAATGTTAATGAGCTGAATTGGTTTTTCATTTCTTTGGTGTGCTCTGTGATAATTTTGTTGTTTTCTGGTTTGGGTTCTCCTTTGTACAAAACTTTGCACAGACTCAGTATGGTACAAATTCCTTTATTTCTTCCCTCCTTTTCCTTCATGGATGTTTAAGTTAGGCCTTAGCAGATGCTCTCATGCCTTTTGAGACCCTTTTCTTTATAGGCTCCCAGTGTTTCCTTCCTTAGCTTGTTCATCTGCCTTGTGCACAAGCAAAAGTGTAATAATGTTTTTCCTTCCCTTGTGGTTTATTTGAAATTATTTATAGACCAGTTCTATGTCACCTCTTCCCCACCCCCCACCTTTTTTACTGCTATAATTTCACTTTAGATAGTTGCTTCTTCTGTGCAATATACCCTTCCTAAGAGCACGTCAAGTAAATGAGAATGTATTTTCCTGCTGCAAACTAAGCAGACAGTGTGATTTAATATCGGATTCCCTTTTCAAGGGAGTGTCATAGGCTGGCTTTAATTTCATATCTGTAAGATTATTCTCAGCTCCCCCTAGGTAACCACAGTAAATTAGGAAGATGCACTCAAACTCTCACTTTATAGGCCCACTCCTCCCCCTTCTAACCCCCACCCCCATTCTTCCTGCACAAAACAATACTATATCCCCACAAGTTAACTTCAAGTTATTTCTTCTTTTGTCTTGTACTTAGTATTCATGGATGGCATTCTGACTGATAGAAAAGTTTTAATGGGGAGCCGGTAAAGTTTCAAAGGAGAATGGGAAGAAGGAAGAAATGAGGGAGGAAGGAAAGCAGGTCTGAGGGAGGAAGTGAAGAAAAAATTAAGGTGGGAAGGAAGGAAAAGGAGAAGGGAGGGCAGGGTTAAAGAAAAAGGAAAAAAGGAATGGGGAGGGAGGTAGGATAGGAGAAGGATGGGAAGAAGGATGATGGAACAGGAGTAGGAAATAAGAAGGAAAGAAAAGTTTATAAATGATGCCTCAGTAGGAAAAAGTGTTACATAAAGGAGAGAGAAAAATTGTGGGAAAGGGAGAAGCCAATAAGGAAGTCAAATACAATTGTGTGTGAAGGGGAAAAGATTAAAAAAAAAAAGTTAATAGGGGCGACCAGGCTTGCATGGGAGGGCAGATAGGTGGATCAGGTAGGCAGAGTGCTTAGGGCAGGCAGGCAGGTGAGCGGTTAGGAGCCATCCTCTGAGGGCTCCCGGATTGGAGGAGGGTGCAGGCCGGGCTTAGGGACCTCCCTCCCCCTACCCCCCTATGCACGAATTTCCTGCAAACGGGCCTCTAGTTGGTTAATAAAATTGAAAACAAACGGTAATTTTTGGGAAAAACACCTGGAGGTTAGACTGCTGTACTCTGCATCTCAGATGAAGTGTCCTGGGATACCTGGGATTGTGTAAAATAAGAGATGAAACAAAGATAAACTTGAGGAAGAGCGCAGTTGAAGGTATAAGCTGAGAAAGTGAATTACTCTTAATTTTTTGTAAACCAATAGTGAGCTCCTCAGGGTCAGTGTCTTGGCCCTTTTATGGGTGTGAAGTGATTATAACTGCTCCAAGGGTATTTCGAATAGGGGTGGGCAAGGGAGCTTTAAGTGTCCTCCTTCCAGGCTCATTTACAAATTGCTGTAGGGGGAGCCTAAGCAGCCCTGGCCAGGACTGACTTGTGGCTTGGGAGTGTGGTGTTTGGCAACATATTGACGCTATTAAAGATGGATGCCTTTTTGATCAAAGGTGTGGCATGTTTAGGCTAGCAGAATTGAAGAGACTCGTTATACAAAGCGTAGAGATGCACCCCTTGGCCCCCAGTGCATGCTACCCACATCTTTATGAACACAATTCAGATTTGCCCACTTAGTTGGCATAGCGTTTTTCTGAAGCCAGCTGTGAGGAAGCTTATACCTACTTAGCTTCTGTTTCTTGGAGCTGGTCAGGGTATTGCATAGGAGAGAAGGATATTTTTTATTTTTTAAAATACATTTTTATTGATTTCAGAGAGGAAGGGAGGGGGGAGAGAGGGATAGAAACATCAATGATGAGAGAGAATCATTAATCAGCTGCCTCCTGCATGCTCCCAACTGGGGACCAAGCCCATAACCCAGGCATGTACCCTTGATCAGAAAGAATCTGGGTCCTTTCAGTCCACAGGCTACTGAGCCAAACCAGCTAGAGCTATTTATCTTTTCACTAGAGGCCCAGTGCATGTGGGCGGGGGGGGGGGGGTGTCCCTCAGCCCAGCCTGCACCCTCTACAATCCGGGACCCCCGATCCTACCTGGATCAGGCCTAAACGGGCATTTGCACATCCCTCTCACAATCCAGGACTGCTGGATCCCAACTGCTTGCCTGCCTGCCTGATTGCCCCTAACCGCTTCTGCCTGCCAGCCTGGTCACCCCTAACCACTCCCCTGCCTCCTGATTGATGCCTAACTCCTCCCCTGCCAGCTTGTTTGTCCCTAACTGCCCTCCCCTGAAGGCCTAGTTGCCCCCAAGTTCCCTCCTCTGCCGGCCTGATAACCCCTAATTGCTGTCCCCTGCAGGCTTGATTGCCCCCAACTGCCCACCGTTGCAGGCCTGGTCCCTCCCAACAGCCCTCCCCTGCTGGCCTGATGGCCCTCCCAACTCCCCTCCCTTGAAGGCCTGGTCCCTCCCAACGGCCCTCCCCTGCTGGCCTGATGGCCCTCCCAACTCCCCTCCCTTGAAGACCTGGTCCCTCCTAACTGCCCTCTCCTGCTGGCCATCTTATGGTGGCCATCTTGTGTCCACATGGGGGCAGTCATCTTGTCTTTTGGAGTGACGGTCAATTTGCATATTATTCTTTTATTAGATAGGATAGAGGCCTGGTGCATGGGTGGGTGCCGGCTGGTTTGCCCTCAAGGGTGTCCTGGATCAGGGTGGGGGTCCCTTGGGGTGTGGGGCGGCTTGGGTGAGGGGCTTGTGGTGTTTTGCAGGCTGGCCACGCCCCCCCCGGCGACCCAAGCAGATGCCCTGGTATCTGGGATTTATTTATCTTCTATAATTGAAACTTAGTAGCCTTCAGCACAGCCAAGCCTCCTGCTCGCTCTTTAGCCTCAGCCATTTTTGTTGGGATTTATTTATCTTCTATAATTGAAACTTTGTAGCCTTAAGCAGAGGCCAGGGCAGGTGGAAAGCTTGGCTTCCTCCTTTGTGAGGGAAACTCAAGCCTCCTGCTCTCTCCGTGGCCGCAGCCATCTTGGTTGCATTAATTTGCATACTCGATCCTGATTGGCTGGTGGGTGTGGCCTGTGGGTGTAGCGGAGGTATGGTTAATTTGCATATTACTCTTTTATGAGATAGGAATTTTTGACATCTTTATGGATTCAGAACCTTTTGGTCCCTATTGCATCTGCGCACTCTCCACCTCCACCTCCAGTTACAGCATCAGCTGATTTCAGTAACAATAAGGCTTATGATTGGAGAAAACCTATTTGACAAGGTATGGGCAGCTGCACACTGGCATAACTCCCTCCTCTGCTGACTTTGATATATAAGAAGCCCCTGGATTTTCAGTCTAATGATTTTAGGAAAATAAAAGTGTCTTATACACAGAAAATATGGTAATATCTTTCTGTCAGCCCCAAATGAAGGAAACGTATGTGAACCCTCATGGATTACTTTTGTTTTGTCTTTTTAAAATATGTTTTGGTGGTAAAAATTACTATTTCAGAAAACCATGTTCTGGATTTTTGCCCCAGTTACATTTTTTAGTGTATAAAATGCTGGATTGTGTCTTTGTATTTTCCATACAAGCAAGGAACTTGAATTGATATTTGGCTGATGGGATGAAAGGATATTGCTAATATTGTTTCTATACTACTTTCCATCAACAGTGGCTGGTTTCTGAGCTGTCCTCAGATTTCAGCACAGGTCCTAAAAATTGGTTAATGCTGGGGCTTGGCATACATCCTTGTGTCAAAAGTCCATTTCCCCCTCAGTGGTTGGTGGTCCCAGAGCTGGAGTCTAAAGACTCTTTATTGCCACCTATTGGTGCTTGTCGGCTACTGCATGGGATATCCAGTAGGCGGGAAATTGTTCAGCATCCCTTTTCTATTTGTCACTCTTTAAATAAAGCAGACCTCTGTTAGGAGATCTACTGTCTGAGAGGCAGAGGATGTGAGAAGCCAAAGCTTTCTCCAGATTATTGCAGGACTAGTTGTCTATCAGGACCAGTCTGCATTATGAGCACTGCTTAAATGAAGCAGACATCTGTTAGGAGATCTACTGTCTGAGAGGCAGAGCATGTGAGAAGCCAAAGCTTTCTCCAGATTATTGCAGGACTAGTTGTCTATCAGGACCAGCCTGCATTATGAGCACTGCTTTGTGCTTCGTTCTCTCACGTGCTGATGTGGCTTAGAATCTGGTCCGCCATGCAGCTCCATTGAGAATGTTTCTGGTGGGAAGTCTACAGGATTGATTTTTCAGCTACACCCTTTGGATTCTGCTGGGTTTTGTTCCTTAGTATATTTTTCTTTTCCCTTAAGAAGGAACTAAAACACGATTCTTGCCTCACAAAATCATTCACTCTCCTTATTCAACCATCATCGTAGCCAGGATTTGTGGAGATTTCTTGCAGTTCACAATTGGTATTGAGTAACCTAATTGAGAAAATGCTAGGGTTTTTGTTGAAATAATATTTTAAAAACAAAATTGGCAATCCAACCTCAGGAGAGAGTGGAAAGGCAGATTACCATTTTAACTGGCTCTTTGAGGCTTTTAAAGCTGAATGTGCTTTAGATAATTTGTTCACACCTTGTAACCATAATAATGTATTAGGGATTTCTTTGGCCAGATCCTTAACTTTCATGTGCTGTTCTTCTGACTCTTGTTACCCTTTTTTAAAACACTCTTCCGCTGTAAGATACAGTTTTTGCTTAAGGTAGACCTGAAACTGACAGTCTTTGTGGAAAATGGCATTTGGGGCTCAAGGATCCTGGATTTGGAATTGGAACAGGCAGCTTCCCATAGGTGGTAAACTCCAACACATGTGACATTTGTGACTGACAGAACAAAAGGGCTTTGTTGCTGCTTTAATTGTTGATTAACAATGATCCCTCTCAAATTTGACATGGTTTCTTTCTGGAACACAAAAGAAATCAATGTCAAAAAATTTCCTAGATCACGACAGCTGTGATTTCCAGGAAGCCATGGTTTTTTTGACATCATAAGATGCTGCATAAGATTTACAAAAACATAATTGCATACTTTTAATTAATTGGATTTAAAGCTGTGCTGCATATTACTTTTTCTTTTAAAAAAATATATTTTATTGACTTTTTACAGAGAGGAAGGGAGAGGGATAGAGAGTTAGAAACATCGATGAGAGAGAAACATCGATCAGCTGCCTCTTGCACACCCCCCACTGGGGATGTGCCTGCAACCAAGGTACATGCCCTTGACCTGAATCGAACCTGGGACCCTTCAATTCAGAGGCTGGTGCTTTATCTACTGAGCCAAACCAGTTGGGGCTGCATATTACTTTTTATACCATCTGTGTGGTATCTCCCTGTCCACCTGAGATTTATGTGCCCAGTAATGTTTTGCTTGGGAAGACGCTGCACATAGCATATAGATATTTAGTACTGTCATTGACTTTTGATATTCTCTTCTCCTTCCTCTCCCTTAATCCTTTCCTCTGAATAAATAAAAAATAAAGGCTCACCAATTTCTTTGATGCCTGATTCCCAGTGCCAAAGTTCGGATATAGTACAGTGTTTGTGAGCAATTTGAACATCTTCTAAGGTGATGGTAACATTTTTGTTTTCTGTGCTTGCCTTCTCCTTGGGCTGACTTTTTCATTGGTAGAGTTGATGAATATATTTGTAAGTAGTTATGTTAGAGTTTCTAAGGATGATTCTGAAGGATGTTAATGTTTCCCAAGAATAGTAAATAATTCCTAATTGGAACTATTAAGTCTTAAGGAAGCCGAGTATAGAGAATATTGTTACTATTTAATAGTTTAAGGGAATTAAGGGACAACTTTTGGAATTGTGCTGTATTTTTAAAAATTTATGAACATTTGAAAATTTCCCCACCCCCATCTTCTAAAGTACCAGACAGACAGTAAGTATACATAAGTCAGAATCTGAAAGTTAAAGACTTTGTTATTTTGCCTGACAAGGTGTAGTTAGGAAGTTGGCGCTGGGAATCTGTAGCTTAGCAACACAGGCATTTTAGAGATTTAAGATTCTTACTTTCCACTGGGCACAGGCAAAAGATCAGTATGTCTCACCTTGAATTATGAAGTCGTATATCCAGAGGAATTATTAAAGAAATTACTATACTCAGGTTTTATAGGTGAAGTCAGAGGAGATTGGACATAGAGGGAGCTGTAGTTTTTTCCATTTCATAGTCCCCCTCCTTTTTAAAAAAATTAGGAAATAGATGCCCAACTTGCCCTGGATTGCAGGTGGGCTACACTAAAGCTTGGGTTTGTGATGCATTGTTCTTTTTCTTATTACCCCTCTGACCAAGCAAAACTTCCTAGGATTCATCTTGAGGGGATTGAACAACAACAAAAAAAGTTTTAGGTAAATCCAGTTAATAACAAACTTCCACTATAAAATAGTCCATCTAATTTAATTAAGAGAAGTGCTGCACATATTTAACATTCTGTGGTTTTTAGCATAAACAAACTATTTCATCTGTTTACATATACAGCAAGAAATGAAGCCTCTGAACCAATATGAGGTCTCCAGAAATACCATGAAGCAGGCATTCCGTGGAGCAAACTCTCTTGGAGCCTGCTGGCTTCCCTGTGCCCTGATCTCCATTGTGTGACATCCTCTCAATCTGATAAACAAACTATCACAGCTATGGAGCAGGGTGTGGGGTGAGCATTCAGGCTACAGTTTATTGCCAGTGCTTCTTGCGGGAGACTTTGGTAGGAATAGGTGTGTGCTTAGGCTCTGGGTTCATTTGAGGATGTGTTTATTTTCTCCTTACTATACAGGATGTTTACAACCACTCTGTGTGGTTTTTCTGCAACTGCACTTGCATTTGAATTTGATGGGCAGCTTGCCCTGAGTAGGGGATGTCTCCTGCCCGACCCCCCACAATCACCAGTGTGATTGTGCATGCACACACACGGGCACACTCTTGTTTCTTTGAGTAGCTGCCAGGTTTATAGTGTGTTTGTGTGTCTGGGGGTAGAATAGAGTGGGTAATTATTTTGGGGATGGAAACACAGGAAATTTTTTTTTGAATAGGCCTTTCAGCAAGTTGGCATAGCTTCAGGGTCTGGCCCCACACCAATACAAAAGAGCGCAGCCATGCTGGTCATTTTGCATTTGCCAGACACAACATGTCTTATTTTTTGAATGAACAGACCCTCCCCTCCCACCCATTTCTTGCTCTTGGTTTAGAATTGAGTTATAATCTAAATAATTGGATTTACCAGCTTACGTTTTTAATATTGGAAAATTGGGTTAATAAAATGGTGTTTGGCTTACACGTCCCTCAATAAGGGACCAGCTGGGCATTTCTTTAATTCTTGTACTCTGTCTTGCTTCTGCTTTCTCCATCAAGATTGGACGCATACACTGTGTCTTTCTTCATCAGGTTTGTAAACTATCAGAAATCCTGGACAGAAATGGAATTTAATTAACCTAGAAATTGCTTTTGTGCCATATTTAGAGCTGTCCTAGAGATTGAGTGCAGAGATAGCAGTAAGCTGGTTAACTCTATCCTGTAGATAACCCCAGAGGAAACCTGGAGGAACAGTGCCTCCCTCTTTTGAGACTTCTGATGGCAAACTGCCTGGGAAGCATCTAAATGCATGATTTGAGGAGGGAAGGAGGGGACACACAGAGGGTATTATTATAAGACAAACAATATTTGGCATCGGACTTTGTCATTTCATCAGTGGATGTTCTTTCACAAAGCATCGCCTTGCAGTTTACTTCTAACTTTCAAAATTATACCAGTGTTTATTTTTGTGTTTCTTTGTTCCCATAAAGGTGCTTTACGTTTTTAAAAAACCTAAATAAATATAAAATATTTGAAGGCATTTTTGGACAAGATTATAAGTGGTCAAGCAAAATAATTTTTGGCTGTTGACGTGCCAACTAAATTTAAATAAGAGACAGCTTAGGAGAAAAAGAATGCCTTCTTGTGTGTATCTTAGCAAGTGGCAGGGAAAGAGGAAGAAGATTGATCCCCTACCCCCACTCCCGCCATGCAGCTGGATCAAGAGTTACAAGCGATCTCTGATATGTGGTGGTCCTATGTGCATAGGTGTGTGGCACGGCCATCTTCGCAGCTCCAGCAGATGTGGCCCATGGACAGTTGTGCTCTGAGGCCGTATGGACCACAGCTGCATGCCTCGTGATGGGATGGCACCTGTGCTTCATGGTTAATAGCCAGAACCAGTTCTTATTTGGCTCTTGTTAGATGAAGCTGATAAAGGGCAAGTGGTTCAGTAAGTAATAACTGTGGTGATGGTAGAAATTGTGATGACAGGAGTAGATGCTTAGTAGATGAATCTGATTCCTCATGAAACTAACTGCCAGAACCTTTGGGTAGACCTACACTGGGATGGCCAGGAACTTCCCTGGGGCAGAACACCATGTCCTTCATTCTTCTGTTGTTGTTGGTTCTGTTTCAGATCCACCCAGGTCTCCCTGGCACCTGGATTGTCATTCAGTCTGCTCCTCTGCTCAGAAACATTCATGTGTTTAATCATGAAATTCCTAAAGAAAGAAGGATGAATGGTGTGGTTTGTAACTGGTGCAGTGGTGTGGTGCTCTGCTCCTCCTCAGTGGTTGTGGAGGCTTGTCCTTGATGCAGATAATCTATATATATAAAAGCCCAGCAACTGGAATGTCAGAATGAATGGAATGACCGGTAGCTATGTGGTGGCTATGACATGCACTGCAGCAGCCAACCAGCCTGATCTGGCCACTGATGGGCCCCCAACACCCTGATCGAGGGTGGGGCCGGCTGGCCAGACCCCACCCATGCACAAATTTGTGCACCGGGCCTCTAGTAGGTCATAA
The DNA here is from genome assembly GCA_026230045.1 of Corynorhinus townsendii. Classification (NCBI taxonomy): domain Eukaryota; kingdom Metazoa; phylum Chordata; class Mammalia; order Chiroptera; family Vespertilionidae; genus Corynorhinus; species Corynorhinus townsendii. Next base: position 139,662,574 of record JAPDVU010000002.1, read on the forward strand.
AGAGGAGACTGCAGTAGAGCCTTCTCTGTTGGGCCCACAGAATGTTAGAGGAATGGAATTGGGGTGACATAACAGGGGGGAACATATTAGTTTAGGGTGGTTTTGTCTCTGAGAAGGGGAATTTTGAATAGAGAAGCAGAAGAAGTGACCTCCATAAAAAGTAACAGCGCCCCCTCCCCCCTAAAAAAAAAAAAAAGTAACAGGCCCCTTATTGGATGATGAGGAGCCTGCAAATTAAGGAGAGCACTTCAGGTAGAAAGAGCAGTATTGAGTAAGCAGGGTCTTTCTGGCTGTTGTCTTTATCCTAAACCTAGGGCTTTTTTTCCTACATAGAGGGTCACTGTGGAATCAGATCAGTCATTAGTAAATTGATTTCATTTCAACACATTTTTACTCCCTTCCAGGATGTTTTAATTTAAATGGAATCTATATATATATATATATATATATATATATATATATATATATATATATATATATATATAACTTATGCCTGAATTGCCATGGGGCTCCTGGATTCAAGAACTTTTAGAGAAGGGGCACCCCAGATGCTTCGCCCATAACAAGGCTGTGCCTCACCTCCCACATGCATGCAGCATGGTATGACAGAGAAACTGGCCTGAGGATCCAAGGTCTGGCTGATCTTACCTTTTCTGCCATCCGTGCTTCATGGCTCAAGGGCAGGCCTTGTCCTTCTCTAAGTTGATTTCATCTATTCATCGAGGGTGATTTTAAGATCCCTCCAAAAATTAAGGCCATTCTTCTTTAAACATTTGTCTCAAACTCCAAATAGAGTTGGCTCTTTGCATGTTTTAGTCCTTTTATTCACATGCATGCATTTACACCATGGAAGCTACGGGACAGTAAATGATGTGATCTGAAATTACTTCTTGTCCTTCACCCCCACTGCTCCCAGTCCTAGATTTCTATTCGGTAAATAAAGTGTTGCCCTCACTTTATGTATTTGTTCATATTTATTTGAAACATATTTATTCATTGCTTCCTCAGTTGGTTTATGTTTATTTGATCTGTATTGCTCTGTATTACTTGGCTTGCTGAGAGTTTAGTTGGTTCTTTGACCCAAAACTACACCTACAGTTCCTAGAATGAAGGAGATTTCTGTAGGGGAAACACCTTCCTTGATCAATAAAAATCAAACGTGGCAGTGAATTGTGCTCTAGTTGAATCTTCTGACATTTGCGTGAAGGACAAACACCCTCTATATTGTCTGTGTTCTGGCATTTCTGTGTATTATTACCAGTGGGCATTGAGGGCTGTCGTGGCTAAACTCAAGGCCGAATGGCTTTGGAGGCCCTACATGCTGTTTTTCCTTCAACCCCAGGAACCCCATACTCTCTTCCTCCTGAAGACTCTGAACCTCATTAGTTCAAACAATATTTCCATTTTAGAACATTTTTGCTCTAGTAAGGGAATGGAAGGTGTTGTTTCTGGTTAAGATGCCAATCAGCTGGTGGAAGGGGTGGGGTGAAGTAAAGGTTGCAGTGGGTGGATATATGGCCTTGCTTGCTTGCTTCTGGGGATGATCAGGTGCTCCCAGAGCCGCACTTCTTTCTTCAGCCTGCATTGTCTGATGGCCTGCCTCCCCTCAGCCACCAAGGTCTCCAGAGGTGGCTGTTCTGCTTTTTCAGCACATATGCAGCCCTCCTCCCCCTTTCTTTTTATACTGATTTGAGATAACACACACTCAGTTCCTTGCATCATATCTTCTGGAATGAATCATCTATCCCTCAAACATAGCTGTGTGGCCAAGAGTGCCTGATCCATGGATTTGGCCTGTAAATTGTGTCATTCAAGCTCTTTTGTTATATGGGGCCAGCTAAGCAAAGTCAACACCTTTGTTAATCCTCCCGGGACCATAGGAGAAAGAGCCAAACTGCAGACCTGCCCTTTTTGCAAAGTACAAATTCTTCTGGCCTCTAAAAAAAGATATTGGTTCGTCTTGTTCTTTTGTTCCTGCTTTCTTCTGAGTCTCACAAATACTTATCACTTGGGAGCAGGGCGTATTCCTCTTGAGAGGTAATTTATTTTACTGCCACTTTTTAATCTGTTGTTGCCTTATTTTTCATAGTCTCACTGAGAAAGTCATCAGGCAAAAAGTCCTTTTATTTAAACACTGGTAGGAACAGTCTATCTTTGAGGTCCTGAGATTGTAAAGTAGCTCATGGTGTCCCCCTCTGTCATCTGTGCCTCATCTGTGTTTGGTGTTTGTTTTTCATTATGGCTGTGCTGACTTCTCATAATGTGTAGCATTTGTTGTTGCTAACTTTTGAAAAAGCAATAAACACAGAACATCCTGCTCAGATGCACCTGGGTTTCTGTAAAACTCTGCAGTGCTCAGAGGGTGAGCTTGTGTCCATTTAAACAAAGGTGTACAGATTATAAAATTACTAATTAAACAAGTTTTTAGTAGAATGAAATGACCAGGTTTTCTGTTAACTGGGAGAGTTGGATGATGAAGAGGGGGAGCTTTGTTAGGAGAAGAGGTAGTTTATGCTGGGATCAGTCCACCCGTGGGTGGCATTGCGCTGCAGGGCTGTGACTATTGGAACGGAGCTGCGTTTCCTGGTCTTGTGCTTTCTCTGAAGCAATGCTGTTCCAGGCACAGGCTCAGCCTGCTGCCAGGGAGTGGAACACAGAAATTGAGAGTGAGCTTTTTAGAAACTTAAGGCAGTTAGTTTCACAGTGTGATTTTATGGCTGTTGAATCTAATAAAAAATTTGGCTTGTGTTTGTCTTTTTAAATTTTTCTCTCCTCACCCTCCAGTTTGGTTGGCATTGATTTTAAAAATATCTACAATATTTGCAAAAGTAAAGGGAGAAAACAGCCAAGCAAAAAAAGTAGTCCTCATCTCAGGTAGTCTGAGAAGCACCACTCTGAAGTACTCTCTCTGTGTGAAGTTCACTCCTTTGGGCTTAGTAGTTCCTTCAGCACACACTATGGCTATCTCGTCTTACTAGTTTATCCAGGCAAAAACGATCCTTGTTCCCCATAACATAGGGACAGTGGCATTGCCTTATTCCCTAACCATTGGTAACATTTGGAAAATTGTTAAATTTGTAGAGCTTTCTGCCTCTACCTTGTTAATGTGGCTATTTCATTCACTTGGTTTTCCTGGGTTCCAAAGTGCTTTTGATCAGCTCTGTGATACTTGCAGATTTTAAGGACTGAAGGTTGCCCAGCAAGTACATAGTGGTCATGCTGTCTCTCTTTTGATCAAATGTCAGTTTGCACCAGGAATACGATCTGTACAATAGTGCTTTTGGTGGGTGGTAGGGTAGGTAAGGGTAGAGAGATTGGTCAGGACTCATAGGAGGCTAAATTTAAAGGTGTTACTTTTTACAAAGGAGAAAACTGGGTGTGTGCATTTTGCTGTAGTATTTTGTTAAATACTAGAAAGTTATTTTAAAATGTTAACGTATTTTGAGGCCCTGGCCAGGTAGCTCACTTGGTTAGAGCATCTGTACACCAAGGTTGTGGGTTCAGTCCCAATCAGGGCACATACAGGAATCAACCAAAGATTATATATATCCAGCGACTGGGCCCTAACCAGTTTGGCTCAGTGGATAGAGTGTCGGCCTGTAGACTGAAGGGTCCAGGTTCAATTCATCAAGGGCATGTACCTTGATGGCGGGCACATCCCCAGTAGGGGGGTGTGCAGGAGGCAGCTGATCAATGTTTTATCCCTCTCCCTCTTTGTAAAAAAAAAAAAAAAGCCAGCAACTGGAACGCTGTAACAACCGATCACTATGATGCCCACTACAGGCAGCAAACCTGCCCGATCGGGAGTGGGGCTGGCCAGCCAACCTCCTGTGGCCTTTCCCACCTGGATCAAGGGCAGGGAAGCTGGGCAACCCCAGCTCCCCCCACAACCTCTCCTCCAGGCTGGCCCTGCCCCTGATGGGCTCGACCACCCCATCGGCCTGCAGTCCCTCCCCCCAGCCAACTCCACCCCCGATCGCCCTCCTTACCCCAATAGGGGACTGGGCCAGCTGACCAATTGCCTGTGGACCCTCCCCCTGACTGGCCCCAGCCCTGATGGGCCCATCAGGGGCAGGGCTGGCTGGCCAACCACCTGCAGCTTTTCCCCCCAGCTGGTGTCCCCCCTTACCCCCCCCAATTGGGGGTGCACACCATTTGGGGGTGGAGCCTCCAGCCAATCGCCCATAGCCCCTCCCCCCCCCCAGCCAGCCTGGCCCTGATTGAGCCCCGATCAGGGTGGGCTGGCTGGCCAACCTCCCACTGTCTCCTCCTCCCCACAGGCCCAGCTCCGATCTCCCCTGGCCCAGCCCCCACCTGTGCATGAATTAGTTCACTGGGCCTCTAGTATATAAATAAAGTGGAACATCAAATGGATGTCTCTGTCTCTTAAATCATTTAAATATTGTCAAGTGTTTTTGCATGTCAGCAGTTTAAATACTTATTATTTTTTAAATATTTTTATTGATTTCATAGAGGAAGGGAGAGAGATAGAAACATAAGTGATTCGAGAGAATCATCGATTGGCTGCCTCCTGTATGCCCCCTGCTGGGGATTGAGCCGGGCATGTGCTGTGACAGGGAATGGAACCATGGCCTCCTCGTTCATAGATCAGCACTCACCCACTGAATCACACTGGCTTAATATTTTTAATACCAACAGTAGTTAAGGGAAGACTTAATTGTTTATGTTTTACAAAGAAACAGATTCCTTTTTACTTCTTACTAGAGGCCCAATGCACAAGGTTCGTGAACTGGGGGTCCCTCAGCCCAACATGTGCCCTCTCACAGTCTGGGGCCCCTCAGCCCAACATGTGCCCTCTCACAGTCTGGGGCCCCTCAGGGGATGTTCGCCTGCTGACTTAGGCCCAGTCCTCAGGGTGATTTGGTTTAAACCAGCAGTCAGACATCTCTCACTCTCACGCTCCTTACTGCCTGCCTGCAGCGGAGGCAGGAGAGGCTCCCACCACCTCCGCTGTGCTTGCCAGCCGTGAGCCTGGCTTCTGGCTGAGCGGTGCTCCCCCGTGGGAGCGCACTGACCACCAGTGGGCAGCTCCTGCGTTAGGCATCTGCCCCTGGTGGTCAGTGTGCGTCATAGTGACCGGTTGTTCTGCTGTTCGGTCGATTTGCATATTATCCTTTTATTATACAGGATGTAATACTCAGTGCAACCTTGAGTTGAGCTGCCATTGTCAGTCTCACACAGATCTAGATAAAGCCCTTTCTATGGGTCTGCATCTTGGCTCCTTTTTCTTCCCATTCCCCCCCACCCCCACCCCTTAAATACTGGACCTTGTGAATATTATGCTAAGTGAAATAAGTCAGGAAAAGCTAAGAACCATGTAATTTCACTCATGTAGGATATACAAGTTAAACACAGAGGCACACAGACAACAGTATGGTGGCTAGCAGATGGAAGGGGGTAGGGGATAGTAAACAATAAAGGGGGCCAACTATATGGTGATGAAAGATGATATGACTTTGGGTGTTAGGGGCAGTATACAGACAATGTATCAGAGTGCAATATACAGATCATGTATCGTTGAAATGTACACTGGAAACCTACCTGTATGACCCTGTTGACCAATGTCAGCCCGATAAATTTAATTTAAAAAAGAATAATAAAAATTTTCTAGAGTACATTATAGTAGATTATTTTTGCATTTTAGAGGTAGACAAATATTTCTTACAGAGGACACAAAAAACACTAAGCATTAAAGGAAACATGATAAATTTATCAAAATTCAAAATTTCTGCTCATCAAAAGACACTGTTAAGAAAATGAAAAGGCAAACAATAGTCTGGGTTAAAATATTCACAATACATAATCTGCTAGATAAAGGACTGGTATCCAGAACGCGCACACGCGTGTGTCTGTGCTTTGAGTCAATAAACTCCTACAAATAAATAATAAAAGACAACTCAATATAAAAGGCAAACATCTAATAGTTACTTTATAATAGAAGATATACAAATGGCCAAGAAGCACAGGAAAAGGTGCTCCATATTGTTACGTATCAGGGAAATGCAAATTGAAAGTACAGTAAGATAGTATTCACCCCCACTTAGAGTGGGAATGACTAAAATTTCAAAAACTGACAGTACCAAATGTTATAAGAATGGAACGACTCCTTTGCATGCCCCCTCTGCCCCGAATACTATTTCTTGAGCATCTGTATGACAGTTTAAAGTTGTCTCAGAAGTACCTACTTCTATTATGGATTGAGATCATTACAATTAGAGGAAGATTTATTATGAGACAATTTATGATAAATGTCAGGTTAGTTATACATAAAGGAAAAATATGTTAGGATACGTATCCTAACTATTGGCTATGGTGTTAGGAAAGATGGAAAGAAATCTAAGATTCATTAGTATTCAAGTTGATGAAAAGGTGTGTCTTACATAAGTTTTTCTAAATTGTGGTTTGTAGACACTAAGTGGATAAGTTGTGGGGGTCAATGTCTAGGTAGGATTGTAATGAGGAGAGACCTGAAAGGAAGATTAAGGGCAGTTTTTTTGAATTTTTAACTAAGGGCATTGGGTTTACCCTATAGCCAGAGGGTAATCCATAATCTAGCAGGGATGGAGGGGTTTTGGATAGACTAAAGAAATACATTTATTTTCTGCATTACTAGTATAAGCTTCAAATTAGTGTAGTGACTATGGATGAATTGGAGTCAGAAGTGATTAGAATTGGGGTACAATTTAGTGATGGGTGGACAGTAAAGATGGGCTGGGTGTAAGGACACAGGATTAAGGACATTATATGTTTGTGATAGCGTCATGCTAACAAATAGAATGCTGTATAGTTGTGGCAGGCTGATTTGTGTTTCCTCATCACTGGGTAGATCAGAAGTCCATAAGCCAGTAATCTCATGTCATCAAACAGCAGTTGTTGAAATACGGAGGCACATAAGTGATCTATGTGCACGCATGTGTTGGTACATACTTTACATCAGTGTATTAAACACAGCCTTTTAACCAAACTTCCTGCTCTTTAAAGTTGGCCTGTGGTTTATGAGAGTGTGAGAGATATAGAACCTTAATTATAAAGATTTTGCTTGAAATAGGGTCTTTCCCCCTTCTGTTTCATAATTGCTGCACATAGCTCGATATTCTGTGATCTCTGCTTAATTTATTTTTATTTACTTTTCCTTTTACAGGCCCAGGCTGCAAGCACAAAGGAAGTTTGCTCAATCTCAGCCGAATAGTCCCAGCACAACTCCAGTAAAGATAGTGGAGCCATTGCTACCCCCTCCAGCTACTCAAATTTCTGACCTCTCTAAAAGGAAGCCTAAGACAGAAGATTTTCTTACCTTTCTCTGCCTTCGAGGTAAGACTACATTGCCACTTGTTTTGGAGGGAACAGCCTAATTGATAGAAAAAGGAGTAACAGTGCACACAGGACTCCTTGGCTTGCTTCTTTCAGTTCCCAGCCTGCTTTGAGGTAGAGCTTAAAGTGAGAAATCCCACGCCAAGGTGCTTGAGTCTTCATATTTCTCTTTCTTTTTTCATTTGACTCTTAATTTCTAACTATAGTTAACAGTGAAAATATTGGTGGATATATGTAAACAGGACCAATTAACAGAGTGCAAGTTGAGGATAAAATATTGTAATAAAGGATGCGTTTGGGTTTACATGGCTGTATTTTGGCAAGTGTTTACTATAGTAACCAATTTTTGTAATAGTTGTGCGGGAAGAACACAAAAAGCTTGGCAAACAGAATGAGGAGCCTCTTACTGGAATGGTCCATGGAGGTGAGCTTTAGAAAGCTCTGAACTTGAAGAGTTCCTTTGTGAAGTTAGTTGAGAGAGTCCTAGAAGGTGAACAGGAAGGAGAGGGTCCTTGCTATTGGTCATTGGCTTGAGATTTAGGGTTATGTCCTTCCTCAGCCCCCCACCCCCCAACATTTTGAAATAAGTTATAGCAAGATTTAAGTACAGTGCAAACAAAGAACATTTTCCTAAACTACTTGAGAGAAAATTTCCACCTGATGCCCCATTGCTCCTTAACACATTAGTGTGTATTTTCTTAAAATAAGGATAATCTATAACAAACAAAATTAGGACCTTCACAAAGATACATTACTACCACCTGATCCTCAGATTCCCGTTTCAGATGGCTTCAAATGCCTCAGTGATGTCAAGTTTAGAGCCTAAGGACCCAGTTCAGAATTGGGCATTGTCTTTAACTGTTGTCTGTGTAGTCTGCTAACTCTGGACCAGTACTTTCATCTTTGTCTCTTCTGACCTCAGCCAATTGTTTTGTAGAACGATCCTATATTTGAATTATCTGTGTTTCCTCATTATTAGATTTGGGTTTTGCATTTTGGGCTGGAATATCACAGAAGTGATTCTTCCGTCTTCTCAATGCATCCTGTTGTGTTGGACAAAATTTCAGTCTGTCCTTTTATTGATGGTATTCACGGTGATCACTTGATTAAGGCTTCTCCATTTTAAAGTTAGACCTTATATTTAACTAGAGGCCTGTTGCATGAAGAGATTCGTGCAATAGGCCTTCCTTCCCTTGGCTTCCAGCACTGGTTTCCTCTGGCACCCGGAACCCAGGCCTTCGCTCTGGCCAAAGTCTGCCTTCTTCATCTTTGCTACAGTCTCAGGCTGGAGCCTGTCATCTTTGTCTTCGCTGCAGACTCTGGAGTCTGCAGTTTTATCTTCTCTGTGGCACTCCACTCCTGTAGATCCCTTCCCCCACCCTCCCTCTCATAGCAGGTGTCTTGCCCCGCCTGGCCTGGAGCAGCTGGGCGCCTGCCATCTTTGGCCTTCTAATTTGCATACTCACTCTGATTGGCTGTGGGTGTAGCGGAGGTACGGTCAATTTACATGTTTGTCTATTATCAGGTAAGATAAGTATTTTGTCTGGAGGTTCTTTGAAACACTAGATTTTATTTCTCATCAAACTCTATTTTCTGTCTGTATAAATCAATTTTCTATTCAAAGGGTTATACTCTTTTTACCACTGTTTGTTTTGATATTTAGATTGTTCTAGGTATCATTACTGGGGCTTCTTCAAGCTGGCTTTTTGGTCCCTTTGACATGTCCCTGTCATCCTTCCAGCCTTGCTTCCTGGCAAAACAGTATGTTCCAGGCTCATCTTGTATGTTCTTTCCTTCAGCCCTGGAATCCTCCAGTTCCCCAAGGAGCATTGTTTTTTTAAGCGACAGTTGTTCTTTACAAGCCAAGATCTCCTGAGGTGTGCTCACTTCATAGCTATTAGTGCCATTTCTCTAGGTGTTCTGAACCTGTAGTGTGTATGTGTGTGTACATGCTTGTTTAGTATATCTAGATGTATATTTGTGTCTCTGTGTATTAAAATCTGTGAATTAGCATCAATACTTTCAGTTTCAGCTTAACCACAGGGTTCATTTGGTTTTCCAAAAGGAAATACCAGCAGACAAGATGGGAAAGTTGGCAAAAGAATAAACTTGACCTTGGCCAGTGTGGGTCAATTGGTTGGAGCATTCACCTAAATATGGCTCAGTTTAGTTCTGTGCACCAAAACCCTGGTGGCAGGTTTGATTCCTGGTCAGGGCACATACCAAAGTTTGACGGTTTGATCCCCAGTTGGGGCACATGCAGGAGGCAACTGATAGATGTCTCTCTCTCTTCCCTCCCTCCCTATCACCCTCTCCTCCCCCTTTCTCCCTTCCCCTTCCTCTCTCTAGTTACTTAAAAAAATCTCAAAACTCAAAATACACTCCCTCCAATCTCCCAGAGACAACCACTGTTAACCACCTCCTTGATGAGACTATTTCTAAGTCTCCTGTGTGCATATGTGATAAGTATCACTCCCTGAAATGGAATTGCATTGTTTTTTTTACTTTTGTAACCCAACTGTCCAGCATCATAGGAATTGACACTGTCACATGAATGAATACCTGTTCTATTTTCCGGACGTCTTATCATTTATCTATCTAACTTTATATTTACATTTAGATGTGTTCCTCACTTTTTTATGTCAACTACTGATGACACATATCTTCACTTAAGTCTTTGCCTTCTCTGAAGTCTTTTCAGGAGAAGACTAATAGTTGGGAATCCCATGAACATTATAATACTTTCATTCTATCTATGTTTATTCCTTTTTGGTGTGGATTACAAATCAAATAGAGCTTTTTAGAACTCCAAAGTTCATGTCCAGCATGAAGGAGTTCAGTCACTCCATCACCCTTGGGTGACAGCAGGCACTGTTAGGAGTAAAGAATGCAGTTTTTAATAAGCTCAGTATTAATAGGCAACGAAGTCTGGAATCAAATCAAAGACCTGGAAGTGGTATTGTTGAAGGATTACATATCATTCTTTTCTCTAGTCCCCAACTATTACTGGTAAATTTCTTGGCACTAATTTGAATATGGGAGAGAATAAATCTTGAGATCTTGGGGTGGATACCTGGCCAGCCCAAGACCATGCCTTCGCCCCACAACTCTATTCAGTGTCTCTTCAACAAAAAACCTTCTACATCATTAGTAATACTTGGATTAGTGCAGATATGTAAACACAGTAGCCAGTCAGTCATTCAGGGATTAAAAGCTTTAGGGATTTTTAACAATCTGTTTAAGGCATCAGAGACCTCTTGGCTAAGTTTGGCAAGGCTCTCCTCCTTTCCTACCATGACCTGGATTTCTGAAGGGAAGAGAAGGGATAGATAGTGCAGCAGGGCCAATGTTTGCCTGTTTTGAAGGGGGTCCACATGTCTCTGGCCAGATACATAATTAGTATATTTCATTGGTACAAGCAGAGAAGAGGGAGAAGGGGGTATGAACCATGGGCTAAATGCAGCAGTACATACAATCACTTCATTTTCTGTCACCAGTCTTGTTATTCTTAATGAGTTCTGTCATATTCTCTTTGTTCTGACTATGTTTATTAACAGATTAAAAAGCTTAATACAGCAGAGCAATGGCAGGTTAAGTGATTCTGTTATTTACATTTTTCTTTTTGTGGGGCCCTGCAAACAAGGTGGATTCCCACCCATATAATACACAGTTCGTTCTTCTGACCTGGGGTGCCACAGTCCTGCATTGCTGGATGGAGAGAGTTGGGAAGGGGGTGTTCTTTTTTAAAAAATATTTTTATTGATTTCAGAGAGGAAGGGATAAGGAGAGAGAGATAGAAACATCAACAATGAGAGAGAATCATTGATCACTTGCCTTCTGCATGCTCCCCACTGGGGATTGAGCCCACAACCTGGGCATGTGTCCTGACCGGGACTGGAACCATGACCTCCTGGTTCATAGGTCGATGCTCAGCCACTGAGCCATCGAGAGGGGGGTAGGAAGGTTCTTAGTCAAGAATCGCACTCTCAGCCTTTGTGAATCAGTACTTTGTGTTTTGGGACTGTCTGCCTTTGTTTCCCAAGTCTTAGAGACTCTTCAGTGATCACCTGTCATTCAGTTAATAATTCAGCAAGCTTTTATTGAATCCTTTTTATATGCCAGATACCTAGAAAACAGACTGGAAGCAAGAAAGCAGTATCTTTCGGGGGTGGGGGGAGGGTGCATATGTAATACTTGCAACAATAAAGACTAAAAAAATAAGAAAGCCATATCAGTGTGGTAAGTGAAAGAGAACATAGCAGTAGACACATGCCATGCTAGGGAGGGGGTATGCACCTTGCCAGCAGGAGGGAAGTGGCACTCTGCTCAGGGCTGTCTGCAAGAGGAAGTGACACGAGTTGGCTTTGTAGAAAGGGGGTGGGGCTTGAGAAGGGTTTGGCAGAAGCCCTGCACAGGCATGGATTAGTGTTGGGGTATATTGCTTAGAGTGCCTTAAATTAAAACGAGGCAGTTAGATATGTTGGGTTCTGCGGGCTAGATAGGAGGACACCACCCAGGTTCTTCAGCTGAGAGGTCACTTAATGTAACCTTTATTTAAGGAGATGATCTGGCAGCTCAGTGGAGAATTGCAGCTGCAGGAATGCCATCCCAGTGGGGGTATTGTAGGAGTGCAGGCAGGATGCTGCAGCCTCAGCCCAGGTGTTCCCATTTGTAAGATGGACATGCATTGTCGGTAGCACACAGCTCTTGTGGAGTGAGACAGGCCCAGATGGGCACCTGTGGTAACCATCCGAGTGCACTTCACTTACTATTTCCTAGTGAGCTTAGGCAGACATATATAGCGGAGAGAAGGAGGGTTCAAATTGAAATTTAGAAGGAACAATCTAAAAGACCATCTGAACAGACCGCAGGTATTAGAAGGGTGGTGTTTTCTCTGAAGACAGTTGCCGGTTTGGTGGGCAAGGAGCACATATTTTGATAGAGTACTGGTTTTGGGTGTTGAGGATGGTAAATTCTAAGTAGGGCAAATGCAAAAGCCTGGGGTGATTTAGAGGTCACAAAATGAAAGGGGATTAACCTGCTAGAAAGCAATTAAGTTATCTCCAATTGCAAGGAACACTGTGGTGCTAATAATGAACTTCCTTGAGCAAAATGGGAACGTTTTACATTATAGGAGCTCTTCTGGGAGGAAGGCACAGGGTCAGAGTGGTACACAGCTTTTTTAAAATGGATCCTTCTGCATGGTGTTGCATCTTAATTTTTGAGAACAGTTACAGTGAAAGTTTGCTCCAGAATGGTGTCTCACTGCCCTGAGGGTTTCAGTGGCCACCCTGTTTTCTTCAGATCACACCAGCCTTTTTCCTCATGTGCTTGCTTTTTCAATAGAGTGTGTGTTTCTTGGCTGAGTTTTGCTGAGCAAGTGACTTATTTGCCAGGATAGTTTATTAGGCTAGTTATGAAGAAATATGAAACCATGAGATTCTTAAGTGGGGAGGGAGAGGATGGATCCCTTTTAGTTGTATTGAGAACTTGATCAGTTGTTAAGGCTCCAAGACATTTTGCTTGGAGGATTGGCCCTACTCCCAGCCAGCTGGACTCTGACCAGGCTTTGCCCTCCTTGAATATAAAGCAGCCCCCACTTTCCCTGCCAGTGGCTGGGGACATAGGCTCCTAGTCATCTCTAGATTTCCACCTACTTTATAGAGATTTCCTTAAATTTTCCAGTCTTTCTGAAATCCATGTAGAAAATGCAGATGAGGAAAATAAACTTTAAGTAAGTATAGTCCTGTTTTGTTTGCTGAGCATCTTGCTGGCTGCTGAGGCATCGATATTCTGACAGCGCAAAAATTACTAGTATTCTTGTCCCAAATGCAAGGTGACCTTCCCCTCAGTATTCCATTTCTGTGTTAGGATTTGTGGACACTGCATGGTAAGGAGAGCACACAGCCTTTGATGTTCAGAGTGGCTATGTGGTCTTGATGAAGTTACTTCCTATCTTGTTCCACTTCTAAACTCATGGGTGGAAGTGGTGGGAACTGCAATCATTGTGTCTGCTATGTGGTGTGATCTATGCATTCATTTGAGATAAAGAGATCCAGAGATCCCATTGTAGTTAATGGGATGTGCATTTGTTTGTGTATGTTTTAAGCCAACAATGTGTATAGACAACAATGTGGAAAAGATGATTAGGGTAGTATTCCAGCTGTTAATTAAAAGATGCTTTGTCTGCCTCATCAGCACAGGAGTGGCCTTGTTGGGAGGGAAAGTGGTTCCTTCTCATTGCTGTGTCTGTGGTGTTAGAAGCTGTTCCCGGGTGTGGGGCATATCCTGAATGTGGGATCAATCAGATAGCCATAACAGGAATGGGAATGAGGAATGCTGAGGAAAAGAATGGCCATGCTCTGAGCAGGTTATTACTTCATCCCTCTTTCTTCCTTAAAAAGACCTATGTGGCTGAAGGTTTCTAAACTCTTCATGTGGCATTACTCCACACTTACTCCCAAGTTCTAGAAATTCTAGCTGTTGAATTCATTTTGCATTTCCACACCTCTCTAGATTCTCGTCACCAACGTGCTTACCATCCCATTTAGGAAAGCAGATAGGAAGCTGACTGCCTCTGTTCTCACCTGTGGAAGGGACGGTTTGAATTTATAGTTAGGAGGTTTGGTCACTGAAGCCATGTGTGGGCCCATGAATATCACTGAAGTGTGCATTGCCGATGGTGCTTTTGCATATGTTGCTTCCAGCTTTTAGGACCATCACAGCTACTGTGGCTGAAGACATTGTGCTTGTCATCCAGGCAGGTACACTGTGTCTCAGGAGACTGTCGAGCTGACACTTCAGCTTCTTTTGGGTCTCAAATGTGGAGGGGCCCCCCCCTCTTTTTTTTTTTTTTTTTTACATAGGTACAGAAAAAGAAAATGCAAACCCAGGGTGGGCCTCACTGCACAGGCAGCTCCTTCCACAAGGAATAGGGGTCCCCTTTGTGTTTGGCTTTGGCCTGGAGAGCTGTTCCCCAAGTCATGCTGCATGTATTCCTGGTGTTACCAAAATTACTTTAGCTGAACGTTTTAAAATTTTGTTGTGATTTTCATGATTACTCCTTCTTTTATGGCAAGTGATAATTTTCTGTTACAATGGAGATAAGTCATGCGAGTCATGAATGGGAATTCCTTTAAAGAAAATAGAAGCCCATGATTATCTGGATATGGCAGATAATGTTGTGGTGTATGGAAATAGCTGAAGTTTGGGAAACCCGGTGGTAAATTCTTCTTTCTTTGTAAGTTGTAAAGGTCGTGTGTGACAGCTGTCCTCAGCCTCTCAGGGCACTGTGTTTATAGAGTGGGCAGGGTGAATGGAGACATCTGGTCTGGTCTGTTTGGGTCACCGGTGCCTACAACAGTGGCTGGTACAGACAGACTTGGATTAATGAACTCGAGCAGTTGTTGCAACTGCTTTTTTCTGTGACTTTCTAGTTTCAATGGATGGAGCTTTCCTCTCCTTAAGGAATCAGTAAATAACGATGTCTCTCTTGCCTTACCCAGTCCCTCCCAGTTCATTTTGAAGTCTTGTTTTTTAGGTTAATATGATAGTAGGGGCTGATTACTTCTCATTCTCTTTATGTATCCTAAAGCTCAATCATTAAAATGCCAACTCTGTGAGCCAGCCCAGAGTTTATGAGGTCAAGCTATAGAATTTGACTCCCCAGCTAAATGATGGTGTGCTGGGAATCCCTTTAGGGTCTTTCCAAAATAGAGCTGAGCTATGTTTAGCTTGTTAAGATAAAGAACTGGCCAGGGAGGGAAGATAATGGGAAGGAGGGTGTATGTGTACATGATTTACAGAGAAGAATCCAATTTTATAGAAACCACAGCCTAAATTAGCGAAAGCAAGCCTTTGGATTAAGATGATTTCTGTTGTGGTTGTAACATACCACAGTTTGATTTTTGTCCAGATGAAAACATTTGGTTTTCACTTCAGTAAATATTGTAGAGACATTGCCAGCTAATTCTGAAAAGTAATGAAATACGGCCTTGGCAAAGCGCAGATGCGTTCTCCACTCCCGATTCCACTCATCTGATCCAAGTTCAGATTTTTTTTTCACATTTGCTAATGCACTTGAATAATCAGGAGAGAAATCTGCCTGTAATTTTAATAGAAAACTGTGTACATTTGATACACTTCTATAAAATATTAGTTATAAACACCCCCCCCCCTCCCCACATACATACATACATGCACACAATCCTGGAAACATAGCAGGTAGTTCTGTGTGTCAGGCTCTCGCGCAGTCGTACTTCAGCTCATTCTCAACAAAGAGAGTCTCCCCTGAGAATACCAGGGTGAGACTCAAAACGAGGCCTGCTGAGCCCTTTCTGAGACCCCCTTATTTTCATAATTTTATTGGTGTTTTGCAGCAGGTGGTAGGTGAGCCCTGCTGTTGAAAGGGAAGGTTTCTTTTCAGGAAGCGTTTTTAAGTTGTCAATTACCTCTCTTTTTAGCTCTCTAGTCCGGTTACTTTTATCCCTGTAGCTACATTCTTAGTTTCCTGAATGCTGGACCCATGACAAGCTTTTCAGATGTTTGCCTCATCTGACATTTGAAAATAAATTTTCCTGATAAATTTCCTAGAGATGATGTTTACCACTTATGTGCCAAGATACATAAGTTGCAAACTATTTTTAATAACACACACACTTCTATCTTCAGATACCAAATATTAATTTAAATTTCTGTTGACTTAACATCAATATGATTATGTAATAGGCCCACTCATCCATTCTACAATGAGGAATATGGGATAATTTTCACCTGTGATAAATAGTCCAGACTTCTGTGTGCTGTTAGGATCTTAAAATAGCCTCTCCAGTGTGTGTGTGTAGCACATTCATCCTCCTCTAAGCTTTTTTGTAAATTAGATGATCGAGCTTTTATCTAAGGTAGGAAGAAATAAATAATGTTCCATATGAATGTAATAACTAGGTTTGGCTTCTCATATGCTTTCATTTTCTCTTTTATAGATGAGGTTCTTATATAGTTATTTTCTAGGTATTAGCATATAACAGTCAGAGTTTCTCTGTCGCCTTGATTTTTTAAATATGAGATGATCTTACTGATTTTGTCTCCAGGAGAAAGAAAGATGCTGCTTTTGCAGTGCTGCGGTTTTTCCTGGCCTGGACTGCTAGCTCTGCCTCTCCATTACTTTGCAAATGTACATGCCCGTAGTTTCTTAGAGAGGTTTACAGTAGCTACCTGGTGACAGGGCATTGGAGTTCTCAGTGTCAGAATCTGAGGATTTAGTCTCTTCCACTTCCTTCAGTTTGACTACAGGTATGAAGAGCTCCTTCAGGTTCTGGAGACCTGTTTTTTGTGGGAGAAGCCAATAGTTAATGAGGCTGCTCCTGGTAGGCAGGTTATGGGTTGGCAGTGGCCTTGTGCATGAAACCTGGATGGAGAATTAACCATACCCAGGGGAGTGTGGTGTTCCTGAGTGGCACCTGCCAGGGGTAAGAATGGGTGCCAGCCTAATACTTGAACTAACAGCCATTAGTAGTCCACTCACCTCCTACTAAAGTTCATCATTACTGAGCAGTGATCTTTCTCCTCCACTGTCCCTTCTCCCAGGTGTCTTCCTTCCCTTCGTCATGCTAGCCTCTCCATTCCCTATCTGGTTTGACCCTTCATTAGTGTCTCTTCTTTGTTGGTGCTTTATCTTTAGGTCCAGATCAACATGTTCATCACCTGAATAGAACCCAAATCATCTTTTAGTGGAAGGCAGTCTGCTTCTGTCCCCTGTGCCCCCATACTGAGAAGAAACCATGTCCATTATGACTGCAGAGCTGGTTCCATCAGAAGGACTTCGTATTCTTCTGAGTTTCAGTTGAAGAGCGAATCACTCAGAACCTCTTCTATGCTTTACTGTCGTCTTGTGTCCTATTTTACATTTCTCTTACATTAGCCTCTGGCTTTCTTTTAGAATACTTAGCCACTTATTTCAGTTTATTTATATTTTCTGAGAAGCTGTTAAAACAAATCCTTTTAGAAGATGTGGTTGTTTTCTGCTTTTGTTGAAGAAATTACCCTGTATCTTTCTTTAGGGTATTAATGAAACTTGGATGCTTGGAACTGAGCTTCTAGACATTTTCTACATCTTAGTTCTTTGAAACATAAACTCAATGTTCTACCCATCCTCTCCAAATCTTGAGTGTAAGGAACGTGATTGTTGTCTCATGCTGTTCACTTAGCATTTGAGGTTTTTAAATATCCTCCACAGATTCTGTAAGTGGAAGTTACTTCCTTGTTTCTTTCTCATATGTCCAGGTGGATTTTACCTGATTCTCTTGGAACAGAATATTTTTCTGAGTCTTGCTTTCCCCTATTTTTACATTACTTCCAAATGACCTCAGTTGCAGAATTTATTGTATTTTCTGCTGCAGGGAGAAGTAAGAAGGCGGGGCGGGGGGAAGCGGGGGTGATGGCTTACTTCCTGAAAGACATGCCAAAATCCTGCTTCCCTCCAACAGATGGCAGAGTCAGCTGTGGAAGTTACTGCAGGGTCTGCACAGAAACCTGCTCCTTTTGATACTAACCCAGCTTTCTGATTTAGCCATCAGTCAGTACATTTGAGGTAGAGTGTAGGAAGGCTCTTCAGGAGAAATTAAACATGGATATTTTTATCTGGAAGGAATTAGAAGGGATTATTGAATCTATCCCCTCTCATTTTACCATAGAGAGAAATTCAACTGCTGAGTTCATAACTTCCAAGTGTTGAAGTTCCCACTGTGTCTGTCTGATAGCATGTAACCTGTATTGCTTATGTCATGTTACATGCTAGTATGAGTTGCAGCCTGTGGTTGAATTTCTTTTTTTCACTCAAAACTCCTTTTGAGTAAATGACAAAAGTTCCTTCTACTTTTTCATAAGTACTTGTAAAGGTAGATTTAGGAAAGAAGGATGCGGCAGTATTGGTGTACCTGTAAGTGGGGAGTCCTGACTGAAAAGCTCTGATTGGGAAGCTGGGATGGGTGACATCCCATTTTCTTAGTCATCGTCAGTCTTGTACTAATTGTGAAACCACGTAGAACAAGAACAAACATGTTGTTCCAGTGGAAATATAGCTAATTCTTACTTGATTAAGTGATTTCCCCCAAAGCCAGTTTTAAGAACCTTTCTTCTGTTGAAAACTTGCGATTTAGGGGGATGGGGGGCGGGGGAGGGGAGTGTGGATTGTGGCAAAATCTCAGCAATGGCTTCTGTTAGACTGTATCCAATTCTGTTATCCACTGAGGTCCTTCTCCCCACCTCCCCCCATAAATTCCTTTGGAGTTTCATTTCCACCCAGTGGTGAGACCCTCATCGCTTTTGGGGTTTTGAATATTGGAAGGTCATCACTGCAGCAAAAGGAAGGGGACTGGAGGCATCTCTTCTGTTGCATTTCTTCAGATGGGTGTTTGTTTGGTTTGCCACTCCAGTCCTTGCTGCTGCTGATCCACTCCCATCTCCTTGTTGGAGCATATAGTTCTAAATTTGGACAGGAATGGTTTTTACCATTACACTTGCAGTGTAAGATCTCCGTTTGGGAAGGAGAGCAAATTGGTTATTTATATCTTTATTGATGTGACCGGAGTGTTAGCTCATTCACAGTAAAGTGGACAAGAGAGAAAATGAATCTCACATATTTAATTTATTACTTTTTCTGCTACTTGTTAGTAGCTCTCCCAGAAATATTTTATGGGAAAGAAGATTGAATTTGTTGTGGGCCAAACCCCAGAATAGTCTCTTGTACTTAACACTGTGATCAGATGTTTTTATTTTACTTATTTTTCTTGCTCAATTCAATCTTTGGTGGTCTTTCCCCCACCCTGAACTATTCAGATGAAATTTAAAAATTTTGTTTTCTTATGTTTGGTGATATAGCTCCTGCTGGGGTAGTTTTCCTTGAAATCTGTTGAAAGGACGAAGATTGGGGATATTTCCTGGAGGGTATTTGAAAAACAAATAAAAAAAAAGGCAGTAGAGAGGAATACTTTGTTTTGTCTGCTCAGTCATGAGGATTTAGGTGTGTAACTTAGTAGGTGTCTGTTCATAGTGCTCCTTTTGGAAGGTTGAACATCCAGGCCTATGTTGATGAGCCTCTTTCTTAATCCTCCCAGGTTCTCCTGCGCTGCCCAACAGCATGGTATATTTTGGAAGCTCTCAGGACGAGGAGGATGTCGAGGAAGAAGATGATGAGACAGAAGATGTCAAGACAGCCACCAACAATGCTTCATCTTCATGCCAGTCAACCCCCAGGAAAGGAAAAACCCACAAGCACGTCCACAATGGGCACGGTAGGATCAGTGTGATTTTGAGTTTAAAAAAAAAGAAAAGAAAAAAAAAATAAAGCCCTGGTCCCTGTGTGGCTGAGTTGGTTGAATGCCCCGTGCACCAAGAAGTCATCAGTTGGATTCCTGGTCAGACCATTCCTGGGGTTTTGGGCTTGATCCCCAGAAGGCGGCAGTTGATCATTGTTTCTCACATCAATGTTTCTCTTCCTCTCACTTCGCCTGTCTCTCTTTCTCAAATCAATGAAAACATATATTTCAAAAAATAAAATCCAAAGCGTTGGGTGAGAGAGCTGGAACAGGTTGCCTGTTAAGAAGATGAGATGATGACTGATAGCTTGTCAGTGGTAAAGGTAGTTAGTTCTGTATACTCCTCTAAGTGTAAGACACTCTTAAGAGTGAAGAGATTAGTATTACAAGGTAGAGGCAAGTCTATTCTAGATAAGTAGATTTTTAAGATGAGTATAGATATTATATTGTGAAGAGAATGATCAATTCCCTAAGAGCTACAGATACTAGGAATCAGAAGAGATTCCATCTAATCAAGATGGTAAAGAAGGTTTCATGAAGAAAGTTTTGTGATCAACTTACTATGATTTCAGCAGATGGAGCTAGTGTAGGAAGGAAGCCATTGTTCAGCCTGTGAAATCAGGTAAATGCAAATATATTATGAATTAGACTGATTTTTTCCTAGAATGTTATAGAAAGAGTAGGATAAAAGGTTGGATCTCTGAGAGAAGAAACTATTTAAGTTGGTTTAAGAAAGTGCCTAGTGGTTTTTCAACAGGGAAGTGACTTAATTGGAGATGGGTTGTGAAGAGATTAAGCTGGCATTGATTATGAGTATTAGATAAAGGGAAGTGACCTGAAGAAAAGGAAACCTATTGGAAGGCTGTAATTGTAGGCAATGACCTAGTCAGAGTAACAAGGGCCCAAAAGTTGGTAAGGGCAATATAAATAACAGGGATATCAGTACAAAAATGAGGAGGCACAGATGGAAATATGGCCAGGTGGTGTTGAGAGGACTTGATAGAGAACTGAATTAGCATGGGGTGAGGGAAAGAAAGTAAGAAAAGCAGAGTGAAACAATGACAGTGGGGTAAGAGATCTGATGGCTGTTTTCTCTTGAGCTCCTATCTGGAACTCTGCTAGACATTGTCGTTCATGTAGCACTCAGAGACCCTGTGAGGTAGGGAGCCTTGTGTACAATTGGTAGAAAGTCACTGCTGCCATTAGTGATTGAAGGAAAGAAATGTTTCTCATTTTTCTCCATGCAGTGCATGGTGCACCAGGTGTTTTTCTGGACTCAGTGAGAAATAGAGGTCCAAGACAGGCATAGCTTAGGCATGCTGGGAATCTGTCTGCCTCTTATTATTGTTGGACTTCTCTACTTTGTCAATTTAACGATTGTTCATGTTTCCCACTTCTTGCTTTTGCTTGTTTTTTAAATTGTCTATAAACATGGTAAAGATGAGACCCACATCTTAAAAGATTTAGAATTTAGTTGGGGTGATGTGGTTAATAATCCCAGAGCATAAATTTTAAAAAAAAAATGTTGACATATTTTTAACCTTTCAGGAAACAGTTTTGATTGTGTTTAATATATTTTTTTGTTTTTGATTTGAGGGAGAGAAAGAAACAATCAATTTGTTGTTCCACTTATTTATGCATTTGTTGGATGATTCTGTTTTTAAAAATATTTTTAAAGGAATAGTTTATTGATTTTCACAGAGAGGAAGGGAGAAGGAGAGAGAGAAACATTGATTGGAGAGAGCAACATTTGATCTGCTGCCTCCTGCACTCCCCCTACTGGGGATCAGGCCCACAACCCAGACATGTGACCTTGACCTTAAATCAAACAGGCAGCCTCCTGGTGCATGGGATGATGCCCAACTAAGCCACACCAGTCCTGACTTATACAGTATGTGCCCTGACTGGGAATCAAACCCTCGACCTTGGCATATGGGAACAATGCTCTAACCAACTGAGCTACCTGGCCAGGGTCAGAATAAAGTTTTTTATCTGCAGTATGGTCACCAAGTAATCTTGATAGTTGAAAGAGCTGTATACGTGATTTGGAATGCAGGTACAGGTGTAGAGATGACCCATGAAATTCCACATAAACTGGGGAATGTGGAATATTACCTAATTGTGGAATGGTGGCACATTGACCTACCAGTTTGAGGGTCCACTTCAGGGTAACTGGGAACCACAGGGTATTGTGGAGAACATACGCCCTGCTAGACAGGAGGAAGAATTCAGGTATAGAGAAGAGGGAGCTGTTGATGATTTTAGATGTGGCAGTAATATGAAACAGATCAGGATCAGAATGATTCCTGCAGCAGCAGGGTTTAGTCTGAAGTTAAAGGAGAGAAGATGAGAGTTCAAGGATTCCAGCCAGGAAACAGCCGCTGAGAGGCTTGACTGGAGAACATACAGCAATGCAGAAGAGTGCAAGGGGCATTTTGAAGCAGAAATGGTCAGCTCTTCATAACTGTCTGAAGAAGCAGGGCTGAAGGTAATAGAACAGGAATTAGAAAGGGAGTTGATTTGGAGGTAGGTAAGAACTTTTTATCTTTTGAGCTTGTGGTGATGGTGAAAGACAGAAGAACTACAGAGAACATGGGATTTATTATTGTGGAGCTGCTGGCTGAAGCTGTCAGGATGGATGAGCTTCCTGAGATAGAATGAAACAAGAGGGAGACTTGTAGGTTTTTTAAAAAAGAAAATCTTGAGAAAGTATTTAATCTTATAGTTTTACTTTTTTGGTTTAATATAAATCAAGAGTAGTAGATATGAACAAAACAGGAAGTGAGACTCCTGTCTGTTAGTCTGTGTCCATGTAGTAAACATGTAGTTCATCAGTACTGTATCAGAGCCGGTGTGTGTGATGTTACCTCTCATTTGCTGCCTGTGGTTGGGCTGCTGAATCCCCAGTCAATGGTAATCAGGTGAAGCAGTCCCGTGTGTCGTGCACTTGTGGTTAGGTCCTCAGCTCCCTTCTTTTTACAGATTATTTGAGCTGCTGGTTGACTAGTCAATTTTCTCATAGATTCAACTTCCATTATCAAAAATTACGATCTTTTGTGTGTGTGTATATTCTTTTCTTTTCTTGTATTTTTACATGAGCTGCAGGTTTATGATGTGAAGTGGCAGTGAGTTTCTGCAAACAAATCACAGGGAATTACATGAAGGTGGTGGGATGAGGGTGAAGGAACTGGCTGAGTTCTCAACTAAGGCAAGAGGATAACAATTTTACATTGACCACTGTCATTGTCATAAATAGAGAACAAACATTGGCAGAGGTTACCATGACAGCTAGAAGTTGTGGGTTTTGTTTGTTTTGTGTTGTTTTTTTTTTCTTCCTTTGCTTTTGCTGAGTCCCATTTCTTTGTAAATGTAGAGCAGAACTCCTTAAAATTCCTTGTTACGGTACCCATCTTGGGAGTTCTACCAGGAGAATGGAAGTTTGATCACTCACTATGAAGTGCACTGACTATTAAGGGGTGGCGCAGAACATGGAGGGCATTGGTGACACGCTGCAACCTCTCGCTGGCTACCTGGGGACGGGGGTGACAGGGATGGAGGTACAGTGAAAATGTGGGGTGTCTGCCAAGCTCACTCTCACCCCCCGCTGCTACCCTCCCCCAGGACACCAGGGCTCACACACTGGGGAAGCCACCATGCTCAGGTGGTAGGCGGCTGTGAGGAGCCTGGGCCACAGCTGCCAAGACCTCAGGGGCCGATTGGGCTCCCTGTGGGTTTGCACAGGAGCCGTTCTATGAGGCCTCAGACACCGTGACTTAGGTGGAGGGGGGCGTGTGGGGGCCCTGGGGCCCAGGTGCAGCCCAGGGCCCAGAGGTCAGATGGGACCTGCCCTTCCACACCAGATGCTCGCGCTTCAATCGCCGGCCATGCCTAGGGAACGAACTCATGCCTGAATTTCATGCACTGGGCCTCTAATGAGTTATAAAACAGGATGTTTGTTTAAATGTGATGTATGATAGAATGAAACATAACTGCTAGAGGGTTCACTTGTGATGGGAAGTTCTCGGTGGAAGTTTAGAAGGGGGTTACCTGGCATTGGACCAGTGCTTTTATCTTTAAAGAAAGTGGATAGATGGTAGGTGATTTTGTATGAGAAACATATTAGACCCAGGCTTACCCAGGACCTGCCCTAGCCAACTTGTTTGTTCTGTCTGGGGTTTAGAAGAGGCTGCCTTCATGTTTAGAAAATTGAACCTTTTCTCAGTTTCTGAGGGCACCTGCTGAGCTTCAAGCTTGGTTAGATTTGCAAGGTGCTGATGCCTAATCGCCTCCTAATGAATGTGGGCTGGTGTCAGAGGGCACCTGAGTCGTGCACATGAGCAGTTGGACTTGCCACTGCTCAGAATGCATTAGAAGGCCCAGAGTGTGACACTGGCATCATTAGGTGACCCATGATGCTCTTGTCCTGCATCTTGTGCTGCTTCTACTCCTCACTGCCATTCTCTTATTTGAGGGGATGCCTGATGAGTGTTGGCACCATTCTTGAGATTAAAGTGAGTTCTCTGCCTGTGAGGAAAGAAAAGGTGGGGCCCAGGTGGTGAATGAGATAAAGTCTGGGATCTTCCTTTTCCTGCCATGCCTAATTTTCCAAAAAGTAAAACCTAGAGACCGATCATCTGCATTTCCTTTTGATTTCTGATCTAGGTGAAGAATGTGCAAGTGTTAAAGTAGATTTTCTAACAAGAATAACCTGGATGAGGGCATAATAATTGTGTGATGTCAAGCAGGGCCTCAGAATTGTTGACTCTTCACACTGGAAAGTGCAGAAACAGCTGCTGTTGCTGTTCTGTGTTTCTCTGTAATGGTATTTCTCTTGGTGTTTATCCCTACTTTGTATGCCAGGGGTGTTGAGTCATGTCAGAAAGTTTAGCAACATCTGTATTCTCTCCCAGGAGGATCCCCTCACTGAAATGTGGGAAAAGAAATGCACAGAGTCCAGCTGCGGTGGTTCAGTGGTTGAGCATTGAACTATGAACCAGGGAGGTCATGGTTCGATTCCTGGTCAGGGCACATGCCCGGGTTGTGGTCTCAGTCCTCAGTGGGGGCCATTCAGGAGGCAGCCAATCATTGATTCCCTCTCATCATTGTTGTTTCTATCTCTCCCTTCCTCTCTGAAATAAAAAAAATCTGTCTATATAATAAAGAGGTAATATGCAAATTCACCACCATTCCCTCACATCAGATGGCTGCCACAAGATGGCTGGCAGGGGAGGGCTGGCATTGGAGCCAGCAAGGGAAGGGCAGTTGGGGGTGACCGGGTTGTGGGGGAGGGCAGTTGGAGGGGACCAGGCCTGCAGGGGAGGGCATTTGGGGGTAACAAGGCTAGCAGGGGAGGGCAGTTAGGGGCTACCAGGCTGGCAGGGAGGGCAGTTAGCCACAACTAGGCTGGTAGGGGAGTGGTTAGGGGCTGATCAGGCTGGCAGGCAGAAGCAGTTAGGGCCAATCAGGCAGGCAGGTGAGCGATTGGGAGCCAGCAGTCCCGGATTGTGAGAGGCATGTCTGACCGGCATTTGGACAAAGGGGTCCCAGATTGGAGAAGGTGCAGGCTGGGCTGAGGGACAACCCCCCCCCTCCCCCCCAGTGCACGAATTTGGTGCACCAGGCCTCTAGTAGATAGATTATCTATATCTATATCTATATCTATATCTATATCTATATCTATATCTATAAAAAGCCAGCGATCATAACGACCAGTCACTATGATGCCCACTATAGCCAGTGAACCCACCCAGTCAGGGGATGGGGCTGGCTGGTCAACCTTATAGCCCTTCCTCCTGCTTGCCTGCCCCTGATTGGAGTCTCCCACCCCAATCAAGAGCAGGCCTATGGCCAAACAGCCCTCCCTTCCCCCAGGCCAGCCCAGTCCCCGATCAGCCCGCCTCACCACAATAGACCTGCAGCCCCTTCCTCCCAGCCGGCTCACCCCTGCTGGCCCCCCTCCCCGCCAACCGCCCCAAAAGGGGGTGGGGCTGGGTGGCCAACTCTTGCAGCCCCTCCCCCTGACCACCCCACCCCTGATCGCACCCCCCACCCCAATAGGTAGGGTGCCTTTAAGCCTTGGGTTCACAGATTTTACAGTAAGAAGGCCCCCAGCAACTTCTGTTTCAACAGCTCTTCAAAGTTTCAGAAATACTCATTAATATATAGCGTCTCAGATGATCATAAGGCCAGAGCTCTTAGGGGAGGTAATCATTGTCTGGAACAAAACAACGTAAGAAACACTGTTTTGTACTATTTATGACAGAAGTTGGTATTTGAAATGGCTTAGTTTTCCCCAAAGTTCTCATAATTGGTTATTTTTCCCCAGTAGGATAAGTGTGGTAGAGCAGAGGAATTAATACATTTGTTTGGAATGAACTTGGCTTTGTGTTTTCCTCAGTGTAGTCACTGTGGTGAGGCGTTTGTCACCCATTTGCAGAGAGAACTCGGTGAAAGTTCATTTCTCATATTAGGCACGTATTATATATTCTTCAAGTGCTTTTCTGCACTTAGGAAAAATAAAAGTGGTGACAGAGACCATTGTGCCTTTGTGTGCTCATCTCATTGTGAACAGGGACATTTCTCCGGAGACTCTTTAAACAACATGCCATTGGATTCCCTGCTGGGATGATTTAATTGCTTTTGGATTCACATTGGGGGGGAGGGGGCGGATGTTGTGTGAGGGGCAGAAAGCAATCATTTGGGCTCAGTTGACCACATTTATGCTCTGTGGTGGTCTCCAACATGCATGCAGGCCCCTCTATGGGTGGTGGAGGGGTGTCTGTACAGGAACAAGGTCCCACCATAGCTGCCCAGTGAGATGCTCTCTAGCTGACAGATGCTTTTTCTTCATTGACATTTTCATAGAATATCCTCTTGTCCTTTCTTTAACCTCTGGCAGCTAGCTCCTTTGTTTTTTGTTGTTGTTGTTTTCCTGTTAAGGTGAATGAATATTTTAAACAGTTGGAATATGGGCTGGGAGTTTGTTTTTAAGAGTACAGTCCATGGGGAGTCAGGTTATAAAGTATTTGTTCCTAACTGCCACCACTTTGCACACAGGCCACGTAGCATGGTGGTTGAGGGCATGGTGCTGGCTCTTGTAATTGCTGCAACCTTGGGCAAGTTTTCTGTGTCTTAATTTTCTTATCTTTGAAGAAGAGATAATATGAGCCTTTTTCATAAGTTTTTGTGAGAGCTAAATGGGTTAACATAATCGAGAACAGTACATGGCAGTTTGAAAGTGCCTTGTTGACTATCATTGTCACCACTACATGTGACTGAGAAGACCAGGAAGCCTACAACAACCTTGCAATTGATAAATGGATTCTGGAAGGTTAGCATGTTTACATGCCTGACACACAGTGAGGGTTGATTGTGTAACCTTATTGACCTCATCATACGTGCAGTTTCAAGTGTGGTCCAAGGTCCCCAGTAACATGTCTCCATCTGCATAATGAGCCTGTCCCCATTTCTTCTCACTTTCCTTAAGTATTTGTTCCACTAGTCCATGCAGTCTCGGTCTCTCTCTCTCTCTCTCTCTCTCTCTCTCTCTCTCTCTCTCTCTCTCTCTCTCTCTCTCACACACACACACACACACACACACACACACACACACACACACTGACAGGCTAGGCCATGTGCCTTGCTGGTGGAAAGGAAGCTCCTGGCTCAGATCTGTCTTCCTAACCAGGTGTCATTGGGTCAATTTTTCAGTCTCTTTAAGCTTCAGTTTCCCTGTCTGTAAAATGTTGATAACACTAGCTTTTTCCATTAGGTTTAGAGTTCGGGAGGAGGGAGAATGGAAAGTGACCATTAATGGCCATGGCATTTTATTTAGAGGTGATGAAAACGGGTTAAGTTTACAGGATGGTAATGGTTGGGCAGCTCTGTGAATATGCAGAAATCCATTGGGTGGTACACTTTAAATGGGCATTACAGCTTATCCTATATAATAAAGAGCTAATATGCAAACGGTCATCACGCCCTCATGCCCTTGCGCTCTCGTGCACTTGCGCTCTTGTGCCCTCGCGCAGGCGCCTGAGGATCGGAGGCCGCGCCCCACACCCCAGCACTGGGGTCGGGGGACCTGAGGCTGCGCCCCCTGCCCTGTGGGGCTTGACTGGGGTGGGGCCGGCTGGGTCTGGATCTCACACGATTTCGATGCATGGGCGGGTGGGCAGGGACTTGACTCTGGGTCACGTGGTGTGCCTCAGGCTCTGACAGGAGGGAGACTTTCATGTACATTTTACTAATTTTCTTTCATCTCTGATACTTCTATTATAGTGAAAGGGCAAATATCAATATTAAAAATATTTCCTCTAATTCCCTTTTAATGTGCACGAATTTTGTGCACCAGGCCACTAGTTAAAGATAAGTAAGAGTCTGTTAGGGCTGAGTGAGTGACAGATGCACAGTCCTGACCAGTGGGGATTCCTGGTGCATGGGGACTGGCTACTCCTGTGACTGGGCTCCTGCCCCTGACTTTTTCTTCTAAAAAATAAAATATCCTGTGGTTGTGAAGAAATTAGTATCATGTTAGATTCCTGGAACCTTTAATCAATTTTCTTGTCCATAGTTGGCTGGGATGTTTATATCATGACATCGTAAGTTTAATTGATGAGCTGTTCACCAAACTGCTCAGTTTTTAATATTTCAGCTAAATTCATCTGGCCTGCCTTAAGTGGAATCTTTAGTCACTTGGGAAGTTGTGTTGTTTCCCCAAGACTAAAGTGTGCAGGTGGAGTCATCTTTTTCCTGGCTGGAGAGTGGGAGGGACTTGTGTGTGACAGAATATCAGACTCCTGATATTCATTTGGAGAACCTTGAAAATAGTCCTTATTTCAGTGCAAATATTTCTATATTGATTTTTTTTTATAAAATACTTTTATTTGGAAAATGACCAAATTTTCCTTGTATAATTGGCCATGCGTATATCAGGTGTCTTCCAGTTGAACACATTTTTAAGGTGTCTCTCTCCCCGTGTGCTAAGAATGGTTAGAGTCCTTTTTCACATCCAGAGGTGGGCCAGAACCATGCACTTCAGATGTGGTTGGCCATCCCCTTGCATACAGGGTTTTATGAAACCCCCATCTACAGACACTTTATTCACCTGTCCTTCCGGAGTTACTGCATGTCCCCCTCTGAGTATAACCCCTAGTTCTGTGCTCTTTGTCTTGTTTCTGAGAGTGACAGAGCATGAGATCCCTGTGCCCACTGCCTGCTGTCCCCAAAGGCCATCTGCCCAGATGTTCTCCCCCCTGGCACTTTGGAGCATGCTCCACATGCCTTAGAGCCCCTTGATGTGGGCACCATCTGTGGCACTAGTCACCAGCAATCAGTCTTGTCCTTTACTCAGCTCCTTTGGGGGCCAAGTAGGCCAAGAAACCATTTTTCAATGACAAAAGCCATTCATCCTGGTTTATGGTCTTTCTGTTGCCCTGACCTTTATGTTCGCATAATGGTCATTTGCCCTTTTAAACTTTATTATCAGAAGTTATTAGGAACAGATGTAAGAAACATGTTTAAATAGCACTTCTATCCAACCCTGGTAGTTATTTTACATATGTATTCACAATTTTAGACCTGGGATCAGTGGCAACCAAATTCTGATAAGACAAACAAAAAACCTTTCTATGACTTACAGAATATAAGTTCTGATATAGAAAAGAAAATTCAATTTGCTTTGAAAATCTTTTGTAATGGATTTTTTTTTCTTGTTCCATGTATAGCCAAAGAGCTAGGATTTGACTGTGTAGAAATTCAAGAGGGGTTTTGCAAATGCCCTGTAAACCAGTAGAACAGGCATGTGGTGCTGGAGTCTGAGGTGCACTGAGTTGCTGTGGGTGTTGTCTCTTGCATTTCGGAGTGAGGTTGGTGCTGAGAGTGGGTGAGCTGTGCTGTGAGATCTTAAGGGGGCTCCTGCTGCCTTCCCTGGTTTCACACGTGAATGCGGTCGCTGAGTTAGTGGAGCTGTTTTTGCCCAGGGCAAACTGGGTTACAGCACTCACACAGGCTGCATGAAAACCCTTTGGAACTGCTGGCACAGGTTGGCAGACATTCCGTTATTTTCAGACAATAGTGACTCAAAGTTGAACTGGCTCCAGGGAGCAAGTGCAGCTCTTGTACAGTAACAAGGATTTAATGCCAGCCAATTGATGGAGTCTGTCTTCCCCAAGTCGGACACCTTGTCATGACATGAAGCTTACATTTAAATATCTGGTTTGAGATCAGGAACTTGGAGGGCTTCTCTTTTCCTTTCCTTCATTATTTACAACTAGAGGCATGGTGCATGAAATTTGTGCACTCCGAGGTGGGGTTTCCTCTCAGCCCAGATTGCAAGACAGCACAGGCCAGGCCGAGGGACCCTAACAGTACACAACCTGGGCCAGGGAGGGATGTGGGAGGTTGTCCAGCCAGGGAGGGACCCTGGGAGGGCCCCAGGGCATGTCCAGCCCATCTCGCTCAGTCCCGATGAGCCAGACCCCAGCTAACCTACCAGAGTGTCTGCCCCCTGGTGATCAGTGCATGTCATAGCGAGCAGTTGAGCAGCCTTAGCATATCATTAGCATATTACGCTTTGATTGGTTGAATGGCCGACTGGTGATCAGATACTTAGCATATTAGGCTTTTATTATATAGGATGATTCTCTTTTTGTCCCTTCAATTTGCTTTGGGGGACGGACTGGAAGCAGGTCTTATTTTATGTAATTTTGGGGTTAGTCCTGTCTTCCGGCCTTGTGTTCATTCATTCCTTCTTGTCCTGTATCTCTGTGAGCAGACATCTTGGCCCACTGTTCAGTAATGACTCTTGTGCATGTTTCTGTCATGCAGGTGAAAGCTTCACCTGAGTTACCTCAGGATATCATATAACTTCTTTCAGACGCCAGGCAAAACTCAACTAGTAACAGTCATTAGGATTGTCTCCTGTTGTTCAGATGAGGTAGCTTCATTAACAACAGTAAGTAGCAAGATTGGGGTGCCTGAATGTGAGCAGGTAATGGAGAAGGGCTGGTCTTGTCAGCTCTATTTAAAGCGAATTACTGTTTTCAGAAGTGAGTCTTATCTCTGCCATTGCAGCAGGAGCTTTTAAAAAGTCAACCTTCTTATATTTGCACTCCTTTCTCTGAAGAACACAGAGCACATTATGTACTTTATTTTAAATACTTAATAAATACTTTGGTGATTCCTGGAGGGCAGATCAGGGAGGCACTGGTTTGTGATTCAGGAAGCGGAGGCACAGCTGTGTTTGGTGATCTGGGAACTAGAGACCACAACTTAGCTCTCCACATACCCACCAAGAGGCTGTATCTATAGTGAGGGTTTTAAAGACCTGTGACCAGCTTCATGAATCTTGGTGCAGTCTGACTATATGAACTGCACTTACCTGGGACATCATTGAGTACAAATCTGGAGCTGTAAGTGTGAGCTCCTCCTTGAAAAGTGTAGTTTTCTACCATTCAGATGATGGCGGGATTGCAGGTAGATGTTTCTGAAGTAACTTCTCTTGCTCATTTCGTTTTCATCTCTTATCGGGAGCCAATCTTATCTTCTCAGGCATGAAATGACCTTAAATCAAAATAGCATCCTTTGGATTTAAAGGTTTTGCTTGCTGTGGTGTGAAAACACTTGTCTATAGGCAATTTAACTTTCAGAGTATGCATCTACAAATCAATATATTTGTCTCTGTTCATTAATGTAAGAGCTATTTGTATTTGTGTGTATTTTAGTTTCCTAATATGGTTTACTGTGATAAATGCTTTTCCCCTCTCCCTTAAAGAAAGGAGTCCAAGTATTTTAATTGGGGACAGTGCACTTAGGTCTTCTATACATCTAACTCTCTCGGTCCTCCTGTCTCTTATGGTTTGGGTTTAGTCCTTCCCAGTGAGAGCGAACATTTTTTGTTTGTTTCCTCTTCTCTCCCCTTCTTAAGCATCTTACAAATGAAGACAAAAGATAATTACTTGGAGGGATAAAACTGGCAGGTTCCCATGACACTTAAAATGAATGAGCCACTGAGTATAAAATATACCTTTTCTCTGGCTGTATCATCTTTGCCCAGACCTCCCTCTGCCTTTCTTTCCATTTAACACATGATTTGACTTTGGCTGTGTTTGCCATTTGGGTATATCACTTCTATAAAATAGCAAGATAAGATGGTTACAGAAAGTAGAGTCGTTTGAAAACTATCTCACTGTTTAAATTAAAATAAAAATTATTTTATTCAGTTTTAAATGTTTGTATTTTTCTGTTTATCTATTTATTGATCAAAATAGTCTTTAGTAGAATACGGTACTCTGGTTCATAGAGCAGCCAGTTTTGTGTTTGAAGTTAATGGCACATGTCTTCCTTTCACCTCTGGTTTCCCCTTTCTGTCATCAAGGTGCCCACAGCACCATCTCTGATTTGCAGGCTTGGCTTCCAGAACCTTGTCCTGCGGAGTTGATGCAGTACTGGTGGTGGGTAAACTCCTCAGGGCATTAGAATAGAACCAGACTTGTGCATTTTGTTTCAAGTGCTAAGGAGGGACCTGGGTTTTTGTTTTTTCTCTCCCCCAGATCTCAGAAAGATATTGCTGGCTAACCAATGCCACTTAATGAATTCCCATGATGGTCCCAGCTTGCAGCTGGCCTTGCCCTTTGTTCCTTTGGGAAGGAGGGTATAGGACTGGGAGCATTGTTCTGTGCCTATGCCCTGCTACACATCTGACGTTGACACCCTTGGAAGCAGTGTGGTGATCCTAGCAAGCTGTCACTTAGCCATTGCTGATTCCTGCCCTGCTAACTCCCCTTCCTAGATGAGCATCTTCTCACGGACTCCTCAGAGCAACCCTGTGTGAGAGATAGTAAGTGGAGAAACTAAGGCTCAGGTAGGCAACCAATCCAAAGCCAAATATTAGCAAATGATTTCTGCAGATTCGGATTTAGGAAGATTTATCTCAGAGCCTGAGCTTTGGGTATCTGGCAGGTGTAGAAGCCTCTGGGAACCACAGTGTGGCCAACCTTGGGAAAGGTAATCCAGCCCAGCAGTTCCAGGCTTTTTGGGACCCCAACCCCCAAAAGGCTTTTATTTTTATTTTAAAAATTTATTTATTTTTCCTTTTTATTGAATTTATTGGGGTGACACTGGTTAATATAATTATACAGGTTTCAGGTGCACAGTTCCACAACACATCATATGTACACTGTATTGTGTGTTCACCACCCACAGTCATGTCTCCGTCTCCATCAATTATCATTTATCCCCTCTGCCACCTACCCTTGCTCCCCTCCTCCTGACAGGCCACTCCCACCCTCCAGCAAATGCCCTTACCCCCTAGTGACTATGTCCATTGGTAATGCTTACATGCATGCATACAAGTCCAGAAGGCTTTTATTCATGTGGATTGTGTTTATTGATACTTATCAATAAAATTGTAACTGAGGACATTAAAAATATTTACTCATTTAAAAATAACACAAACCCATTTACTAGTACACAGTGTATGAGGGTTACAATGTTAGCACAATGTTAACACAGATAACACAAATAACATTTTTATGAAAAGTAACTAGATTCTAAAACCAAGAAATTGTAGGTGAGGAGAGTTGCATTGTGTTACATTTTTTACAAGTCTCTTTAAATACCTGTCTCAGTAGAAGACATTTTTACCTACTTTTGCACTCAGTCTCACAGTAGTCAGTTTTGGTTGACATATGTGAAGAAAATCAGTCTCAGACAGATAAGTGACTGGAAAGGAGAGGAGCCTTTGTAGATTATTTCATTCTTTGACATCCCACCCATACTCAACCAGTGCTAGTTTCTTTAAGGTCAGTTGTTACAGGAACCTGAACCTGTTAACCGTGGGCTTTTCATCAGCTTGACTTCCACTTTGAATGGATCTCTTACTATGCATGCTTTTGCTATGTCAGCTATGGATCGTTTGAACATGATGGTTCACTGAGTTTGCACCTGTTTTAATTGTTGGTACCTTTCACATGTGGGATTAAAGAGCCCCACAGCCCGTCATATCAGAAAGGCCTTAAGAGCTGGAGGCTGTCAGACTCATGGTGGTAGGTATAGGTTTCTCAAAATTTTTTTTTGCTTGAAACTGTGCATTCTGTCATTGGTAGCAATAACTATTAGTTATTTTCCTTAACAGGCTTACTTTATTCATTTTTTTAGTAAATGGCTGACAAATAACTGTATTTGTAGTTCTTTCAAATAAAAAATAGCATGCCATGAAAAAAGTAACTAACTTGCAACTTAAACAGTCTCAAAAGTGCTTTTCCGTGGAAACAGTTGTCCTGTTTTGGTATGCAGGAGAAGTGCTTTATTTGTAGTTCTCATCTTATCACATAAAGTATGTGTCCTCAAGGATCAAGATTTAATACCATTAACACTCTGTACTGCTTATCCTCATCCTTTCAGGACACTGGCTTTGTTTGTTGTTAACCTGCTGTGGGGCCACTGCACTGATCTGTATTACAGCATTATTTTTCTCACCTTTTATTGTAAAAAAAAAAAAGTTTTACTGAGGTGTAATTCACATCATCATAAAGTTTACCCATTTAAAGTGTTTAATTCAGGTTTTAGTATTGTCACAAAGTTGTGAAACCCTTACCATGATTAACTTTGAAACATTGTTTAGCACCTTCTCCCTGAAAAACTTTGTAAGTATCAGCAGTCACTCCCATTTTCCCCAAACCTACCAGTCCCTGGCAGCCACCAGTCTACTTTCTGTCTCTATGTATTGGTCTGTTGTGGTTATTAGATGTGAATCTAATCGTGTGATATGTGGCCTTTGTCATTGGCTTCATTCACTTACTGTAGTGACTCTAAGATTGGTCCGTGCCGTGGCATGTATCATGCTTGAATCCTTTCTATGGATGGGTAATATCCCATTTGTTTCTCTAAGTGCCAGGTTCCTCCACCCTTTGGGAGTCCCCAGCCTGTTTTCCAGTGTGGCCCCATTAGTTTACATTCCCACCAGCAGTGTATGAGGGCTAGCTACACTTTCTCCACATCCTCATCATTCATCTTTCTGAGTATAGCCATCCTAGTGGGTGTGGAGTGGAATCTCATGCGCTTTTTAATTGGTTTAAGAGGTAAAGAGAGGAAGAGAGAAATATCGATTTGTTGTTCCACTTATTTATGCACTCATTGGTTGATTCTTGCATGTGCCCTGACCAAGGATTGAACCCACAACTTTGCATATGGGGACCACACTCTCACCAAGTGAACTACCTGGCCAGGGTTCTCAGGTGCTTTTGATTTGCATTTCCCTGACAGATAATCCACCTTTAGCCATCACTATCATTGAAATTATCAACACAGTGACAAAGGCAAATATGTTGTAGGATAATTATGAAAACAGTTTTGACCTAGGGGGTCCCTTGAAAGGGACTCTGGGATCCCCCAAGATGTAAGCCTTTCATTACTCTGGTAGAGATGTGTGGGGTGTTTTTAACATTGCATTTTTTCTTGCTTGGGCAGGGCATGAGCAGTGCCTCTTTCTCCCATGGAATGGATATTGGGAGGCAGCGGGTGGCCGCTCTGTTCCCTGAGGAGGTGGTGAAGGGCCTGCTCAGTCCAGCCATCTGTCTGTGTTGAAGCCCTTCTTTATGCTGTATCTGTAGGGAGGGCGGGGCAGGAGGAGAGCTTGCCCCAATCTGATGATGTAGCTGAGACAGTCCTTTAAATACCCAGTAATAATTTCCCCCAAATGTTAAGTGCCTGCCAGCCCCATACATTATGCTAGGGGCTCCCCGCACAGCGGCACCTATTATCCCAGGCCACAGATGAGAAAACTGAGGGCGTAAATAGCTTGCCCCAGCAGGGTTGGGGATTTAACTGCTCATACAGTGTCTTGAAACGTTAACAAACCCATAGAATTTTTTTTTTTTAATCTGAACAAAATAAGTCATTATGGAGCTGGCACTTCTTTCATAACAGACTGCACCTTTTCTTTTTTAATATTTTTTTATTGTTTAAAGTATTACATATATTAGTACATATATCTCCCTTTTTTCCCCCCCATTGACTTTCCCCCAGCCTCCCCTACCCCGTCGCATGCCCTCATCTCCCCCACCCCCTCGCCGCCCCCGCCAGTGTCGTGTCCATTGGTGTGCTTATATGCATGCATATAAGTCCTTTGGTTGATCTATTTCCGTCCCTCCCCAACACTCCCCAGCCTTTCTGCTTTAATTTGACAGTCTGTTCAGTGCTTTACTGCTTCTGTATCTATTTTTAATGCATCAGGTTATAATGTTCTTTATTTTCCATAAATGAGTGAGATCATGTGGTATTTTTCTTTCATTGCCTGGCTTATTTCACTTAACATACTGCTCTCCAGGTCCATCCATACTGCTGCAAATGGTAAGAATTCCTTCTTTTTTATAGCAATGTAATATTCCATTGTGTAGATGTACAATAGTTTTCTAGTCCACTCCTCTGCTGATGGGCACTTAGGCTATTTCCAAATCTTAGCTATGGTGAATTGTGCTACTATGAACATAGGGGTGCATATATCCTTTCTGATTCGTGTTTTTAGTTTCTTGGGATATATTCCTAGAAGTGGGATTAGTGGGTCAAATGGGAGCTTCATTTTTAGTTTTTTGAGGAAATTCCATACTGTTCTCCACAGTGGCTGCACCAGTCTGCAGTCCCACCAGCAGTGCACGAGGGTTCCTTTTTCTCCGCATCCTCGCCAGCACTTGTTGGTTGTTGATTTGTTGATGATTGCCATTCTGACAGGTGTGAGATGGTACCGCATTGTCGTTTTGATTTGCATCTTTTGAATAATTAGTGACTTTGACCATGTTTTCATGTGTCTCCTGGCCTTCCTTCTGTCTTCTTTAGAAAAGATTCTATTTAGGTCCGTTGCCCATTTTTTTATTGGATCATTTATCTTCCTTTTATTAAGTTGTATAAGTTCCCTGTAGATGTTGGAGATTAAACCTTTATCAGTGATAACATTTGCGAATATGTTCCCCCATACAGTGGGCTTTCTTGTTGTTTTGCTGATGGTTTCTTCTGCTGTGCAAAAGCTTTTTGTTCTGATGTAGTCCCATTTGTTTATTTTCTCTTTACCTTCCATTGCCCTAGGAGCGGTTATAGGTGAAGAAATTGCTTTGGCATATGTCTGAGATTTCTCTGCCTGTGGATTCCTCTAGTATTTTTATGGTTTCCCGGCTTATGTTTAAGTCCTGTATCCATTTTGAGTTTATTTTTGTGTATGGTGTAAGTTGGTGGTCTAGTTTCATTTTTTTTGCATGTATCTGTCCAATTTCCCCAACACCATTTATTGAAGAGTCTGTCTTGACTCCATTGTATGTTCATGCCTCCTTTGTCAAATATTAATTGAGCATAGTGGTTTGGGTCGATATCTGGGGTCTCTATTCTATTTCATTGGTCTATATGTCTGTTCTTGTGCCAGTACCAGGCTGTTTTGAGAACAGTGGCTTTGTAATACAGCTTGAAATCTGGTAGTGAGATCTCACCTACATTGTTCTTCTTTCTCAGGATTGCTGTGCTTTTCGGGGTCTTTTTTTATTCCAGATGAATTTCGGAGGGTTCTTTCTAGGTGTGTGAAATATGCCGTTAGTATTTTAATGGGGAGTGCATTGAATCTATAGATTGCTTTGGGTAGTATGGACATTTTAATGATGCTGATTCTACCAATCCATGAACATGGTATGTTATTCCATCTGTTTACATCTTCCTCTATCTCTTTTTTCCGTGTGCTGTAGTTTTCTGCATATAGGTCTTTTACCTCCTTAGTTAAGCTTATTCCTAGGTATCTTAATTTTTTTGGTGCGATGGTAAATGGGATTGCTATTTGTAGTTTCTCTTTCTGTAAGTTCACTATTGGTGTACAGAAATGCCATAGATTTCTTGGCGTTAATTTTGTATCCTACTACATTGATGAATTCATTTATTAAATCTATTAGTTTTTTGATGGAGTCTTCAGGGTTTTTTATGTACAATATCATGTCATCTGCAAATAAGGACAGCTTTACTTCTTCTTTTCCAATTTAAATGCCTTTTATTTCTACTTCTTGTCTAATTGCAGTGGCTAATACTTCCAGTACTATATTGAACAGGAGTGGTGAGAGTGGGCATCCCTGTCTTGTTCCTGTTCTTAGGGGAAATGGTTTTAGTTTTTGTGCAGTGAGTCTGATGTTAGCTGTGGGTTTATCATATATGGCTTTTATTATGTTGAGGTATGATCCTTCTATTCCCACCTTGTTGAGAGTTTTTATCAAGAAAGGGTGTTGGATTTTGTCAAATGCTTTTTCTGCATCAATTGATATGATGGTGATTTTTATCTCTCATTTTGTTTATATGATGTATCATGTTTATTGATTTGCAGATATTGTACCATCCTTGCATCCCTGGGATAAATCCTACTTGGTTATGGTGTACCATCTTTCTGATGCACTGCTGGATCCGATTTGATAGAATTTTGTTGAGGATTTTGGCATCTATGTTCATGAGGGATATTGGCCTGTAATTCTCTTTCACTGTGTTGTCTTTACCTGGTTTTGGTATTAGGGTAATGCTGGCTTCATAGAAGGAGCTTGGAAGTGTTCCTTCCTCTTGAATTTTTTGGAATAGTCTGAGGAGCATAGGTTTTAGTTCTTCCTTGAACGTTTGGTAAAACTCCCCTGTGAAGCC
This sequence comes from Corynorhinus townsendii, assembly GCA_026230045.1. Taxonomy (NCBI): domain Eukaryota; kingdom Metazoa; phylum Chordata; class Mammalia; order Chiroptera; family Vespertilionidae; genus Corynorhinus; species Corynorhinus townsendii. Next base: position 139,700,871 of record JAPDVU010000002.1, read on the forward strand.
GTCTGGCCCCGGGCTTTTGTTTGCTGGAAGCTTTTTGATGACTGCTTCAATTTCTTTCATAGTTATTGGCCTATTGAGATGTTTAGATTCTTCCTGATTGAGTTTTGGAAGGTTATATTTTTATAGGAATATGTCCATTTCCTCCAGGTTGTCCAGTTTGTTGGAATAGAGTTGTTCATAGTATTTTTTTTAACAATCCTTTGTATTTCAGTGGGGTCTGTTGTTATTTCACCTCTTTCATTTCTGATTTTGTTTATTTGGGTCCTCTCTCTTTGCTTCTTGGTGAGCCTGGCTAGAGGTTCATCAATCTTGTTTATCCTTTCAAAGAACCAGCTCTTGGTTTTGTTGATCTTTTGTATTGGTTTGTTTTTTTTTGTTTTTGTTTTTGTTTTTTTTGGTCTCAATGTCGTTTATCTCTGCTTTGAACTTTATTATTTCCTTCCTTCTGCTTATACTGGGATTTTCTTGTTGCTCTCTTTCTAACTCTTTTAGTTGTAGGGTTAGGTAATTTATTACCATTGTTTCTTGTTTTTTTGCAGTAGGCTTGTGGAGCTATGAACTTCCCTCTCAAGACTGCTTTCGCTGTGTCCCATAGATTTTGGATTGTTGTATTTTCATTGTCATTTCTTGCCATTATGTTTTTAATTTCTTCTTTGATGTCACTGGTAACCAAGTCAGTGTTTATTTTTTATTTTTTTAATATATTTTATTGATTTTTTTTTTTTACAGAGAGGAAGGGAGTGGGATAGAGAGTCAGAAACATCGATGAGAGAGAAAGATTGATCAGCTGCCTACTGCATGCCCCCCACTGGGAATATGCCCACAACCAAGGTACATGCCCTTGACTGGAATTGAACCTGTGACCCTTCCATTCATAGGCCAACGCTGTATCTACTGAGCCAAACCGGTTAGGGCACAAAGTCATTGTTTAATAGCATGGTGTTTAGTCTCCATGTGTTTGATTTTTTTGGATTGTTTTTCTTGTAGTTGATTTCCAGTTTTATGCCACTGTGATCTGAGAAGATGCTTGATGTGATTTCTATCTTCTTGAATTTGAGGAGACTTTGCCTATGACCGAACATATGATCTATCTTTGAAAATGACGGTTGTGCACTTGAGAAGAATGTATATTCTGTGGCTTTGGGGTGAAATGTTCTGAAGATGTCCATTAATTCCATGTGGTCTAGTGAGTCATTTAGGATTGATGTTTCTTTGCTGATTTTTTTGTTTAGAGGATTTGTCCAATGTTGATAGTGGGGTATTAGAGTCTTCTACTATGATTGTATTGCTGTCAATCTCTCCTTTGATATCCTCCAGGAGTTTTTTTTAATGTATTTGGGTGCTCCTATATTGGGTGCGTATATGTTTACCAGAGTTATTTCTTGTTCGATTGCTCCGTTTAGTATTATGAAGTGTCCTTCCTTATCTCTTGTTTTGTCCTTCACTTTGAGATCTAATTTGTCAGATATAAGTATTGCTACCCCAGCTTTTTTTTCATTTCCATTCACCTGGAAAACCTTTTTCCATCCCTTCACCCTCAGTCTGTGTGCGTCTTTTTTTCTGAGGTGGGCTTCTTGTAGACAGCAGATCTATGGGTCGTGTTTTCTTATCCAATCCATTACCCTATGTGTTTTGATTGGGGCATTTAATCCATTTCCATTTAAAGTTATTATTGATAGGTACTTATTTTCGCCATTTTTATTCTTTACCTCTTTGTTCCTTCTTCACTTCCTATTTCTTTTTTTTTACAGCAGACACTTTAGCATTTCTTGCGTTGCTTGTTTGATGGTAGTAAATTCCCTTAGTCCTTTTTTTGTCTGTGAAGCTCCTGATTTCACCTTCAATTTTGATTGATAGCCTTGCTGGGTACAGTATTCTTGGATTCAGACCCTTCCTTTGCATGACTTTGTATATTTCATTCCATTCCCTTCTGGCCTGATGAGTTTCTGTTGAGAAATCAGTTGCTAGTCTGATGGGGGTTTCTTTGTAGGTAACTTTCGGTCTCTCTTTGGTCGCTTTTAAGATTCTTTGTCGTTGGTGTTTGCCAATTTAATTATAATATCCCTTGGTGTCGGTGTTTTGGGGTTCATTTTGCTTGGGACTCTGTTGGCTATTTGGATTTGTGTGGGTTTTTTCTTCCCTATATCAGGGAAGTTTTCTGTCATTATTTCTTCAAATAGGTTTTCTATTTCTTGCTCTGTTTCCTCTCCTTCTGGAACCCCTATTATGCGGATGTTGTTTTGTTTTGTGTTGTCCCAAATTCCCCTTAGGCTCTCCTGCTTTTTAATTTCTTTTTTTCTATAAGCTGCTCTACTTCGTTATTTTTTCCTACCTTGTCTTCTAGCTCACTGATGTGGTCTTCTGCATCTTCTTGTCTACTCTTGATGCTTTCTATTGAGTTCCTTACAGCAGCGATGTCATTTTTCATTTCTTCTTGGTTCTTCTTCATTTCCTCTTGGTTCTTACACATATTGTTGAATTTGTCTTCCATTATTTTCAGCCACCTTATGACCATTTTTCTCTGAATTCTTTCTCTGACAGGTTGCTTGCCTCCATTTCATTTACTTCCTTTTCTGCTGATGCCTGCTTTTGTTTCATATGCGGACTGTTTCTTTGTCTCCCCATGGTCTCTCTTCTCTGGGTGTCTGGTTATGTAGTTATCTCTCTCCTGCCTTGATTTAAAGGCACAAAACACAACACAACCAGGTACAATGCACAAGGCCCTGAATAGAATTGTATTCATGATATTAATAACCCCAAATGAAGGCGACTACCAGAGAAAGGCAAATTAGAGGATAGGAGAGGAAGAAGAAGAGAGAGAGAGGAAAAAAAAGGAGTGCAAAAATAAAATTGGGAAAAGGAAAAGAAAGTAAGAGAGAAAAGAAAGAGAACAAGAAAGAAGAGGGGAACAAACTATATATATATGGTGAGAAAACTCCAATAGAACAGCCACTAATCCCAACAAATGCCAGCAACAAGTACCTGGGGATGAATACAAACTACAAACAACAACTAATATCAAGTGAGGCAAGGGAAAACAGAAGCAAAAAAACAAGAAAAACAAAGCAAACAAACAAACAAAAAGAATAAGCAAAACAATCTCACAAACAAGCATAAAAAATCGTTATGATCAACTTAATCAAACAACAACAAAAGGACAGAGAGAAAAACAATTTTTTGGATAGTGAAATCAGAGAAGAGAGAGGTGTATTTGGACTTGGAGCAGGGAATTGTAAATTGAATATATAAGTAGGGTGAAATTTTAACGGGGGGTAAAAAGAAAGAATAGGGAAAATCTAAAGCAGGAAAAGGTTAGAGAAACAGGACAACAAAAAGGGAAAAGTTAGGAAGAGAGTGATGGCATAAAGGTAAAGTTGAGATAGAGTAAAATGATGCTAAAGGAAAGATGAAAATAGAATGTAGAACACTAATTCCAAAGTAAAATAAAGAGAAAATACAATGACACTTTTTAAAAAAAACACATAAAATAGTAGTAGTAATAATACTGATTGAAAATAAAAAATGTAATAATTAAAAAGGTAAAATCAAGTGAGGAAAAAAGAAAAAAAATGTGTTTCTTAAGTAAAAGATGAAAAAAATAAAGAAATAAAAATGTGCAGTAGTGAAGGTCATTCACTTCCTCTACTGTTCTGTTTGGCACACCTGTTTCCTAGTAAGGACAGTACTGCAGTTTCCTGCGTTGCACTGCTCCTCAGTGTTGTAAGCCAGTCCTGATTTTTAAGCAGGCAGTGTTTCTTAATTTCTTGTATTCCTTTATTTGTGTTTACACAAGAGTCAATTTTTGATTCAACTCTGCATGGCAGTGTTTCTGGATTGACCTCCGGGTCTATAGGTCCTCTCTAGCTAGTGTTTATATTTTGTCTTCCCTGTGGCACTTAATACCAGTTTGTGGAAGTGGCTTGCCCCAGAGCTGGTTCTCTGATGGTTATTTCCCGCTCTGATCCCCAGGTTCCAGAAAAACAACTTTCCCCTGCAGTCTCTTAGGGCGTCCCCAATTGGGTGATCCTATGTATTGGGTTAGTAATCAGAAGCAAGGATTTAAAGAGGAAAAAGAAAAAAAGAAAAACAAAAGCGCCAGAGTAAGGGTGCAACCTCCAGGGCTGTGTGCAGTCTTTTTTTCCCCTCTTGGGTCTAAGCAGCTGGCACACTTTTAAAATTTTTAGGCTGTCCTTTTGCGTCAGATCAAAATGGTTTGCTTTTTAGAATTTCCTTCTGTTAGAAGCTCTGAGGACCCCCTTCCACATTCACGGGTCATGCCAGCTCTAACAGCCACGGATTTTTCTAGGCGCATACTTTCCCCGGTCCTCCACTCCCGCAGTTCGCACGTTTCTCTGTCCTGCTGGGACCAGAGACCTCACCTTATCCCAGGTGAAATCTGACCTTTCTGTGGTGGAGTCTAGAGCTCCTCTGAATCCGCCTGTTTGCACCAATTGTGCACCAGTGTTCTGCGGTTCACAGCTGTTCGTTGGGTTCCGTAGTTGCAGATTTTCAGGCTTCCGATAACATTCCCCTTTCCCCTTCACGATTGCACGGTCTCCGTGTCCGAGCCGATTACTCTGGGAGGGAACCCAGAAGCTGTGGGGGCTGCCTTGTCAGGGGAGCCCCATCCAGCAGTCCCCCACAGTCTCCTGGAGCAGTGGTTGGCAAACTCATTAGTCCACAGAGCGGCAAACCACGGATCACGAGCTGCAGTTTGCTGACCACTGTCCTGGAGTATAGCTGTCCTTCAGCTCTCCAACAAACACTCCCCATGCAACCCTCAGCTGTTCTTTCTATCTGCTCCGGTACAAGGCTTGGGACACGTCTGTCTATTCTGCCACCATTTTTTCCTGCACCTTTTTATTTTTATTGTGGAAAAAAATTTTTTAAAATATATTTTATTAATTTTTTTTACAGAGAGGAAGGAAGAGGGATAGAGAGTTAGAAACATCGATGAGAGAGAAACATTGATCACCTGCCTCCTGCACACCCCCTATTAGGGATGTGCCCACAACCCAGGTGCATGCCCTTGACCGGAATTGAACATGGACCCTTCAGTCTGCAGGCCGACGCTCTATCCACTGAGCCAAACCGTTTTCGCTGGAAAATATTACTTATGTCCACCTCCCCCCTCCTTTTCCCCATTAGCCCCCTCCAGCCCATCCCCACCCCCTGTCCAAGGCTTTCACCACCTAATTGTCCATGTCCATGGGTTATGCATATATGCATACTAGGTCTTTGGTTGAGTACCTCCCACCCGCCCTCCTGCCTCACCTTCCCTCTGAGGTTCCACACTCTGTTCCATGCTTCCATGTCTCTGGATTTTCTCCATTCATCACTTTATTTTGTTACTTAGGTTACACATATGTGTGAGATTATGTGATACTTGTCTTTCCATGACTGACTTATTTCACTTAGCATGATAGTCTCCAGGTCCCTTCATGCTGTCTCAAAGGTAAGAGATTATTCTTTCCTGCTGCATAGTTTTCCATGGTGTAAATGTAACACAGCTTTTTTTTACCCACTCATCTACTGATGGGCACCTGGGCTGTTTCCAGATCTTAGCTATTATGGATTGTGCTGCTATGAACATAGGAGTACATACCTTCTTACTGATTGGTGTTTCGAGTTTCTTAGGATATATTCCTAGAAGTGGGATCACTGGGTCAAATGGCAGTTCCATATTTAATTTTTTGAGGTAACTCCATACTATTCTCCACAGTGGCTGCACCAGTCTGCATTCCCACCAGCAGTGCACGATGGTTCCCTTTTCTCCACATCTTCTCCAGCATTTGTCATTTGTTGATTTGTTGATGATTGCCATTCTGACAGGTGTGAGAGATGGTACCACATTGTCGTTTTAATTTGCATCTCCCTGATGATCAGTGACTTCATTTTTTCATATGTATATTGGCAGTCTGCACCTTGTTGCACACCCCAGTGGCAGTAACAAAGCACAGAAAAGTATGGAATATTTGAGATTAAAAAACATCCTCTTGTGCCATGTTCCAATAAAGGAGCTGTGCTCACTGCTTTAGAAAATTGGTGAACAGTCAAGAATTGCCTAGATTCATGTTCTTTGGCTTGATTTTTAATCACATTGAAGTATGACTTCTTACAGATGTTGCCTTTAATTTGTCTTGAAAGCAAGTACAGATGCTGCCAACGTGTGTATGACTGACGCTCTCTGACAGGGGGCAGTTCCTTGCACTTAGAATAAATGCCAGCCATTAAAGCTTCCATATTGTCTGTAACTGAGAGTATCCCGCAGAATCTCACACACCCAGGCTGACAGGCCATATTTGATGTGGCATGGTCTTTACTTCAGCGCTGAACTTCTGGTTAGAATATGCAATCGCTGGGACCGGCTTCCATGCAGTCCAGATGTGGGAATGTAAATCTCCGTGGTGTGCCATATACAGAGTAATGACAACTGGACTGCAGAAGTAAGTCTAGCCAATTGAGTCCAAAAACACTTAGCAGGAGGCTTGGAGGAATATTTTACCATTTGAAAATATGGAAGGGCTTTCTAGGCATAAAGGCAAAGAAAGAAACTTTAAAAAGTGGGCTAGCAGATTTAGCACGAGATAGAAAACCAAATGACAAATAAGAGGATGATATTTGCAACCTAAAGGCATACATGTAATTTGAAGGACACTTAAAATGGAGGTGAAAGAGTGTGTGAGAAAGGAAGTGTGGGTGCAGGTTGGGGAGCTGCCTCAGAGGAGTAGTGGTATGTGTGACCTCCTCAAGGGGAGGTAGGAGCCTGGACTTTGACCTCTGCTTCTTCCAGCTGCAGGAAAGGTTTCTCCTCACTGCTGCCCGGTCAGGTGGAGAGGTAACGAGTCCTGCCTGCAGGATGTGGGGAGACACCTTTCACCAGGAGCCTTCTAAAAGTGACAGCTAACCCTAGCTGGTTTGGCTCAGTGGATAAGAGTGTCGGCCTGCGGACTGAAGGCTTCTGGGTTCGATTTCAGTCAAGGGCACATGCCCGGGTTGCAGGCTTGAAATCCCCATAGGGGGCATGCAGAAGACAGGCTGGCCATGATCCTCTCTCCCTCTCCCTTCCTCTCTGAAATCAATAAAATATATTTCAAAAAATAAAAAAATAAAAGTAACAGATAAAGGGGCTTACTGTCGCTTCCTAGCATGACTGCCTGGAGCGCTCATAGGGCAGATCAGTTGAGGCACAGGTTGGCCTTCTTCCTCTGCCTGCTGGGATGGTGTTAGGGGAGAGGAGCCGTATGGGTTGATTCCTGTAGAGTGGCCGGGCCTGACGAGTGCATGTCCTGGCTGTACAACAGAGAAAATGACAGCAGCATCCTCAGAGAGGACTGTGGAAAACTCTAGCATCTCTGGTCCCTTTGACCTCCCATAATGGGTGGGATCCAGTGTGCACATTGGGCATTGACTGAGAGCCACTGGGGATTCAGAGCGGGGAGCGGGCATGTGCTAGTGACAGACAGCAGGGCCTGGGCAAGGCACTCATCCTCTCCATGCCTGCTGGCTTCATCCATCAAACGGGCCCAACCAGAATGTCCTTGGCCGAGTGCACTCACGGCGATAGCAGTGTTTCCTGGCTCAGGGGAAGCAGGGGTGGGTGTTAGGACCTCTGGAACAGAAGGGGCCTGGCTTCCTGTCCCAGGGCCCACTCCCTCCTCCGTGGTCACTGATGGGTCAGGTCAAGCAGCTGCATCCCCGACACATTTGATGGCAGGTCCTCAGCCTCACTTTGTGTAACTAAATCTGAGAATCTGTTCTTATTCCACATCCCTTGTACCTTTACACACGATGTGCTCCTGTTCTTGGAACGGCTGTTAGTTTCTTCACTTTAATTTCTCTTTGTGTATAAGGCAATAGTTCTCAACCTTTGTAATGCCACGACCCTTTAATACAGTTCCTCATGTTGTGGAGACCCCCAACCATAAAATTATTTTCGTTGCTACTTCATAACTGCAATTTGGCTACTGTTATGAATCGTAATGTAAATATCTGTGTTTTCCGATGGTCTTAGGCTCAACCCACAGGTTGAGAACCACTGCTGTAGAGCCTAAGACCATCGGAAAACACAGATATTTACATTACGATTCATAACAGTAGCCAAATTGCAGTTATGAAGTAGCAACGAAAATAATTTTATGTTTGGGGGTCTCCACAACATGAGGAACTGTATTAAAGGGTCGTGGCATTACAAAGGTTGAGAACCACTGCTCTAAGGGCTGCTGGGTTTTTTTGGTAGAGATTTCTAAAAAGGGTTTGCAATTATTTCAACCAAAACATTTCTTAAGATAGGCTTGTCATTTTTCATTGTGCTTCTGCGTTCTGGTGCTGGGCGCCTTTGACCAGGGGGCTTGGAATGGGGGCTGCTTTTGGTAGTGTGGTAGGACTTGATGTACAGAAAGTTCCCTCTTTTACTCTTTCTGATGCCAGGAAGTTTAGGTTCCCTGGCAGCATGCTCAGATCATGACTTTCTTCTTCATTGTTTCTTCCTAGTTTTCAACGGTTCCAGCAGGTCATCACGGGAGAAAGAACCTGTTCAAAAATACAAGAGCAAGGAGGCCACTCCCGGCAAGGAGAAGCACAGTGATCACAGGGCCGACAGCCGGAGGGAGCCGGCTCTAGCCAACCAACCCCCCACAGCCCCTGCCTCGGGCTCCTTGGCCAAGGGGCCCACTGCTAACCACCACCACCCCCCTCTGCATCGGTCGGCTCAGGACTTACGGAAACAGGTAAAGCCCAGCCCTGCCTCGCAGGTGACCATAGTGTGTGGCCCAGAGCGTACCTGCCAGATGCCACCACCCTGCGCCTCCTAGTTAACTGGAAGGAAAATGTGAGTAGTAAATCTTTCAAAGGCTCAAAAAGCACAAGTGATGCTCACAGGTGAGGTGAGGAGTTCTATGGCGCTCACACCTCCTCCCGTGAAGGTTGGTCCCATGGGGCTGGTGGTGGCTTCGCATTCACCCCAGCAGGTGCTGCTGTTGCCAGGTGCCACCATCTGTTGAGTCTCCTGTGTTGCGATGGATTGGAAAGGGAGCCAGCCCCCTCTGAGCCAGCCTACTTGGAGTCCTAGGGGACCATTACTGGTTAGGCCAAGAGTGGATGAGTTACAACCGGAAGCAGGCCCGCAGGCTGCCTACGCTGTGCTGGATTGCTTATCTCTTCATCTTTACGTGATAAGTCAGCATCTCTCCACAGGACATCTGACCAGAGCAGCGGTCCGCCAACCTTTCGGACCTCACAGACCACCAGTGGTCCACCGACCATCGGTTGGTGACTGCTGGACCAGAGCATGTGCGTGGGCTCCAGTGCCGGTAGCTGTGTGTCTGTGATAGGGGGTGGGGCTAGTGGGGTTCTGTGATAGGTGGTGGGGTGAGTGGGGGTGGGTGAGTGGGGGTCTGTGATAGGTGGTAGAGTGAGTGGAGGTCTGTGATGGGGGTGGGTGAGTGAGGGTCAGTGTAGGGGTGGGTGAGTGGGGGTCTGTGTAGGGGTGGGTGAGTGGGGTTCTGTGATGGGGGTGGGTGAGTGGGGGTCAGTGTAGGGGTGGGTGAGTCTGGGGGGTCTGTGTAGGGGTGGGTGAGTGGGGGTCTGTGATGGGGGTGGGTGAGTGGGGTTCTGTGATGGGGGTGGGTGAGTGGGGTTCTGTGATGGGGGTGGGTGAGTGGGGGTCTGTGATAGGGGTGGGATGAGTGGGGGGGTCTGTGATAGGAGGTGGGTGAGTGTGAGTCTGTGATGGGATTGGGCAAGTGGGGGTCTGTGATGGGGGTGGGGCGAGTAGGGGGTCTGTAGGGGTGGGTGAGTGGGGGTCTGTGATAGGGGGTGGGTGACTGGGGTCTGTGATAGGGGGTGAGCGAGTGGGGTTCTGTGATAGGGAATGGGCGAGTGGGGTCTGTGTAGGGGTGGGTGAGTGGGGGGTCAGTGATAGAGGGTGGGTGAGTGGGGTTCTGTGATGGGGGTGGGTGAGTGGGGGTCAGTGTAGGGGTGGGTGAGTCTGGGGGGTCTGTGTAGGGGTGGGTGAGTGGGGGTCTGTGTAGGGGTGGGTGAGTGGGGGTCTGTGATGGGGGTGGGTGAGTGGGGGTCGGTGGTAGGGGTGGGCGAGTGGGGGCGTGGATTCCGCCGAGCACATTTCAGTCCTGCCCGAGGCCCCTCAGAGGGCACTGCTCTCCTGCTCCCACTGCCCCATTTCTGTCAGATCAGAAAACACAAGTCCTGGTGGAGAAAGTCTAAAAGAATGGCCTCAGGGCTTACCCATTGTTGCTGTCACAATGCTTATGTCTTTGGACAGTGATCTCTCAGTGCCCTGGAAGGGAGGAAGATAGGGGGACAAAGGCAGATGTCCAGAGGCAGTGGTGAAGGGCTGACTCGCCCACCCCCATTCAGGGGGCATTTCTTTGACCCTCTGCTCCTGTCCTCACTCTGTTTGAAAGTCAGGAGCCCTGGGAATCAGAGATGAGCCTGCACTGAGAATTTTATCACACAGAGTTAAATTTTCCCCTAGAATAGATGGGAGACTATAGCTTTAAAGATTGGTTCGGGCAAGGTTTGGGTGTACAAAAGAGATTTCTTGGTTGGCAGCAGAATGGCTGAAACATGGTCATTGTGGGGGTGGTATTCTTGACTCGTGGTCTTTCCTCATTCTTGAAGACCTATTTCTCTCTTATGTGACTAAATTCATAACATACTTAGGAGTGTGTACATACAAGTTATTAGCATTAACTTACAGCTTAAATATTGCTCAGCTCTGCAGTTGGTGGGATGGACAAGGCAAGCATCCTCACTAATGTTTCCACAGTCCTCAGACAGCCCTTCACCCTTTACCGTGTCATCTGGAGATGAAGTGTTTCTAACATATTTTAAACATTCTTCTTTTCTTTGAACAACTGCTCATGATTGTGGAATTGGTCCCCCAGGTTCTGGGTGCCCTGTTTCCGGAGAGAGCAGCACAAAGAATAGGGCACACCATACCCGTGGTTTTTGAGTTGTTAAAGATTTATCTCCATTTGATTTCCAAAGTTGATGGTCTGATAGCCACCTGTGCAGAACTCTCCCACAGATGTTTTGCTTATGAAAAAGAACAATTAAAAAGGGACCCAGAGAAGTTGAGGGCCCACATGGGGCAGGAATGAAGGCTTGTAAAGGATGGTTTTGCGACTTCATATTCACATGGAATCATAAACACACACACTTCCTCTTTCACTTTTGTGTATGAGGCTGGATGGAGTAAATCTCTGGTGTAGTTAACTGCCCTTTGCTACCAAACAAGGAAGTTGCACCAATGGAGGTAAGAGCAGAGGTGCCCCTTGCTCTGGGATCACCCTGCCCCTTGCTCCGTGGAATGCACAGGGGGCCTGTTCCACAGGCAGTGAGAGCTGGAGGAGAGATCTGGGGGCTCCCTACAGAGCAGACTCCCGCCATCTGAGTTAGTGCGGGAGCCTGGCTTGCTTGCTTTGTTGTCATTGGCGTCTTTGCAGGTGGGTGTAACCGCACAGGTGTTCAGGGGGTTTCCTCCCAATGTCCCTTGCCCTCTCCTGCTCCTTCCTGACTGCACTCACTCCCCAATCAACCAAGAAGGGATGGCCCAGGGCTCCCAGTTCTAGTTTGGCTTTGACCATGACCTTCTCTAAGAGGTGATATTTAGCTTTTCTGGGACCTATTGTTCATTGGAGCCAATCATGCCTATTCTCATAGGGATATTCTGAGAAATGAAAGGATAATTTTGAAACCATCAGATCCCATTAATTAATTACTGTGAAAATAAGGTCAGTAAAAGCACATTGTAGATTCTTTTGTAACTACCTGATGCAAATGATTAGACTCTGACCTTACTTCTTTCACCTGAATAAGATAAGGGCCCAAAGGGTACTCTGGTCTTGAATTTCAAATAGGATTAATTTTTTTATGTTGGCCCGAAGAGAAGGATACACATGGCTGTGTGAAGTGCGGGTGGGCGAGTGAAGGGGCCCAGTGCTGAGGGTGCAGCTGAGAAGTGACTGCGCCGTTTGCTCTGGCATCATTTGATGCCTCACACTTTTTACCAGAAGCTTGCCCTACCCCCCCCCCCAACCTGCACCCCCTGCCTGGCACAATTCTACTTATGGTTCTGTGCCTGAGACAGCATGTGTGTGCACTTCACCCAGGCCCTGCTCATGGCATGAGGGGCCACACCAAACACGCGTCTGCTGTGTGATGCATATGCGTATAGAGCAGCCCTGGGTTGTTGGTTGCAGTGGCTCCAGATAAGAATCTGGATGTATCATAGGTGCCTGACAGGAGCAAAGCTATTTTTTGTTTCCTTAAAATAACACTTCAGTTTAAATGCAGTAAAAGGCAGACATTTAGGATGGAAAACAGCTGAGCTGACACCTAGCGAGGGTTTTGAAATGTTGGTTTTCCAGGAGAATCATGAGGAGGTTTTTGCTGGTACAGAAATGTGAGTGGTTTGTACGCTGGGATGTGGGTGTCAGGCTGTGCTGACTCTGGTACCTCCCCTGCTCATGGTGGCACTGAGGCCCCCGTGGACACGTGTGGCTGGGCGATAGGGGTATTGCTGCCTCGGAGGAAAGGTTTCACATGAACATCTGCAATCCTGGCCTTGTAACATTCAGTGTAGTTCAGCTCTGTTCAAACTAAGGGATTGGGACTGTTCCCAAAGCTGTGACAAAGGCACCTGAGCTCTCCTAGAGGGGTCAGCGCTCACCTTGGCTGTGTGCACGCTGAAGGTCTCACTGTGTCCTCATCAGCTCAGGCTGGTGGTTTGATTGCACGTCAAGTGGTATCTGTGGCTCAGGTAAGTTGCCTCCAGCGTCAGCAGGTGCTGGAAGAAGATTTAGGACTGCCAACAGCACCCAGGGCTTCCTCTCCCAGAGTAGGACTAACTGGCTGCCTGTCCTGCTGCTCATTAACTGGGTCTTTGGGCCCTGTCTCTAACCAAGGGGTCTGCCACACTAGCAGTCCCCTTCCATAGCCTTGCTTATTTTAGGCTCTTGTTTTTCCAATTCAGTTTTAAAGCCCAAGGGGACTATTCTCAATTAACAAAAGTTTCTCTTGAGCTCCCTACCTGCTCTTCTCCCTTCTGAAGGGGAGGGCAGAGGCATTTGACTCAATGGCTCCCTGTAGTGGGAAATGAGAGCTTGACAGTTAAATTTCTGGTTGAATTGAGGATGGCTTCTTATGTGCCCGGGGTGACCTGAGCCACAGGTGACGGGTGCGTGGTGGTGGGCCAAGGAGAAGAAGCTGCATATAACCCACTTCCAGTAGAGCTGGGTGAGAGTTTGGAGGAGGAGGATGCAAAGTCAGAAATCCATACCAGAGCCTTGAAGACCTGTGAAGTTAAAGTGTGTTTATTGAATGTGGGAGGATTCTGCCATGAGCTACCATTGTGTTAGTCTTGCAGTGAATTAAAATGACCCCTCGCCCACATGCACCGTGTGAGCACTTCCTCAGGTCGGGCTGCAGGAATACTGGCCCACGTGGTGAGCTAGCTGAATTGGTGTTTGGTTCTTTTGATAAAGCGGTGGCAATATAATGTTTTCTTCCATTCTTTTGTTTCCTTTGGTACCAATTAAACATTGGGCACCGAGAGACAAGTACAAGGCCAAGGAATAGGCCTCTGTGTGCTAGTAGGTGGGTCCTGGGTTGTTGGTTCTGTTTTATCCCTACCTTTAGGACACAGGGCAAGCTGGTGGGACAGATTGATGCAAGCTTAGCATGTCATCTGCTTCGTGGCCACTAGGGGCAGTCAGGAAATACCAGCACTGGGTGGGCTTTGGGGTGGGAATACATGCCCTTTCTCGTCTTTGCAGTTTATTTCTTTTAAATTAAAGTTCACTGTTCTAATGGCTCGTGAGGGGGGAACACTGAGTTTTCAAGCTTGTTATGTGGACATGGTATATGAGAGTTAGGAGAGCACTTCAGAAGATGGCTGTGAGAACAGTGAGGAAGTGGACAGAGTAAATTAATCTTCTGATAGAGCAGTGGTTCCAACCTTTCCAATGCCATGACCCTTTAATACAGTTCCTCATGTTGTGGTGACCCCTAACCATAAAATTATTTTCGTTGCTACTTCATAACTGCAATTTGGCTACTGTTCTGAATCGTAATGTAAATATCTGTGTTTTCTGATGGTCTTAGGTGACCCTGTTAGCGGTTCTCAACCTGTGGGTTGTGACCCACAGGATGAGAACTGCTGCTGTAGAGCCTTGGCAAGGTATGGTGACTGATGTGTCGGCAGGGGGTGGTGGCCACGTTCACAGGTGACTCTCTTGTAGAAGAGGTTCTGGTGTACTGTGCGGTCTGCTTGAGTGTGGAGGGAGGAGCTGGAACAGGTTGGACTCCAAGAGGTTACCTGAAGATGGAGGGCCTGAAGGAGCTCCCCTTCCACTTGCTGGGGATTGGAGCCCTGCTCTGAGACCTGGTGTCTCCATGGTGGTAAAATTTCTCTTGAGCCACAGCAGCATTTTACTTTTTGCTTTCATTTTTCTAAATGGTTTTGTTTTAGTCAGTAGAAGGATCTGAAAGAAGGATGAGCTCAAACAGTGTTGCTCAGTGGTTGAGTGTCAACCTGTATATGAACCAAGAGGTCAGGGTTCGATTCCCAATCAGGGCACATGTCTGGGTTGTGGGCTCCATCCCCAGTAGAGGGCATGCAGGAGGCAGCCAATCAATGATTCTCTCTCACATCGATGTTTCTATCTCTTCCTCCCTCTTCCTTCCTCTCTGAAATCAATCAGCCTATCTATCTATCTATATTAAAAAGAAGGATGAATATTTGGAGATATTTGCCTTTCTCACCATACCTCCTATTCCAAACTAGTGACACTTAACATAAAAAATTGTCTTTGCCCTTACCCTCAGCCTTACAAATTTGTTTTTAATATATTGTGGCCAAGTTGCTAGTTTTTGTTTTTAATTTTCCATTCTTTTCCTCTCTTTCCCACCCGATCTGTCAGTACTGCTTCTTATAGGATGGAAAGCAGTGGGGAACCTGGGCTGTAATTCCTGGGCCCATGCTGAGTACAGAAGTCCAGGCGGCTCACCAGGAACCTGTTTACTAACCACTGGCGGGAACCCTGTCTCATACCACGATCTGAGGCTTTCATTTACTGTGTAAAATTGGTGGCACATTCAGTAGCTTCTTGCCTTTTTCTGTCTTTGGAACTTTCTGCTAATGGTTTGATTCAGTGATTCTCAAAGTATGTCCCCAGATCAGTTTCCTGGAACCTTGTTATCAGGCCTGTCCCAGACCTAGTGGATAAGAAACTTGGGGGGTGGAAGCCCAGTGGGAACCACTAGTTTGGACACCCATGGGAAAGTGTGATCTTTGTGCTTGACTCCACTTAAGCAAAATGTGCCTCTTCTTGGGGCTAGCTCAGGGCACTGGTGTTAAGAGGAGCCAGCTGCTTTAGGTCTCAGCTGACTCGGAATCCAGGCTCCCTCCACTGGCACCTCCTCTGGGTTCTTGGTGAGGAAAGAGGTCTGTTGTTTCTGCTCTCTGTTTCCCAGGAATTGTGTGATTTTCAGTTGGCCTCTTTAGGGGGTCCTGGTTCTTATGGAACCCTGGAGTTCCTGGATCTGTAACTCATGTTGCAAATGAGAAATTGATGCCCATGATGTTAAATGACAAGTCAAAGGTCACAGAGAGGCAGAGTTTTGCCTCAGTGTCCCCACACCAGCCAGCCCAGCAGCAGCTACTAGGGCTGGCCCTTCCTCATTCTTTGGAAGTTAATGCATTTCTGGTGTCCACTCACATCAATCTGACTTCTGTATATAATTGAGGTAGGCTGGTGTGTCGTGGGATTACTGTGGTGTCCATGTTGAATCAAACTATTAGCAGAAAGTTCCAAAGACAGAAAAAGGCAAGGGCCTGCTTGTGACCCAGTTCCTGTGGAACCGGATGTGGAAGTTTTTGAGGCAAGGAAAGTAGGAACCCCCTGTGCAGAAGAGGGTTGGGCATGCTGTGCTTTACCAAAGAGGTTAGGTGCATGCCCTGCCATTCAGCAAGATCTGCGTGGGGCATGTCTCAAACACGAGGAGAGGGACAGGTGCCAGCAGTCGGCAGCCACATGTCTGCATTGAAGCTGAACTGCTTGAGGGCTGCTGTTCTTTTTTTCCATATTTTTGTTTTGTTCTTTTAGCACATAGATTTTAAAATTCTGTGGGCAGATCATGCTTGAAGGGGAGCAAAGAGCAAGCATGTGTTTTCTTAGAACAGGTGTGTGTGCGCGCGCGTGTACTGCATGACTGGAAAAGCATGGCTTGAACTGGAAGTCCCCACCTATACATGACTTTTTTTCAGTAAACATACAGTTGGCCTTCCATATTCCTAGGTTTCACATCCTTGGATTCTACCAACCGCAGATTGAAAACAGTATTTTCAAACCGCTATCCCGAGTCTGGATGTGAAGGGCTGACTGCATGCATTGTTCCAAGCCCTTTTATACAAGGGGCTTGAGTACCCATCACTTTTGTTATTCAGGGGGCTCCTAGAACCAGTTCCCTGCAGATACTGATGACAGTGTGTTTGGGGATTCTGAAAGTTACCATGGGTTTTTAGCTATGGAGGATGTGGTTTGGTGCCTCTAACCCCCTGTGTTACTCAGAGGTCAACATTGTACACGCTCTTTTTCCCCCACATGGGCAGGGTCTTGCTATTGGAAATATTCCTAACCTGTGACAGGTGATTGGTAAACATGTGGGAAGGCTTATGGTGAAACATCCGACTTCCTGGAAGAGCCCTGGGAACAAACGTGGGAAAGGAAAGATGGGTGTGGACTCTGCCGAGTCTGAAACAGCCCCCAGGCAGTGTGTGTGTTTGCTTTTGCAGGTAGCCCTTGTCTCTCTTTAGTGACCAGTGTGTGGAGGATTTGGCTTCGTGGCAGGTACTGATTCTGGGTTCTTTTTTTTTTTGTCCTCTGCCTCTCCTGCTGCCTCCCAGGTTTCGAAGGTAAATGGAGTCACTCGAATGTCATCTCTGGGTACAAGTGCAACCAGTGCCAAAAAGATGCGCGAAGTCAGACCTTCACCGTCCAAAACTGTGAAGTACACTGCAACCGTGACGAAGGGGACAGTCACATACACCAAAGCCAAGAGAGAACTGGTCAAGGAAACCAAACCCAATCACCACAAGCCCAGTTCAGCTGTCAACCACACAATCTCAGGGAAAACCGAAAGTAGCAATGCAAAAACCCGCAAACAGGTGCTATCCCTCGGGGGGGTGTCCAAGTCCACCGGGCCTGCCGTCAATGGCCTCAAGGTCAGTGGCCGGTTGAACCCAAAGTCATGCACTAAGGAGGTGGGGGGGCGGCAGCTGCGGGAGGGGCTGCGGAATTCCAAGAGGAGACTGGAAGAGGCACACCAGGCGGAAAAGCTGCAGTCGCCCCCTAAGAAGATGAAAGGGGCGGCCGGCTCTGCCGAAGCCCCTGGCAGGAAGGCAGCAGCAGCCTCAGCCCCGGCCCAGGCCCCAGCCCCGGCTCAGGCCCCAGCGGAGAAAGCTCTGCTGAACGGACACGTGAAGAAGGAGGTGCCCGAGCGGAGCTTGGAGAGGAACCGGCCGAAGCGGGCCGCAGCCGGGAGGAGCATGCCGGGCAGACAAGCACATGGCAAAGCTGACGGCGCCTCCTGTGAAAATCGTTCTACCTCGCAATCAGAGCCCTTGCACAAGCCGCAGGAGGCGGCGGCCAAGCCCGAGAAGGGGTCCAGCCGGGTCGGGTGGGCGGCCATGGACGAGATCCCCGTGCTCAGGCCGTCAGCTAAGGAGTTCCACGACCCACTCGTCTACATCGAGTCGGTGCGCGCTCAGGTGGAGAAGTATGGCATGTGCAGGGTCATCCCCCCTCCGGACTGGCGGCCCGAGTGCAAGCTCAATGACGAGATGCGGTTCGTCACGCAGATTCAGCACATCCACAAGCTGGGCCGGCGCTGGGGCCCCAACGTGCAGCGGCTGGCCTGCATCAAGAAGCACCTCAGATCTCAGGGCATCACCATGGACGAGCTCCCGCTCATAGGTAAGCCCTGCCTGCCCACTGCCTCATCTGCATGCCCGTTTCTCTCCCCGGTCACAGGGGATACAACTTCTCCCGCCTCATTTGCTGCTCAGGGGAAGCCACTGCCCCTTTTCTCCAGGTCCTGAACATTTGTGGGTATTGGGGTCCATGTTCTTCCCACTGGGTGGTCCCCTACTGCCTGCAGGGGCCAGAGCAGTGTTCAGCGTGCGATGGGATGCTGCCCCCCTCCCACCTCCCCCGGATTCATCTGCGTGGCTGGGATGCCCACTATCAGTGCCACAGCCTCAGGAGTTTAAACAGCAGGGAGTTATCGTCTCACAGTTCTGGAGGCTGAAAGTTCAAGACCAAGGTGCCTGCAAGGGCAGCATTCCCCAGAGCCTCTCCCCTTGGCCTGTACATGGCTGTTTCTCCGTGTCCTCACATGGCCATTCTTCTGTGTGCAAGCTCCTGGTGTCTCTTCCTTTTGTTATAAAGACACTAGTCCTGTGGGTTAGGACTCAACCCATTTTAATGCCTCTTTAAAGACCCTTTCTCCAAATAAGGTCGAATTCTGAGGCATCAGGGGTTAGGATTCTGCACATGAATATTTTGGGGACACATATCTGTCCAAGAACTCTCGTAGACCTCAGCCCATGAAATTTCTTCTGTCTTGTCCTTGTCTCTTCATCCTCCTTATTTTGACTTGAGTTTCTGCTTCCATGGCAACCAACTTGGCCCTTTTGGAGCCCACAGGTTCAGGAACGTGCACACTTCTCCCGAGAGCCGGCACAGCTCTGCCCAGGACGATGGTCGCAGAGCTCAGCTCACTGATTAGTGGGCACATGTTCTGCATTGAGGGTCCCCGGCCCCCAGCAGTGTCCATTCACAGGTTGTCAAGCTCCCCTGTCCACTTCTCCTCTGGACCCAACACCCCCCGGATTAGTTCACTTTCAGACGAGTGGGCTCTGAGGAGGGGGATTTCCTTGGGAACAGCTGAGTAAGGTCACCCACTTCCCTTTCAGCTCTAGTTCCATGAAAGGAAACAGCACATTCCTGCCTCCATTGTGGAGATTCTGATTTTTCAAAGGCTGGGAGAAAAGGAGACGTCTAACAGCTGTTTAAGTGTCAAGAACTGGCAGTAAGATGGCATTCCTTTGTGAGATGAGTTTTCTTTATTCCTCTCAGCAGTGCCTGCCAGGGCTAATGCCTGAGTGAGAATCACTTGATTTGAAATAATTCTTGGTTGGTGGTGGTCCCTTGTCAGGGTTGCCCTGAGATAGACAGTGACCCAGGGCTGCGGGAATGGGCTGA
Source organism: Corynorhinus townsendii (assembly GCA_026230045.1). Taxonomy (NCBI): domain Eukaryota; kingdom Metazoa; phylum Chordata; class Mammalia; order Chiroptera; family Vespertilionidae; genus Corynorhinus; species Corynorhinus townsendii. The sequence goes on from JAPDVU010000002.1 coordinate 139,720,160, forward strand.
GGAGCTGAGGTTGTCTCAGGAGCTTGGTGTTGGCTGTGCCCTGTGTGCACTCAGCTGTAGGGTGACTCAGAGTAGCACCAGGTCCTCCTACCCACCCTGAGTTGGGGGTCTTTTAAGGACTAGTACTCAGGTGATGTCACGATGCCAGCCAACCACCTTTTTTTCAGAGTAGTTCATTTTTCTAATATATTTTTTATTAATTTTAGAGAGAGGAAGAGTGAGAGGGATAGAAACATCAATGAGAGAAAGTCATTGATTGGCTGCTCCTTGCATGCCCCCTCCTGGGCATCAAGCCTGCAACCCAGGCATGGGCCCTGACCAGGAATCAAACCAGGACCTCCTGGCTCATAGTTTGACACTCAGCCACAGAGCCCCGCTGGCCTGGCTAGAGTAGGATTTCTTTAACCGTGACTTCCTCCCATAGCAGCGGAAGTCCAGTAAATGGTCACTCGGGTGAGTGTTCTGCTCTTTGCCCCAAGTGTAAAGCATTCTCACTGTCTGTGAAGGGGTGCAGACCAGGCCTGCTACCCACAGAGGCCTTGGGCATGAGTCTGAGCTCAGGTGTTTCCAAGTGTAAGGGACTTAGTCCTTTTGAAGCGGTTTCCCAGAATTCACCCAAACCAATAAGCACCCAGCCCCTTGGGAAGCTGCAGTGCTGCAGGGAGTGGGGTCAGCTCGGACTAGGTGAGGGAGGTGCTTTGCCAGGTAGCAGCCTGGTAGCCCTCTGAACAGGCTGATCATGAGAGGTGTGGAGTCAATGGATTTGTGAGAACTGTGTACATTTTAAGTGCTATTTCATTACAGTGATCTTAAGGAAAAAGGAAAAGGTATGGCCAGCTTTCCCTCTAGGGAGACCTGTGGTTGGAGCTGCTGTGGCACGCTGGGGTGACTGGCTTTGCCCTCTACCTGTGCCCGTCAGGGCTATGCACTGCCAGGCACGGGTCTCCTCGCTGAGACACCAGAGTGCGGCCTGAAATCTGGCTGAGGTGCAGGAAAGTCTCCTCTCTGAGGTTATTCCTTCGTTCACAAACAACCAAACCCAGCTACACATTGTCCTCTGGTCTTATTTGCAGTTCCTGGGATGGTCCAGGCACTCCTCTGGGTGTCCTAGAATGCTCAGCCCACCTCTGGCCCCTGTGCTGTTCTATAATTTGATCAAGGGATGTAGTGAAAACCTACCTCCATTCTTCTGAGATTAGTGGTCCCTCTGAGTGCATATGGGAGGAATTGAAGGGCAGACTGTCAAGTGCCCTTCTGAATAGTTCCTGTCATCCTGGAAATCCTGTGGGATTGAAAATAAGCAACTCAAGCATGCGTGTTTGTGTGTGTGTGTATTAAGTATGTGTGTGTCTTGGGTTTGTGTATTGTGTTGGGCATTTGTGTGTTGGGTGGGTTGGTGAGGTATGTGTATTGGGTGTGTGTATGTTGGATTGGGAGGGGAATTGGGACGGACAACACATGCTGTGTGTATGATTTCCAACATCACAGCAGTTCCAGGTGACATTGGGACATGGATGGGGCTGAGTGGCACACCTGGGTCCTGCCCTTCCCTCTCCAGGGATGGGCCATTGCTCCTGGTCTCACTACAGCTGCCTCTGGGTCTATTAGAAGGGTATTTACCAGTGTGTCCTGTCCATTTGAGGAAAAGCATGCCAGCTCCCTACCATAGACTTCTGCTTAAATGTCACCTCTTCCAGGAGGCCTTCCCTCATCATCCCACCCAAGATGGTGGCCCCTGCAACTCTCGAGCCCCTCAGTCAGCTTTATTTGTCCCTGTAGTGTGCCAAATTGTCTTAAGGTCCGTCTGCACAGACTAAGCTCCCTGGAGGCCAGAGATGATTGTTTACTGTTCTGACCCCAGAGTCTGGCTGCGTCCTGGCACACATGGCATCACGGACTGTCAGGTGAACGAAGGAGGTCTTGTTCTTGGTCCTTTCACGACTGTCCCTGTGTTTTCTTCCCTCACCATCCTAGGAGGCTGCGAGCTCGACCTGGCCTGCTTTTTCCGACTGATTAATGAGATGGGCGGCATGCAGCAAGTGACTGACCTCAAAAAATGGAACAAACTCGCAGACATGCTGCGCATCCCCAAGACTGCCCAGGACCGGCTGGCCAAGCTCCAGGAGGCCTACTGCCAGTACTTGCTGTCCTACGACTCCCTGTCCCCCGAGGAGCACCGCCGGCTGGAGAAGGAGGTGCTGATGGAGAAGGAGATCCTGGAGAAGCGGAAGGGGCCCCTGGAGGGCCACAGGGAGCAGGACTACAACAAGTTCCATCCCCTGCCCCGCTTTGAGCCCAAGAACGGGCTCATCAATGGCGTGGCCCACAGGAACGGCTTTCGCAGCAAGCTCAAGGAGGTGGGCCAGGCCCAGCTTAAGACAGGCCGGCGGCGACTCTTTGCTCAGGAAAAGGAAGTGGTAAAAGAAGAGGAAGAGGACAAAGGTGTCCTCAGTGACTTCCACAAGTGTATATATAAGGTAGGCCCTGTGCAGTGGGCAGGGAGTGGGTGGGCGGGTCCCGAAGCCACCAGCCACTTTCTCTGGGAAATGTAATAAAGAGAAATGTCTGCAGCCTGCTCAGGCCCCAGGTCTCAGGGCATCTGTCCTGCTGCACAGGCCCTGGCTGCCCTGGGAACTGTGAGCATGGGTGGATTCGCTGCCCACTTCAGGCCTTGGCTTTCCTTTTCGTTGAATGAGCTGAGTGAGCGCCCAGGTACCTAGGATGCAAATCAGTTCCTCCTCACCCACAATTCTGCACCTGCCCCTCCGAGCACCCTCTCTCAGGCTGGAGGGCGGGAGCTGCCCAGCCAGGCCTGGAATACAGGTTTTCTCTGCCTCCTTATTTACTTTCTGCAGAGCCCACTGCCACACCTCAGCTTGGCCAGTCACCTGTAGAGAGGCTCTTATAGAGCTCTCTCTTCACATCTCACCATGGAAGCTACCGAGGCAGGAGGGGGGAGGGCTGGCAAGCATGCGCCCATGTTTCCCAGTTCTGCCAGATCTTGTTGCTGCAACAGCCTTCCTGGGAGATGCACTTCTCTAAGAAGCGAGGCAGAGTAACGGGCATTCCTGCTTGGCAGCCTGCCTGTCTTTTCTCAGCAGCGGCCACCATAGCCTCCTGTCTGGCTGGTTCCAAAGCCAGGCTTGGGGCTGCCTCTCCCCTGTCTGCAAGGGTGAGTGGGCCTCTGCTGGGTTGCCTGGGCTTTGACAGGTGCATGGGCTGTACCTGGGGATCCCCGTTCTGGGTTTACCAGGATGGACGTGTTCTGTGGTGAGTCTTGGCAGCCCTCACTTGACAGCCCTGCTCCTATCCGGATAAGCCGGGGGATTTTTGGTACGTTGAAAATAGCCGCCTGGGGCAGGCCTGGCCTGTACCCACCTGGTTAAATCGATGTGGACTCGATACTGGGTCTATCCCAGACACATAGGGATCCTGGGACTCATGTGGGTGTGCCTGCCCTTCTGAGTCCATGCTGCGAAGTCGCCTGTGGCCACCCACTGCCACACTTGCTACGTTTCTTCTGGGCTTTAGCCCTGGGCTTCTTTCTGGACCGTTTTCTGCTGTGAAACCTAGAGCGGGTTTGGTGTCCCTCTTACCTCCCGAGATGCCTTATAGAGACTGTTGGGGAGGGTAAGGGCTGCCTGTAGCCTGCTGATGGCCTCCTTCTGTTTCACATTCTAAATGTTTCATGTGGAGGGAGAGGGATGGTGCGGACTGTGAACTTGGGAGGACTTTGGTGTTTCCTGGATGTGTGCCTGAGGAGCCTCTTCCACGGAAACCGCTCATTAAACCCCAGCACTGAATAGCCAGCACATGAAATAAGATACTCTCTACTTCTGTTACTTTTTATTGAAGAAGGTCAATTTTATGAGAGTGAGTTGGATCCAAGCGAGAGTTTTTTTTGAAAACCTGTTTTGTAAAGTGTATTTTTAGATTCATCACAAAATCCTACAAGCTGGGCTGCGGGGCGGTCTGGTGGCCCTGCTGCTGGGTGTCCTCTCGAATTCTGGGCACTCTGCCTTAGGGCAAAACTAGGTCCCTCCTAGTTGTTAGGTTTTTACTTGTATTATCTACTTATATTTTCATTAAAAAAAAAATGGTTTTAGAGAGAGAAAAAGGGAGAGGGAGAGAAACATCAACATGAGAGAGAAAATTGATCAGTTGCCTCCCATACTCACCCCGATTGGGCATCGAACCTGAGACCTTATGGTTCACAGAACAACACCCCAAACTACTGAGCAACCTGGCCAGGGCAGGCTGTTACTTTGTAAGGAACAGAATGTCAGAAATTTGGAACTGTAGGGATTATTTCCTCTGTGTTGGCACTCCACAGAGTCCCTTCTAAAGCTGAAAGGCAGATCTCAGAGCAGCCAGTGTGAAGGCTTTGCACTGGTGTCCTAAGCTGGTCCAGGGCGGGCAGGCTTCCCGTGCTGTGGTATGTTACTTCCAGTGCTGTGGCATGTTACTTCCCGTGGGATGCTCAGAGGGAAACCTCCCCTGTCCCTCAGGGTGCTCAGGGCCTCCTCGCAGCTCGTGTCTGTTCAGGGCCATGGCGCAGGCCGGGTGAAGCTGCACAAGTACTGTCTAAGGTTGTGTTGGTGTTGAGCCTGTTCTACCACAGCCGCTGACCTGGGTTTGATACACCGTAGGTGCTCGGTACATATTTCTGTAATCAAGGGATACATGTGCCTGGTCACCAAAGAGTGAAAGTCATGAATCTTACAAGCTTGTCTCTGTGTAACAAAAGCTGTTCTGTAGAATAGGTTGAAAATAAGGCCTCCCTGGACTCCCAAACGAGAACAGAGAGCTGTGTGCTAAAGGAGCACAGATCATTTTGAATGTTACTAGGAGGTGGGAGTGGGACAGCAAGAGAGTCACCAGGTTACTTCTGTCCCCTCAGATCCACGAGGTGAGGTAGTGTGTCTGGCTGCTTTTCATGTGGTGAGGACCCTTGGGGCCCCAAGTTTCTGTCGGAGGATCTCCGAGACTTCTCTTCTGGGTTTGTCTTAATGCTGTTAGTTCTGCACTGGCCCACAACCTTTATCCTTCCCTCACATGGGTAACAGGAATTCTGCCTTCTTTTCCACCCATACCCATTTCTCCAGAAAGTGAAAGCTGACCTGACCCCATGGCCTCCCGGTGCACAGCCTCCCGGTGCACAGCCCGTTGCCTCCAGATACCAGGTCTATTTGCTCCTGGTGCTTCAAAGGCAGTGTGACTTCATTCCCTTGTCGGCACTGAGCTTTGAGAATGATTCCCCGCCTTCTCTGCTTGTTCTAACTTAGGCACCAGCTGCCTAGGCCGTGGGGGTGCCAGCAGAGCCTGTGGCAGGGCCAGCCTGATGTGGGCTTAGACTCACCTGTGTTGCTTCAGCTAGACTCACCTGTTTTTGTTTTCTTTCCAGGGAAGGTCTGTTTCTTTAACAACGTTTTATCGAACAGCAAGAAACATCATGAACATGTGCTTCAACAAGGAGCCTGCACCAGCTGAAATTGAGGTGAGCTGAGCTCCTGCTGCCTGCATGTTGGGGCCCGGCCCTCCTGGCAGCCTGAGAGGACTTGAGTGGTTGACTTCTTTCCTTGTACTGGGGCAGCTGAACGTTTTAACTCTTGTTCATCTAAACTTCCTCAGACTCAAAAAAAGATAGAGTGAAGAGAGAGCCTCCTCTTGGCTTGTCCCTGATTTACCCCAACCAGAGGCGGAGGCCAGGGGTGAGCTGGGCGTCCCCCCTCTCCCCCCCCCGCCCTCTGGGTGTCTGTTACACAGGAGAATGTTTGGAATTCCTTGAAACCGTAGTTCTGCTGTGCCTTCTCCCCTGTTTTATTTAGCAGGACTGGCAGAGTGCCATTTTTGTGTTCTGCCAACTCTGTTCTGAGTTAGTGTGAAGTTGGAAAGACAGTGAGCACCCCTGTGCCCAGACCAATTAGGGGAGTTTTGTGTGAGGTGCTCCAGGACTGAGACCCTGTCTTTTAGTTGCCTCCCCTTGGCCAGTGCCCAGCTGAGTGGCTGAGAACTGCCAGCCGCTGGCATCAGCAGCCCGTGGTGCTGTCGGAGAGACAGCAAACTTCTAGCGCCTTTAAGGGCAGCTGTGGGCGGGAGCAGTTGTGCGGACTGCAGCCTGCGTCTTGTGTTCTCAGGGACGGATGCCACCTCTTCTGGGTGGACCCAGGCTGACCTCTCGGGCCCAGTCATCCTGATTTGACCATGTTTTCCTGGGAGTGGGATTTGCAGGACAGTCTAGGCCACATCAGGACGCCGGGCCCCCGCCATCGGGGACATGTGATGCCGCACCTTCGCTGTCACCATCAGAAGCTCAGCAGGTTCCACTCGAGTCTCTGGCCGTGTCTCGGCTTGGTGGTTTCCGTGTCTGCCTTCAGCACCGTTGGCATCCCCTTAAGCCTGGGTCTCTGCTGATGGGCGCACGCCGCGCTCTGTGCTCTGGGTGCTGCCTGGGAACACCACGCTGTGGCCTGACCGCCACCCCATCCCCCAGTCTTGGCCTTGCCAATGCCACATTACATCAACCACAGTGTCAGCCAGGCCCCTGTTCGGGGACACGTGGCCGCACAGTTGCTTGCGAAGTGCTCATGGCCTGTGTGGCAGGCATGTCAGAAGATAGGAACACGGCTCTTTGGAAAGAGGCCTTCGTTGTACAACGTCCATCCTTGTGGGCAGGCGTCTCTGAAGGTCAGGGTTTATTACCATCCATAGCACAAGGAAAGCTTGGCGTATTTTAGTTTCCTACTTGTGAATTCGTTCTCTCTGGAAGTCTGGCTTTTGCTTTCGCAGTTACATACTATTTAAACACAATAGAAATATTTGCTAAAATCCAAACTTTTTGTTTGAGGCTGTTTAGCTTCTGACTCCTTCAAAGAAGGCCCACCTTCCTTTGGCCAGCGCTCAGCAACTGGAGTGGCCCCCATGTAGCAGTGGGTCCCTTCTTCCCCACAGCATTACTCACCTATGACAGGTTGCTGTCAGTCTGATGCCTGACTGGCAGGGCCCGACTGTCACCAGTCCCGTCAGCCAGACTATCACTTCCTTCCTTAAGTTTAGGCACCTTGGTTTAAAGGAGTCCACGCGTTTAGTGATAGTGCTGTTGATTTATTCTTGGCTTGGGGCCTTTGGCGCTGCCAGTTGGCCCTTCTCTGTAGAAGTTGCCCAGTGCTGTGGGCACCTGCAGCGCCCTCCCCTTCTGCAGTGTTATCACTGGCAGCGCTGCCCTGAGCTGACCTGTGGTTATTGGTTAGGCTTCCTCCTTGAAAGGTGGTTCCCGCTAAATGGGCTTTGCCAGGATTCGGGAAGCGATGCCGTGCTTCTGGATTGATAAATGAAACGAAATGAAAAGTGTCTCCAAGTGTGGGAGTTGCCTAAAGGTGATCTGGGCACGTCTGCTCACCTGTAGTACCTTCACATTGTTGTGCAACCATCACCACCAACCATCTCCAAAATGCTGTTCGTCTTGCAGAACTGAAATTCTGTTTCCATTATGCAATAACTTCCTGTGACTCCGTTCCCCCAGCCCCTGGCAGTTGCCATTCTGCCTTCAGTCTGTGATTCTGACTGCTCTCGGTACCTCATGGAAGTGGGACTGTGCAGTATTTGTCCCGTGTGACTGGCTTATTTCCCTGGGCATTGTGTCTTCAAGGTTGGTCATGTGGCATGTGTCAGCCTGCCCTTTGAAGGCTGAAGAGCAGGCCTTTGTCTGGACTGCCTCCTTGGGCCTGTCCGTCCATCTGTGTGGACACAGCCTACTTCCTTGCTTTCGCTGAGGTGCACAAGGCTGCCATGAACGTGTGTGCATTTGTCTGCTGGGGTCCCTGCCCTCTGTTCTGGGACCTACCTGCCTGCAGAGGTCATTCGAACATCCCTGTCCTACTCCATGCTCTCTTGGCGGCTGCTCTGTGATGGCTCCTTCCTCGGGCACTGGTGTCCAGTGCTGGGGGTGAGCTGTGCTCTGACTCCTCGCCTCTTCCCGTAGCAAGAGTACTGGCGGTTAGTGGAGGAGAAGGACTGCCACGTGGCGGTGCACTGCGGCAAAGTGGACACCAACACTCATGGCAGCGGGTTCCCCGTGGGGAAATCAGAACCGTTTTCAAGGTAAAGTTGGATCTGTTGTCTGCATTTTGGGGACTAGATGGTGTTCTTTCTGCCAGCCTTGTGACATCCCTCTTTCTTTGCAGGCATGGATGGAACCTCACCGTCCTCCCCAATAACACAGGGTCCATCCTGCGCCACCTTGGTGCTGTGCCTGGTGAGTCCCACGTGGCCACCGTCTTCAGGGTCCCGAGGTCTGTCGGGAGCTGGAGCTGAAAAGGGACGGGGACTTCTGGTGGAGAGTATTTAGATTCAAGACCCTGATTTGCAGGAAAGAAAGAAATAGGGTCATAACTGAAATCCGTAAAAGTAGGAAGGTGGACCACATCACAGCATCTAGAAGCTGGGCAGGTGCCTAGAGCCAACTTTTCACCTTGAAATTGGTGTTTTCAGAGCAGAAGTCTTGCCTCCATAGGACTAGTCCTGGCTCCTAGTGATAGGTTCTAATTTGGAAAGCCCGTGTCCTGAGGCCTCAGGTCCCTGAAGGCTGGGACCCTCCACGCCCAGTGGAGGCGAGTACTCAGGGCCTCTCCAGACACTGCTTAGGTCTGGTGCCCCGTTCTCAGCCTTGGGGTCCAGCCCATGGCTCCTCGTTATTTGCCAGCAGTCGTCATGGTCACGTTCCCTGGGGTCTCGTGCTGCCCGACTTGTGGAGTAAGATGCTCTTTCACTGCTGTGTGTAGCGTGCCCATCTCAGCCTGGCTTCGGTGCAGCAAGTAGGAAGAGCAAGTTCCTTCTTACTGGGCTTTGCCTGGCTGGTTTTGAGTCCTCCCTCCCTCCCTCCCTCCTTCCCTCCCATTTGGGGACAAAAAAGTGATTCTGATAGCTGTTACTCAGACATTGCTGCTGCTTTCTCCCTGTATGTTTTAGGAGTGACAATTCCCTGGCTAAATATTGGCATGGTCTTTTCTACCTCATGCTGGTCTCGAGACCAAAACCACCTTCCCTACATCGACTACTTACACACTGGTGCTGACTGCATTTGGTGAGTACGCAGCCCTGGGGCGGGGCCGGGGGCGAGGGGGACAGGCATGGGCAGGTTTCCTGTGTCCCAGCTCCTTGTCTGAGCCCCAGCTTGGGGTTTCTGCCTCTGTTGGAGGGGCTGGAGGTGGCAGGGAATATTTTAAGCTGCTCTGGTGATAAGCATCACTTCATGTGCTCATTTATGTTCCTTTTTTGTCGGTTGCCTCTTTTTACCTGCTTTTCTTCTAGGATAGATATGACTCCTTATTGTTGGTTTCCAAGTGTTTGTTTCATACTAGGGCTGAGAAACAGGAAGAGAATCACAGTTGGGACTGCTGGGTGGTGTCAGGCATGCTTTCTGTTCCCTCTCTGGCCTCGTGAGCAATGGTTTTGAGTGTCTCTGCAGCAGAGCCTCCCAAACACCTCACGGCTGCAGGGAGAGTAGGTCTTATGGGAAATGGAGTTCTGTGTCTGGGCGCACACATTGTCTCCCCTGGACACATCTGTCTGTCTCGTGGGAAGCAGTCTGCTCGGTGCCCACCTGGAGCCTGTCACCTCCACCCAGGTCTGATCCGTGGCTGGCTCTTCGGTTTTTTTATTTAGGTGGCAGATGGGAAATTACTGTAAATAATCAGATGTCTTGTCGTCTGACAGTCTACCAGCCTCACGTTCATCCTGCGCTGACTGCTTATTGTCCTCATGGGTGATGAGGCTTCTTTACGAAAACAAACGGCCTTAGCACTTCGGTCCGCGCTCTGAGGAGCCAGCGTCTGCAGCGGCCTCATTATGGCGCCCCTGTGTTCCAGCCACACCATAGGGAGTGGTGGTTGGTATTGATGTGAGCAGGACCTGCGGGCCTCCTGGGGGCCTGTGTTCGGGGGAGGGTGTTCTCAGTGCCTGCGGTTGGTCTGTGAGTGGCTGCTGCCTGTGGAGGCCTTGGGCAGAGTACGTGCAGCTGTGCTGTCCAGGGCGAGAGCGGCTGCTGGGATTGTGGGAGAGGGTGTGGCTCCCTTTGCGGAGCCCCTATGGCCTCCATGTCATTCTCGTGGAGAAGCTTCTGTGGACAGCGCGGGCCTGGTGTGGGGTTCAGGGAGTCCCCCCAGACCTGCGACCTGAGCCAGCACTCCTGACGGCCCCTCGGCCTGGTGTGCCAAGACCATGGCCAGGAGGGCGACGGGTAAAGGAGGGTTGGGTTAGGAAGGGAAATGAGAGTCTGTGGACTTCCTGAGCACGAACCCCTGCCCCTCACCGAGGGGGAATAAAGAGGAGGCCGGGATGTGATTGGAGAACTTTATGGGTTGCGGTTTTTGTAAAACATCTGATTTCGGTTAGAAACCCTGGGTTTAAATCACAAATCAGTAACAGAATATGTTGGCATTGAAATAACATGAGCATAATAAAAACCATTCCATGTGGCAACTGAAACAGGATTTGGCCTCCAAGTGAAGGATTTCATCACAGACACCTCAGCACGGCCGAGAGCAGGCCTGCCCGCGGGCCTGGGGGAAGGTGCCAGGTTGGAACGGGGCCTGAGGGCTGGGCGGTTGCCCAGAGTGACCAGAGCTGGGCGGCATCACGACTGTATCGGAGCCACTGCCCCTGACCTGGCTGACCCTGGGCCGGTGGCTGCATGTGCTCTGCAGCCCCAGGTCTTGTCAGGACACTCGGGATGGAGGGTGGGCTGTACTCAGAGAGGTCACCTTGCCCAGGGTCCACTCTGCAGGTGTCCCACTGCATCCTGCTGCCCCTGAGGGTGGGGAGACAGAAGGGAGGGCCTGGAGGAGGCCTGGCACACTGGCCTTATGCATGCAGCTGCTTGGCCCTGGATTTCACAGGTAGGTGTCTCCTTCTGGGGACACCAGCAGTAATTCTTCCACTGTCCGTGGCCACAGTAAGGTTCCAGACTTCCCTGTTAGTTCAGGTCTGCCGACATCCTCGGCCTTCCCCACCCTGTCTTCCCTGTCACTCCGTAGCTGTGCTCTGGGGTCTGTGTTGTCCTGAGCCTCACCCTGCAGCTGCCTCCACCGCCTGGCTCCCGACCGTCCCTCTGTCTGCGTGATGCAGGCCTGCCTGTGTGGGTTGATTTCCTGTGTTTCACCAGCTGACCCTTGGCTGGCTGGTTCTGGCATACCCAGCTGCCTCAGTGGGCCAGGCCTGGGACCCGGTGCACCCTCCTCTTATTCCATAGTTTCACAGCAGCCACAGTTGGCCCGTGTGCCGGCATGAGCCAGCATGTGCACAGGCAGGACTCCTTCCCCCAACTTTTTCTGTATTTGGAGACCTGAGGGATTCTCCTGCCTTTCTGGTCACCCAGCCCGCGCCTGGGGCCAGGAGGTTGAGCTGGGCCAAGCTCTCACGAGATGGCCCGGGATGGAGAGCTGAGGGAAGCGCGTATTCCAGCACTGAATCCTAGTTCTGCGGCGCCTCTTGTTAGAGAACAGTGTCAAATGCCAGCCGGGGATGAGACGCAGCTTTGGCGCACTCACGGAAGGCTAATTGAGTCTGCAGATGTGCCTGTGTCTGATTTATATGGAGTTTCAAACATCTGTTTTTGATTTGAAGGTTTTTGGGCTCATGTATAGGTCAGATCTGCATAAAAGATGAGCATGCTGTGCTATGCTGGTCGGAAGCAGCAGTGTTGCCTGGGAGTGGGGTGGGTGTGGCCTGAGAACCACTTTGCCAGTCACTGAGCCAGGCATCTCCCTGATCCCGGGACTCAGTCTCTCCTCCAAGTTTCAGTCTCTCCTGCACCCAAGGCTGCTTCCCAGGCCCACATTTACTCATTTGTCCGAGGGGGGATGCAGGGTGGGCCCAGCCCACCAGCCCACCAGCCCATGCTTCCAGGCAGGGTCCTGGTCAAGTCTCTGCCTTGTCTCGCAACACTAGGTATTGCATTCCTGCTGAGGAGGAGAGCAAGCTTGAGGACGTGGTGCACACCCTGCTGCAAGCCAATGGGACCCCAGGGCTGCAGATGCTGGAGAGCAACGTCATGGTATGTGCAGCTCCTGCCTGTGAGGGTACCGGGCCTGGGCACGGGTAGGCAGGGCTGATTGACAGTCACCCTCTTGGCTGGCCTGCCTTTCAGAGGCACAGAGGACAATGCAAAATGAATCCTCACAGCATCATCGAAACTCATTGTCTTCTTCTGTGGACACCAAACAGGTGCTTCCCTCAGATTGCACAGGGCGTTGGGCACGTGTGCCGTGGCCTGTGATCTGTCTCAGGGCTAGTTTTGTGTGTGGAGACTGGGGTGTGTGGTGAGGTGGGTCCTGCTTTTGGGTGGGCACTGGGGTCTGTTGGTACTGCTATTCCCACCTGCTGGGCACCTGGATGACGGGACAACAGAGCAGAAACCCTCCACCTCACAGGGATGGGCACAAAGGCTTCTCTGATCCCATTTTCAGAAAGTCATGAGGCTGTTGAGTTCCTGGGAGTCCTTTTAGCCTCATGTTCGGACACCTGAGCTCAGGCCCCTCTGGCCACGCTGACCCCTCTCTGGGCCCCTGGTCTGGCTCAGAGAAGCTGAGCCGCAGCCCCTCTAGGGTGCAGGTTTGAAGGTCCCCAGGCTGTACCTTTGTGGCTCTGTCGATTGAGGATTTTCCCATTCCCACCACTGTTACTGCTGGGCAGGGATGGGAAAGGCTCTGATGTGGCCTGTAGGGCTGTGTTCTCATAGTGGCCACACATCTGGGTGGCTCTGTTGTCACTCTTGGTCCAGTATCAGTTCAGATCTTTCTTCTAATTAGGTTGGCATCTTTATTTTTTAATTGAGAAACAAAAAATCTTCAACACCAAATCTAATCTGTCTCCTCAGGAACAGGCCCCTTAACTCCCGAGGCCCCGCCTGGAGGGCAGGTGTGGGTGTCACCCACCTGCTGGGCAGGCTAGCGCAGTGGTGGGGCAGTGGGGGTGGGAGAGTGGCCACGAGTGTGTCCTGCAGAGTGTGTCTCAGCCCCGGTCTCTCCCCAGATCTCCCCAGAGGTGCTGTGCAAAGAGGGCATCAAGGTGCACAGGACCGTGCAGCAGAGCGGCCAGTTCGTCGTCTGCTTTCCCGGATCCTTTGTGTCCAAAGTGTGCTGCGGCTACAGCGTCTCTGAGACCGTGCACTTTGCCACCACCCAGTGGACAAGTATGGGCTTCGAGACGGCCAAGGTAGGCAGGCAATGCGCATGTGCAGGCACACGCCCACGTCCCTGTGCTGCCCGCCCCTTTTTACATAGGTTTAATTTTAGAAAATGCTTCTAAGAGGTGGCGGAGAGGTTTTCCTAGGAGAGAAGATCTGTTAGGGGTTTATTTGTATCAAGCGAGATTCTGAGTCCCATTGTGGGCGCATTGTAACCTGGGGGACCAACTGATGGCACTTCAGGTCAACACCGGAAATGGGGAGACTGTCCCCCATTGTCACGTTGGGCCCTGCCCAGTGGCTGGTGGCACAGCAATAGCGTTTCCTGGTCCCTGGTCCCTTTCCCAGAGGCAAACAGGATTGTTGTACGAGTTTTACTGCTTTGAAACCCAGTGGAACTCAAAATTTGAAAATTCAGATTGCATCCTCTGCCCCGTAAAGAGAAAGCTTGCCTAGTAATAAAGTCTCCCCTAAAGGGATGTGACCGCTTCTTGCAGGAAATGAAGCGTCGCCATATAGCTAAGCCATTTTCCATGGAGAAGTTACTCTACCAGATTGCACAAGCGGAAGCGAAAAAGGAGAACGGCCCCACTCTCAGTACCATCTCGGCCCTTCTGGATGAGCTCAGGTAACCAGACCCGGGTTCCGACCCTGGGCCAAGGCCAGGGCGCCAGGCCCCACTGGGGCTCTGCAGGGTCGGGTGCAGCCACCTGCTCAGAGTGGCAGAGCCCACCTGGTACTAGGCCAGATGAGTGAAACTTTTTGGGTGTGTTTCTTTTTATCTTTATTTATTTTGTAATTTAAACTTCCTCTTATTTTAATGTTTGCTACATGGAGTCAGAATTTCCTGAGGTGCTGATGCAAAAGGTTATCCCTCTGTGGGAGTGACCAGGAGGTGGGCTCTGATGCCTGGGTGCCTCGGATCCTAGCAGCATGTTGCCAGGGAGGAAATGTTGGCCACAGCTTCCTTTCTAGAGGTTAGAGTGGGTGTGGAGAGGCCCACAGAGCCTCACTTGGCTTCTTGCAAACCTGATCAGGATGCGTGTGTGAGACCCACACCCAGCTTCCATCCCACAGCGATCAAAGGAGCTCTCCCAAGGTTGAAGCCGATCGGGGCAGAAGCTGAGGAGAAGTGCCACCCTTTGCTTGGCTTCCTGTGTAACCCTCTTCTCTTTTCCCACCATGTAGCCTCGTGATCTCTCCCTCCCAGGGGAGAGACTCGGTCGGTAGTGCTGACGGACAGCACACGGATTTCGACTCGTGTTGGTCGAACCTTTGATGACAATACCAGCAAATAGTTTGTTACATCCGTTCTTGGCTCGGAGTGAAGGGGCAGGGCCCCCTTAGGTAGCAGTGAGGGGTTTGCCAGGTGTGCCCTGGTGTGTTGCTCTCCTGTTAGGCAGAGCCGTTGTTAGAGTAGCCTTGGAAGCTGGGGGGTTGTCTGACCTTTTGACTAAAGAACACGGGTCTTCATTGGGGCCTTGGGAAGGCGAGCATGTACTTCTCACCGCCCTCCTCTGACAGGAGGGTGCACCTGGACGGGGGAGGGGCAGTTGCCTGGGGCGCAGCATGCTCCCTTTGAAGGTGAGGGCCCGCGAGGCACCCTGCTCAGCCTCCTGAGGGCCCGGTGCTTTTGTTGTGTTTGGACAGGGATACGGAGCTGCGGCAGCGGAGGCAGCTGTTCGAGGCCGGCCTCCACTCCTCTGCCCGCTATGGCAGCCACGACAGCAGCAGCACCGTGGTGGATGGGAAGAAAAAGCCTCGAAAGTGGCTGCAGTTGGAGACCTCGGAGAGGAGGTGTCAGATCTGCCAGCACCTGTGCTACCTGTCCATGGTGAGCTGCGGGCCCCTGCCTGGGACACCTGCCGGCTCCCGCCTGTGCCTGCTCGCTGTGCCTGCCCACAAAGGGGCTTCCTGCTGCAGGATGCCTGTCAGGAGGCCCGCCCTTGGACCTCCTGCCCACCTGGGCCAGGGTCCTGACCTCCAGGGGTCAGCACCGCACTCTCAGCATCCAGGTCAGAGGGACCGAGGGCAGGTGGGCTCCACTCTGCCCGTCCTCCTCCACAGAGTCTCTCCTCGTGTGTAGCTTCATGTCTGCAGGAAGAGGGCCTCCCTCACGTTGCTGCCCTGTCACCCCCTTCCCCAGCTTCCCTTGGTGCCCCCTGGTGAGGGGCTGGGCTGCCCCCACTCTGCTGCCAAAGTTGACGTGGGGCCTCATCTAACCTTGGCTTTTCCCCAGTTTCCATTCATCTACGTGACCTTTCTCATTGTCCTCAGGACTCTGAAATCTGTCTTTGGTTAAAACGAATGTTTCTCTTCAGCAACATACACTGGTCCCCAGCCTCCCCGTCTCTGATCAGAGTTGCCTCTGAGCCAGCTCTTCCTCCTGCCTGCTCCGTTTGCCAGCGCAGCTCCGCCTCCTCCTATTCTTTCTGGTTTGTTCCCACAGTGCCCGAGGGCTTGGGGCTTGCGCCTCACCTCACCTGTGATTATGTATGGGTGGCTTACCCAGCCCATCCCAGGCCAGAGGGGCCTGGCAGAACTTGACTGAGTGGACAGCTGGGCTGGGGTAGCTCACCTCTCCCCTCCCACTGGGCAGCTGCCCTGACACAGGTGTGTGGGTGCTCCAACTCCCACTCCAGTTGTTCCCCATCACACGCCTCAGCCTGGCACTCATGGCCTCCAGTGCTGGTGCCCTCTCCCCTCCCATGTGCATTCTTCCTCCAGAAAGAGAAGCTTAGATAGTACATGCCCACCCCATGCCAGCATGGCACCAGCACCCCTCACATGAGGCCCACGTGCCTAGAGGCAGAGCCATAAGTGTGCCGGTCTGACTGCAGCGCCTCACCCCTGCGCCTGACTCCCACCCAGCTGCCCTGCAGAAGAGATGGGCCACAGGCAGTCCCAGTTGAATCATGTGCTCTTTGTAGCATCAGGGAGGTCAGAACTCTGAGAGGAGGAGAGAAACTGCTGTATTTGCTGGTGCTCCTGTGGCGAACACCACCGGCTGGGGGCTCAGACCAAGCAGAGGCAGAGGCTGGTAGTCCGAGACCAGGTAACAGCAGAGCTGGTTCCTTCTAAGGCCTCTCTCTTCCTTGGCTTGTAAGTGCCCCTTCTCCCAGTTCCTCCCCAGTCTTCCCTCTGCACATCTGTGTCCTAATTTCTTCTTGTAAGAACATAAGTCATATTGGACTAGACCCCACACTTAACCACCTCATTTTACCTTAATCTCCTCTTTCCGGGCCCGTCTACAAATCGTCACATTCTAAGGTACTGTGGTCAGGAAGCCAGCCTGTGAATTGGGTGGGTATAATTCATTGCATAACAACCACGCGTCTTCTATCTAGTCTGTCTTTGCCTGTATTTGTGAAGATCACAAAGTCCTCGAGGTCTATGTTCATTCCTCTCCCTCTGGCGTGGATTGTTCCCATGGGAATAACTGCCTTACTCCTGTGAGCGCGAACAACACTGTGGGGACTTCCATGTGTGGCCCTGGTCCACTCCCTGGGGCTCATATGCACACTTTCAGAAACCTGTACCTTGGGAGTTGTCACCAGGCATTTCTTATCAGCCTGGATATTATAAAGCATGTGTCCTAAATTCATAGGTAAACATTGAGGTTTTATTTATAGTTACAATTTTCATTGCTTAGACACCTAGTAAATGTGGGCATTTTTGTCTGTCCCTACCACTAGCCGTGTCTTTAAAGGTGATGCATTTCTGCCAGTGTCACCTCTGGGTTCCTCCAGCTTGTGTTCTCGTCTTTGCCCAGAAGCACTGGAGACAAGAGCCCCAGGTCTTCCCTTACATCTTTATGAAAGGGCCGGGGAACCTCTTGCATTTTATGGCAGCATTTCTTTTTAATTTTAAACACAGAAGGAGAACAGGACTAGAAGTTGGAGAGGGAGTGGGAACCCCCACGTATCAGACAGCTGTTCTTTCTCCTTGCCCCACGGTCCAGGTCGCCCGTGCTGTGGTGGGTCAGGCCTGTCCACATCCTGCCCGCACGTGCTCCGTGTGGCCTTGGGGTCTGGCGTGTGCTCTTCTGGGTGTGGCAGCAGGGGCCTGTCTGGGTGGCAGAGGTCTGGCCTCCAACATGGCTGCTAGAGGCTCTTCTGGGTGTGGCAGCAGGGGCCTGTCTGGGTGGCAGAGGATCAAGACTGTGCTGGTTAGCGTCTGGCCCCAGGGGCCAGGGTGCAGAACAGCTCCCACATTCCCAGCTTGGACTGACTGAGCTGCGGAGATGTCCTGGGCCTGCTCCCGCTGAGCTGGCACTGCTTGTGCCTGCCAGGGTAGTTTTGAACAAAAAGCCTCAGAATGTGCGAGCTTCTAAACAAGCATCAGTACTTTATCCCATCTTCCCCACCTAACGGCACCCTAGAACCTCTCACAGGCAAGTGCAGCAGGAATCGAGGGACCTCGAGGCAGCCTTAGGTGCAACTTGGAGACAGTCTGTTACTCGTTTCAACAGCGTTGTTGAAGGCCTTGCTGCAGGTGATTTTGAGAGATGCACACTCCTTAGCATAGACAACAGATGTCAGGACAGGCCTTCCCTGGTTCCTGGGACCTCTCCCCTCCCAGTCCCTTCCCTGGCACATCCCTGGCAGCAGTGCTGTGATCCCCTTCAGCACCTCAGGAGCGTCTTCCCTGCAGGTTGTCCAGGAGAATGAGAACGTGGTGTTCTGCCTGGAGTGTGCCCTGCGCCACGTGGAGAAGCAGAAGTCCTGCCGGGGGCTGAAGTTGATGTACCGCTACGACGAGGTCAGTGCCGCCACGTGAGGGCCTGTGCAAGCCACCAGCGGGGGCTGTGCAGGGGTGGCTGTCGTGTCGCCTGCGCTCATTTACTGAAGGGATGAGCGGCCTCTCATCACCCAACTTGAGCCAGTTTGGCACAGCCCAAGACCAAGTGCATCGCCCATGGTTCTTTCTGGTGCTCGTGGCTGGACAGAGCCCAGCCTGTGGGAAAGTCGCAAGATGGGGGATTGTGAGGTTGTCTGACCTGGAGAAACCCAGGAACTGAAACTGGAAATTTCTCTTTCCCAATCGTGGTTTCATTCCAGTTTTCTCCATGTCGCTTGTAGCTTTGTACGTGGGCCTGCCCACACCTCCCCGTGCAGGGCCGCAGTTTTCCCTCCCTATCGAGCCCTGGCGGCATCTCAGTCAGCGTTCCTAGCCACCAGGCCTCCCTCCATTTATAAGGGATGTGGTTTCCAGATTTGGTGCTGGTGTCCCCTGTGCCTCACTGGCTGGCTGGGCTAAGGAAATGGCGGACCGTGGGCTGCCTGTGCACATCCATCACAGGACAGACTCCAACTGTAGCACCTGGTTCCAGCGCTGATGGGCAAGGGAAGGGAAGGGGAGGGCCTTTCCTTCCTCCTTCCAGGCCCTGAGCCATCTGGGCCAGTGATATGCTGAGTACGTAGTTGTGGCTGCTGGGAGGGCCTCAAAACCAAGTCTGTCTGGCCGTGTTCTCAGAGAAGCCTGACTCAGGGTCTCGGGCCAGGGTAGAGGAGCCCTCCTGGCTGTGGCCCTTCCTGGACCCTGCAGCTGGCAGGGCTTGGAAGGGATTTCTGCTCTGGGGCTCTGTGGTGGTGAGGGAGAAGGCTTTCGTTCTAACTTAGAGCCCCTCCCCTCCCCCACGCTTGGTTGTGATACCTCACACGTACACTGACCATTAGAACCCTGGCAGCGCTGCCGGCAGGGGCAGGGGCGGCTGTGACTGCATCGTGGTGCTTTGGCAGCGTAGATACCTCCATCTCTTATGGAAAAGCTGCAAACACAGCTCAGCATCCTTTATCCTCTCAGCAGGCATCTAACTTCAGTTCAGACCACACGGCGGGCAGCAGGCTGTGGCACATGATGCCGGGGCAGCTCTCGGAGCTCCCCAGGCTCCATGCCTGGCAGGAATTGCATCCAGCAGGGGCCAGCCTCTGTGCCCTCACCCAAGGGCCCAGCAGCATGGGGAGAGAGCCTCTCTCTCACTGTGTATCCCTTTCTCTAAGTCCTTTTGGTTCCACCTTCCAAGTAAATCCCATGTCCAGCCAATTTCCAAGGCTGCCAGTGCATGTGCCTCAGTTAAGGAGCCAGGCTGGGGCTCCCTCCTTCCCTCCCTGGTTGCTGTGCCCCAGGTGAGTCTTCACTGAGATCCCACTCAGCCTCAGAGACACTTCATATGGCGCCCTTCCTGTGCCATCTGGTTGGCAGGTATAGTCCATTTGACTCCTGTGGGTGAGCGTGCTTCCTTCAGCCAAAGGGCCTGCAGGTAAAGCCATGCTCCCAGGCTCTCGGCTCCATGCCGCAAGCACATGGGTCCCTCTGTCTGCTGTCACCCCTCCAGCAGTTTCTCATAAATACTTCCTGCAACACACGGCCCTGCCCCTCAGAGGGCACCTTTCACTTCTGACTGGCCCAGAGCCCTTCTTGAGGATCCCCCTCAGATTGCCATGGGGACCTGTCACCCATCCTGGCGGGCCCACTGCTGCACACACTGCCACCTGGGGGCCCTTCCCCCTGACCTTGCCTGCCATCTTCTGTCGCGTGGTCCCCCTCACTGCGGCACGGTCCTCAGTGGCCACAAGCCGTGTACAGGGCACAACCTGTGCAGCTGTGGGCCCTGCCCGGAGCCTCCCTCCGGCTCCCCTTAGGCTTCCTGCAGGTTAATCCGCCTGAAGCCATCACACACCCGGGTGCCCAACAGGCCTCTGTGGTGAGGGGGCCTCTGTGGGAGGCCAGCTGTGGGTCAGGTCTGGTGGGAGTCGTTGGCTAGGTTACAAGATTGAAGGCTTAAGACTAGATCTTGGCATCTTGGCTTTTCAAGAGCATGTGAGGCAAAGCCAGGAACCACTTTGCCCTTCCACCGTCGCTTCAGCAGCCAGTGGCTTCTATAA
Source organism: Corynorhinus townsendii (assembly GCA_026230045.1). Lineage (NCBI taxonomy): Eukaryota > Metazoa > Chordata > Mammalia > Chiroptera > Vespertilionidae > Corynorhinus > Corynorhinus townsendii. Next base: position 139,740,230 of record JAPDVU010000002.1, read on the forward strand.
GTTAAAAACACCCTGGCGCCCGACAGCTAGCCGAGTGCAGCCGGCGGCAGCGGGGGCCTCTCCATGGTAATACTGAAGCGCTCCAAAACGTGGGTGTTTCCACCTCCAGCCGTCTTGTAGCGAGATGTCTGATGAGACCGAGGTCCTGGAAGAAGAATCCCACACGTTGTGCCTGTCGGTCTAAAGCTTGGATGGTGGTGTTCTGAAGCCCCCTGAGCTCCCAATGGCCTGGCTTATCTTAGCAAATGAAAATCTGCAAGTCTGTGGAGAAGCTGAACTGTTTAATTGCGGAATTTTTAGCCCCGGTTTGCACTTTGGAAATGGCTCTGAGCACCACAAGCTTTTTTTGAAGCCCAGCAAACAACCCCGCCGGGCCGTGGGCCGTGGGCCGCGGCGAAGTGTGGGCTTCCTTGTGCTGTGGAGCTGACTTCAGTCCCACGTCACTGGGTTTTACACCAGCTCAGCTCGTTATCACTGTTACATGTTTATGTCTAAGTGTCCAAACGGCCAGAGACTGTATTTCACAAATATCCAACCTGCCCCTTCCCAGGGCGTCTTTAACTCTCTCCTTTCAGACACTTTTCCCTCGCTGCCTTTCACCTTTCATTTCTGTATGAGGATCCTCCTGGTGCTGTTTCCAGAAGGCGGGAGACAGGCAGGGCCTGGCTGGCCCTCAGGCCTCTATGTGAGTAAAGGGGTGGCCACCTGTGTGCCCTGTGTCCACATGGTCCCATCCATACCTGGCCCAGCAGGTGTCATAACATGTTATGTCAGAGCTACATGACATTTTGATATTTTTGTGTGGTTTCTTTTAAAACTTGATTATGAGTTATGTTACATTTGATACCAACAGATAAATGGTTATCTCGAGTGAATTATAAGAACGCATGTTTTGTTTGCCGTCTCTCCTTCACAGAGGGAGGGAGGAGGGAACAACAGAAACGTTTCTAGTCAAGTGATTGCGTTCATTTGCGAGACCAGGTGAACTAGGCCGGAGTGTCAGGGTAGCCAGTGAAACGGCAGCTTCAGGCCTGTGTCACCACCCAGGGAGCACTTAGAGGACCTGAGGCCTGGAGCCCACGGGTTTTTTCTCCTAAATGCTCATTGTGGAGGCAGTGAGCTGAGTCCTCCCCTTCCTAGGTGGGGTCCCAGGTGGCAGCCGGCTAACCTCTGAACTCCGAGGCAGCAGGGGTCATTCACAGAGGTTCCTGGTCTCAGGGCTGTGCGTCTGGCTGTGTGGTGAGGGAATTTGTACCTCAGGTCCAGGAGTAGACCCAGATTGGGATACAGCTTTTAGGAAACAATTACATAGCGAACTGTGTAGTTATAGGATGATGTATTTCAGCTTTAGCATCTTAGTTTGTCTACACCTTGCAGCCACCAGGAGGTGTTATCAGGTTAGTCGCTTGTGACAGGCACCTCGGCCTGTGCTGTGCTGGCTGTCAGGTGAGGTGCAGCGGATTCTCCCCAAGATGGAAAGCGTGTTTTAGGTGTGTCCTCAGAACTGTCTGGCCTATCTTGTTCTCTAGCCTACTGCCATCCTCAGACTCAACGCGATTCCTAAAGTCTGTCCCGACTTTCCTGCAACCCACTCCGGGCAGCACTCAGAAGTCTGTTCGATGTGGTCTAATGAGGATGACTGGCAGCTCTGCCATGCTGCCCGCTCTGCTCTCAAAGGTCCTGGTGTGGTTCTGGGGGCGGCACTCTTCTGGTTTGTTAATTCTTTGTCTTCCTTCCAACCCTTAACAGGAACAGATCATCAGTCTGGTCAATCAGATCTGTGGCAAGGTCTCTGGTAAGAACGGCAGCATGGAGAACTGTCTCAGTAAACCGACACCAAAAAGGGGGCCCCGCAAGAGAGCAACAGTGGACGTGCCACCTTCCCGGCTGGCATCCTCCAGCTCCTCCCGGAGTGCAGCGAGCTCGTCCTGAAGCTGCCCACACCGCAGCCGATTGAGATCTATTTTTTGTAATTATTATATTCTAGTTTGGAGTACTTGCTGTAGGATACAAGCTGTCTTTGCACTAGCTCTAAAGAAGATTTTCTTCTGGTTTTAGAGAACTAATTTTGTTTTAGCATTAAACTGTTGAACTTTTTTTTTTGTACTTAGAATACCTAGATACTGCAGTCAGATTTTTGAAACTGCCGTATATTCACTGTTTTAAAACCCTTGAGGGGCTGTATTAATTTGTATCGCCCCTGTGGCTGACAAAAAGCCTTTTTGTTTGATTTTTTTTTTTTTTTTGTAACTGTTGGGGAAAAAAGGATTTTTTTAACCCATTTTTGAAGAGGGTGAAGTTTGGAGAACAAATTTTAAAACTTTCAGTCATGTGAGATTTTTCTAGAGAGGAAAGGGGTAGGAGACAGACACACACACATACACACACACACGAAACTTGAAAAGAAATGGCTTTACTTTGGCTGTCTTTTCTTCAGTCATGTGCAAGATGAGTTTGTAATTTTTTAAATCGGAGAACCCCATTTTGTTTCTCTGGGCGGTCATGGCAGCTGAAGGTGGACACTGTTTCCTAACCATAGGCAAAATGAGGAGATTTGAGTGACGAGGTTCTCCTTACCAGCACATCACTATGCATCTAAGAAAGAAGAGAGAGAAGAAAAAGACTGCCTGTCTCGGAGGGGTCACGTGCAGAAACCTGTGCCTGATTTCATTAGGAAATCCATTCTGTTATTTTTTTGGTGCTGTTGGCTACTTTATCAAAAAACCCTTCAATAGCATCCTTAAGGGAAGAAAAAGAAAAAAAAAGTGGTTGAAGCCGTAAGTGCTTCTTTGTCATAGATGTGCAATCTTTCTAACATTCCATCTCATCTCACTGCTTGTTTCACACCTCACAAGTCAGCATTAATCTTCTTGTTGAATTTGTTTTGTTTAGAATCATACTTAGAGCCACTAGGTCTGCAGTTCTTTTTGAATGTGAAAATGCATTTGTGCTCATCTTGTCTATTTTTTCTCTTCATGTTGTAACAAAAAGGAAAAAAAGAAAAAAAAAATCCCATCCTTTTGTACATATGCCTGTAAATTGTTTTAAATACTTGAGCCTTTTTCTCAGTGGGCGTGGGGAGGGGGGGTGAGAAGACAAGATGAAGAAAAGCCTTACATTTCAGTTTCTTCATCGGTTGGATTGGATGCTTACAGGGTTTTTCTTGTAACATTTATAAGTGCTGCTTACATCACTGAACAACAACACAAAAATAATAATGGAGTAGCTGTTGCCCTTCTCCAGTTGTGTGTACAGTATGTGTGGAATAAAGAAGGGAAACTGTTTTCACAAGCTGTTCTTTGTTTCATAATTGGATTCATCGATCCCGTAGCTACCCATACTGCACTGAGCTTGCCAGTGGGACTGTCAGGAACGTCCTGTGATCCACTTTGTTGGTTGTTGTTGCAGAGACTGAACTGTTTTGGAATATTTAACAATTACATAAACGGAGTCAAGTGTTTTCCAATGTGGTTGTCCGGTTTTTATGGCCTTGCTGTGTACTTTTCCCTCTTTTTGACAGTAAACTTCTGCCTATGGCTTACAGTTTGACATTTAATTTATTAGCGCTGCTCTGCACTCCTCCCTTGGGAGGGAAAACTTCATGTTGTTTATTGCCAGTTTTTTGTTTACTTTTCAGGTTTGTACTACAAGGTTTAATAATAAAAACAAAGTTTTTTGGACATTTGTCTTGTGGAAGATGAGTGAATGAAATGGGCTTTCTTTTCTGGTAAATGGGTGGAGGGTGAGAATCCTCCCTTAGCCCGAGCAGCAGACAACACAGCCTGACCCTGCTCACCTTCCTCTGCTACTGGCAGTTTGAATCTGAGCAAAACCAAATGCCTGCTGCTTGCCTCTTGTTTCCCAGCCAAGACCACTGGAAGAAGCACTGACGGGCCAGGCTGTCCCGCCCGCCCTGCAGGTGGGGGTGGGGGTGGGGCTGGGCGCCAGGCTTCCCTCATCCTGAGGCCTGCCAGCCAGCTGGGCAAGTGGGCACCCCTGGGGGTGGGGGGTGGGAGGCTACGAGGAAAGCGGGAAGGAAAACCCCACCCCTTGTCAGGTGTAAGAATGGCATGATTTGTTTGTTTCCTTTGGGTCCAAAGGTGGTGCTGCTGCTGCTAAAACACGGTCAGTTGTTGAGCTGTTCATTTGGTGATGAAAGCCCACTTTCGTTAGAGTTGAGTTTAGCTACAGCTACGTTTTGGAGGAAGCAGGGCTTTCTATCTGTGAAGGGCCTTTCTTGCTGAGGCCACGTGGAAACCACATTACCCAGCCCTGCCAGCCCTGCTGGCTCCTTGGTGGCCTGCATGGACCCAGGTTGCCCTTCCTGCCCTCTAAAGCCTGAAGGGTGCATGTGTTTGGAAGCCTTTCGGTGCAAACTGCCACGTACTCCCTCAGTTAATGTCCTCAAACTTTATTGTTAGCTTTTCTTTCAGTCAGTTTCTCAGAAATTACTAGCAATTGTGTGACAATCAAGAGCCTCTGTCAACCACCTGCCTTCAGTGGGATTCTGCATGGCTGGGTCTTCTCAGCGGTGCTCAGGGTGCGATGCCGGGTTTAGGAGTCGCTGTCGTCGCTGTGTAAAGTGGCCAGGGCAGTGTCCACCTCAACTCCCTCCTCATCAGACTGAACGACGGGGGACTCTCCACCTTCACTGGAGTCCTGGGTGGCTGGGTCAGTGCAGGTGGAGGACAAGGAAGGTGGCTGCGCTCGTAATTCCGAGAGATTTGGAACCGGGAGAGTAATTTCCTTCTGACCAGTATTTGATTCAGGCCCTGCAAAACAGGAAGAACCCTGTGATAAAAGTATCACAATTTAAACTGCTACTGAAGATGGTGGTCTGAACTCATACTACTAAAAAAGGTGTCAGTTTCTTTGTGGTGAGCTGGGGCTACAAAGGAGACTCCCACGACAGTGCAGGAACTGTCCCTGGAAGAGGCTAAGTCAGGTGATCACCGAGGCATCCTGGGACCTGCACTGATCCTTATGTCCCCTGTGACAGACGGGAAGACCCTGAGCCCTCCCCACCATGTCCAGGGAAATACTGTGATGAAGGCCCTGGGCACTCACTGCATTTCTTTGAGGAGCATCCCACGTAACCATGATAACCTAGATTTACTCTATGTCTTTGCAAGTTGTAATTCAGAGAAAGTAATGCTAAGAGAAAAACTCAATCTTTTTTGCATTTCTCCAATTTCATGGGGAGTCAGTAAGTTCTTAAAGGAACCAAAGCATATGCAGATGATGGAGTCCCTGTTTCTAAATCTCTTCCTGATTCTGGGAATGGGGCCAGCATTCCTTCCCACGTCCAGTGTCCCAGCCTCTCAGCATAGGGCTGCCCTCCTGGGGACAACTCTGTTCTCACAGATTTGCTGGGAGAAGAGGACAGAGAATTTGAAAAAACACAAATGGCAATAACTCTAAAGGGCGTGACCTCATAGGCAGTGGGAACTGTGGTGCTGGCGGGCCCGTGGGCCGCAGAAGGACTGCCCTTTGCCTTTCCCTTTCCCTTGTATGTGTGACAACCTCAATCCTTGCTCTGTAATGATGTGTGTATAAGAAGATCCCTGAAGATCTGATCGGAAATTTAAAATGAAGTGAGCCCAAGTATAGGTTTCTAACCTCAGTAAATACTTGCTGAATGAATGAAAGTTTGGGACACAGGGTTGCACCGGTCTTTAAAAATATAAGCCAAATGCTGAACACATACCTTGGCCTTGCCCACAACAAAAATAAATAGCTGAATGAAGGGCTAAGAGTTAAAGATGACAAATGCATGCTCAGACCAGCACCAGGTGTGTGAGTCACAGGCAGTCTCCCACCTTCCCCCAAATTCCAGTCCTTGAAATAACCACAAAAACTAAAACTCAAATTCTGAGATGGAGGAGGTAAAACAGGAATTAAGAAATCCCCCTGTTCTTGGACGGTGTGTGGGTAGAGCACTAGAAATCTTTGAGAAATTTGTGACGGAACAGCTGTTTCATTTGCCTACCATTGTGAGACCAGACACAGGCAAGTGGAAATGGGTGAGAACAAGCAGTTGACTGCGGCTTAGAGATCTGTGCATCATTACCCGATGTCTTCCCTCTGAAGGAATAATGTGGTGAGGTTTTTATGCAGGTTGGTCACCTCCTACCTAAGACAGGGGACAGCATGGCATTATCTTCTCCGCCTGAATTCAAAAAGACATCCAGGGCCTCCTGGTCGCCCACATCCATTAGGTCCATCTGCTCCAGCATGTCGACATTCACCTCCATGGACGACATGCTCCCCATGGGCTCTGGGAATAGAGTGGCACCAGAAGAATTGACACTTTCCTTCAACAATATTTTAAAAAGCAAACTTCAATTCATTAGGCTAACTGCGCTGTATTTTCTAGGTATAAAATATCTCCTGCTACTCCAAACTTTAAAAAATACAATTGGGAGCAATATAGTAAATGCTGCATTCCAGTTTAATACTTGAAATCTATCTGAGATTAACACTGGTTCCCTAGCAGGTTTCCTGTTCATCCCCAGCCCTTTGTCTGCAGGTGCTGCAGACAGACCCACTTCTGCATTAAGCAGTTCCTGGCTGCTGGGAGAATGGCATTATCTGAAGGAGGGTGGGCATTCCTGCAGCAGCATGAGGTGATTAGCAAGCTCCCCACCACGCACATCTCTGCTTTTGCCCCCAAACTCTTATCATTGCAGTTGAAGTTTTTACTGCCCTTGTGACATTTCTCTACTCGTCAATCTTAGCAGCAATGTTAGGGTATTGGCAAGCTGGGGAGATGGAACCATGAGCCCCTGCACTGCAGTGAAAACAGACTAAAAAGAATAAAATCAGCCCACCAGCAAAAAGAAGCTATAAGACTATAGAGTCTGACTCAGCCGGGTACCAGGTAAGAGATGCCTCCTGAGTCTGGAGTTGATATTTAAACCACCTCTGTGGTCCAGAAAAGTACAGCTGGTTAAGTCACCCCAGGCATGATGGTGCCTGGCAGATGAGCCATACACATTATCTCTGGATGAACACACCCTTAACCTTGCATCTCAGAGGCATAGAAAAACAAAAGTCCATTCTAATCCAATCCCAAACTTACAGCACACACATGGAAATAAGTCAGAAACAAGCTTGTATTAGCATTCTTTCCCAATAATTTTACATAAGCATTTTTAATCAAATAAAAAGTTAAAAAATGAACAAGGTAGAAAAATTAGTGCAGGCACTTGAGAAAGAGCCAAATAACTTCCAGATAGGGAAAATCTAATCCCTGAAATTTAAAATTCTGGGCACAAGTTAAATTGAAGATTATTAATGAGAGCCAAAGAGAAAATTAGTAAACTAGGAGACTGAAAAAATTCCCCATTATACACAAAGGAAAAGATGGGAACTAGGAAAGAGCTTAAAAGTGATGGAAAATGGAAAAGTTTACGCAGTTCTACTGAGAGAATGTGGGGAGCAGCCATATTCAAAGGCTGTTTCCCAGACTTGCTGAAAGATCTGAGGTCCCAGATTTAGGAACCAAAATATATTCCAAGCAAGACAGATAAAAGAAATCCTGACCTACATCAATTGTAGGGAAACTGACAGAACAGAAGAGGAAGGGCAGATGAGGAACGATGACAAATAATTAGACTGACAGCCTCTCCACAATGCAAGGCAGAAGATGGAAGAATAAAATGAGAGGCAAGGTCAATGCCACCTCTAAAATTCCATATCATTAACCAGCACTTAAGATCAAGTATAAGATGATGAGCACTGTCAGAAACCCTGGCCATGAGCCTGCTCTCAGGAAGATGGTGGCGAATCCCAGAAGGAAGGTCTGAGATGCAAGAAATGTTCAACAGCGAAAAGTCTCATACGTTTGTAAGTTAATAATACAAAACCTTGAATAAACTCATAGTAGTGTCCAATTTGGGGGATTTACTCTGGCAGAATTAAAGGACTGAGCAATTTTGGTAGTAGGGGAAGGCTGTGATGAGAGATGAAGCAATGTAAGACCCTTGTTGTATTTGGTATGAAGGGGAGAATTTGATTATCTTTAGTCACCACAAAATCAAAGTTCAGCACTAGAAGAAACGGTAACTAGTATGTCATTTCTACTTTTAGCTGGGGGAAAGTTTTTTATAGTTTAGATGATCCCCCTGAAGTGGCAATATCCAAAGCAACGTAGTCAGAAGTCCGCCTTCTCTGCATCAGACCTGACCAGGGCATGGACCTTGTCACAGAGCTGCTTCACCTCCGCAGCCTGATGGATCCAAGGGACTCTGGTGCAGTGTTATCCTGGAGTTTCTTCAAAGCTGACTGGTCAGGGGGAACTTGATGGCTCAGTGGTCAGACTTGTTCTTGGGAGCCTTCTCCTGTGGGTGCTGGGTTGCTAGAAAATCAGTGACATGCAGGTTTTGTTGTATGGCTATGGAGGCCATCAGCATGGCTTTTGGCCTTGCTTTGACTTCAGTTTTGAAAGGGGCAGAGGCTCCTTTTCTGTCTGTGCTATCCTCTTAAGGAGGACAAGAGTACAGTTTTAAAACAAAGGATAGGAAAAGAAGTGGACTAAAAATCATAGAAAGTGCCACATAAGGTGGTAATGAAGTCAGGTATGTTAGTAATCACAATAAATGTAAATGAATCAAATTTACCAGATTATAAAACTGAATTGCTAGTAACGTGATACAATCTAGCTATATTCTGTTTATAAGAGACACTCCTAAAACATAGACACACAAACAGTAACATTTTTTAAAAGTGGAAAGTGGGCAAACAACTTTAAGAAGAAAGCTGGTATAACTATATTAATATCAAACAAAATAGATATAAGAGGAAACAAAAGCAATATTGGGCTAAAGAGTTATGCTCAATGATTTTTTAAAGGTTTACTTTTCCAGGTAAATAATTCAAAATTTCTGTGTGACTATAAAAATGGCTAGAAGGACAAAGTGTAACATCCATAGTCATGGGGTGGGGTATAGGACGGTAAAATTGATAATTAAGCAACCCACTTGATGAAATGGAACCCATAAAGAAACCATGCCTATCATTTAGAATTTTGTTCTCAAGTGCACATGGAACATGTAGAAAAGTTCTCTATAATGGGCCATAAAGTAAGTCCTGAATAAAAAATATGTATATATCAAAAACCCATTCTCTAACCACAATAGAAATTTAATTAGAAATCAGTAATAAAAAGTAACTAGAAAAACAGTCCATAAGTCAAATAAGAAATATTACAGGAAAATTATAAATACCCAGAAACTATTACTTATCAAAACCTGTAGAATAATATTAAAGTGGTACACTAGTGAAAAATTCATAGCTTTGAATATCTTAGTAAATCTAAAAATTGAGTCTAAACATTCAGCTTAAATTAGACCAAACAAAATTAAATTTAAAAATCCCAGAAATGCCCAGCACTACAGAGAAGAAATGAGTGAAATAAAGACACAGTGGAAAGGAAGAAGAATAAAGTGAAGAGTTGACTCTTAGTTGAAAACACTTAAAAATGAATAATTGAAGATTCATAAAAAAGCAATAAAAGTCCCAAATTAACAATTTGAGGAATGCAAAAGCAAACCTAACCCCAAATATGGCAAAGGCTAAGAACTATGGACATTATGCTAGTATATTTGAAAACTAAGGACAAGCTGGGCAAAATCCATGGAAAATTTGCTAAAATCAACGAGATATAGGAAGTCACTATTACTGGTCAGAGAAAAGGAACAGGTAGTTCTCACAGAGAAATCACTGGTCCCAGACAGGGTCAGAGGCAATTCTCTCCACCACTCAGGAAATAAATGATGAGATCACTGTGTGCACCACAGAAAATCCCAATCCCACTTAGCCACCAGTTCTCACTTGGTGTAGAAACAATGCAATTCCAACCAAGCTCTGGACAGGGTTTTCATAGAACTTGGAAATCTGACTTTAAAATTCACACGGAGGGACAAATTCATACAGAAATAGCAAAGGCAACTCTGAAGAAAAAAGCATGTTATAAAGTGTGTGTAGGGGCCAGCAGGAATCGCTCTACCACATATATCAAGACTTACTGTAAAACAGGGTCCTACACCTAGCACTACTGGCACTTTGGACCAGATAACTGTCTGTTGTGGGACTGTCCTGTATCTTGTAGGATGTTTTAGCAGCATCCTTGGCCTCTACCTACTAGATGCTAATAACATATGCCTACCCCCCCAATCACAGCAAGCAAAACTGTTGCCGGACCTTGCCAAATGACCGCCATGGAACAAAACTGCTCTCAGTTGAGAACCACTGCTTAAATTATAATTAAGGTAGTATGGTTTTGGCTTGAGGCTAACAAATAGAAGAATAGAACAGAAAAGAGAGCCTAGGAGAGAGACACTGCATGAAAATTGACAATGTGAAGCAGTGGAGAAGATGCTGGTGCTCAAATAGTTACTGCTTTGGAAAAAAATTAAAATTGGATCTGTAGCCCATGACATAAACAAAAATCAAGTGGTGTGGACTTAAGAGCCAAATATAAAATGGAAATTTAAAAACTTAGTAGGATGTTCTTATAACTTGGAATTATATCAAATATATACTTATATCCTTCTGACAAACCATTTTATACATCTGGACTAGTTCTTAACATTTTTTAAATAGCTGAAGCAAATATGGTAAAATATTAACATGCTAAACTTGGAAAAAGGTATGTTACATTATTTTCTGTTCTTTTTTGAATAATTAGAATTCTTAGTTAAAATGAAAACCAGCCCTGCTGGGTATGCTCCATGGTTAGAGCACTGACCTGGAAACCTAAGGGTTGGTTGCAGGTTCGATCCCTGGCCCTGGTCAAGGTCTGTGCAGCAGGGAGCCAATCAATGTTTCGTGCTCTCTCTTCCCACTTCCTTCCCCTCAAGCCCCTCCTTCCCCCCCTCCCTCCCATTCTCTAAAAATCAATGGAAAAAATATACTCAAGTGAGGATTAAAAAATAAAACCGATGATGGATCACAGTAAGTTTCAAAGTTCTAAATAAAACCATCGTGACAAGATAATCATACAAAGTTAAAATCATAAACTGGCAATTGTGTTTGAGATATTTTTGCATTCTGGATCGTATCTTGGGGGACACTGTGAATTTCAGGGTAGGTGTAAATCTATCTTTTCTAACTGTTAATTTTACCACCAGCCCTAACATCACCTCTTCTTTCCCCAGCACTGGGTCCACTCTGGAACACCTGAGGGCTGAGTCAGTGTCTGAGGGTACAGGGGACACCCCTGGCTCGAGGTTGGACTTTGCTGCATTGCCAGTTCAGCAGAGATGCACAGGATCCTGAGGACTAATTGTGGGGATACACGGGTACCAAATAGGGCATCTCCACGGTGATCTTTTTATCACTAACTGCACTGTCAAAACCTGGTACGCGGCAATAAAATGAAAGAAATGCTTTCCCGAGGAAACGGGAGTCAAGTCAGGTGGAAGACAAAACCTGGATCAGGGTCTTACAAAGGACCTAATTTTGTTCTGCTGGTATGTTGATCTGCTGGGCATGTACAGGTCCCAGGTCCCCTCTGCTTCTCAGCATGCTGGCACTGCCTTCACTCTCCTTCAAGCACACGAGATTCCCTGCTCTGTGGGTCCTCCAGCCTCACCACTGATCAAGTGTTCACAGATACCCCTTCACCCTTTACTCTGATCATTTTCTGGATAAAACTTCCCATGCCTTTGTCTTAATTAAAAAATGATGCTTTAGAAAGTAAGAAAGATTCAGATTTACTACTTCTGATTTAGTGGAATGAGTCAAAAATGTCATGAGATTTAAAATATATTTCAGAGAGGAAAGGAATGGGAGAGAAAGAAACATCAATGATGGGAGAGAATCACTGACTGATTGCCTCCTGCACACCCCACACCAGGGATTGAGCTGGCAACCTGGACATGTGCCCTGACTAGAGTTGAACTGGGACCTCCTGATTCATAGGCAACACTCAACCACTGAGCCATGCTGGTTGGATGTGATTTTTTATTTTGATTGATTCCTCTAAATTAAACATCATCCCTGGAGATGAACACAAGGTAAGAAAGGAACGTGTGACTCGCCAGGCTGGGCATCTCAGGGATGGCTCTGAATAAGGCTGCAGGGACAGGGACATACTGTTTGTCATTTGTAAATGTCTTTTCAACTCTAGCTGAAGCAGAAAGCTAAAACACCCATATCCTCATTTTCTTCTTTCTTTCAAAACCACACATATTGGCAACATATGCCTGACTCAATTTTTTTTTACCTTAAAAGAAAAATGAGCCCAATACTTTTTTGAAACTTGACGAAAATTATTGTTTTAAGAGCTCAAAACCAAAAAGCAATTCAATTCCTTAATGTTTAACTGCTGCCTGCTCAACATGTGGTGATGAGCATGTTCCTGCCCAGGACCACTGCGCTGGTCCCAGGGCCCTGCATCACAACCAGCCCATCTGCCAAACAGAAACGGACTCTGAACCTGTCATGCTTCTCTCACCCCACTGGGGTGTTCATGGGTTTCCCAGAGAATAAGAGCTTCTTAAGAGACACTTATATTTTCTCTTTGCGTCCTCTGGGCCTAGGAGTGTGCTGAACGGTTAGCAGGTGCTCAGGAATCTGCTGCACTAAATTGAATGAGGGTAGCATTAAAGTGTTTAGCATAAGAATTTCTATGCCTCTTCATAGTCCCACCTGCTCTCAATGTAATGTCTCATTGTGCTCAAATTTGTAGGTCAAATTTGCCAGGGTGTCTGTATCTGAATAGGCTGAATGTTTGTGCTCCCCTCAATCTGTATGTTTAAGCCCTAACCCTCCTGGTGATGGTATTTGGAGGTAGGGCCTTTGGGACACGATTAGGTTTAGATGAGGTCACAGGGTGGTGCCCTCAGAATGGGATTAGTACCCTTCTAAGAAGAGACACCGGAGAGATGCTCTCTCTCCATCATGTGAGGAGAATGAGATATATTAGAAAGCCAGGAAGATAACCCTGGCAGGAAACCAAATCAGCCAGGACCTTGGTCTAGGACTTCCAGCCTCCAGCCTCCAGAACTGTAAGAAATAAATTTCTGTTGTTTCGGCCACACAGTCTTTGGTATTTTGTTATGGCAGCCTGAATGGACTAAGACTGTCCTCCTCAGCTCCTGCCCATGATGGCTCAAATCTGTGGAGCAAAGCACTGAACACCAAGGAAGCTGAACACTGCACATACTCTGAGGAAACAGGCTGACTTTCCAAGATGAAAACTCTAGGTCAGTGGAGTACAGAGAGGGAGAGCTGACTGAGATAAAGAGGTTAAACTTCAAATCCATACTGTGAGTTTAAAAAGCATTGTCAGAGATTAAAATGGCAGTGGAGTAACTGGATGCTGCACGCATATGCTCCTAGGTCCAAACTGGTATTATAACTAAAATACAGAAAAACTTCCTGAATAATCAACAGAAGACTCATTTGAGCGAACCCTGATAACCAAGGACTGAAAGTGGAGACCCCATAGAAACTGGTGTGTGTGTCGGGGGGGGGGGGGGGAGCGGGAGGCATGAAAAGGCTGGCTGGGCCCTGACAGGCAGCGGCTGAAGTTCTGGAGGGATATCTCAGCTGTGGGGGCTTGCCACTGAGAACTCTGGGGTCTAATTCCCCAGCTGCCCCCCCCCCCCCCAGCAAAGAACACCAAAACGGAGAAGGTTACCCACATAATATCTGGCTGTGAAAAGCAGCGGGGTTGCTGTCTGCCAGGGAGAGATGGTTAGAAATTCAGGCACTCTCTTAAAGGGCCAACACATAAAATTTTCAGTGGAGCCACCCATCTTGTGCTCCAAAAGAGGAACAGCAGAGTGGACTAGAGCTGGGTGAGCAGAAGCCAGGACCAAGGGCTCTGGGTTAAAAGCTCAGAAGGCAGACACCCTGGTTTCCTGTGCTGAGCCATTCCCTTCCCTCATGCTGCAGATGTCATCTTTCTCATGGAGACAATTGCTATACAGGCAGCATTGCCTGGGGGGAAGACAGCTGACCCATCCTATTGGAAAACGTCTTGCCCCTTATGAGATTAAGAATAATAATTAGCCTCCAGGCAGAAACAATTACTCCACCCTGTTGAAGAAAACTCTTACCACACCTGTGGATGATTGTTTGAAGGCAGATCAAGAGGAATCCTATCATTCTGTAGCCACAAGTGGTTTCTGGAGGCTTTGAGTCTTTGCCTGATCTAATTAGACACAGAGTCACAAACCCAAACAGAGTCACAAACCCAAACAGGCCATAAATGACAATCTACAGTGAACATTGTATCAAATGGGGGCAAAAACTAAAATGATTTCCACTAAGAACAGGAACAAGACAGGGATGTCTGCTTTCACCATTCTTATTCAACATAGTACTGGAAGTCCTAGCCACAATGATCAGACAAGAAGAAGAAATAAAAGCATCCAAATTGACAAAGAAGAAGTAAAACTCTCATTATTCACAGATGACATGATATTGTACATAGAAAATCCTAAGGACACCACCAAAATACTACTGGAGTTAATAAATGAATTTGGCAATGTAGCAGGATATAAAATCAACACCCAAAAATCAATGGCCTTTTATATAACAATAATGAATTCTCAGAAAAAGAAACTAAACAAACAATCCCATTTACCATTGCAACAACAACAACAAAATGATATTTAGAAATAAACTTAACCAAGGAGGCAAAAGACGTGTTCTCGGAAAACTACAGGATGTTGAAAAAAGAGACAGAAGAAGATATAAACAAGTGGAAAATATGCCATGTTCATGGACTGGTAGAATCAACATCATTAAAATGTCCATACTACCCAAGGCAATCTACAGATTCAATGCAATCCCTATTAAAATACCAACAGCATACTTCACAGAGCTAGAACAAATACTCCAAAAATTTATATGGAATAAAAATAAACCTCAAAGGGCTGTAGCAATCTTAACAAAGTTGGAGGAATCACAATACCAGAATTCAAGTTATACTATACAGCCACTGTAATCAAAACAGCTGGTACTGGCACAAAACAGATATATAGACCAATGGAATGGAACAGAGACCCCAGAAATTGACCCAAGCCATTATGCTCAATTGCTATTTGACAAAGGAGGCAAGAGCATACAATGGAGTCAAGACATTTATCTTCAATAAATGGTGTTGGGAAGAGTGGACAAATACATGCCAAAAAAAAAAAAAGAAAGAAAAGAAACTAGACCACCAACTTACACCAAACACAAGAGTAAACTAAAAATGGATAAAAGACTTAAATGTAAGTCGTGAAACCATAAAAATCCTAGAAGAAGCCATAGGCAGCAAAATCTCAGACATCTCTCATAGCAATATGTTTACAGATACATCTCCTAGGGCAGTGGTCGGCAAACTGCAGCTCTGTTGACTAATGAGTTTGCCGACCACTGGGATAGGGGCTTAATCACAAGGAACAACAGCAGCCTGTAATTATTGGAATCGAGAGTCTATCAGTGGTCGGCAAACTCATTAGCCAACAGAACGGCAAACTGCGGCTTGCAAGCCGCATGTGGCTAGTGAGCCGCAGTTTGCCAACCACTGTCTTAGGGCAAAGAAAACTAAGGAGAAAATAAACAAATGTACTACATCATATTAAATAGCTTCTGCACAGCAAAAGAAACAATCAACAAACTGAAAAGGGAGCCCACTGTGTGGGAGAACATAATTGGCAATGATACATCAGATAAAGGGTTAATATCCAAAATATATAAGAAACTCATACAACCTAACAAAAGGAAGACAAACAATCCAATTAAAAAATGGGCAAAGGACCTAAATAGACACTTCTCCAAAGAGGATATACAGATTGGAGAGACATGAAAAAATGCTCAAAGTCACTGATCATCCAACAGATGCAAATTAAAATGACAATGAGGTATCACCTCACATCTGTCAGAATGGCTACCATCAATAAATTACCAAATGACAAGTGCTGGCAAAGATGTGGAGAAAAGGGAACCCTAGTACACTGCTGGTGGGAATGCAGACTTTTGCAACCATTATGGAAAACAATATGGACTTTCCTAAAAAAATTACATGTGGACTGCCATTTGATCCAGTAATCCCACTACTAGGAATATATCCTAAGAATCCCAGAACACCAATTGGAAAGAAGGTATGCACCCCTATACTTGTATCAGCACAATTTATAATAGCTAAGATCTGGAAACAGCCCAGGTGCCCATCAGTAGATGAGTGGATAAAAAAGCTGTGGTACATATATACCAAGGAATAATATGCAGCAGTAAAAAAGAAAAATCACCCTTTGAGACAGCATAGAGGGACCTGGAGAGTATCATGCCAAGTGAAATAAGTCAGTCAGAAAAAGATAAGCATCACATGATCACACTCATATGTGGAATCTAAGTAACAAAATAAACAGATGAACGAAGTGGATCCAGAGACATGGAAGCATGGAACAGAGTGTGGAACCTCAGAGGGAAGTTGGGGGAGGTGGGTGGGTGGGAGGTAATCAACCAAAAACCTTGTATGTATATATGCATAACCCATGGACATGAACAATAGGGAGCTGAAGACCTGGGGGAGGGGCGGGGAGGGCTGGAAAGAGTCAATGGGGGGAAAAAGGGAGCATATATACTTTCAACAATAAAGATTTATTTAAAAAAAATAAAAAAGCATTGTCTACATAATGCAGTCTTCAGTGCATTCTGACCATTCACATATTACTGTTCTTTTGATTTTCCTACACTATTTTCCTTCCTGGTTCTTTGATTTCTTTAACCTCTCCTGGGGTGGACACAGAGCTGACTGACCAGGAACAGAGTAAGGGTAACAGAGATAAACTGGGGGCTGTGGTGAGGGTCTGTATAGAGAACAACATCAACATCCAGGCAGGCCAGGGAAGCGCATGAGAGCTGAGCACAGAGATATCTGGGAAGGAGAGGGGTTTCCAGAGGTGAGATGCCCAGAAGGACAGAAAGGCAGGTAGTCAGGGAAGCTCTGGGCACTTCTCCACACTGTCTGGGACTGGGAGGCTGCTCCTGTCCTCTCGCCCACCTACCTAATGCTTCCTGCTGCCCCCACCACTCTCAGGTCTTGGGAAGGAGGGGCTGATGGAGGAGCCGGTAGCTTAATAGTATTTCTCTGCTACTTAGTTTGCTCTTGGGAGCTATGAGACACAGCCCAACATTCATGCATCTAGATGTTGATCCTAACACAGTTACAGAAGTTCAACTAGATTCACCCTGACAACGAAGATACTGGTTTTAAAACATCTTTCAAAGAAGTTTTAATAGTATCAGGGGGAAGATCCCACAGAGTATTAAGAAAAAGTACAAAGCCAGATATGTGTACAGTTTGATACCAATTATGTAGATCCACACACGGAGACTGGAAAGAACCATTTTAAACAAGTACTAGGGATTATTCTGTGCTGTATAATTATGGGTAATGCTTCTTTTATCTTTTTTTTCACTAACATATTTTATGTTTTCTAAATATCTTCAACTAAAGCCCAGAACTATAGAGAGGCAAAAACAATGGCAAGACAAATATGATGCATCCACTCTGATTTTGAGGGACTTTACACCACACCCCAATCGGGGGTGCACATGACAGCATCTCCACACACTCCAGAAGCCCGCCACTTGCCTCGCCTCTCTATCTGCAGGTAGCCTGTGGAAAGGTACTGTTCCATGTCCTGCTGGAAGGCTTCCTCAAAAAACTTCTGCCGTTCCTTCAGCTTCATTTGCTGGGTGTGTTCCATTTCCAGGACCTTCTGGGTGTGTTCAGCATCTAGTTCCGCTAAGGAAACAATAATTTGGGTCAGGTTTGAAAAGAAACTGAGATAGGAAGTGGGTATAAATACATACTCACATCTAACCTCTAAGCTGATCGTGTCAAACTCTGCTTGTCAAACTCTGGAGGGTGCCCTGACTGCAACATAACCACCACTCCTCCCTCCCAATCGGCTGCACTGTTCCTGCCACCTTTGCTCATGCTGTTCCTTTGCCTGGAATGACCTTCCCACCCACATCTCCCACTCTTCCCAGAAGAGATGTTCGTCTTTCAAGACTGACTTCTCAGTTAACCCCTCAACTCAGTTAACCCCTCAGCTCCATCCTGAGGCTTACGTAACACTGTGAGCAAACTTCTGTAGCTGACATGCATCACAGTACAACCGGTAAAGACTTGAACTTCCTGGAGAACTGTGACCATGTTATTCATTTTAATAACTTATCACCTCGCTCAGAGCCAGGCACATAGGAAGGATTCAATGTTTCTTAAAGAGCAACAATATAGCCATTGTGGTCTAGTAGAAAAGGCTTTGCTGTTTATTAACTGTGCAAACTGGCTAGTCAGTTAATCTTTCTGAACCTTACAGTACTCATCTAAAAATTTAGGACAGAAATATTATGAATCCAATATGAATGTGGAACTTAAGTGAAATAATGTGAAAGAATTGTATAATTAAAATGAGCAGTGATCCTTCAAGGCAGGGCTGAGGAAGTAAGAAAACAGATCTCAGCCTGGCTGTCACCCGTTTCAGCCTGGAAGACCGTGAGCAGAGAACCTGGTCGTCACACCAGACCCTGACTTCTGACCTATAGTCTATGAGCTAATTTTGCTGTTTCAAGCTGTGGTTGTAGTGATTCATTCTGCAGCAGTATAGGGTACTCCAAATTAGCTGTCTACATGAATTCCAGCCCTGCCCAAATCTGACTAGCTGGAAAATGGAAGAGAACGACTTGAGTTCTTTACCTTAAACAAATACTGTGCAACACCTACCCTGTGGCAGACACCGTGCTTGGATGAGTTTGGCAGGAGAACAAAGTTTCAGCTATCTTACTGTCTTGGGATAAACATAGGGCCCAAAACACAGTAATATAATTTCACCCAAGACACTGTCCCCTCAGGTTTACCTCTGGGGAGTGTCAACAACTTTGGGATATTAGAACTCATACAACTCAAAAAAATCCCACAAAAAAACAAAAACAAAAACAAAATCTAATTAAAATGCATAGAGGATCTGAATAGACATTTTTCTAAAGAAGACATACAATAGCCAACAGGTACAAGATAAGATGCTCAACATCACTAATCATCAAGGACATGCAAATCAAAGCCATAATGAGATACCACTCACACCTGTTAGAATGGTTATCAAAAAAGACAAGAAATAAGTTAGCAAGGATGTAGAGAAAAGGGAATGTTTGTACATTCTTGGTGGTGCTGTAAATTGGTGAAGCCACTATGGAAAACAATATGAAGGTTCCTCAAAAAATTAAAAATAGATCTACTATATGATCCAGCCACCCCACTTCTGGGTATTTAGCCAAAGGAAATAAAAAGGGGATAGTTAAAAGATATCTGCACCCCCATGTTGACTGCATTATTCACAGTAGCCAAGACACAGAGAGAGCCTGTCACTGGATGAATGGATAATGAAGATGTGTTTATAAAAAACGTAGTATCAGTTGGCATGAAGAAGAAGGAAATCCTACTATCTGAGACAACATGGATGGGTATTGAGGGCACTTTACTGAGATAAGTCACACAAAGACAAATATTGTATGATATCACTTATATGTGGAATCTAAAAAATCTACTCTTAGAAACAGAGTAGACTGGTGGTTACCAGGGGCTGGGTGGTGGGAGATGGGGGAGATGTTGGTCAAACAGATTTGCAGTTAAAAGATGAGTAAGTCCTGGAGACCTAATGTACAGCACTGTGATGATGGTCAACAATATCCTATCTAATAAAAGAGTAATATGCAAATTGACAATTCCTCTGCTACACGCACAAAGCCACACCCACCAGCCAATCAGAAGTGAGTATGCAAATTAACCCGACCAAGATGGCTGCAGCCACGGAGAGAGCAGGAGGCTTGGGTTTCCCCAGCAATGGAGGAAGCCAAGCTTTCCGCCTGCCCTGTCCTCCACCTAAGACTATAAAGTTTCAATTATAGAAGATAAATAAATCCCAGATACCAGGCCCTCTGCTTGGGTCACTGGGGGGCGTGGCCAGCCTGCAATCCACCACAGGCCCCTCGCCCAGGCTGCCCCAAGCCCCAAGGGAACCCCCACCCTGATCCAGGACAACCTCAGGGCAAACCAGCTGGTCCCCACTCGTGCACCAGGCCTCTAGCCTATCTAATAAAAGAATAATATGCAAATTGACCATCACTCCAACACACAAGATGGCTGTCCCATGTGGTCAAAGATGACTGACCCTATGTGAACACAAGATGGCCACCACGAGATGGCCATCAGGGGAGGGAAGTTGGGAGGGACCAGGTCTGCAAGGGAGGACAGTTGTGGGCGATCAGGCCAGCAGGGGAGAGCAGGTGGGAGGGACCAGTCCTACAAGTGAGGGCAGTTGGGGGTGATCAGGCCTGTAGGGGAGGGCAGTTAGGGGTGACCAGGCTGGCAGAGAAGGGTAGTTGGGGGTGACCGGGCCTGCAGGGGAGAGCAGTTGGGGGTGGACCAGGCCTGCAGGGGAGGGCAGTTAGGGGTAAACAGGCTAGCAAGGGAGCAGTTATGTATCAATCAGGCTGGCAGGAGAGTGGTTAGGGGGTGATCAGGCTGGCAGGCAGAAGAGGTTAGGGGCAATCAGGAAGGCAGGTGAGCAGTTGGGAGCCAGCAGTCCTGGATTGTGAAAGGGATGTCCGACTGCCATGTAGGCAGTCGGAAATTCCTCAAGGGGTCCCAGATTGGAGAGGGTGCAGGCTGGGCTGAGGGACACACACCCCTGTGCACAAATTTTGTGCACTGGGCCTCTAGTTGTGCTATAAAAGACTAGAGACCCAGTGCAGGAAATTCATGCATTTGGGAGGGTCCCTCAACTCATCCTGAGCCCTCTCCCAGTCCAGGAGCTCTCGGGGGATGTCCAACTGACGGTGGGGAGTGGGCTTAAGCCAGCAGTCAGATATCTTTAGCGCTGCCACGGAGGCTTGAAGAGGCTCCCACCACTGCTGATATGCTTGCCAGCCTTGAGCCCAGCTTCTGGTTGAGCAGTGCTTCCCTGTGGGAGCACCCTGACCACCAGGGGGCAGCTCTGCATTGAACATCTGCCACCTGGTGGTCAGTGCGCATCATAGTGACCAGTCGTTCAGCCATTCAGTCAATTTGCATATTAGCCTTTTATTATTTAGGATAATTATGTGAAGTGATGGAGGTGTTGCTAACTCTACAGTGGTATTTATATTCCAATATATAAATACAATAAATCCAACATGTTGTACACCTTAAACTTACACAATGTTATTTATCGATTATATCTCAATGAAAAACTCTAGGATGCTATCAAGAAATTTTTTAAACAACAAAAAACACACCACAGCAATACGTACAATGATCTACTAGCTCCATATGGCTGCCTCAGTCATTGCCCTACACCCACAAATACTCAACATCACACTTCACAACTCTGAGTTTTATAAAATCCTGTAGGCATGATGTATCTTAAAAATTCGATAATGGAGTATATTTTTATTCCAAACTGGTTACAGTATCCAATACTTAGAATATTCTGGGCATTCCTCTGTGCCACGCCAGCACAGCCAAGGGTTCGGCGAGCCTGAGGGCTGGCAAAGGATGAAGAAAAGACAGACAAAGAGAATAAGCTGGGTCTATGTGGATCTTCTGTGTGTGACTGAGACCACAGAACAGATCCAGACTGCAAGCTGATGCTTTATTTTATAGTCAGAGGTTAACAAGGTAATTTACAATGTTCTTGTAAGTTTCACTTGTTTTGGCAGCACTTGCTGCACCTCCCACAGCCCATTAGCTATCCAGAAAAGATCTAGGGAGCAGTCACAAGATCAAGCTTAATTATGCTAAGAGGGCTGTGCCCTCTAAGCTGTGACTTGTTTGTGGCTTTGCAAGCAGGTCAGTCCAAGGCTTAACCCTATAGCCGCTCCTTACATTCATCCATTGTAATCTGCATATATGCAAGAAATACAAATTTATCATTAATTAAAGCAACACAAACAGGAAAGTAAATCTTCCCAATGACATATAATCCTATATAGTAAAAGGCTAATATGCAAATAGACTGAATGGTGGAACAACCAAACACCAGTTGCTATGATGTGTGCTGACCATCAGGGAGCATGTGCAGAACAGGGTGGTGGAGCAGTGGGATGGTGGAGCAGGTGAGTGGGGCGCCAGACCAAGGTGCGGTGCCGGTTGCTGTCATTGGGGTGATCCTCTGATGGTTATTGAAAATTCTTTGCTCCCACAAACTGTGGTCCCACCTGGCACACGTACCAGTTGCTGGCGCCGGGCCCACCTGCTGCTGGCACCACTACTCACACCCACTGCCAGCGCTGGTCCTGCTCACACCTGCACCCGCCGCCAGTGCCCAGTGGCAGTCCCAATCACTTGGTGCCATCAGTGGGTGCAAGCAGCGGCTGCTGGCCCTGATCACCTCTGAGGGCTTCTCCACTTCCCCCTGCTCCTGAAGGGCAATCAGGGGCAGCAGCTGCTGTTCACACCCGCTGACAGCGCCGGCCCCGCTTGCACCTACTGCTGGCAGCAACCCCAATTGCTCTGGGCTGTCAGTGGGTGCAAGCAGGGCTGCCAGCAGACTGGAGACTGGGGGCCATGGAGGGAGGGGCCTGTCAGGAGGTGGAGTATGGGCCAAGACCCACCCCTGCGCCCACCGCAGCCTCACGGCCCACAGTTCCTTTCAAGGTGCACGGATTTGTGCACTGGGACCCTAGTTCTATGTATAATACTGATGATGTGCATTCTGTATTTCCACATCACCCTAACTTACACATGTACCTCACATCTTTGTTTACAGGGAGATGTAACCTGAAAAGATCACAGGTTCTGAATCAGTCAGTTGGGCTGGGGTCTTATCTCTTTTAGCAGGTGCTTCTGTGCCTCACACCACAGCCCTCCCTCAGCCTACCTCTGATTTCAGCTGCCACTCTGGAAAGCAGCTCTGTGGGGTCTCCTTCGTATGCCCACAGGCCCCAATGCAAGGCCATGCCTGTGAACCTCTGTGACTTTCTGGTTGGAGTATTCTCTGAATCCTGGAATGGACAAGCTAGCATAACAAGTTCTGGGGACTGAAGGTGGCTTTCACCCGAAGGCTGACAGAAGTCAGTGTACCACAGCCCAGTCTCCCATCCTTTGGGTAGATGATTCTAGAAGTCATCTGAACACAACTCAGAGGTCCTGGTGGAGCTGTAGACCCCCGGCTGTGGCAGCAACTTGAATAATCCATCCCTTTATTAACTTTTCTTCCTTGCTCGCTCTCTCACTCCTGGTTCCTGGGATCACATCCCAAACAAACTTCCTGCAGCAAAATCCTCATCTCGGGCTCTGTGTCTAGAGAAACCCAGGCCAGGACATCTATTACTAGCTAGAATTACCTTAATTTCTCTGTGTCTCAGCTTCTTCCTCAGTAGAAGAAAGGTAAAAAGACCTATTTCATAAGGTTGTTGGCAGAATTACATGAGGTAAAACATATGAATAGCCAGACACATGGCACTGACCAATAGCTGACAGCTAATGTTAATACCAGCACTATTTAAAACAGCAGATTCTTAAAAAGGAAATGATATGTAACATTACCAGGAACCAGACACTTCAGAGCTAGTCACCTCTCAGTGCCCTTAATAAATCTGCAAGGAATTCAGAGTGCGCTCCCAAGAGCAGAAAGAAGAGGACTGAAGAGGATGGTTTTCCCTTTGCCTTCAGCCGGCAGCCTACCTGTTCCACGCCCCACGTGCAGGGAATAGACAGCCCTGAAGCACATTAGGGATGCTTCAAACACTTCACACAAAGGCCAACTAACCTTTTAAAAGATAATTACAGAATAAGCAACTCCAAAACAAAGATCAATGTAGAAGCATCAAAGGGATTTTCATGAAAGACTATGCTGTTTGAATTGAATTAAGATTTTCTATAGAGATATACTTATGTAACTTGGAAACTTTCATTCTTCTCAAGACTTCTGCTTCAATTTAGTTCTCTCATGTTTCTCAATTGTAAGTCCTATTGTTTTTGTTTTTTTGTTTTTTGGGAGCGAGATCACTTTATTGCCCATCTGGACAGACGCAGTCCAGAGTGGGCGGGGCAGGAGGGGCTGGGGCCTGTTATGGATAATAAAGGTGTTCTCTACGGATGTGGGCCATGTCACTGAGGAAGGATGTCTTCATGCAGCTGGTGCAGAGCTGGTCCACCCAGGAGCGGCGCCTCCTGCTGCAGGGGCAGATGGCGAGGGTACAAGATGAAGTCTACACGGTAGTTGAGCAGGCAGCTGAGGGAGGCCATGTACAGGTCAGAGAAGTGCATAAGGCGCCCTGAGAAGTAGGTGGGGTTGTGGAAGGTGCGGAAGAGGCTCCCAAACTGAGCGTTGAACAGGGCCTTGGTGATACACCTCAACTCCTGCCGCTCCTTCACCCAGAAAGCCAGCACCTGCCATGACTCAGCATCCTGGTAGGTCTGCATGTGCTCCAGCAGCCCCGGGAGTGCCTGCTGCCTCGTCAGCAAATGCATGTACCGCTCTGTGTAGATGATGAGGATCTCAAGCTCCAGCTCAGGGATGATGGCACCTGTGTGCCAGCCATGCCGCAGCATGAGGTCCTCCACGTCACTGAAGAGGTGGTCTCTGAAGTAGAGCATACAGGACCCGCGCCATTCTGTAGGACGCAGGAAGTCAGACAAGTTTCCCTGCCGATAGATCTTGACTTTTTCCAAGCTAGTGATGCAGTCCCACTGGAGTGAGCCCGTCTCATCAAGTTTTCTGAAAGGCTTGCGCGGGTTGGTGAAGAAGCTGGGCTTGTCCGCCTGGATGATGACCACATCAAACAGCTGGCGCCAGTCGGGACCCACCATGTGCCGCATCCCCTTGTCCACGAAACTGAAAGGGCTATTGGTGATGAGGAACAGCTGCTTCCCATGGTCCATCAGGCGGCTCAGGACGGTTAACAACTCATCCCCTCTCAGGATGTACTTCTCCATGTCCCGTTCAATCCACTGGTACCTGAGGCCCTTCACGTGCACATCTCAAATGGCATCCGATATGTCCTTGTAGAGGTGTGTTGGTCAAACTCCAGGCCATGGCCCAAGAAGTGATATACCATGCAGGAGAGCAGTGCCATCTCTGGCAGCAAGAGGATGTCCATGAACTGCTTGATGGAGAGACTCTTGCCATGGAAGTCGCTCATCTGGTAGGGTGGGATGTGCTGGGTTCCCCCATACAGGTTGATCACCTCCTCATCTGGCACAGGTTTCAGGCCCCTCTAGGCCATTCCCAGTTGCACATAATGGAAGGCTCTTCATCAAAAGGCTCTTTTGAATGTCATAGTGGAGGCCACAGATAGCAAAACTGGGATTGCAGTCATACTTCCGAATGCCCTCTGGGTACGTGTAATGCTCAATCAGGATGTCCCAGGAGGCACTGAAGACCTCTGGATACAGTGAGTCTGTGTACTGGGTCAGTATGTAGTCATAGTTGAAGCCACAGGCCTCGACATCATGCAGGCGGATCTCACTGTTGGCACAGATGGCTGCTGGTTTCAGGAGACTGCAGACCTGGGAGGGGTGGGGGAGGCAGGAGGTCACGCATGGTGAGGCCCGCAGTGCAGCCGACACCAAAGCAGCCCCTTCTCTCTCTCTCTCAGGCCCTGTACCTCACACCCAGGTGACCCTTTTTAACTCATTTTAAATTGGAGCAGGACTGGGCCTTCCACTCTAAGGTGGTGGGCCTGGAGTCACTGGGCCTGCCAGATTCTGACCTCAACCAGTCCTACGGTTTTTTATCTTAGGTTTTCAGTATGGGAATGAACTCTAATCATGTCTCAACCTCACAAAAGGGGAGGTTTGAATTAGGAAACTTAAAATTACATTTTTTTTTTTAAAAAAGGAAGAAAACAATTGTTTTAAGTTTTAAAACACTTTACACACTTGTTTGAAATACTTCAATTGCCCCATGTGGGCACACACTGATTCAAAGCTCCTGGCACCTCAGAGCTGCCACTGAGCGAGTCTGACCGTGAGCAGTCACACTCCAGTTCCACACTCAGGCCTCATAGGAAGAGCACACAGCAAAGGCGGAATTACTGTCCTGCTCAGCAGCCGGGAAGATTCACCCTCAGCCGCTGGGAAGATTCACCCTCAGCCACCGGGAAGATTCACCCTCAGCCACATGCCTGCACGAGGATGTTCTAATTCTGTTTGTCCTGGAATCACCAGCCCAGTTTTCACCAAGAAACAACCACATTTGGGAATAGCAAAATGATGAAAGGACATCTGAGGGAATATTTCAAATCTAGAGAGTGAGTAGCATGTAAATTTAGAATGACTCTAGAAAAATACAAATTATGGACATCTTCCACAAGGAAAAATGATGCCTTGTTTGCATTTACGATGTCATTTATTATACTGGGGAAAGCAAAACAAATACAAAGATTTATACAACTGCAAAACATAGCCTTAAGATTAAAAAAAAGAAAAAAAAACATGAAAGAATTGCAGTTTTTCTACCAGGAGTCAGGTGTAATCATTTAATTCCATTATCAACCCAGGTCTGTTTCTCTTTTATTTCAACACCAGATCATTGCTCAAGTTTTATCTGACTGCAACTTCCACTTTAGCAACCACTACCAATTTCAAATGGAAAAATTACTCAAAACAACAACAAAATCCCATTACCAGTGAAGATGGCATAATCAATTCTCAATTATAAATCTTAATGGGGCATAAGGGTTCCATAAAATATATGAAATACCTTTTAAAATCCATCAGGCTCATTTTAGGAACCATTTCAACCTATTCCACAGCTACCAGGTGTACTGGTTAATAATGGCGGATTTTGTAATAGAAGAAAACACAGTAATTTCAAGAGAAACATCAAAAGTGCTTTATTCAAAGTAATGTCCATCACTAGCTACACATTTCCCCATCTTTCAGGTAATTTGTGGATACTGTCCCAATAGAACTTTTCTTGTTTTGAGGCAAACCATTCAGAGACCCAATTTTCCACTTCTTTGTATGTTTTTAAGTGCTGCTCAGAAAGTGCGTGTGCCATAGATAGGAACAAGTGCTAATCTGAAGGAGCAAGGTTTGGTGAATACAGCGGGTGGGTTAATACTTCCCAGACAAGATCTTTTAACGTGTCGTTAACTGGTTTTGAAGTGTGTGATGGTGCATCATCATGAAGCAAAATTACTTTGCCGTGTCTTCTGGAACATTCTGGTCTTTTCATGATTAAAGCATTGTTCAAATTGATTATTTGTTGTCAGTAGCAATCAGTATTAACAGTTTCACCTGCTTTTAAAAGCTCATCATACACCACACCTTCATAATCCCACCAAATGCAAAGCATTGTCTTCTTTCTGAAGCGATTTGGCCTTGCAGTCAATGTTGATGGTTGACCTGGATCAACCCATGATTTTGTGCATTTGGGATTCTCAAAATATATCCACTTTTCATCACCAGTCACAATTGGATGCAAAAAAGACTTTCTTTCGTGCCGTTGAAGCAACATCAGTAAAATGTTGAAGCAACATTTTACTGATGTTGCTTCAATGGTTGCTTTTACGGTTTTCCATTTGTCTTTCATTCAGTTGATGTGGCACCCATTTTCCTTCCTTTAAAATCTTTCCTATTGCTTGTAAACGAAAGCTGTTTGCTGAGCAATGTTTAATCTTTCTGCAAGTTGTTTTTGAGTTTGACATGCATCTTCATCCAATAATGCTTGTAATCATTGGTCTTCAAACTCTTTCGGTTGACCTGGACGTTGTCTTTCACATCAAAATCATCACTTTTAAAGCATTTAAACCAGCATTCACAAGTATCTTGAGATGGAGCATGTTCACCATAAGCTTCCCAAAGTATATGATAACTTTTTCTTCAAAATAAAGTAATGAATTAAAACTTCCCACAAGTGCTCTTTTTCTTTGGCACGAAATTCAACATTTTTAAGTGTAAAAATATCTATGATATTAACACCTTCAGCAAATTTGACATATGAAGTTTTGAAGCTTGTTGCCAATACAACAAAATAGCATACATATCAAATCGTATATATATCAACATATGTGTAAGTGCATTTATTGAAAAAAATCTGCATTATTAACCGGTTCACCTAGGAAGCCTTTAACACCACTGCTCTGCCAAGTAGCGAAAGACAGTGAGGTGCTGGGCCTGAAAATGGCCCCGCAGCTGCTGGGAGGAAGGGCACAGGTGATGTGAGGACAACCAGGATAACCCTCTCTAATAAAAGAGTTAGTGAAAACCTCTCCAATGTTAAAAGAAAAACAGTAAAATTTAAATATGAGTTAAGAAAAATTTTGGTAATCTTTACATAATATTAAAGATTAAGAGAATTTTTCATCCAAGATAAATAACAGACTAAAAATAAATTTAAAACCTATGATTTAAATATTTAGAGTTCAGATGTTTTTATACCATTGGAGAGTAGGAGGGTATGCATTTTGTGATACTAAGATACATATGACACGATCAAGGCAGAAATGTGAAATCTCTAAAAATTTCTAAACAAATTTCTAAATACAAATAGTAAGCAAATACTTTCCAAAGTGTTTTTGATAAAAACTTAACTGCTAACAGGCTATCGAACTACAGGACCTCTAAAAGACAATACTAAAATCTGTCAGTGTGTCAGAACTTTTAAAAGTCCTCCCTCTGAAATCACCAAAAATAGATGACCACAACTAACATTTGGGTGTACATACATCAGGTTTTCCTTTTTCCGTGAACTAGATGAAATTACTATGTTCAATCTTTTTTTTTGTACCACTAGAAAAATTGCTGTTTTTAATTTTTTTCTTTGAAACAATGATAGGTTCAGAGGATGTTGTAAAAAAATGTATAGGGTAGTCCTGTGCATCCACCCTGAGCTTCCGCAATGTTATGTATAAACAAGATGGTACAATATCAAACTCCAAACAACTGACACCGGTGCATTCCACAGCGCTTAGTCAGACTTCACTAGTCACACATGCACTGTGTGTGTTTGGGGGCCAGGCAGGGGAGCCCTACGATGTTTTATGTCCAGTCTTGTGTAACAACCACAATCAAGACATTCAACTGTACTATCTTAGTTGCCGAGATCACCTTCTTGTAACCATACCCTCCTTTCCCTAACTACTAACCTGTTCTCCAAACCTATAATTACTAAAGGCCTGGTGCACAAAATTTGTGCACTCGAGGCGGGGGTGGGTGGGTTCCTCAGCCCAGCCTGCACCCTCTCGCAGTCAGACATCCTTAGTGCTGCCACAGAGGTGGGAAATGCTCCCGCCACCACAACTGCACTCACCAGCCATGAGCCCTATGGGAGCGCACTGACCACCAGGGGGCAGCTCCTGTGTTGAGTATCTGCCCCCTGGTGGTCAATGCATGTCATAGCATCCAGTCGTTCTGCTGTTCAGTAGATTTGCATATTAACGTTTTATTATATAGGATGGTATTTCACACATTTTACATACATAGAATCATGAAGTATATACCCTTTCATTTTTTCATTCAGCAAAATTTCCTTGAGGGTCATCCAAGTTGTTGCATGCACTGACAATTTGTTCCTTTTTCTTGCTGAACAGAATTTCATGGTATAGATGTATCACAGTTTGTTTAACCATTCACTCACTGAATTCATTCATTCACTATTGGCTATTATGAATAAACCTGCTATGAACATTAGTATATTAGTTCCTGAATGAAAATAAGTCCCTTCTCTGAGATAAATGTGTAAGAATGCAATTCTTGGGTCATATGATAAGTGCATTGTTTGGTTTGGAAAGGGACTGCCAAACTTTCTCGGAATGGCTGTTCCATTTCCTATCCCCATCACCATGCCTGTCTGGGTGCCCCCGCTCTGCCAGCACCTGGTGAGACTTACTAACTGTAATGCAAGGAATCTGTTACCTGTCTCCCTTCTTTTCCCCAGAGTATGTGTCTGTTAGAAACAATTTTCAACTTCCTCTTATTTTTTTAAATTATTGCTTCTTTTCTAACGGTACTTTTAGTCCCTTGAGATATTTCTCTTTTTTTTCCATAACTTTACTTTTCTTTACATTTGGACATAGTAAAACATTTAATTTAAAAAATTCTATTCAGGAACTGAGGACTTGTTAGACAATGAAAAAATATGCAACGCAACACAAGATTTCCTTCAAAGTCTATCCAACCTCCTGCTCCCACCTTAAAAAATGAATACAAGCTGTCTCAGATTGGACCAAAAAGACACACTAAAATATTTTTCTAGAATAGGGGTTTTTAAACATGGATTTTTAAAATATCAACTTCTGTGCCCTATGATTCTACAGTTTTTAAAGGTTTTTCTATTTAGCTTTCATGAATAATTACTCTCTATGACAGACTTAAAATTACTTTATACCATATATTATTTCGATGAGTATTCTAAAGTATTATAGAGCCCCTATTCCTCAGAATTCGTATTTCAAAAATTAATTCTCCTGAGCATGCTAAAATAAACACATTTAAAAAAAGAAAGTGAAATGACTTTTTACAGAAGTTTTCTTCACCCTCCTCCAACACACATACATGCACACACACAAATACCCCTTACACACATTTATCAAGAACTAAATGGTACTTATTTCTTTACATGCAACTAAGAAAGGATGGTCCTTACCTAAAGTGTGGTGGTTTAGAATAATTGCAGGCAGTCAGAAGAAATAACTTTTACACAACAAAGAACTCATGGCAACTCCTCAGGAGACATCACCAAGTTCTGAGCAGCTACTGAACAGCTGTTTCCTAAACCCAGGTCACAGGAAACAAACACTATTCTAGTATCTAAACTTCTGGAACACTTTCAAAATTTCTGTCAATTACCCTGAAGGAAATGACCACTATCTAGAATATTAGCATATTGATACTAACGAAACACAATGTGTACAAGGTCTGCTGAAAAGAGTAAGACAGAAATGCTCAACTGTACCTTATCTTTTCCAGGAGGGACAAGGCAGCCCAGATGACCTGGTGTAGCTGTGAGTCTCTAGCCTCGGATGCCCACCAGTTAAGGGGGAAGGAGGGAGTGTTTGATGATATCCATAAGATCATGCCCAGTTCTTAAATATTACATTTCTATTTGTATTAATTTTCATCGAGGAAGGAAGAGGTAATCCCAAATCCTGTCTATGCTTTGGTAAAATTATATGAAAATCAGATTAGCAGTAAGGAATTTAGGACCTTTTGAATTTGACAGTGATATTTCAAAAAAATTAAATGTAAATATTAACAAAAACCTTAAGGTATTTTTTGTATTCCTTTTCCTTGTCATTTTATTGCTTAAAGAATGATTAGCTTAAGGTTAATGGATAAGTGAGAAATGCACTCAATTTGTGGGCAGAAGTTTCATGATCTATGAACCTGTTCAAGGCTAAAGGTAGGAAGTTGGAGGCAGAGCTTAGTGGCCTTGAATGAGTTCAGGTAGCATGGAGACTGCTGTACTTCCTGCAGGGATGGACAGATAACTAAATGAACAGGATGAGTCACACAGGTCAAGGAGTGGTTCAACTCCATTTGAAAGTGCTATTCTGTGATATGTTGACAGAAGGTACTTTTCCAGAAACAATACATAAAAATGCTGTGTAAATTATGAAGTGTTATTTCATGTTACCCCATGTTTTGGGTGGTTTCCTTTCTTTTTTTTTTCCTTTTCTTTTTTTTCCTGTAGAACTAAAAAATTCCAGGCTAGAAGCTCTGTGTTATGGATATGGAGACAATAGCCAATTTCCTAAAATTTTTACGTCACATCTGAAACTTTCCTGAATTTTACTTAGGGTACTGTGACCTACTCAATAACAATTATTTGGAAGGGGGAGAAGAGAAGAGGTTTAGATATCTCTACAGGAATCCTTCCAAACTCCCAATATATATTTTTTATTACTGCATTAAAGATTCTGGAAAATCAGTATAAACCTGCTATTAAAGAATTCATTCAAAGGGGTTATAAATAAAGAAAGTAGACCAGTGGTCTCAACCTTTAGTGGCATCAAAATCACCTCAAGGGCTGATGAACATAGATTGCTGGGCCCCATGCCCAGAATATCTGATTCAGTAATGGGGGGACAGAGACTTTGCATTTCTAACCAACTCCCAGGTGATTCTGATGCTGTGGGGTCCAAAGATCAGACTAAGAACCACTGTTTGAGGTGAACACTAACTGTGCACCCACTTCAAATTTTTACTTTGTACAAATATTTGTAGAATGAAAAAATGAAAGAAATGTAAGATGGGGAAGCTGGCACAATTCATAGAAATGACAGAAATGGCCTCTCCTTAACTCTTTTAAAAATATCTACAAAATCATCTAAAAAGGAAAATCTTCAGCAACAACGGAATGCATAATATCAAACAAGCATGACCTATGGTCATCATTACTGATGAGAGACAAGCATCCTAGGTGGGTTCCCTCCACAGCAACTCTATCCCATTCTGTGGAACCCTTTAAGTCCCTGCTCAATGGCTTGGTGGCTTCATACAGCAGGAGACCAAAACAAGGTGACCAGATCTATTGTTTTTGTCCTGAACCCAGCTCTAACCATGGTATGTTCTCATCCTTTCCATATCCAGAAACAACATAAAGAGGTTTTCCAATAATTTTTAGTTAGACATTCATGTAAACAATATAAAATTACATTTGTATTTAAACTAATAGATAAAACTCTGGAGAATAAAACCCAAGAGAAAAAAGTAAACATACCCAAAGTGAGATATGAGCGAGGGTATGCCAACATAGATGCAGAAGAGATATAAAAATGTGATGAATAAGGGCGTTCAGAATATGCCACTCCAAAATATGGCACCCTAGCATACTGAAGATTTTAAGCTGAAGGAATCTGAGAAAATGACAGAATCAAGAAGGTTACTCCTACCTTCCTGCCACCTTTCTCCCCTGAACAGGGGATCCTCATACCCAGAGGAGAGGAACATCCTTACCCCAAGACAGAGGGACTCTAAGAAGAATCCAAGCACAGGGGCCTTGTTAAGTCTCCCCCGCCCCCCTGCAACTCCACTCCGTTTTCTACACTCACCTTTCACCCCGTCAGCTGTTGCATTCTCCACTACTGTGCATTCTCCATCCAACCTTGTATAACAATACACAGGTCTGTTTCCTCAGGTCTTCATTTCCTTATGCAGTCTTCCATAACACATAAACTTATATTACATAAATTTGTATGCTTTTGTCCTGTTAATTTGTCTTTTTCAGTTTAATTTTTAGACCCAGCCAGGGACCCCAAGATGACTGAGGAAAAACTTTGCCTAAATATATGCTAACACACTTTGAAACATCAACAAAATAAATAATGTGAATCAAAATTATACAGACTACAGAAATTAACAAAAGAATTGAAATTGTTAAATATAAAAATCTGATGAAAAAACTGAAATTCTTTTCAATTTTTCAAAGACCTTGGGGTATGGAAAAGAATGTGATACCAGTAATCCTGATATCACAACTTTGATCATGTATTTTTTTAAAAGGTAGAGAACAGCCTAGCCTTACCAGATATTAAAACACTTCATAAAATAATAATTAAAAGATCATGGAAAACAAGAAGAGATGGGTAGATCACTAAAATGAAATATCCCCCAAACAGACTCAACCATATGTTAAACCAAAAGGAAAAATCAGAACAAATGAGAAAGTAAAATAATCTGTAATAAATAATATTGTAAAAACTGGCCAATTATAAATAAATTTAAAGGCATACCAGATGAATTAAATAATTGAGCATAAAAATAAAATATGAACAAATTTTAAAAAATGTAATCTTTAAAATTACCAACAGAAGGATCTTCCATTCTACTGAAGAGATTATCAAAGATCAACAGATCTTATGTAACACAAACACTAATCTTGCACGTTTAAAAAATACAATGGAATGAAAAATGACAGATTAAAAAAAAATAGTTACCACAAGTGGCAAGAGACTATTATTTTGAAGCAAACTGTTGGAAAAAATTAAAACTCCAATAATATCCTTTCTATAGAAAAAAAAACAGATAAGTCACAGAAAAGAAAAAATGTTTAGCCCTGTATGTTACCAAAAATTAAGTAACATTTTTGGCCAATTATATATTGGCCAATATATAAACAATTTAAGGTGAGATACTCTATTAGTGATAGTATAAATTGTCAAAAGACCCTTTGAAAGTAATTTGATATCATGTATCAAAACCCACTAAAAAGTCCATATACTTTTACTTAATTCTGCCTCTTCTGCACATATGTGCTAGTTACATAATCCAAGAAAAAAGAGCTATTTACATAAAGAAGCTCATTCTGCATTAAATGACACATCTACTTGATGAACCATCACGTAGCTAACAATAAATATGACCAAGATATTTATGATAGTAAGTGAAAGAAGAATAAAAAGAAGAACTAGTAAGCACTCCTGAAAATATAGTTTCATTAATACGGTGAGATTGTGGATGGTTGTTAGCTTTTAATGGCATAACTTTTTTTGTAATATGGCTTTTGAATTAAAAATTCAAATAAGCAGATGATTCTATAAATACACAAAATATTCCGCAATAACCATAAGATGTATTTTGACATATTCAACACTTTCTTGGTTTTAGTGATGTTATACACTTAAATAATTCATTACTTAAAAATATTCAATGTATGAATGTATTTCTCTATTTATTCTTATGTGATACCATTCATGAATTTAATTTATTCAGTACAGTTAATAAGCATGCTTACTATGTACCTATAATTCCTTATAGCTCCTTTGTTCACAACTTAAAATATCACTTTAATGTAGCAATACTATAGTAAAATCTATGATTAACTGGAATTTTTACAACCAGAAATTTTTATTAATCAAAAATTTTGAGCTTCACCAGTTTAAATAATCAAATGATAACCTAAGGCATTAAAAGACTTTAAAAGATTCTGAATTATTAGAAATTTTTATAAGACATTCTACTGCTTTGAAAATTAGTAATTTTTGACAGACTAAATGGTAGATAAATGGTTTGTATTAACCAGAAACTTCCCATCCTTGGAAACCTAGCATGCTTGCTATGCAACATTTTAAAAAGATTTAGAAAAGTTCTACCTTCTATGGATTCATGGCTGTTAAAAAATCTATTCATGGGTTAAGATAGATTACCCCCTAGGTTTTGTATCAGTATTTTCTATTCCTAAATTCTAAACCCAAGACTACAAGTTCTTCCAAGATCTCTAACATTTGGAAGGAAGGAATGACTTTTTTTGTCAACAGAAAACATAAGGATACAAAACCCAAAAGCATCCCCTTGCTCCTAACATTTGGAATTCAGTACAATAGTGGTATCAATGGAATTTGCTCGGCAAGAAAATTCTCAGCTCTACCAGTGACTTAGACTGGCTCCTATTTTATAAAAGAATCTTGAAACATTTTAAAAAGCTAAAGTCACACACATTTCTAGAGAGTTGGAGGAGTGGAAGGAAAAAAAAAAAGAAAGAAGGTAATAACATGTAAAATCTAAAAATGAGGCAATGTACAGTTATATTTAAAAAACAAACTTGTAGTGATTGGGCCCGGTGTTGAAGCCTATTAGTATGGTGTTGTTGTTTTTTTTTGAATACTGAGAAAAACATGGATATTACGTTTAAATTTTCATTAATTATTAAAAATGTATATTTCTGCATCGTATTCAGGAACAAGTGAACATCGGACAAATGTGAACTAAAGCAATCTCCTGAGATTACCCTCACTGTCGGAGTGGGGGAAATGCTTTGGTTGCTTTCTCCTGAGTAAGATAAAAAATAAAATGCAGTCAGAGATAATACCACTTACAATTTATGTTTGACCCCAAAGAATGTGTCAAAGGACTGCCTCTGAAAGTCTGTAACTTGAACATTTCTACCTGAACAAAATGACTTTTTTCTTTTTAAAAGGGATCTGAATAGAAAGTCCAGAAACATGCAGCTAGGTGTGGGCAAACAGTGGGTGGATGGACTCATCCTAACACCCCACCCTGCTCCCTCTGGCCCCCTGGCTCCCTTGGGCCTCCTCTTGGAGCTAATTGTCCTGCCCAAAGTAGGTTGCATTACCTTCCCCTGCCCCTCGCCCCCAGCATTTTATACTCAGCTGGCTGTCCACTAAGCTCTGTGAAAAGTTTTTACAGGATAAGACCCTTCCAGCTCTTCAGAGCCAAGACTCTGTGTTTTGAGGTTTACGATTTCCCTGGAACATCTGCAGTTTATTAGGACACTACAGAATCCAAAAGACTTTAAAGCTCAAGAAATAAAGCTAAGTGAGGAATTGCTTTCTTAATCATTTTGGGCAGGGGCTCAAAATGGGGTTTTGCCAATTCCATTTCTCCTTCAAGAACTGTTCCTGTCTGAAGTGAGAGAACTTAAGTGCTTAGGCAGGCAGTTCCCTGAGATCCCTCTGTGGAATGCTCAGAAACCAAAATCATGTTTAGTTTAAGAATACACATTAGCATAATGATTTTCAGTGTTAATAAAATAACTTCAGATGTTAGATTTCTTTAGACTTTAAGAATACTCAATATCCCAAACCACCACTTTTAAAGATGTTTGTTTTTTACTTATGTTGCCATGATTTCAAATTAAGTAGTCCAAAATTACAATCTAAAACAATGGTTTCAAACCTATTCAAGTTTAAGGGTGGGTGTACTTTTATTGACACTTTACTGAGAAAATATACATGACAAAAATCTATTATGAACTCAATAGCACTTTAAAAAATGTTTTCACTGATTTTTAGAGAGAGAGACAGAAACATCAATGGGAGAGAATCATTGACCAGCTGCCCCCTGCACACCCACAATGGTACCAAGCCTGAAACCTGGGCATATGCTCTGACCGGGAATCAAACAGGTGAGCTCTTGGTTCATAGGTCGAGGCACAACCACTGGTGGTTGATGCTCAGCCACTGAGTGACACTGGCCAGGCATCAGTAGCACTTTCAAAATGACTCTGAAGTTTATTTCCCATAATTACACACATTTAAAACAGAATATTGCATATATTTTCAATACAAAATATTTCTTTCTCACATAAGACACAGAGCTCAACATGCTTTTGGATGCAAGGGCCTCTCGTTATAAATGTCTTCATGCCACAAGTTGGAAATACTGTCTTTAAAATGTTCAGTGACAGTCAAATCTCAGCATGCTTGAAATCTGATATCTGTTGGAAATCTCATTATTTCAAAAAATATTTTAGATATGGGGATTTATCATTTTCAATGATAACCTGTTGAAGGCTTATAATGAGTGTCTTGTGAATAAAATAGTAGTATGAATGGCTGCCTTGGTCCCCTCCCTCCTCCCACCACAAGTCTCTCCTCACATCCAGTTAATTAATGAGATGTGGATGAGATGGTCCCTGAGTAGATCCACAGTCCAGAAGCAGATAAAGGGGCTGCATGAAAAAGGAACTAGCATGGGAATGTCAGTATGTGGGGCAGCATGCTGAGTATCGCTTTGTACTACTTCCTAAAATTTCACCAGTTAGAGATTTATATGTTTTTACATATCCCTTTTAAGCAATTAGAATACCATATTTGGGAGTTTTAAGAAATTTTTCACATTCAAAATTTAATGTGAATTAGTTTATGCTTATTTTTTCCCTAATACTTCTCTCAGATTAATGCTGTAGAGATTTGGGTGGAAATGGGTAGACAGATGATTTAGAGAAAAGAGCAGTGGGAAGGGAGAGGGCAGCTGTGAGGGGAGGGGGGTAGTTTCAGTAGAGACTTGACCATGAAGGTGTAATGCCTGGCAGAAAGAGGGACCACAAATGAAAAAGACAAGAGGAAATACACTATTTCTGATTCAAAATTGTGCCTATAGATTTTTTTTAATCCTCTGCTCTTCTTGTTTTCTCCTGGCTCTTCAACTACATTATGGGCAGTGAAGATATTTATAAGAACAGCTTAGAAACTAAACCACCATTCAGGAACTTTCCCTAAGAAACTGCTTTCCCAGTTACAAATGACAACCATCATCCTATGGTACCTCATACAAACCAAGCTCTCTTCCCATGCCCCGTCTTTATGGGTGTGCTTGCCCTTTGCTCAGAGACTTGCACTTAGTGAACCTCTGTGCATCCTCCAGGTCTCAGCTCAACTGCTCATCCTCTGACAAATGCAGGGAGTTCTAGGCTCTCTTTCCTCCATGCTCCCACTGTAACAGATACATCAGCACTACACCACATGTTTGCCCTCTGTCATTCCACCAGACACTAAGTTCCATGGGAATAGACACTACATCTTTTAAAGGGGACAAGGATATGGCACCCCAAAATATGCCGCTTTGGCTTTAGAATTATTTTGAGCTGAAGGCCACTCAGACACAGCAGGTGCAGGAAAAACTCTTTGACCTTCCTTTTCTGTCTAAAATCAGGGTATACATTTCCCTTTGTAAAGGAAGTATAAAATTCCACTAGTAAAGATGTCTTCCTCTCCCATTACAGGAACAGGATGATGACTTAATCATGGAAATGATTCATCAGCGCAGAAGGCACCAAACTTGAGTCTGCATGATAAATTTTACTAAATATCCTTATCTTAATTATTTCCCATATATATATCCCACCCCTAAAGACCCAATCACCCTGCTTCATTTGTCTAGTTACTTCTCCGTAATATATCACCCTTTGTTAAAATCATCTTATCTAATAAAAGAGAAACATGCAAAAAAAAAAAAAAAGCCTCTGCTATGCCCATAAGCCACTCCCGCAAGCCAATTAGGAATGAGTATGCAAATTAACCCAACAAATATGGCTGCAGCCACGGAGCTGGAGCCAGCCGGAGGCTTGGGTTGCCCCCGGTTATGGAGGAAGCCAAGCTTCCCGCCCACCCTGGCCTGCCATGGCCTCTGCTCAAGGCTATAAAGTTTCAATTGTAGAAGATAAATAAATCCCAGATACCAGGGCCTCTGCTTGGGTCGCCAGGGGGCATGGCTGGCCTGCAAACCACCACAGGCCCCTCGCCCAGGCCACCCCATGCCCCAAGGGAACCCCCACCCTGATCCAGGGCACCCTTCAGGGCAAACCAGCCGGCCCCCACCCATGCACCAGGCCTCTATCCTATCTAATAAAAGAGTAATATGCAGATTGACCATCACTCCAATACACAAGATGGCTGTCCCCATATGGTCAAAGATGGCCGCCCCCATGTGGACACAAGATGGCTGCCACAAGATGGCCAGTAGGGGAGGGCAGTTGGGAAGGACCAGGCCTGCAAGGGAGGGCAGTTGTGGGTGATCAGGCCATCAGGGGAGGGCAGTTGGGGGGGGACCCAGGCCTGTAGGGGAGGGCATTTAGGGGTGACAGGGCTGGCAGAGGAGAGCTGTTGAGGGTGACTGGGGGGGTGCAGGGGAGGGCAGTTGGGAGGGACCAGACCTGCAGGGGAGGGCAGTTGAGGGGGACCAGGCCAGCAGGGGAGGGCAGTTGTGGGGGAACAGGCCTGCAGGGGAGGGCACTTGAGGGGGACCAGGGCTGCAGGGGAGGGCACTTGAGGGGGACCAGGGCTGCAGGGGAGGGCAGTTAGGGGGAACCAGGCCTGCAAGGGAGGGCAGTTACGGGTGACCAGGCCGGCAAGGGAGGGTAGTTGGGGGGTACTAGGCCTGTAGGGGAGGGCAGTTGGGCATCCCTCAAGGGGTCCCAGATTGGAGACAGTGCAACCTGGGCCGAGGGACACCGCCCCCCCTCTTGCACGAATTTCATGCACTGGGCCTCTAGTGGTATATAAGACCCCAGGTGTAATTGCTGCTTTGGGTCTTCACTTCTTTTCTGTGAAGACCTCTGTGTTCATGTGAAAATTAAAATATCAACATCAAATAAAATTTGTATGCTTTTTCTCCTATTAATCACAGTCTTTTGTCAGTGTAATTTTCAGGGCCTTAGCACTAAACCTAAGCAGAGGAGAAAGCCTTTCCTTCCCTACACTTTCAACTTGGCCTTTAATGACTATAATGTGCTCAGCACAAGTCTGATGAACTGGAGACTGCACAATAAGTACCAAATGTCCAGGAGAAGGGAAACACCAGTTTCACAAGGCAGTCACAACCAGCCAGATGTTCAAGATGCAGCGATGCAGAAGGTGAATAGCACACAGCTCAAGAAACAGCAGTGTGGCTGACAGGAAACACTGGCATTCCACTATGTGAGCTGAGAGCAAATGTATAATGATCAAGGCTAAAAGTGGGGGTAGGAAGTGGCTATAAGAGGCTTTTAGAGACTGACAGTGGACAATGATGTCAAATTGATCCATATAATCAGTGCAGTACATATTAAAAACACCCGAGCTTAGCAAGATTCATTTTAGTACAAAAATGCCCTTACCCAAGGACTTTGGGAAAAGTTGGCTGAGAAACCTGTAAAGCATTAAAATAGCATTTTAAAAATAATCAATCATCCCCAAATGAGGAACAAAATAAAGCCTCTGAATCACTCCCCAAAATTGATTATTTACAAAATGATGCAGTGTACCTTTCCTTAGGGTTAACAACAACTGAAAGCAGCCAGAGAAACTGAAAGAGTATAGAGAGGTTTATTCCGAATAGTATAAACCTGTAAGGATATTTATCCATTCCATAATAAGTTCATCCTCCATGTAAGAGATTATGGGAATTCCCTTATATGCACTCTATTAAAACTACAGCAGTTCATATATAAGAAGCCTATTTAGTTGTAAAAGAAAAGTATAACTAACTCACAAGCTAAGCTAAAATAGGACTCATATTGTTTTGAAAATTGTGTCCTTTTCATGAACTCTTCAAATGTTACTTTTCCTTCGAATGAAGGTTTGCAGATAAAAGTTGTTTCCTCACTAAGTGGTCTTCCACTGTTCTAGGCACAAAGGAGGAACTCAAAAGTTACTATGAAATAAGCAAATTGTTGACTAATTATGAGACAGGAGTAAGAAGGCATAGTATTTAGAAAATACCCACTAGTTTCTCTATGAGACAGTTTGTAACATATCTGGACAACCACCCTGTTGTATTTGCATGTACTTTAAATATGTTAGTATAGAAACTAAGGCCCTGGTTACAGACACATGATGGTTAAACACTTAAAAGCACAAACTTCACATTATGTAAGATGGCACTATATAACATATATACTCTGTTTTAAACTCAGGTAAGACAGAACCACATAATATTCTAGAGAGGTGATTTGATTAGCATCTTGGCATAAATTGTGTTAGGCCTTTCAATGTCTTTATCATAAGCAGAGAAACAACTCTGTTTATTCTTCATGCTCAAGGGAATTAATAACAATGATCTTGTCAATAGGTGACCTTTGGCTATACCATTTCTCAAATTGACTTATAAAAAGTAAATCCATGTGGATCTCTTAGTAAAAGGCCCAGATGTCTGATAGTTATTTTTTTTCAATTAATATTGTTGAGATTATTACAGATGTCCCTCCTTTTTTCCTCCTATAGCTCCCCTCCATCCAGTTCCCA
The DNA here is from genome assembly GCA_026230045.1 of Corynorhinus townsendii. Taxonomy (NCBI): domain Eukaryota; kingdom Metazoa; phylum Chordata; class Mammalia; order Chiroptera; family Vespertilionidae; genus Corynorhinus; species Corynorhinus townsendii. Next base: position 139,781,630 of record JAPDVU010000002.1, read on the forward strand.
CCCCACCCCAGGCTCTCACCACCCTATTGTCTATGTCTATAGATAAAGCATACATGCATATAAGATCTTTGTCTAAACTCTTCTCACACCACCCCACACCCCTCTTCCTCTGAGAATCATTAGTCTGTTCCATTTCCATGCCCCTGATTCTATTCCATTCACCAGTTTATTCTGTTCATCAGATTTTTTATTCATTTGATTTTTAGATTCACTTGTTGACAGATATGTATTTGTTGTCACTTTGTTGTTCATATTTTTTATCTTTACCTTTTTCTTCTTCCTCTTCTTAAAGAATACCCTCAGCATTTCATATAATACTGGTTTGGTGGTAATGAACTCCTTCAGCTTTTTCTTGTCTGTGAAGCTCTTTATCTGACCTTCAATTCTAAATGATAGCTTTGTTGGGTAGAGTATTCTTGGTTGTAGGTTCTTGCTATTCATCATTTTCAATATTTCTTGCCACTCCCTTCTGGCCTGCATAGTTTCTGTTGAGAAATCAGCTGACAATCATATGAGCACTCCCTTGTAGGTAACTAACAGTGTTTCTCTTGCAGCTTTTAATATTCTCTCCTTGTCTTTTGCCTTTGACATTTTAATTATGATGTGTCTTCATGTGGTCCTCTTTGGATTCCTTGTGTTTGGGGTCCTCTGCGCTTCCTGGACTTGTAAGTCTACTTCTTTCACCCGGTGGGGGAAGTTTTCTGTCATTATTTCTTCAAATAGGTTTTCAGTATCTTGCTCTCTCTCTTCTTCTGGCACCCCCATAATTCGGATGTTGGTATGCTTGAAGTTGACCCGAGGCTCCTTATACTATCTTCATATTTTTGGATTCTTTTTTCTTTTTGCTCTTCTGGTTTTTTGCTTCCTCGTATTTCAAATCATTGATTTGATTCTCAGGATTCTCTAGTCTACTGTTGAATCCCTGTATATTATTCTTTCAGTCAGTGTATGCTTAATTTCTGACTGGTCCTTTTCCATTTTTTTTGGCATTCACACTAAGACCTTTTAAAGTCTAAGTTCCTCGGAGGTTTCTAGAAGATTCTTGAGTAACTGTATAACCATGGTTTTGAACTCTATATCCAGTAGTTTGCTTTCTTCCATTTGTGACATGTTTCTTTGTCTCCACATTTTGGCTGCTTCCCTGTGTTTGTTTCTATGTATTAGGTAGCTGCTAAGTCTCCTTAAGTTGATAGAGTGGCCTTGTGTAGTAGGTGTCCTATAGGGCCCAGTGGCTCAGCCTCCCCAACCACCTGAGGTGGACACTCTTGGTGCACCCCTTTGTGGACTGTGTGCACAGTTTTACTGTAGTTGAGCCTTGATTGCTGTTGGTGTCTATTGATTGCTCCAGGCCAATTAGCCATAGGGACTGGCTGTGACTACAGTGGGAGAGGTGCTATGCAAGAGACACTCTTATACAGCAGGACTTGCTTCAGTGGGGCTTTGGTGCTCACTGAGTCTGCCCCTTGAGTGTGTCACTTTTGAATTATAATCTGATATGATTTCTAATCTGATAGAGTTATAATCTGGTAGAGTTATAATCTGGTATGGTCTGACCCTGATCATGGGGTACACTGGCTCTTGGGTCTCCAGGGAAGTGCAGTTAGCCACTGCCTGGGGCCACCCAGCAGGAGCTACAGAGAGATCTAAAGATTCCTCCTCTTTGTATTGGGTTTGGAAGTATCCAAGCAAGACCCAGCTATGAAGCAAGGCAGGCTGGTGCTGGTGCCAGCCTCGGGCCTTTTATTGCTTTGGGGCTTCCTGACCCAGCTGTCGCTTGTTTGACAGGTTTTTGCCTGAGAAAGGACAGACCATTCATATGCAAAAGCCACTGGGCACAGCTTGGGTGGGGTTGTAAATTGAGTGGGGCGGGATCTCAGGGAATCTCCAGGGCTAAGCAAACAGAAATGGCTGCCAATCAGTCCTGCACCAGGGAGGTCCCAGCACAGCAACAATGACAGCTATGAGTACCTCTATCTGGGAGAAAGCCACCCCCAGTTCCTGCCCTCCCCCTCTTCCTCCTCCCCCCTCACGATGCCAGACAGTCCAGTTTCTCCCTGTATGTGTCTGGGTCCCTGTATGAGCCTCACCCAGCACTGCAGCTCAAAGGAAGTAGGAGCTTATAAATTCAGTTTGTGGTGCCAGCCTTTTAAGAGGAGCAGCTGGGTCTCCAGCAGCCTGTGTGTCACTCAGCCCCAATCCACATTGGTTTTTACAGTCCACAGTTCTTACAGCCCAGCCCGTAGGGACTTCTTTCACCAGTTCTGGGACCCTGGGCTGGGGTCTGGTGTGGGGTTGGGACTCCTTGCTCCACCAGGTAGCCTCCGAAGAGGCAATCTCCCTCACAATTAAAAAAGCAGCACACCCAGGTGCCGGACCAGCCCATTCTGCACCTCCGTACCTCCTACCAGTCTCAGTGTACTTTCTTCTTTACCTCTCTAGTTGTAGTACTTCCACTCAGCCAGCTTTCCCGCGGTTCTGGGTGATAGTTGTTTTGTATTTTAGTTGTAATTTTGATGTAGTTGTGGGAGGCAGCAAGTACAGGTGTTTACCTATGACACCATCTTGGTTCTCTACTCTGATAGTTAATTTTTACTTCTTTTCATTTTTTTGCCCCTTTCCTTTCTTAAACCAAATTCCTTTCATTTATGATCATGGACATATACAGATTAAATATTTTCCAATTTACTGGAATTTCATCATTTTGACAGTCAAAAGGGTCTAGATTTGCCAGTTAGGATATGACGATGCTAAAGTAGCCTGGCCTGGCAGGCCAGTGTGGCTCAGTGGTTGAGCACTGACCCCTTCACTAAGAGGACACATGCCTGGGTTGTAGGCTCGAACCTTACTAAAGAGTGTGTAGGAGGCAGCTGATCAATGTTGATGTTTCTCTCTCGTTGATGCTTTTCGCTCTCTCTCTTCCTCTCCTTTCCTCTCTCTCTCTCTCTAAAAAAACATACTTAAAGATAAATAAATAAAGTGGCCCTGACAGTGTAGCTCAGTGGTTGAACTTTGACCCATGAACCAGGAGGTCACAGTTCGATTCCCAGTCAGGGCACAGGCCTGGGCTGTGGGCTCAATCCCCATTAGGGAGTGTGCAGGAGGCAACCAATGTTTCTCCTTCATCAATGTTTCTATCTCTCTCTCCCTCTCTTTTCCTTTCTGGAGCTCAGAAGAAGTGGAAGCTTGGAAATTCAGTTCGTGGTGCCGGCCTTTTAAGAGGAGCAGCTGTGTGTCACTCAGCCCCAATCCATACTGGTTTTTAAAACATTGAAAAAAAAAAAAAAAGAAGATAAAGTGATCCAGTAAAGGACTTTCAACATCATGTTCTATTTTTCTTTCTCTATAGTAGCATTTCATTACCTCTCTTTCTCTATAACTTAAACCAAGAGAAACCTTTGATTCTGTGTACTTCAGGAAAGTGTAAAAAGAAAATACGTTGCCAGGTATCAATTTAATTTCACAGACAGGATAGAAAGCACTTAGCAAAACTAATATGTGTTAGTTTTCTGAATAAGACACTTCTCACCATTAGTCTAGAAATCACAGTGTTTTCTGTTGTATTTTAAAAGATAAAAGAAATTAGATTTATTGGAAATCCTTTGAAAAACAGTAATTTCCTTCTGTTAATTCATGGAGTCAACTTAAGGCGCTCTGAGAAAATCATAGAAAAGATCTTCCACATTTCATCTTTTAGAACTAAAATAAAAGCTCAGAGCTTCAAGTTGATCCTGTAGTCCTTGAAAATGTCTCACAATCATCTTTTGCTGAATTCGTGGATTAGAGCTCACAGCTTGAGTCACTTTCCTTGTTTCCTTGTATTCACCAGACTCAGTTATGAAAGGGTTCAGAGCAGGCCTTCCCAAGATGTGCTACTTCGCATGTGGATTATTTTGAGCCAAAGACAATCAAGACCCTGTGGGTTCAGGAAAAAATTGCCCTCCCCTTTCCTAGAAGAGTCTAAATTGGGGGCCTTGACCATAATAGGAGTTATCTTCAGAAATAACTTTTTATGACCTATTTACATAACAGAGCAAGCATCTAATTACTGAACCTCTGCTCTCACCATCCTGTAGTGACCACCTCCACCACTAAAGCCCCAAGGTGCCTTACTCATCTTTAGCTCAGAATGTCACATATACCACATTTTATCTTTCTGTCTCTGAATCTCTTGGATATTTGGGGTTCCCTCAGGTACATATGTAATTAAATTTAGTTATTTTTCTCTTGTTAATCTAACTCATGTTGATTATACCAGCTGGAAGAATCTAGAAGGATAGATAAAAATTTCTCCCTTCCCAGCCCCCTTACATTTCCCCTGATAACTTCCTCAATTCACAGAACAGGTAGGTCAATCCTAGACTACTTAACCCTAAAATATAAGCTACTTTTACCTAAAGAGTTCTCTACCCACATCAATAGGACTTGACCTTCTACGTGTGTGGCAGAGTGCTTGCCATAGTAGTACTTAACTTTTATTGTTTTAAAAAGAATAGGTAACTTGCTTTTAAATTTTCCCCAAAGTCTTATGAAGGAGGAGGAAAGTACTAAAGCTGCTTAAACTAAATTGCTGTGTATAAGCTACCAGGACTTTATCTCCTGGTTAAAAAAACGAAACAATAAACTCAATGAGCAGAACTGAAAACAGGTGTGTGCTAGGTAACTGAGTGGAAGGAGCAGATACTACTAGCTTACTCACCCTATTATAATTTCCTGGTTGGAAAGTTTGGCCATGCAGAATTCCAGACAGGCAGGCTTTCAGTGTCCCTACTATTCTCTATTTTCACATTTTCCCTGAGTCCAAGCTGCCATTATCTCTCACTAACTGGTCAATAGGCTCCTAATTGGTCAATCCAAATCCACACTGGCCCTCTTCCAGTCCATTTCTATAGAGCAGGCAAATTTGCTTCTGAAATTTGCACAGAATTCTACACGTCACCCCCTGCTTAATAAAACCCTCCCTGACTCCACAGGGCCTAAATGATCCTATCATCTCTCCATTCTCATCATGTACCACCACTTGCACTCAATCCACCCAGCTGTAACGGCCTCCTCCTACCTCTTCAAACTTGACATAATCCCACCAGCCTTGAGCTTCCTGTGCTGTTCCTTCTAGCTGAAATCTCTTCCCTCTCCTCTTAGCTTCTACTCAACCTTCAGATCTCATATTGTGATATATATATATATTTGGCCATTCAGATAATCAAAATATGTTTCTCAGAAGTATTTGGTTTTCATCCACAGTTCCTGACTCACAGCTCCCGAACACTTTAGAATTTCCTACGTGATGAGAACAACATTGGTGTCTCTTATGTTAACAAGGTAAATTTTGGATCCCCGCTCATAGGTAGGAGTTGTTTGCCAGGGGAGCTAAAACATATACTTAGATGGTTGAAACTTTCAGTCCCACCCCCTGATTTCTGGGGAGGGGAGAGGGGCTTGAGGTTGATCAATTACCAATGGTCACTGACTTAGTCAATAATACAACTATGTAATAAAGCCTCTGTTAAAACTCAAAAGGATAGTTCATTGCTTCTTTTTCAGAAAGTGTCCATACTGGGAAACCAGAACACATGCTACTGTGCTAGGCCCCATGTTCCTCAAGGATGGAAGCATCTTTGTTCCAGAACTCACTATATGTACCTCTTCGTTTGACTATTGATTCGTACTCTTTAATATCATTTGCAATAAATCAGTAATCTAGCAAGTAAACGGGTTTTTCTGAGTTTTGTGAACAATTCCAGCAAATTAATCAAGTCCAAGGAGGTGTCATCAAAATCTCTGATTTATAGCCAGTGGGTCAGAAGCACAAGTAACAATATGGGCTTGTGACTGGAATCTAAAGGGGGTGGGAGGTGGTAGGGGAAGTCTTGTGGGACTGAGCCCTTTACCTGTGTGATTTGAATTCATGGATACTCTGCTGGTGTTGGAAAATTGCTTGTTGGTGCTTGGAAGCCTCTGTACACACATATTGGAAATTGGGTCTCAAGATTGCAATTTACATCTTAAGTACCACTTCCTCACAGAATTCTATCACTTCCCTAAATAGGTGAAACCCAACCTATATAAAATCTCATAGGAAGCTTCTAAGAAAAAAATCATCATGTCTGTGGTTAGGCAAATAATTATTGGATATGGCAGCAAAAGCATAATTAAAACAATTTTGATAAAATGGACTTCATCAAAATTAAAAACTTTTGTGCTTCAAAATATACTATTAAGAAAATGAGAGGAGCGGGCACATCCCCAGTGGGGGGTGTGCAGGAGGCAGCTGATCGATGTTTCTCTCTCATCGATGTTTCTAACTCTCTATCCCTCTCCCTTCCTCTCTGTAAAAAGATCAATAAAATAAAATAAAATAAAGAAAAAAAAAGAAAATGAGAGGAGATCCAAGATGGCAGAGGAGTAGGCAGAAGTTACATTCACCTTCTCCCAGGACCAAACTGGAATTACAACTAAAATATAAAATAATCAACCTGAATAAGTCCTACAACCAAGGATTTACAGAGCAAGCCACATCAAGGCTGGCAGGAAGGGGAGAAACATGGAAAGGACTGGCCCTGCACACACACCTACCCAGCAACAGCTGAGATGCTGAGGAATATCTCAACTACAAAGGTTCCCCCTGAGGAGCTTGGGGTTTCAATCACACTCTGGGCTCCTAGCCCAGAGCACTATAGCTGAGAAGAGGCATCACATAACATCTGGCTGTAAGAATCAGCAGGGATTCTGACCACCAGGGAGACTTAAGGGCCCTCTTAAAAGGCCAACACAGAAAATCTCCTTTGCAGCCACTCACTCTGGGCTCTGGCGGAGGGAAGGCAGAGTGGGCTAGAGTCACATGACGTGCAACTGTGAATTGTGGCTCCAGGGAGAGAGAGGTAAAGCAATAGCTAACAGGGTCCCAGTGCTGTGCTGAGTCCTTCTCCATGCTATGTGGAGACACCATCTTTCTTGGGTAGAGCACTCCCCTTCACAGGACATCAGCCTGGGGAATGCAATAGTTCCATCCTCCTTCTCTCTGTTGCCCCACTCTATGTAGCTTGTACCCTGCTGATGAATCACCTGCCTGAATCCAGGGAGTAGGGGTCATTCCGACTGCTTTATGTGGCTCTGGGTTGGGAGCCATCCCCATCACCTTCCCAAGAGCCTGACTAATGTCATCCCCTCATAGGAGACCCACAAACCCAACTCTCCAAATACCCTGAGGCCCGCCCTGCTGAGCTTAAGCAGTACTTAAGCTGTAAATTAGATTCCAAAAGGTTGGGCAGCATCCAGAACAGACTGAGTTTTGTGGCTCTAGGACGAGGGCCATTTTTCACCCACGTACACCAGATCCACCAAGGGATTAAGTTATTTGGAGTTTCATTATATTATATTTTGTACATGTTTAAAAACTTCTGTAACAAAAGGGGGAGGGGAAGCATAATAATTTTTAACTGCCTATTTGCTCAAAGAAAAAAATTTCAGCTAGCCGTAAATTATATTTACTTAAAAAACAGTCAATCTGAATTGAAAGACTGAAAAAGCATATCACCTGTCACATTAACCTCACCTTAATCTCTTAGAAGACTATAAATAACTAAGCTGTGAAGAATTCTCCTTCCCTTTTTCTCCCTCTCTTTTAGTTCACTGTAACCACTACTCCGGGGGTTCCAATAGCCATGTGGGATCTCTTTCAAGACACTTGTATACTCACAAGACAGGTGCACAGAATTCCACAGGTTTAGTGACACATGATTGTAAGGATGCCTGACAACCTCCTCTATGGGCTTGTTTTTATCTCCCTAGCACTGGATAGAGTAGATTTACTACAAGAACAGTAAGCACAGGTGTTTACTAAACAAATAAACAGCATTTCACTCATGAGGGGGTTGTTTGAGGGAAACGAGGCTCCCTTAGAGAAAATGAAGTAACTGAGGCTGAGCCCAACACTCCAAAGAGAAGGACACACTATCACATGAGGCAGTTGTCAAGGTTCTGAGACCTAAAGGAAAGATTCAGATATATCATCCATACAATTTTGGATATCTTATACACAATAATTTCAGTCTACTCTAAGCATACTGTTTTCACCAAAAACTGTTAGAAGTGAATCTACTCTAACACTCTCCAAAACACATGGTAATAAACATCCTCCAGCACACAGAGCACTGTCCTCAGCAAGCTGTTCCACCCAAATGCTCAAAAATGTTTGTGGGGGAGGAGAAGGGTAATAAAGTGTTCAAAGGAAGAGTTCCTTTGGAGTAACTTGGACATGAGAAATAAAAATCTGTTTATTAGTTAGTGATAAAACCCTCTTAATATTTCTCTTGATCAAAATGGAGTGTCAATATGATACAAAATCCTCAGAAGGTAATTATTGATGCTCGACAAGGCAATCTCAGACAATACTGAATATGAGAGAAATGAAACAGTATAAAAGCAAACCAAATAATCCACTCATCCCCTACAATGTTGCCACTACTCTCCAATATCATTGAGTGGGCAAGAGACCACAAAACTACTTCTAATTTTAATACTAGAGGTCCGGTGCATGAAATTCATGCATGGGGGTGGGGGTGGGGTGTGTGTCCCTCAGCCCAGCCTGCACCCTCTCCAATCTGGGACCCCTTGAGAGACGTTTGACTGCCCATTTACAGGGATCAGGCCATGGGGGTGTGGCCAGCCTGGGTGAGGGGCTGATGGCTGTTTGCAGGCTGGCCAAGACCCCAGCGGGGACCCTCACGCCATGGGGGTGTGGCCAGCCTGGCTAAGGGGCTTTTTTTCTTTTCTTTTCTTTTTTTTTCAGCACCTCCTTGAGCGGAGGCCAGGGATGACTGGAAATAGGTATCTGGCATTTATTTATCTTCTATAATTGAAACTTTGTAGCCTTGAGCAGAGGCCAGCGCTGGCCAGGGCAGGCGGGAAGCTTGGCTTCCTTCACCGCTGGGGGCAACCCAAGCTTCCTGTTCGCTCCAGCTCCGTGGAGGCCGCCAACTTAATTGGGTTCATTTGCATACTCACTCCTGATTGGCTGGTGGGTATAGCGGAGTGATGGTTAATTTGCATGTTTCTCTTTTATTAGTGTAGATTTCCAGTTGTAATTGGCATTTTGGTATTTAGTCTCACAAAAGCACAAATAATGGAACTGGCAAAAGTAGCAGTGAAAATGTCACTGCTAAAACAGTGTCCCTGCAAAGGAAGAAGAAGCAGCTATTAAGATTGTGAGGTCTGTGAGCAAAATAGCTTTCATTGTGATATATCTATATATATAAAAGCCTAAGCGGCTGTCCGACCATTCAACCGGTAGCTATGATGCACACTGACCACCAGGGGGCAGACATTCAACGCACAGGCATGGAAACATGGAACAGACTGATGAATCTCAGAGGGAAAGGTGGAGAGGGGAGGGCGGGAAGAGATTAACCAAAGATCTTATATGCCTATTAGAGGCCCAGTGCGGGGATTGGGCTGAAATCAGCAGGCTGACATCCCCTGAAGGGTCCTGGATTGACAGAAGGCACAGGCCAGGCCAAGGGACCCCACCGGTGCATGAATCCATGTACTGGGCCTCTAGTATGTGTGTGTGTGTATACATACTAGTGGACTAGTGGCCCGGTGCACGAAATTCATGCACATTAAAAGGGGATTAATTAGAGGAAATAATTTAATATTGCTATTTGCCTTTCTCTATAATAGAAGTGTCAGAGATGAAAGAAAATTAGTAAAATGTATACGAAAACCTTCCTCCTGTCAGAGTCTGGGGCACACCACAGGACCCAGAGTCAAGTCCTGCACACCCACATTCGCCTCAAAATTGCGTGAGATCCAGACCTGGCCACCCATCCCACATTGGGCTAGATCCACACTTGCCCATTCCCACCCTTGTCAAGCCCCACAGGGCAGGGGCCGTAGCCTCAGGTCCCCTGGCCTGGCGCCAGGATGGGGGCCATGGCCTGAGGTCCCCCAACTCAGACCAGGATGGGGGCATGCCTTGAGGTCCCCCGTCAAGCCCTGCTAGGTGTGGGACATGGCCTGAGATCCCCTGTCAAGCCCCGCTGGGTGGGGGACATGGCCTAAAGTCCCCCATCAAGCCCCGCCAGGCGGGGGTGCACAGCCTCAGGTCCCCCTGCCCAGCACCGGGAGGGGGGCACAGCCTCAGGTCCCCTGTCAAGCCCCACTGGCAGGGGGGTGCAGCCTTAGGTCCCCCATCAAACCCTGCTGGGCGGGGGGCGTGGCCTGAGTTCCTCCAACCCAGCACTGGGGGTGCACCTTGAGGTCCCCATCAAGCCCCGCTGGGTGGGGAGCACGGCCTGAGGTCCCCTGTCAAGCCCTACCAGGCAGGAGGGCGCAGCCTCAGGTCCCCTGGCCCGGTGCTGGGGCAGGGGGTGCGGCCTGAGGTCCCCTGGCCTGAAGTCCCCTGTCAAACCCCACCTGGTGGGGAGCATGGCCTGAGGTCCCCCGTCCTGGTGCTGGGGTGGGGGGAGCAGCCTGAGGTCCCCTAGCCCAGCACCAGGATGGGAAGCACACCTTGAGGTCCCCCATCAAGCTCCGCCAGGCGGGGGGGCGTGGCCTTAGGTATCCTGGCCTGGCGCTGGGTCAGGGGTCACAGCCTGAGGTCCCCATCAAGCCCCACTGGGTGGAGGGCATGGCCTGAGGTCCCCCAGCCTGGTGCCAAGGCAGGAGGTGCAGCCTGAGGTCCCCTGTCAAGCCCTGCTGGGCAGGGGGTGCAGTCTGAGGTCCCCTAGCCCAGAACCAGGATGGGAAGCACACTTTGAGTTCCCCTGTCAAGCCCTGCCAGGTGGGGGGCATGGCCTGAGGTCCCCTGTCAAGCCCCATGGGGGTGGGGAAGGGCACAGCTTCAGGTCCCTGCTGATTGCTCGTTAAGGCTCCTTATAGGAACTTGGCCTCAGTTGTGGGTGTAGCCATCTTTGTGACGGGAGTGATGGTTAATTAGCATATCTCCTCTTTATTAGAAAGGATACACACACACACACACACACACACACACACACACACACACACACTAGAGGCCCGGTGCACCAAATTCCTGCACTGGGGGGGGGGGGGTTGTCCCTCAGCCCAACCTGCACCCTCTCCAATGTGGGACCCCTCAGGGGACTGCCTGTTTAGGATTGGGCCTAAACAGGCAGTCGGACATCCCTTTCACAATCCGGGACTGCTGGTTCCCAACTGCTCGCCTGCCTGCCTGATTGCCCCTAACCGCTTCTGCCTGCCAACCTGATCACCCCCTAACCACTCCCCTGCCAGCCTGATGGACACCTAACTGCTCCCCTGCCGACCCGATCATCCCCAACTGTACTCCCCTGAAAGCCCGGTCACCCCCAAATGCCCTCCCCTGCATATTCCCTCTTTATTAGATAGGGTTTTTTCTTTAGCATATTGGACAGCCCTAACTGGTTTGGCTCAGTGGATAGAACATCAGCCTGTGGACTGAAGGGTCCCAGGTTCGATTCTGGTCAAGGGCATGTACCTTGGTTGGAGGCACATACCCAGTGGGGAGTGTGCAGGAGGCAGCTGATCGATGTTTCTCTCTCATAGATGTTTCTAGCTCTCTATCCCTTTCCCTTTCTCTCTGTAAAAAATCAATAAAATATATTTAAAAAAAACATATTGGACAGTGTACCTGCCGTAGTCTTGACAAACCAGTAAAAATGTAAACCCAAACTAAAAGTGTCATAAAATAAACTCCTTAAACAGGAATTTCATGAGACCTTGGAAAGATGATATCATGTGGTTCTTTTCTCCTTCTCTTTCTTTTTCTTGATGTTTCATCTTTTGTCCTTTCTTCTTTTCTCCTTTTATTCCTTTTCTGTCCTCTCTTTCTCTTAACTTTTCCGTTAGTAGAATCATTAGTACTTGAATGTGTCTTGCTTCCAGAAGATGAAGAAGAGGGAAACACACCGTCATCTGAAGAAAAAGATGATCTGTGTTGGGATTGGTGGTGTTTCTGGTTTTGCTCTTTTCCCGGTTTGTCTTTTCTGCCAGCCCGGCATCTTCAGGACTTGTGCATGGGCACTTCTTATTCATGTCTACAAAACCTCCCTGCCTTGGTGAAAACTGTAGGGGAAAAGGCCTTCCTGGGTGGGCTCAAGCCCTGCCCGAGGTGCTGAGGAACCAGGGTGGGGAGCACCCACCACCGCCCTTGCAGAGCCAACCTCCGGACCTCGAGGTACTCTCCAGTAATGTAACTGCAATGTCGCCATTTGCCTTCAGAAATTAGTTGCAAGTGACTTCCAGACATTAGTTGCAAGTTAGTTGCAGACAATTCCTTTGCGGTTTCAAACAAAATCCATTTACCTCCCTAACCTGGTCAGAAGTTTCTACCCAATGGGAGAGGTTTGCTGGGCAGCATCGCCCAGATACCCCTCTCCCCATCTCCAATCACTTGGCTGGGGGTAAGGGAAGTTCCAAAGTGGACTCCCCTAGGCTGCCAGTGGAGCAGGATCACTCACCCCGTCGCAGGCGCTTCTGAGGCTGAGACCCTGAAGCTATAGGTGTGTGTGTGTGTGTGGGATCACTCCATGGGGGTGTTGGCGCTTTCGAGGCTGACACCCCAGGCTGCCACTGGGAGGAGATCACTCTGGGGGTAGGGTGGGGCTGCCTCCCAGGCCGACAGCCTGGGCTGGGGCTGGGAGCAGATTGCGCCAGGGTGTGGGGGGGGGGCACGGTGCGGCTGCCTCCCCCCTGGCTGTGGCTAGGAGTGGATCGCGTGGAAGCCCTTCCTGGGACTGGGGGACTCTGGCGGGCATGAGAGGACTGGGCACCGCCATCTTGTGACTATGGGCACCGCCATTTTGTCGTGGAGTGATGGCTAATTTGCATATTAATCTTTTATTAGATAGGATATCTTTGTTATAGATTAATGAGAAGAAACTGTCTTGTCAAAATAAACCCAAATAATATATATCCTTCCCTTTTTCTTTTTACTGTGATAAAATAACACATAACATAGAAGTAACCATGTTACCTATTTTAAGTGTATAGTTTAAAGGTATTAAATATATTCATAATGCTGTGCAACCATCACCATCCATCCCCATAATTCTTTTTATCTTATAAAACACAAACTCCATGCCCATTAAACAATACTTCTTATTCCTCTCTCCTCTCAGCCCTTGGCCACCACTGTTCTACTCTGTTTCTAGGAATTTGACTGAGTGTTATTTTGACTAACATTTGCATGACCTGTTTGTGCCCATAGATTTAAAGGACCATACTTTTAATTACTGTAGCTTTGTAATACTAACGAAGTGGGGCAAAAGTAAGTTTACAGTTGTGAGTACACAAAGCACAAAGTTTATTCTTATATTATTTATTAATTATTGTGTTATTTTCCATATGAACAACTGTAAACCTACTTTTGCCCCATGCTATATTTTGAAATCAAAGTCTGATGCCTCCAAGTTTTGTTTTTTTTTAATCCTCTCAAAATTGCTTTGGCTATTTGGAGTCTTGTGGTGCTGTATGAATTTTATGATTGATTTTTATTTATGTTGGATGTGATCAATATTTTTGAATTCCTACTATATGAGCTATTTTTTCTTTTTTAAATGTAATTATAGTTGGTATACAATAATGTACCAATTATATTACTTTCAGGTACACAATATAGTAATTTGACATTTTTATACCTTACAATGTGATCATCCCACTAATTCTAGTAATCATCTGTCATTGTGAAAACTAATCACAATATTATATTGACTATATTCTCTTTCACCTTTTTCATCTGTCCCCTCTGACAACCATTCTTTTGGTCTGTTTCTATGACTCTGTTTTTGTTGTTTGTTTAATTTTTTTAGATTTGACATATAAGAGAAATCATATGGTAGTTGTCTTTCTCTGACTTATTTCATTTAGCATAATACCCTTTAGGTCAATCCATGTTCTCACAAGTGGCAAGATTTATTTATATTGCTGCACAGTATTCTATTTTGTATATATACCACATCTTCATTCATCTACCAATGGATACCTAGCCATATCTTGGCTATTCTAAGTAATGCTGCAATGAACACAGGGGTGCATACATCTTTCTGAATAAGTGTTTTCACTTTTGTTGGATAAAGACCCAGAAGTGGAATTGCTGTGTTGTATGGTAGATCTGGTTTTAGTGGGTAATCTCCCTATGGTTTTCCACAGTGACTGCACTCAACTGCAATCCCACCAACATTGCACAAGGGTCCCCTTTTCTCCACATCCTTGCCAACACATGTTATTTATTAACTTGTTGATAATACTATTCTGCTAAATGATATATCTTTAAGGTTTTTAGTATAGAAAAAATTTTCAGAAGCCCTATTGCCTTAGGTAAGTTCTATAAGGTGTGCACTTCATGCTTTTTAGGGAAATGCTTCATGCCTTTTTATTTTTAACCATTAAGTCCTACAGTTTCCTAGCAGAAACTTCCAAAACAGACCCCAAAACTTCAACGCAAAAGAGAAGTAATTTTTGACTTGGCCATGTACCATATATACACAATGGCCAGTTTCATACCACCTCTGCTCTTCTTTTTATATCCTTCTTCTCTCCGCTTTCATCTTCCTTTTTTTCTATCTTCCCAGCTCATTCCAGGCTGAAATCTGATGTTTCCCCCTACATTTTCCTTTCCTTACGCTCTGGAAGATTTTGTTCATGTTTTCCTAACCCTTTTTTCTATCAGATCACATTTCCGTGAGTTTCAATACTCTCTAACCTCAGGCTTCACATGTCCCTCACCTTAGGACACACTGTTTGCAGAAATAAAATTAGCAATAGCAACAGCGAGGCAGAACAAACGGAGCTTGTCTCCCTTCCCTGGCAATTCTTTCTGCACCACATGCGGTCTCCTAAACCCTCCCAGGCTTCCTTGCCCACACCCACTGGGTGAAATGTCTGAGGACCTTCTGAAGGGGGCCAATCTTACTTAAGTCACTGTGAACCAAAGAGAGTAGCACTGTGAACCTGCTACTCTCCTGACTTCCATTCAAGCTTCACACCTCAGGGTTGGGTTCATCCATCTGTCTATAACTCACTGACGGATCCTGGCTTGATGTGAGGCCTATACAGATGGATCTGACAGGATCCTTGTCCTTAGGTACCCCACAGTCTTTCCAAGGAGGAAAAACACTATGCAGATAACTGTAATTAATATGATGAATTAGATTAGAGTCACCTAATGGTGTTGTGGAAACAGAAAAAAAGGAACCTAACTTGCTTTTGAGAGTTAAGCAGGGCCTTCCTAAGGGGTGGCAACCGAGCAGTCAGTCCTCAGAGGAAATAGGTAACTGCCATGTGAGGGCACGAGGGCGAAGAAGTAGAGTTTAAGGAGAAGAGTCGGCATGAACAAAAGCTGAAGCAAGATCAGGGTGAGTTGTTTCTAGACCATGAGGTACAAGACGCAGACGAGCAAATGATAAAGCTGGAGAGGCAAGCATTGGCTTTCAAGTAGAATTTTGTCTATTATGTTAAAAAGCTTGGACTTAATCCTGAAATTCAGTTTCCTAAAGTACAGTAGGCAAGCTAATTTGGGGTGGTACAGCCAGTTTTAATAGTTATGTATTTACTTTTGTAGTTAGTTTCTATTCATGTCAAGTCATACTGATTTTCCATTTATAATAAGTGTATTTTAGAATACATTTTTAACATGAGTTGATTTAAAGAAAATCAGTTAAAAACAGTCCAGATTGTACATGAATATGACAAAAATTATGGAAGTACAGCTGAAATGACTTATGTTTAGGAAACAGTGCTGTAAGAATTAGGAAACCACTTCAAGGTTCAATGACATACTCAGATCTGAATTTTCAGATAGATGACTCTGACAATATTTGGAAGACAGAGTTAGAAGGGAGATGAAGCCAGAAAGTAAGGAGATAGGATATGTCATAGTGCTCCACCGATCCAATGAATTTTTAGAGAGTACTGTGCCAATCACTGTCTCAACACACAGGATATAGCAGAGAAAAGCCAAATAAATGTATGTCAGGTCTGCACCTTAAAAAAATAAAATGTCATAAATAAAATAAAGCCAAATCAAGGGAGAAAGCGAAAATGATGTACAATTTAAAATGTACACCTTTGAGAAGGCAGCAGGAAGGAATAAGCCAGACCACCATCGGGAGGAAAAGCAATGCAGGCAGAGGAGGAGACGCCCATGGCCATAGTGGAGCATTTTTGGGTCTGCTGGAGGATGGGACAGGAGCCAGGAAGAGAATGGGAGGAGCTAAGGTCAGAGAGGGAGCAAGGGGCTGGGTTTGAAGGACCTTGCAAGACATGAGAAGGACTCAGATGGATTCTACTATAAGCATCATGGGAAGCCACAAGAGTGTTGTGAGAGTTTGGAGGGTGAGACTGGCAGAGCAAAGTCCTGAAGCAGGAGAGAACAGCTAGCTTTAGAACAGGCACAGTCCCATAGTACCAGGGAGGAAGCCAGGAAATAAGCAAACATGGGAAGCTGGGAGAGTTACTGAAGAAGCATATTTGAGTTCTCATCTGATTGCTTCTACTTCCTCAGTGAAATCAGAAGAGATCAACTAAGGATGAGGAACAGGGATGGGATGCTGGTAGTCTGAGAAAAGGAGCAGAAGTGAAATGCAATAGGACTACCAATCTGTGCCAAGGCTCTCTAGTGATTTCTGGTCAAAACTTATTATTATCTTTTTATATTTTTTTTATTGATTACAGAGAGGAACAAAGAGATAGAACATCAATGATGAGAGCAAATCATTGATTGGCTGCCTCCTGCACGCCCCACACTGAGGATTGAGCCCACAACCTGGGCATGTGCCCTGACAGGAAATTGAATCATGACCTCCTGGTTCATAGGTCAATGCTCAACCACTGAACCACACCAGCCAGGTTATTCGGGGCAAAATTTAAGGTGAGATGGCAGAGAAAGGTTTTTTCCAGCTTTCTTCACCTCCTCAAGTTCAGGTGCCATGCAGGCAGAGTTTAATTTAACCAATTAAATTTTGCCAACAGAGGGGTAGAGAACTGTAAAGGATTACTCCACAGTACGTATTAAAAAAATTAATTACCTATGTGGCAAAAAATTCAGTGCTCACTTCACTGAATTTTAGATGAATTAGAGTAAAGTCAGCAAATAAAAATTAAGCTAGAATAAAAACTAGAAGAAATTACAAGTTAACATTTCTTAGGATTGGGAGAGAACTGTTTAGACATAAAAGCAATAGAGGATATCATTAAAAATTCATTTGAATGTATAAAAATATTAAACTGAGAGATGTCAGAGGAGAGGTGGATGGGGTGGATGGGATGAAAGAAGGTAAAGAGAATAGCTAAAGAACATACATGCATAGCCCCTGGACATAGACAACAATGTGGTGAGGGCCAGAGGGAAGGGAGGGTGAGGTCTGGATTGAGGGGGGCAAAGTTGGGGGGAAATGGGGGACATCTGTAATAGTCAACAATAAAATAAAATTTAAAAAATTAAAATTAAATATAATTTTAAAAATAAAAAGTAAACATAACTAGAACTAATGAGTTGCCCTCACAAAGTAAGTTTCTGACTATTCAATTCCATTTTATGTACAACTACCGTCCTTCTTTCATTCATTTTTAAAACCGTAGAGACTTGAAAGTGAATACCATATTAGTAAGTATCCTATACTAATCTTGTTTTACACAAATACTTTAGTCCTTCAGAAAACAGAAAAGTGAATTAAACACTTCAGTATTATTTCAATGTTTCTTTAGTTATTTCCTTTACCTTAGGTTAAATAATACTTTATTACTCAACTATAAACCAATTAACCAAATTTTAAATATCTACTTTTATTTGTGGTATTCTTTATAAGGAAAGCCAATGAATATTAAGTAGAAGAGATAATTTAGAGAACAGCTGGCCACTTCACTGTTCCCTTGCCCTAAAAGTCTATGAAAATCAACAGGCAACTAACTACCAATCTTCCCGAAGGTGCAAACTCCATCACTTGCCCCAAACAATTTAATCAGCAGAGCTACAAGAGCCCATAGGTTATTTTCTAGAACAAACCTCTAAAAAACAGACAAAATCATGAAGCTCCATATAAATTCAACAGATGAAATCTCTTTTTGAGCCTGACAGGTAAGATTTTCATAAAACTCTTTTTGTGGTACCAGGATTTAACTTTGTGAAAGGTATAATTTTTGCTATCAAGTTTATACCATGTTCCAGCAAGGAGGTAATGAAACAGAACAGCTGTATTTATTCATGACAGCAAACATATATGATACACAACAAAAAGTTGTCCTGATATATTTCTAAAACATTCTATTGCTGTAATTATTGATTATATAATAGTATATTATAAGAAATCACAGAAAGGTAACATTTAAGCATCATGACCAAATCTCAAGGCTCTCCTTTAGTGTAGTTTAATAGTTCAACAAGCCATTAGAATTCCAATCCCCCTTCAATATAAAACATCATCTTAAAAAATTCAGGTCATGCCACAGTATGACATCTTATGACAGCGTAGTAGAATAAAGAATCAACTAGGTCTTAAAAATAAACTGTCTTAAAACCAAAATTAACAGATAGGATATAAATATTTCTGTACCATAGGACATAAATACTAAACTTTATTTAAACACTGAGTTATATAATATAAACCAGCTTTCTAAAAAAGAATATACACATAGACATATTGATGTAAAAAACAAAAAAGAGCAGACAGTTAAAAAATCTTGCCAGTATTTACCAACAAATCAAGATTTTCTTAAATGATTTAAATTTTTTAAATTTAATACTAGATTATACCTATATTCAAATATTTATTAGAATCATTATATTAAAATAGTATGACTAAAAGTGTTATTATATATTCCTTAAAACATTTTGAAAATTAACACTAAAGTTCTCACATCCTCCATTCTTACCAGTTTACTCATGAACACTTAATACTGAACAAGAATGTGGTAATACCTCAAGTTAGAATTTTATTCCATTAGTGCTCCAATATTGTAATGAATTCTCAGTTGTTTTTTGCTTTAACTATGTCTACCTGAGCTTAAAAACTTGAAAGGTTTTACTCTACTATACACAAAAAGAGAATATGAGAGAGAGAAAGAAAGAAGAAACTTTTCCTTTAATTCAAGTTTACTGTACCCTATTATAATCTGTAATCTCAAACACAGAAAAATCATGATAGAGTAAGAAATTAGGGACAAGATGTACTTTTTTCATTTTTTTTCCTTTGAACACAAATAGGCTTCTATCCTGACAGGTCATGATATATAATACAATATATCATAATATGTGCTACCTTAAAGGTATAATATTGGATGTTAAAAAATGCAAAAATTACTTAAAATTATTCCTCAGTTATCTCCATGGGTAGCATAATAAATTACTCAACAAAAAAAGCCACCAACTAACTTTTAAGGTATAATTTTCTGCAGTAAGTTTCGCAAGTTCAACATCCTTGTATATGTATTTATAAAAATGCCACATATGATATCACTACAACTATAGCCTCTAGCCAACAAGTGATGGGGTGCATTGAAGTTCTGCATAATTAGGAAAATAATATATATTTTTTAATCTGTATAAAGCATTATGACATTTTCAAAACCCACTTGGAAAATCAGCCATTTTAGATAAACCTATAGAATAGCACTGAACAAATTTCAACTTTACACTGTTATTGGATATGAACCACATATTTAACTGCTTCTCAAAAATAAACATACTAGCAGAAAGGTATGCTGAATCAATGTTATGAAGCATAAGAACTGCATTCATTATTCTAATAGCTGGCATTACTTTCCTGGTATTTAATGTTTATCTTTTAATATAAATGCTGCCTCATATAATGACTGTCTGGTGAGTTTCACCCGATAGGTGATAAGACTATTATAAAAGCAAAAATCCTAGATTTCCATGCAACATTTTTTACTTATTGTTTTGGGTATTAGTTTAGTAATTATTACTTCTTGGTAATATATGGAAACTAATAATGCTGTTATTAAAATGTATGTTTGTTGGTTCAAATCAACTTGAAATTTAATTTCTACTTTTTAATAATATATCATCAGCATACCATGCAAATACTGCAATGTACCCAAGCATAGAAATAAAATTTTAAAGAAAAACAGTGAAGAAAAACACATAAAGTTCCACCTACAGGCATTCCTCTGACTGTTTTCGCTGAGTCCTGGAGATGACATGAATATGAGAACTGAACAAGTAAACAGAAGCCCAGTGCTGGTCAAATGGAACCTGCTGTTATTAGGCAGCTCCCCTGATGTACATCTTTTGGGATGTAGAACAAAGGAATTGAAGCTGAGGCCAGAAGCAGGTTCCAGATAAATTGTACTAAGCCTGTTAGTTTTCTGCCGATGGCTTAAATAGACAAATACCAAAATCTACTGCCTCTATGAGAGCCAAATGCAAGCTCTCGGGGCTCTGATGTGCAAAGATGCATGCACAGATCTGGGGCCATACCAAATGCTGCTCAAAGGCAGGGGGAAGGCTGAAAATATACTAAATTCATCTGAATTTGTCATCTAGGCACAAAGATGCGTTAGCAACATAACAAAAGAGAAAAAAAACCTTGCTATCTGAAAGTATTAAAGATTAAGTTCATAGTTCATTTCAAAACACATAGGTATATTAAATATCCCCCAATTCATTTTTAACATAGTTTTCATCTGAAGATTCCCTTCAAATTTAGCAACACTAACCACTAACCAGTGGCTTGAAATGTGCCATATACATGCGCACACGTGCGCGTGCGCGCGCGCACACACACACACACACACACACATACATACACACACACACACATATATATTTTAACTAGAGGCCTAGTGCACGAAATTCATGCACGGGGTAGGGGGTGCCCTCAGCCCAGCCTGCACCCTCTCCAACCTGGGACCCCTTGATCAGGCCTAAATGGGCAGTCAGACATCCCTCTCACAATCCAGGACTGCTGGCTCCCAACTGCTTGCCAGCCTGCCTTCCTGATTGCCCCTAAATGCTTCTGCCTGCCAGCATGATCACACCCTAACCACTCCCCTGCCAGCCTGACTGATGCCTAACTGCTCCATGCCAGCCTGTTTGCCCCTAACTGCCCTCCCCTGCAGGCCTGGTCACCCCTAACTGCCCTCCCCTGCAGGCCTGGTCCCCCCAACTGCTCTCCCCTGCAGGCTTGGGTCCCCCGGAACTGCCCTCCCCTGCAGGCTTGATCACCCCCAACTGCCCTCTCTTGCAGGCCTGGTCCCTCCCAACTGCTCTCCCCTGCTGGCCATCTTGTGGCAGTCATCTTGTGTCCACATGGGGGCAGAATCTTTGACCACATGGGGGCAGCCATCTTGTGTGTTGGAGTGATGGTCAATCTGGATATTACTCTTTTATTAGATAGGATAGAGGCCTGATGCATGGGTGGGGGCCAGCTGGTTTGCCCTGAAGGTTGTCCTGGATCAGGGTAGGGGTTCCCTTGGGGTGTGGGGCAGCCTGGGCGAGGGACCTGTGGTGGTTTGTAGGCTGGCCACGCCCCCCGGTGAACCAAGAAGAGGCCCTGGTATCTGGGATTTATTTATCTTCTACAATTGAAACTTTGTAGCCTGGAGCGGAGCCAAGCCTTCTGCTCACTCTGTGGTGGCTGCCATTTCTGTTGGGATTTATTTATCTTCTATAATTGAAACTTTGTAGCCTTAAGCGGAGGCCAAGACAGACGAGGGCTGCAGAAGCTTGGCTTTCCTCCATCGCTGGGGCAATCCTAGCTTCCTGCTCTCTCCAGCTCTGTGGCTTCCACCATTTTTGTTGGGATTTATTTATCTTCTATAATTGAAACTTTGTATCCTTGAGTGGAGGCCTGGGCCAGCCAGGGTGTGCAGAAAGCTTGGCTTCCTCCATTGCTGGAGGCAACCCTAGCCTCCTACTCTCTCCAGCTCTGTTGCAGACATTTTTGTTGGGATTTATTTATCTTCTATAATTGAAACTTTTTAGCCTGGAGTGGAGACTTGGGCCAGCCAGGGTGTGCAGAAAGCTTGGCTTCCTCCATCGCTGCAGAAACCCAAGCCTCCCTCCTCCTCTCTCCGTGGCCACAGCTATCTTGGTTGGGTTAATTTGCATACTCACTCCTGATTGGCTGATGGTCGTGGCTTGTGGGTATAATGAAGTGATGGTTAATTTGCATATTACTCTTTTATTAGAAAGGATAACTGCCTTTTTATTTATTATGATTATTTTAAACCTCACTGAAGGATATTTTTTCATTGATTTTTTTTTTTAGAGAGAATGGAAGAGAGACAGAGAGAAATACTGATGTGAGAGAAACATCTATCAGTTGCTTCTTGCAGAATCCGGTTGGGGAGGAGCCTGCAACCGAGGTACATGCCCTTGATTGGAATGGAAACTGGGACCTTTCAGTCCGCAAGTCAATGCTCTCTATCCAATGAGCCAAACTGGCTAGGGCTGTGCTATGTGTTTTTAATAAGTATCTTCAATCATTACAATTCCAAGAGTTACAAATACCTGTAAAGTCTTTTATGCTCTAAATCCCACTCCCTCTGGTCCGTTTTGAATCACAACTTCATCAATCAACCACTCTCACTCATCTTCAACTCCTGCCTCTCTACAGTCTCTTTTCCTTTTTCATACAAAGGTATGCAAGTTACACACAAATTAAAAAGAATTCTCTTCAAGGTAACCCTTCTCTTCTAACTTCTCTTTGTTCCTTCCCCAAGCCTTAGCTTTTGAAAGCATTGTCTCTACTTCCTTGTTTTTCAAATATTTATTAAGTACCAAAGGGCCCAGCACCTAAGGTCACAGTGCTGTGCAAATAAGGCAGAATATTCCACTCATTCCCTAATGCTCCTCCATATGATTTTCACCCTGCCTCCACATACACATACCCATGCCATTAAAACTGCTGCCAGTAACATCACCAGGTAGCTTTTAATTGGCAAATTAAATGACCTTCTCAGACTACATTTCACTTTGCTCTCCCCACAATATGACATGCTTCTTTGACATTTCCTTGAAATATTCTAGGCTTAGTGACAACATACTCTTCCTCTTACCTCTATGGCTGATTTTTTTCAATCTTCACTGTAAGCAACTAGTTCTCTCCTTATGCCTGCTAAGTGAATGTTAGTGATTCCTTGATTTCTATCTATTGTAATTTTTTTTATTCTGCCTACTCTCCATGGGCATGTTAATCCCACCTATATGCTGACTACTCCCAAACCTAGTTCAGATGTTTTTCCTAAGATCAAACAGCCCATTGGACACTTTTGTCTATAAGGCCCCATTGATACCTTAAATTAAATATGCTCAAGACAGAATTTATTCAACAAGAATATTTAGGGAAAATCCTAAAGACTCCATCCCCAAATCCTCATGTGAACTCAGAAAATGAATTCAGTAAAGTTGCAGGATACAAGATAAATATATAAAAATATGTTGCATTTTTATATAATAACTAGAGGCCTAGTGCATGAAATTCATGCACAGGGAGGGGGCGTGGGGGAGATGGTGTCCCTCAGCCTGGCCTGTGCCCTCTTGCAATCGCGATCCCTCGGGTAGAGTCCCAAGGCCTGACTGGCAATCAGGGCCTATCGGGGCTTTCCTCCCCCAGCTGCTGGCAGCTGACCCCACCCCCACTGCTGCCACTGCTTGCCATCTGTGTGCGCTGCCTCCCTTCCCCTGCCACCAGTTGCTTTCCTCTGTGGGCGACAGGCATAGGGTGCAATAGCTTAGCTGGCCTGGGCCTCCCTTTGCAGGGCGATTGCTGGCCAGCCCCGCACACCTGCCACAGCATCGCTGGCTGGTGGCCTGGACCTCCCACTGTGGGGTGATCGATCGCCCTGCAGAGGGAGGCCCTGCCCACCCACCTCAGCGCCACCAGCCAGGTAGCCTAGGCCTCCCTCTTTGTGGCAATTGATCGTGTTGCTCCTTAATCAATCACTGTGCAGAGGGTGAGCCTTCCTCTTTGGGGCAATTATGGAGCCCCCCCATCAAATGCCTCATCAGCTGGTGGCCTGGGCCTCCCTCTGTGGGGCAATAGTGGGGCAATGGTGGGGCCCTCTGACCAATTGCATTGCACCCGCCTTGGCTGGCCTGGTGCCAGTGCATGTCATAGTGTGGTCATCCAGAAGGTCGTCTGGACCAGTGGTCGGCAAACCGCGGCTCGCGAGCCACAAGCGGCTCACAAGCTGCGGTTTGCCACTCTGTTGACTAGTGAGTTTGCCGATCACTGTTCTAACACATTTATTGAAGAGACTATTCTGTTCTCATTACTTTTGGCTCCTTTGTCATAAATTACTTGACCACATATGTGTGGGTTTATTTCTATGCTCTCTATTCTGTTCCATTGATCTATGTGTCTGGTTTTTATGCCAGTATCATACTGTTTTGATTACTATAGCTTTATAATATAGTTTGAAATCAGGGTGTGTGATGCCTCCAGCTTTGTTTTTTCTCAAGATTGCTTGTTTTGGCTATTTATTTTTAATTGAGGTATAATTGACATATAACATTATATTAGCTTCAGCAGGTGTACAACATGATTTGATATTTATATACACTGCAAAATGATCACCACAATAAGTCTAGTGACCATCCATAACAATGCATAGTTATAAAATTCGAACCCACAACCTTTTGGTGCACGTGGGACCATGCTCCAACCATCTGAGTCACCTGACCAGGGTTATTCCTAGATGTTTTTTATGCCATTGTAAGTGGGATTGTTTTCTTAATTTCTCTTTCAAATAGTTTGTTATCTATAATAATAAAAGCATAATATGCAAAACAATTGACCGTCCAGACCAGTGGTCAGCAAACTCATTAGTCAACAGAGCAGCAAATCACAGCAAACGGTGGCTCACTTTGCCGACCACTGTGTTAGGAAAAGAAAACATCTACATGTAAAAGAATGAAACTAGACCAGGATCTTACACTACACACAAAAATTTCCTCAAAATAGATTAAAAACTTGCAAGTAACACTGAAACCATAAAATTCCTAGGAGAAAACATAGTTGGTAATCTCTTTCACATCAGTCTTGGTGGTGATATTTTGAATCTGACACCAAAAACAAAGGCAACAAAAATAAAAATAAACAAGTGGGACTATATCAAACAAAAAACTTCTGTGTAGGAAAAGAAATCATCTGCAATTTGAAAAGGCAACCTATTGAGTGAAATAAAATATTTTCAAATTATATATCTGCTAAGGGGTTATTATGCAAAATATATAAAGAACTCATACAAATCAACAAAACAACAACAAATAATCCTATTAAATAAAGGACAGAGGCTCTGAATAGACATTTTTCCAAAGGAGACATACAGATGGCCAACAGATACATGAAGAGATGCTTAACCTCACTAATCACCAGGGAAATGCAAACCAAAACCACAATGATATATCATTTCACAACTATTAGGATGGCTATTGTACAAAATACAAGAAATAACTAGTGTTGCAAGAACTGGAAAAAAGGAAACACTGGGCAATGCTGGTGAAAATGCAAATTACTGCAGCCACTATGAAAAACAATATGGAAGTTCTTAAAAAAATAAAAACTAGAACTATCATATGACCCAGCAATTCCATTTCTGGGTATTTATTCAAAGAAAATGAAACACTAACTTGAAAAGATATCTGCACCTCAATATTCAATGCAGAATTATTTACTATAGCCAAGATATGGAAACAACCTAAGTGTCCACCAATGGATGAATGGACAAAGAATATGGGGTATTGTATATACACACATTAGAATATTATTCAGCCATAAAAAGAATTAAATCTTGCCATTTGTGAGGCATTTTGCTAAGTGATATAAGTCAGACAGAAAAAACAAATACCATATAATCTTACTTATATGTAGAATCTAAATGTAAAAAAAAGGGGGGGAGAGACAAGGTTAATGATACAGAGAACAGATTGTTGGTTGCTGGAGGTAGCGATAGGGGGTGGGCAAATTGGGAGAAAGGGTCAAAAGGTAAAATCCTCCACTTATAAAATAATTAAGTCATGGGAATATAATGTACAGAATGATGCTGGTGACTATAGTTAACAATCCTGTATTACATATTTGCTAGGAGAGTAAATTTTTAAACTTTTCATTATATACAAAACTTTGTGATTATGTATGGTGATGGATGATAACATGAGCTATTGTGATCATTTTGCAATGTATACAAAAATCTGATTATTATGTGTATACTTGAAACTAATATGTTACATGTCAATTATACCTCAATATAAAAAAATAAATGCAGCAAAAAAGAAAATAACAAAACACTGCTGAAAATTATCAAATATCTAAATAAATGGAGACACACTCCATGTTCATGAATTGCAAAACTCAATATTGTTAATATAACAATTCTCCCAAAATTGATCTACAGATTCAACACAATCCCTATCAAAATGCCAGCATACTTTTTTGAGGGGTAGAAATTAAGAGAAAATTACCCTAAATTTATACAGGAATGCAAAGAGCTAAAACAGAAAAATTGATTTTGAATAAGAACAAAGTTGAAGAACTTGCACTTGCCAATTTTGAAATTTATTACAAAGCTACAGTAATCAAGGCATGGTGGTATTGGTAATAAGAAACAAAATCTAGAGTCTAGAAATAAACTCTTACATTAAGGCCATTAGTTTCTTTCCAAGTTGCCAAAGCAATCCAGTGAGAAAAAAGATAGTTTTTTCAAAAATTAGTTCTGAGCAATATAAATGAGCAAACAAAACAGAAACAGACTCATGGATAGGAAGAACAGACTAATGGGTTGCCAGAGGGGAAGGGTTTGGGTTAAGTGATTGAGTACAGATTGGTACTTACAAAACAGTCATGGGGATGTAAAATACAGCATAGGAAATCCTATATATTAAAAGCCTAATATGCTAGGTGTCCGGTCATCCATTCAACCAATCAAAGTGTAATATGCTAATGATATGCTAAGGCTGCTCAATCGCTCACTATGATGTGCACTGACCACCAGGGGGCAGACGCTCTGACCAGTAGGTAAGCTTGCTACTGGGGTCCCGTGGATCAGGACTCAGCAAGATGGGCCGACACACCCTGGAGCCTTCCCGCAGTCCCTCCCCAGCTGGCCAACCTCCCTCATTCCTCCCCAGCACCAACTGTACACTGGTAGGGTCCTTCGGCCTGGCTTGCGCCCTCTCGCAATCCGGGACCAGTTTTGGCACGATCCCACTCAAGCCAGGAACTGCCCCCTGGTGGTCAGTGTGCTCCCACAGGGGGAGCACCGCTCAGCCAGAAGCTGGGCTCATGGCTGGTGAGCGCAGTGGTGGTGGCGGAAGCCTCTCCTGCCTCCACGGAAGTGCTAAGGATATCTGACTGCCAACTTAGGCCCACTCCCTGCAACCTTAGTCATCAGTCAGACATCCCCCAAGGGCTCCTGGACTGTGAGAGGGCACAGGCTGGGCTGAGGAACGCCCCCTGAGTGTACGAATTTTGTGCACCAGGCCTCTAGTTTAGTCAATAATATTGTAATAATTATGTATGGTGCCGAGTACTGGTAATATTGGGGGGAATACTTGTAAAGTATATAATTGTCTAGCCACTATGTTGTATCCCTGAAACTAATATAAAATAATATTGACTGTAAACTGTAATTAAAAAAAATATGTAACATATAAAATCTGTGGGACACAGGTAACATAGTGCTTATAGAGGAATTCAAAAGAAAAAAATAGTGCCAAGAAAATTGGGTATCAGTATGTAAAAAAAAACCAACCTTAAGTTTTACATCACATAAACTCAAAATGGATTATTAAAAAAAAGGATCATATAACTAGATGTAAGAGTAAATGTAAGAGTTAATAACAAGTGTTGGCAAGCATGAGGAGAAAGTGTAATCTTCCTACATTGCTGGAGAGAATGTAAAATGGTATAGCAACTTTGGAAAACAGTTCAGCAGTTTCTTAGAAAGTTAAACATAAGTCAAACAAGAAATTCTAATCTTAGCTATATAATGAAGAGAAATAGAAACATATATTCACAAAAAGGCTTGTCTATGAAAGTTTATAGCAGCATTATTCACAATAGCCCAAAACTGGAAGCAATCCAAAATGTCCCATTAGCCCTAGCTTGTTTGGCTTAGTGGATAGAGCATTAGCCTGCAGACTGAAGGGTCCTGGGTTCGATTCCAGTCAAGGGCACACACCTGTGTTGCACGCTCAATCCCCAGTCCTGTTTAGGGCATGTGTGAGAGGCAACCAATTGACATGTCTCTCACACATTGATGTTACTCTCTCTTCCTCCCTCTCTAAAAATCAATGGAAAAACATCCTCGGGTGAGAATTAACAAAATGTCCATTAACTGGTAAATGGATAAACAAAATGTAGTATACTCATACAACGGAATATTAATTTATCAACAAAAAAGAACAATCTACTAATACTAGTATATGCCACAACATGAATAAACCTCAAAAATTTAACACTGAGTGAAAGAAGCCAGATGTAAAAAGACTATATATTGAATGACTGCATTTAAATGAAATGTCCAGAAAAGGCAAATTTACAAAGACAGAAACTGATTATTGATTGCCTGGAGCTGGGGTATTGAATGCAAACAGACAGAAAGGAATTGTTGTGGATGATAAAAATGTTTTAATACTAGACTGTGGTGATGGTGACTATAAATTTACTAAAAATCACTGAATCATACACTTAGAAATTAATGAATCTTGTGGTATATAAATCATACCTCAATAAAATTGTTTTAAAAAGTATTTCTCAATATAGCTAATACCGAAAAGTTGTGCAATTTTGTGTAATTATTGGGAATTTGCCTGCAGTCATGAATAAACTGACACTTTCACTTCCTCCCAAAAAACCCAGAATTCGCTACCATTCTCTCCTGAACTTTCTCCTTTACCTATATTCCTGGTGAATAAAAAAACCACCCTAGCCAGAATTCTAGGAGTCATTCTAGACTCCTTGCAACAGTCATTAAAACAGAAATTCCTTTTATTCTAGCTACTTAGTTTGTTGAATCTGTGTCTTTCTCTCCATTGCCTTAGTTCAAATTTTTAAAATAATTCCCCAACTAATCTCTCACTCTAGAGCTGCTCTTTCCAATCTATCTTCTATATGACCCCAGAAAATTTGTTCTAAATTGCAAATGTAATCCTGTCACCCTAATTAAAACCCTTTGGGTTTTCTCACTCCTATCCTGTCTCTATGGGCAATAACAATACTTCTTAAGCTCTCTTGACCATGCACCCCTCCATGAATAAAAACATTTAACATGCACTCCTAATGTGTATACTTATATATCATATGCATACATGAATTCCTGTAACATACACAAAACTGAAGTTTAAAAGAATAACATAAAAAAGAAGCCAATAGAAGTTCCAGTTTTTATCTCTACTCCTACTGTTTTGCATACTCACATGCCTCTTTGGAGACTACTGGCCCAAAGGAAAAAGTCTAAACCTTTGCATGACATATAAGTCTGGTATCTTTTGTTCCCTGCCTACACCCCTACTTCATCCTTCACTACTTCACCCCACACACCAGATGCCTTAGCCTTAACAAATTATTTGTAGTTCCCTCACTGAACAAGAAGTTAAAATTTAACTTGTACTCTTGAAATAAAATAAACATCTCTGCATCTTTGCAATTGTTCTTTCCTCTTCCTGAATGTCTTTACTACCTTTTTCAGCCTGGTGAGCAGATCCAGCTTAAATGCCATTGCCTTTCTCTAAAGAGTAGATTCTTCCCACCTTAGTGTGCTTATTTCTATTAAAATATTTTTACATTGCATTAAAATTATACATTTGCCATTCTGTCCTATAAGCTTTGCCATAGTGCTTTAGATCCTTGAGGACAGAGGACAGTTATACTATCCAACCTGAGTTTCCAACACTTAAATATTGTCAAATGCTGACTGAACAGTTTTGCCTTAGATGTTAAGCTAACCCTTAAATTGAACCAACAAACTACCAAGTTTATCATCTACATCATAACTAGATCTGTAACATGTTAAGGGCTGCCAAGCCAGCGGTATGCATAATCCACGTCCAAGAGTCATCCTAACAATTGAGATTCCTAATGGTCTCAGAATGCTCTAATTCAGATGACCTATTCAATCTTATGACTTCTGTGTTGACTTAAATTTAGTCATGATCATCACTGGGAAATGCTCTACCTGTAAGATCTCAAACTGAAATTCCTTTTTTGACCACAAGATCCACCTAAACTATTTATGTGTTCACCTTTCTAGTGTATACTATGCCCAGTACTTCATATCTTGCTAATTTTACTGGGCTAGGCAGGCCTGTTCTTTCCAGCCTTAATTCCATGGCCCATCATTTAAATTTTATTCTCATCAGCATCCAAGATTACCATGTTCTGCTAACCCACCATATAAGTATGTTCTTCCCATCCCCAGTTCTGTGTTAACAAAGCGTATTTGTTTTTGTTTTAATTTCCACTCCTGAGCCAAGCTCTGCAAATGGAGATGATCTTTCTTTACAATAGAGTCTCAAAAATTTACTTCCTCCATGTCAACTTTTCCCCATATTACCAGCCATCCTTTCCTTCGCTGAGGTCTCAGGTAAAGAGATGTCCCTGGATCTTCTCCAAGGATAACCTACCTGAATAGCACTGCTTTCCATCCTCTCTAGGATCATAATCAACTCCTTAAAATCTTTGATTTTACCTTCTCCCCAATCCTGACTCTGATTCTTTCTCATTATCTTTTCATTTCTTCCTTTTCACTGAGAGAATAGTTAGTTCATGTGACCTTTATTTTCTACTTTCTCATATACTTCTAATATTCAATCTGGGTTTTTCCTTTACAAATAGCTCTTTCAAGCCACCAATTACCTATTCACTGTCAAATCCAATGGGATTTCCCCATTCTGTTCAACTTCTTTGCATTATTTGTATCACTGGTAACCACTTTTCCTTTAACCTTTTTCCTCTCTGAGCTTCAATGTCACTAAATTGTCTTTCCCCTATTTCTCTGACCACTCAGACCTGTTTCCTTCCTTGGCACTGCTCTCCAAGCTATGTGATCACACTGTATCAGACTGATCCTTAGCTGTCTTTTTCCACACATTCTGATGATGATCCACTCGCTGTCACAGTGACAACTCCTAAATCCTAGCATGTTTTCACACTGGCAAGTCACATTTCTGACATGGCTGGGTGTTTTAACACTAAGGAGGCTATCATGATGAACTTCCTCTTATATGATACCACTGGACCCCACGTTGCAAATTTAGCTTTTAAAAAGCTATTAATATAGAAACCCACTAAAACCCTTTAATTTAAAATATAACCATACTTTTTATTCATGAATTCTCTGAGTATAGGTCCACTGATTTGAAAATTCTTGCATAAGCCACCCATACTGCAGTGGATAAAATTTCCACTCTATTTTTACAAGCAGAGCAGGAATTTAAGATATGAAACAATCTGTGCACAGAATCTTTTAGGATTTTTATTTTTCCCCAATGTTTTCTTAATTATACCCTTTACATCAACGTTTAAAGCTACTTACTTACATAAGTCTTCTAAAGCAGTCAACTTAGTTTTCTTACAGTTCTCCTTAACACTGAAATTTCATCATTTTATCTGATAATTAAACTCTATATCACAATAAGAAGTATAAATGAGTTCAAGAGCAAACACAACTAACTTGGGTAAGCATTCAATGCAACTAGTGGAAACAAAGATGTTTAGATGTACAAGATGAGCAGCCCATCAGCCACCAGCATTTAGCATGCTATGGCTGTCAGTATGTTTTATGGAGAATGACAATTAAATTTGGTAAGGCATTTAAGGAAAGGTTGAAGAACAAATCTGCATATTAAAACCATATTAAGATAGAAACCTTAGATATTCTTACTTTTACCTCTTTTCAATGGCACAATATTTCTAGACTTACACTTAAAATCTTAGGAGTGATTTTAAGATTTATACATGGACAGTCTATTTTAAAAATGAAAGTGGAAAATGATGAATACTCCCTAAATAATAGATATGTGTATTCATGGGCAATTTCACATGTCTTTAAGGAGTGTGAAAAACTTCCATGCATACCTCAGGGATATGCAGGCTCCATTCCAGACAACTGCAATAAAGCGAGTCACAAATTTTTTGGTTTCCCAGTACATATAAAAGTTGTGTTCACTATGCTGTAGTTTACTAAGTGTGCAATAGCATTATGTCTAAGGAAATAATGTATATATCTATTTTAAAATACTTTACTGCTAAAAAAATGTTAACTGTCACCTAAGTGTTCAACAGAATCATTTTGCTGATGGAGGGTCTTGACCCAATAATTGATTTCTGCCACCTGATCACAAATCACCATAACAATTATAATAATAAGGAAAACACTTGAAATATTGTGAGAATTACCAAAATGTGACAGAGACACGAAGTGAGAGAATGTTGAAAAAACAGCATCAATAGACTTGTTCAACACAAGGCTGTCACAAACCTTCAATTTGTAAAAAACGAACTATCTTCTAAGTGCTATAAAGTGAAGCACAATATGGGAGAACATATTTGCAAATGTTACATCCAATAAGAGTGTAATCTCCAAAATTTATAGGGAACTCATACAACTTAACAAAAGAAAGACAAACAATCTAAACAAAAAATGGGCAAAGGGCCTAAATAGACACTTTTCAAAAGTGGACATACAGAAAGCCAAGAGACATATGAAAATATGCTCCAAGTCACTAATCATCCGAGAGATGCAAATCAAAATGACAACGAGGTACCACCTCACACCTGTCAGAATGGCTGTCGTCAACAAATCAACAAACGCCAAGTGCTGGTGAGCATGTGGAGAAAAAGGAATACTTCTGCACTGCTGGTGGGAATGCAGACTCGTGCAGCCACTGTGGAAGACAGTATGGAGTTTCCTCAAAAATTTAAAAATGAAACTCTCATTTGACCCATTAATCCCACTTCTAGGAATATATCCCAAGAAATCAGAAACACCAATCAGAAAGGACATATGCTCCCCTATGTTCATAGCAGCACAATTTACAATAGCTAAGATTTGGAAACAGCTTAAGTGCCCATCAGCAGATGAGTGGATTAATAAAACCATGGTATATGTATACATGGAATACTATTCTGCTGTAAAAAAAGAAAGAAGTCTTTCCATTTGCAACAGCCTGATGGACCTGGAGAGCATTATGCTAAGCAAAATAAGCCAATCAGAGAAAGATAAATATCACATGATCATAGTCATTTGTGGAATATAATGAACAACATAAACTGATGAACAAAAATAGATCCAGAGACACAGAAGCATAAAACGGACCATCAAACTCAGAGGAAAGGCAGGGGAAGGTGTATGTGTGTGTGTGGTGGTGGGAGAGTAAGAGATAACCAAAAAACTTGTATTCATGCATATGAGCATAACCAATGGACACAGATAGTAGAGGGGTTGAGGGCATGTGCTAGGGCAGTGGTCGGAAAACTCATTAGTCAACAGAGCCAAATATCAACAGTACAACGATCGAAATTTCTTTTGAGAGCCAAATTTTTTAAACTTAAACTTCTTCTAACGCCACTTCTTCAAAATAGACTCGCTCAGGCCGTGGTATTTTGTGGAAGAGCCACACTCAAGGGGCCAAAGAGCTGCATGTGGCTCGCAAGCCGCAGTTTGCCGACCACTGTGCTAGGGGGTGGGAGCAGCTGGAGAGAAGTCAATGGGGAGGGAAGGGGAAAGAAGACAAATGTAATACTTTTAGCAATAAAGAATTTTTTAAAAGTGAAGCGCAATAAAACCAAGTACCCTCGTACATTTAGTATTCTACATGTGCTTATAATAATGGAATTCCTTCCCTACTGAAAATAAAAATTTAAGAGTTTTAGGATTCTACCCTCCTTTTTCTATTGTCTATTATTCAAGTAAATATTACTAAAATGTTTAAAGGAATATAAATATTTGAGGAATATAGCAATATGTGAGGAACACAGAAAACCTTTCTGCTACGAGTATTAACCAAACAAAGAAACATCAGCTAGTTTCCATAATGTTGTAGAGATTTGCTACATGTGGCACAAGTGAAAGGCAAACTTGATGCATTAACTTCATTGGAAGATAGAAGACAGAATCTAGAACTCAGTGGATGATACTGACCTATATTATTACTTTGAGTGTTACTAATTTTGAGTTTTTGTCTCCAAAAGTTAGTTTTTCACCAACAGAAAAAAGCTTTCAAATACAACTACAAATTGAATAAAACAATTGAAGGAAGTAATACCTTTTGTTTTCCTGAACCCTATTATAAAGGAAAAATAAAAGCAAAGGCAATGATGTTCAAAAATAATTGTTATATTTGTTTGACTTTTTCCCCTTTTCTATATAATGTCTTAGAAGAGTAGTTACATTTCTTCTTTTATTATATGGTACCTATGCTTTTAAAAATTAGCAAAATATTCAAGAGGAAAGAATTTTTAATGAATATTGATACTAAAAAAAAGTTGGTATGATACAATAATCAATTTATAGTTTGTTCAGAATTTTAATTGGCCTGTGGGTAGGTTAGATGTACTGTTATATGTTGTACATAATTAGGGATGTATGTATAAATAAGATATATCACCATAAATTGAATTATTCTGTTGGATATGTCATACTAAAAAAAAAAAAAAAGGACGCCTCAGTACTGAGATGCAAGTTGACATTTTTGCATAACCAGTGTGTCATTTCTTGTCTTTCAATATTAACTTGATTTTTTTCTTCCTTCTAATGCTATATAAGAAGGTTATGGCTGACTAAAAGAAAGAATGAGAGGAAAAAGACCATTTTATGAGGATTTCAAATCTTATTTCAAACCACTGATTAAAAAAAAAATAATTTACATGAGTCACAGTTCAAAAATTGATTAAGAATAATGACAGCCATGATAATACATTATATCACAGGATCATTTAACATTTCCTCAACACACTGACCATGAACTGAATCATATACTATAACTGTAGGCAGTTAAATAGAAATCTAGCCAAAGCAAATCTCTTCAATTATAGTCATAGCAGAAATAAGCCTTTATACCTTTTATCTTGAGGATTAGTCATTTCTTCTAAACATCCAATCAGATCACACACTTAACAATCTTATCTATAACTAGAGGCCCAGTGCACGAAATTCGTGCATGGAAGGGGGGTGTCCCTTAGCCCAGCCTGCAACCTCTCCAATATGGAACCCCTCAGGGGATGTCCGACTGCCGGTTTAGGCCTGATTCCAGATCGTGCCTAAATTGGCAGTTGGACATCCCTCTCACAATCCGGGACCACTGGCTCCTAACTGCTCGCCTGCCTGCCTGATCACCCCTAATCGCCTCTACCTGCCAGCCTGATCGCCCCCTAACTGCTCCCCTGCCAGGCTGATCATCCCCAAATGATTGCTCCCCCACCAGCCTGATTGCCCCTAACTGCTTGCTCCCCTGTGCCGGCCTGATGTCACCCCTAACTTCTTGCTCCCCTGTGCCAGTCTGATCTTGCCTCTAACTGCTTGCTCCCCTACCAGCCTGATTTCCCCTAACTGCCTCTCCTCGGCCCTCACCACCATGGCTTTGTCCAGAAGAAAGTCGGACGTCCAGAATATGTCCAGTTTACCCAGTCTAATAAGCATATTACCCCTTTATTAATACAGGTAATAAAGGGGTAATATGCTTATTAGACTGGATGTCTTCCAGATGTCATTCCAGACGTCCGTCCTGACAAAGCTGGGGCCAGAGGGAAGCCAGCCTGGGTCCAAGGTGCCTGCAGGTGGCCCGAGGGAAGTCAGCCAGGGTCCCGGGTATCTGCGGGCAGCCCAAGGGGCAGACAGCCTGAGTCCTGGGTGCCTGCCGGTGGCTGGAGGAGGGAAGCACCCCAGGTACTGGATGCCTTGCCGGCGGCCAGAGGAGGAAAATGCAGGTCCCAGGTGCCTGCGGGCAGCCGGAAGAGGGAAGCCTAGGTCCCAGGTGCTGAAGGGAAGCTGGTGCTGGCAGCCTGGGTCCCAGGTGCTGGAGGAAAGCTGGCACAAGGGTCCCGGGTGTCTGCTGGTGGCTGGAGGAGAGAAGCCCGGGTCCCAGGTGCCTGCTGGCAGCCAAAGGAGGGAAGCCTAGGTCCCAGGTGCTGAAGGGAAGCCGGTGCTGGAAGCCAGGGGAAGGAAGGCCTACTCTTGCATAAATTTTCATGCATCAGGCCTCTAGTATATAATAAGAGACTAATATGCTAAGTGTCTGGTCGACCATTTGACCTTTCAACCAATCAAAGCATAATATGCTAATGATATGGTAAGGCCGCTCAACCGCTCACTATGACATGCACTGACCACCAGGAGGTAGACAGTCAACCGATCGACCAGTTGCTATGATGTGCACTGACCACCAAGGAGCAGGCGCTCCGACTGGTAGGTTAACTTGCAGCGGGGAGCAGTCAATCAGGACTGAGTAAGACAGGCCCTGGAGCCCTCCCACAGACTCTCCCTAGCCACCAGCCCCAATGGGCCCCAATTGGGACTGGGCAAGATGGCCCTGATTGGCCCTGATCGCCGGCTAGGCAGAGGGACCCCACCTGTGCATGAATTTCTCTGCACCGGGCCTCTAGTTCAACTATAAATGTACTAGAGGCCCGGTGCATGAAATTCATGCACAAGGGGTCCCCTCAGCCCAGCCTGCACCCTCTCCAATCTGGGACCCCTCGGGGGATGTCCGACTGCTGGTTTACAGAAATTGGGCCTAAACCAGCAGTCGGACATCCCTCTCACAATCCTGGACCGCTGGCTCACCTGCCTGCCTGTCTGGTTGCCCCTCATTGCCCCCCCTGCCGGCCTGATCACCCCTCACTGCCTCTGTGTGCTGGCCTGATCATCTCTCACTGCCTCTGAGTGCCGGCCTGATCGCCCCTAACTGTCCCCCACTGCCAGCCAGGTCATACCCAACTTCCCCCTCCCTGCAGGCCTGGTCGCTCCTAACTGACCCCCTCCCACCGGCCTGGTCACCCCTTAATGCCACCCCGGCCGGCCTGGTTGCCCCCAACTGCCAGCCTGGTCACCCCTAAATGTCCCCCTTGCTGGCCTGGTCACCCCCAACTGTCTCCCCTGCTGGCCTACTCGCCCCTAACGCTCGTCTCCCCCCTCCCCCCGCCCCCCGCCGCCGGCCTGGTTGCCCCACGCAGCCTGCTTGTTCAGCCGTTTGGTCGTCCCTCGCTAACCCCCTGCCGACCTGGTTGCCCCATGCAGCCTGCTTGTTCAGTCGTTTGGTCGTCCCTCGCTAACCCCACTGCCAGCCTCGTTGCCCCACGCAGCCTGCTTGTTCAGTCGTTTGGTTGTTCCTCACTAACCCCCTGCCAACCTGGTTGTAGGCAGCCATCTTGTGAGGGTGTGAGGGTCAATTTGCATATTTATTATCTCTTTATTATATAGCAGGAGGATAGTGGAAAATCCTTAATCATTCAGTAAAACAAAAGGTCAATACTAGCTTATATGTGAAATATAATTGAAATGAGTCTCTCTGAGAATAGTGATTTCACTACTGAATTGCTAATGAGCAGTTGAAAAACAGTGAATTGGAAGTGTTTTGAGCTACTTGGAAAGTCTGTGGTTTTCCCTATTTTTCACTAGTGTTTCTCCATGCCTACTAAGAGTCAACATGACCAAGAATTCTTCAATGCTCTACCCTCAGAAGTTCCTAAAATTAAAAAGCAATGCTGGATGCTTTTAGCATAACAGAATATAGTTCATCAGAATGTCTAATTTTATAGATTTAAAAAAATCCTGAAAAACATTAAGAGACTTATCCCAAATTTCAGGACAGTGGCATAATGTGACCCAGTACTGAGTACCTCTCAGCAGGTTCAAGTAACTGTGGGTCAATTGCAGAATCAAAGCTC
This sequence comes from Corynorhinus townsendii, assembly GCA_026230045.1. Classification (NCBI taxonomy): domain Eukaryota; kingdom Metazoa; phylum Chordata; class Mammalia; order Chiroptera; family Vespertilionidae; genus Corynorhinus; species Corynorhinus townsendii. The sequence continues at coordinate 139,819,471 of JAPDVU010000002.1, forward strand.
TATCTCTATCACCACATCCTGTCCTTATGGTACAGAGTTTACATAACAGGAACCAGAATCTTTTGAAATTATGATTCTCAGCAACCTCTAAGTTAGCACTGTGCCATCCTAACATATCTATATATATAAGAAGGCCCCAATCGGCCCTGATAGCTGGCTAGGCGTAGGAACCCTACCCATGCAGAAATTTCGTTCACTGGGCCTCTAGTCACTTATAATGGTCATTAGTAGCAACTCTCACTCGGTACATGTGTTATAGCTAAACAATATCAAAATCATTTGTGATTAAATAAAACTGACAAACAGTATTAAGCAAACTTTTTTTTTATATAAACTGATTTAAAGAAAAAGGAATGAGTTAGTTTATCATCATTAAGAATGAACATCTGACATCAATTAAATCTCATCTACTTTAAAGTGAAGAATTAAACACAAAATTACCTTTGAAGGTTTCAAGTTCCTTCCTGTAGAAAAAATAAAGAAAATGTAAATTTAAAATAATCTATTCCCAATGAAAACTGCTCTTAGATTATAATAAAAATTTATGTTCTTTAAATGCCCAGTGATACCGCTGGATGCTTACATATCAATGCTTTACTGTAATTATCAATATAATTAGCCTAAATCTACTATTTTCAATTTTTCTATTACACTATTAATTGTTCAAAAAAATTCTGCCAAAATTTAAAATACTGAAATACTTATAAGAAAACACAGAGCATTTTATTTTTAATTTTTTAAAATATATTTTATTGCTTTTTTACAGAGAGGAAGGGAGAGGGATAGAGAGCTAGAAACATCGATCAGCTGCCTCCTGCACACCCCCCACTGGGGATGCGCCCGCAACCAAGGTACATGCCCTTGACTGGAATCGAAACTGGGACCTTTCAGTCCAGAGGCCGATGCTCTATCCACTGAGCCAAACCGGTTAGGGCAACACAGAGCATTTTAATGCCAGCTATGAGCCATCTTGTATATATAATAATCAACTTATAGGAACACTTAATTGTCCTTCCACTAATAAACTTTAAATAATAGAATTAAAAATTATGCAGAATAGGGGCAGTTATTTCCTCATTTAGATAAAAGGGGACGTGAGTATCAAAAGACTGAGGTCTATAACTCATGCTGACACAAAAGGGCCAAGCCTCCAGGAAATTCTGGCGCTTGACAATTTTGTCAGTGTCAATTAAGGATGCTAAAATACAAAGTTTCCTGGGGAAATGTAAAGCGAGAGCAAGGAGATGAAGGAACACAAAACAAAACATTTTTTACAAAAAGTTGATGCAAGTATGTCCAGGTTTTCCTTCATAAAATTATAATTCCATTTTCCTTTATTAGTAGTACTACTAAAAAGTAATTTTAAGGAGGTAAGTTTACCTAGTAAAGGCTTGTTATCCCACTCAAAATATGAGACATTTTTCTTTTATTTGCATTCTAGGTTTTGCTAAAAATCTAGAGCTATTCTGAATTCTCAAATCTGTATTCCACACTTCTAATTATAACACCCCTCATGTTCCAACATAGTTGACTACAATTAACAGCTGGCAGGGAGGGCTGACATGCTGCCATCTACTGGAAGGCCAAACAGATAATATTCTTGTAACAGCCTAGTGGAGGTTCTTAATCAGATGATCATTTCACTTCTCTTTTTCTAGAAATACTGACTCTTCATAATACTGCTCCAGCATCAAGTTCATTAACTAAGTAAAAGAATGTTATTTTCAATCCCATCTTTTCAAAAACATATGCAATTGCTTCCCTTTAGCTAATAGTCCAACTTAATTCTTAAAAGATTAGGTACAAAATAAACAGGCCTAAAACCTACTTTATATTCCAATAATTGGATGAACACTGAAATACCTAACAGAAAGGCAACATGAATCATAAGAGAAAAATCTTGAAAAGATATCTTCAACTTACTTCTTAGGAGCAATTCCCTAAGGTCACTGATAGGTGGAAAAGATGGTATCACTCAGGTTAATATTGTAATGAGTAATTCTTTTTTCTATAACCACAATCATATATATATATATCCTATATAATAAAGAGGTAATATGCAAATTGACCCTCACACCCTCGCACAAGATGGCCACCCCATGTGGTCAAAGATGGCTGCCCCCATGTGGTAAAAGATGGCCGCCACAAGATGGCTGGCAGAGGAGGGTAGTTGTGAGCAATCAGGCCAGCAGGGGAGGGCAATTAGGGGTGACCAGGCCAGCAGGGGAGGGCAGTTGGGAAGGACCGGGCTGGCAGGAGAAGGCAGTTGGGGGAGACCGAGCTGGAAGGGGAGGGCAGTTGGGGGCGATCAAGCTGGCAGGGGAGGACAGTTGGGGGCGACTGGGCTGGCAGAGGAAGGCAGCTGGGGGTGAATGAGCTGGCAGGGGAGGACAGTTGGGGGCTACCTGGCCATCAGTGGAGGTAAGTTTGGGGTTACCAGTCCAACAGGGGAGGGCAGTTGGGGGTTACCAGGCCGGCAGGGAAGGGCAGTCAAGAGCAACTGGGCCAGCAGGGGAGCAGTTAGGCATGGATCAGTTGGGGGTGATCAAGCTGGCAGGCAGAAGTGGTTAGGAGCAATCAGGTAGGCAGGCAGGTGAGCAGTTAGGAGCCAGTGGTCCTGGATTGTGAGAGGGATGTCCGACTTCCCCCAAGTGGTCCCGGATTGGAGAGGGTGCAGGCTGGGCTGAGGGGACCCTCCCCCTCCCCGTACATGAATTTCGTGCACGGAGCTGCTAATATATATATATATATATATATATATATATATATATATATATATATATATATCATTGATTTCAGAGAAGAAGGGAGAGAGATAGAAACATCAATGATGAGAGAGAATCATTGATTGGTTGCCTCCTGCACACCCCATACTGGGGATTGAGCCTACAATCCAAGCATATGCCCTGACAGGGAAGCAAACCATGATCTTCTGGTTCATAGGCTGACACTCAACCTCTGAGCAACACTGGCTGGGCTATGACCACAATCTTTACAGAGCTTCTGCTTTCCTTCTCTTAGATTATGTAGCAGTGAGCAAAATTTCTAAAAGCCACCTCCCATTTTTAAAAGCTAAAATTCAGAGTAATAATTCCACAAACACCATTCTTCCCCCACCCCCAAATATCAGTAACCATAAACAAAGAACCCAATGTAGTGTATTAATGGCTAATTAGCCAGTTGCGGAAAGCTGCTTTTTATTTGATATCATGCTCACCTTTCCTTCTGGTTGCCTCATCAAAATCATTGGGAAGCTGCTACTGAGCAAAGAGTAGGGTCTAGCACAGTAGTTCTCAACCTTTTTAATGCCGCGACCCTTTAATACAGTTCCTCATGTTGTGGTGACCCTCAACCATAAAATTATTTTCGTTGTTACTTCATAACTGTAATTTTGCAACTGTTATGAATCGTAATGTAAATATCTGTGTTTTCCGATGGTCTTAGGCTCTACAGCAGTGGTTCTCAACCTGTGAGTCGCGACCCACAGGTTGAGAACCGCTAGCAGGGTCACCTAAGACCATCGGAAAACACAGATATTTACATTACGATTCATAACAGTTGCAAAATTACAGTTATGAAGTAGCAACGAAAATAATTTTATGGTTGGGGGTCACCACAACATGAGGAACTGTAAGGGTCGCGGCATTAAAAAGGTTGAGAACCACTGGTCTAGCAGAAGGCTTTTTCTAGACATACTCTGTTTACAGAATATCATGACCCATGAATGTTGGTAAAGCGTACAAGAAACTTTACTTCAGGCAGTAAATCATATCTGTGCTCAAGTCTGAAAAACAAAGCTTGGCTGAAGTCATGGTGACACAGGTAATTGTGGTTTAAGTAAAAATCGTATTATGAAACCTTTATAGAACTGATAAGTAAAGCAGTAGCACCAAAAGCCCTGGAATTTCCTAATCTTTAAGGAAGACTTCACCACTTGTTAGCAGTAATAGGTATTTGGAAATATAGAAGAGACAAGAGAAGGGAGGGGAAGGCATGTCAAGCAGAGGTGAAAGTGATAATGTGGAGGAGAAACAATGCCAGTTATATTTAAGAAACAGCAAATTCTTCAGGACATCAGGATGAATGCAAAGAAGGTAGTGGGAGGTAAGGTTAAAAAGTTAGAGGGTTCTGACTGCCAGGCTAAAAGGATACGGTTTTATTTTTAGCAGGAGAATAACATGAGCAATGCTGTGTTTTAGGAAGAATATTTTAGTTGTGATGGATATATGTATTGATAAGGGAGAGAATAAAAGCAGGGAGCACTTTGGAAACTATTAGAGAAGTTTGAAGAAGAGCTTATTGGTTCCTGGGAAAAGCAACTCAAGTGGCAGTAGCAGTGGCAGTGGCAATGAAAAGGAAGAGTCCAATTTGAAAAATGCTGTGGAGAAGACACAACGGCCCATGGCAACTAATTACATGGGCTAAGTGGAGGAAGCAGACAATTACATAAACCATGAGGGTTCTAGCTGGATCATTGGAAGGAAAGTGAATTCATTAATAATAGAAAACTTAGGGAGAAGAACAGATTTTGGAGGGCCATCATGAGTTCAGTTTGGGATGGATAAAATAATCTGGAAGGTTGGAAACTTAAGGCTGGTGACACTGAAAGACAATTTCCATCCCAGTAGTCTACTCAAATATTTAGCTCCTACAGATTTCTACTCCTCACTTCCTATTCAGTCATGAACCTATTCCAGTTTAGCTTCCAGACCCCACCATTGCACTTGCAAGGTCACCAACAATCATCATGTTGCCAAATGCAATGATCACTTCTTACTTTTCATTCAAATCCATCAGGCAGCACATGACCAACTGGCCATTCTCTGAGAAAGCTTCCTGGTTTTTTCTCCTGCTTCTTCAATTTCTCAGTGAGCGTCTCCACCTCTTCCAGACCACTATATGTTGGAGCACTCCAAGTTTGGCCTTGGGCCCTCTTCTCTCCTGAACTTACATTTTCTCACAAGGCTATTTCATCCTGCTAATTAGCCTTAAATACCATCTATATGCTACTGACTTCCTGATTTATATTTTTGTCTTGATCTCTTGTTTGAGCTCCAGATTCATATGCAACTACCTATTTGATAGCTGTACTCAAAAGTGGAGTAGGCTTCTCAAACAACATCTGCAAAACAGAGCCTACTCTTCCTCCAGTCCCCTCATCTCAACTAATGGCATTACCAAGTTTCTCAAGCTTTGGTTTATCCTTCTCCCTCCTCTCCACATCTAAATCCAGCAATAAATCCTGCCAACTCTATCTCAAAACATATCCTGAATTAATCCAATTCTTTCCATCATCACTGTTATCAACATTGTATAAATATCCATTTTCTTATACCAAATGTAATCTTTGAGTTCAATCATCCATTCAACAAAAAATTATTGCCTTACACACTAGGAATAATGTGAAGAACAGTAGTAGGAATAATGCTGGGTTTGAGATGTACATATTCCATCACCTCAAGGAACTTCAGTGTGAGAGAGAAATAAAGCAACAATTTGAATTTGATGTAACAGGTTAATGCTCTAGTAATGACATGCTGAGGATTCTCTAGGAATAAAGAGAAAGGAGAAACTCATACACTTTGGTTTGATAGGAAAGGCTTCTTAGAGGAGCAAGCATTGAGTTTTTGCGGCCAAGTGAAACTGATGATGAGATGATAGGTAACATTTATTAAGAATATGCAGATATTTTATTCTTAACCATTATATAATACTCTCAGTTAACCAAATGAAAAAAAAAAAAAACATAGGTAAGCAGGAGTTTTAAGTCCTGGTTACTCTCCAAATCATATATAATAAAAGGCTACTATGCAAATTGACTGAACGGCAGAATGACTGGTCGCTCTGACATGCACTGACCACCAGGGAGCAAACACTCAAGGCAGGAGCTACCCCCAGTGGTCAGTGCACTCCCACAGCGGGAACGCCGCTCAGCCAGAAGCCAAGTTCACTGCTGGTGAGTGCAGCGGCGGTGGCTGGAGCCCACTGCCACAGTGCTAAGGAGCAGTGAGCCAAGCAGTAAGGAGCAGCAAGCAGGTGGGCGGTAAGGAGTGAGGGGTCCCAGGCTACGAGAGGGTGCAGGCTGGGCTGAGGGACCCACTCGAGTGCACAAATTTCATGCACCAGGCCTCTAGTCTATAATAATAAAAGCATAATATGCTAATTAGACCAGACGTCCTTCCTGATGACCTTCCAGACAAAGCTGGGGCTGTAAGGGAAACCTGGGTCCCAGGTCTTTGCCGGCTGCTGGAGGGAAGCCCAGGTCCAGGATGTCTACCAGCAGCCAAAGGGAAGCCCAGGTCCTGGGTGCCTGCTGGCGGCCAGAGGAAAGCCCGGGTCCTGCGTGCCAGAGGGAAGCTGGTGCTGGCAGCTGGGGGAAGGAAGGCCTACTCTTGCACACATTTCATGCATCAGGCCTCTAGTGTTATTAGAAACAGTAATAACAATAATCTGTGTGAAACTGTCTTCAGGTTCATCTTTTCTATAAAGACATCCTTGACATCCAACTGGCGATCTCCCCTTATCTAAACTCATAAAATGTTTAGTTCTATCTATGTTATAACACCTCATGCACTTGTAATGCAGTTGTTTCCATGCATGTGTCATCTCTACAGTTACATTACAGAGCTCCTGAAGTGCACAGATCATGTTTCATCTGCCCTGTCCATACATGTGCAGAGTCACAGTCAGACCGAACAGACATCTAGCAAATCATGATTATCAAGTACTGTGATTACAGATTGGCTAAGAATACCTGCTTTTTCAACGAAGCCCTTACTATGACTAAAGAGAATTTTATTCTTATATTAAAAAAAACTTGGTCACATAGTATCTCATTTGATAACCTTTTTTGCCATTTTTTATAAATGGGAGTATCTTATTTTTTCAGTTCAATAGTATTTTCACAAGATCAAATAAAGAGAAAGAATTGAAAGGCCTTCTTTTAGATTTTACATTTTAAATTTTACTCAATTCAGCAAGTGCCTTTACAAAATTTAGCATAACAAATTCTGAAACTAACACATTCAACAAATAGCACAAGACTCAAAGTCTAATAATACTTCTAAAGGGTGAAACTGCTTTTTAATCATTTTCTCTACAGGAGTTATGAGGGCAAGCATAAAAACAAAAAAAGCATCAGATTAATAAATAAATCTATGGTATGCTGCAAGAAGTATATTAAATCTGTATATGTCTAGAAATCAACTAAATCAGACATGCAGATGCGAACATGACAGATTGGAACCAGTGGATAAATGTCTCCATAAACACAAACATATCACAGATGGAAGCACACTTTCTCTACATATTACAGTTTCCCATGTTAAAAATCTAAAACAATGATTCTTTAGGGCAAAATACCACATTCAAAATGCCAACTGTAGAATCAACTCTAACATTTTCCTTAACACTTGAAAACGTTTAGAGGAAAATTCTTTTAAAGTACAGTCAGCGATATTTTCTATATAGAACACACTTGCAGAGCGACCCTTCATTATGTCTGATGGACAGCGTCTACCTGTTCATAGGAAAGATCTCACAAGACTTCTTTCAAAAGGACCACCTACCACTTACAATTACCAAGTCTGGTGTTCCCCAGCATTCTAAAGCCGTGAAAATGTGTACTTACAGGCTTGGTGGATTTGTGGTTAACAGAGTAAAACGTGGGCTGGGGGTTGCGAAGAGAGGTGGCCTTCAGCTCGAAGTACATTTCCTCAAAACTGCCTACCTCTTAAAAGTCCCTGTTGTTATTCCTTACACAGATACTGCCTAGGGGATGTATTACAGAACAAGACATTTTTAACACATTATCTTGAAAAGCAGCTGGTTCATCATAAAAACTGTGCTAAGTTCTTATTTATCATGCTATTTATATAGTATAGTTTCATATATTTATCTACTTTGGGCAAGCACAGCCTAGAAAGTAATAAAATGATAGGATCCTAGAATCTTGGCAGTTAATGCTGAAAAGAATCCGAGTAATTTGGTAACAAAGAAGATTTGGAATTTTAAAAATTGACCCCCAAAAAGATAATGAAGGTCTAGGAAACTTGTAAGAAAATTACTTTTCTACATCTGTTTTCCATGAAAATTTATTTGATTTGAAGGGGGCGACAGGTAGTTGAGACAAATAAGATGAAGAAGGATGAGACAGAGATAAGGAATATTTATTTGTGTTCTTACTGTAAAATATATTGTTCTTACTCCACATATTGTACAAAGCACCCACATACATTATCTCCTATAACCTACAATACCCTATTGTAGGTGCTCTCATCCTCATTTACTAAATGAGAAAAACGAAGCTTGAAGCTGAAAGGACACACAGCTAGTAAGTGATGGGACTGGGAATAAAAGCCGCACCTCTCTTTGACTCTGTGTGTGTGCAATCTTTACTAGCCAGAATGCAGTTCAAGGGCCAAATGCAGCCTATCTGGATGTAAGTGTGACCTACCAGAGATATTTTAGCCCCACCAGGAAGACACCTAAGTAGAAAAGCAAGTCTATTGAGTACCAGAGTCATGCATATGAAACTCAGAGCTATCACAAAATTTCTGAGCAACATCTGGATCCATCCAGCTCTGTGGAAGTACATTTAGGACAGTGGTAGGCAAACTGCGGCTCGCAAGCCATATGCGGCTCTTTAGCCCCTTGAGTTGGCTCTTCCACAAAATACCACAGCCTGGGCGAGTCTATTTTGAAGAACTGGCATTAGAAGAAGTTTAAGTTTAAAAATTTTGCTCTCAAAAGATAATTCAATCGTTGTACTGTTGATATTTGGCTTTGTTGACTAATGAGTTTGCTGACCACTGTTTTAGGAAATTGTTGAAAGTTAAAAGCCATCATCATGGATATCCCAACTTGCCCTGGAAGATATCTTGTGATTTTTCAAAAAGAGGTCTGTTAAACACTTTTATTCTCATTGATGTACTGAAAAGTGTTCTGTGACTAACCCATAGCAACTAATTGATTACATTTAACATTATAAATTATTAAAATAATTCTATACCTTTGTGCTACTAATTTTTTAAATTCAATTTTTTTAAAATGGCTAGCCAGATTCATAAAAACAAATTTAAAAACCCCACCCATCACTCATCATTACCCAGGCAGTGGTTTGTTGCTTCTCAGTATTATATATAGTCATGCCACACCACCTAAAACTGTATATCCTTACAGGCATGGTCAGTTTTTGGTGGATAGGGGAGAAAGTGAATTAAAGAAAAAAAATCATGCACCTCAAATCCAAACCTATTCCTGATCCAGAGGAACCACTTCTGTAAAGATTTGCTTGCCCCTATTTACACTTAGCAGTCACAAAGGCTGAAGTGGTCGATGTACCAAGAGAAGCAAGATCCTTTTCATACTTCATAGCATCCAAACCCAGAGATAGGAAAGGTTTTTGTGAAGACAATATAATAGAAAGGATATGAAAAAACATTGGTCTAGTGTGGCTCTGATATTTCTTGGCTCTGCAACTCTTGGTAAATTATTTTATCTCCTCTCAACTCATTTTTCTTGTTGGTAAAAAGGAGAGTACATCAAGTCAAATGGTCATTATGAGAATTCTATGAGTTATTTTAGACTAACATTTTTAAACACAGTACCTGGTACATAATAAGTGCTTGGTAAATGCTACTGTAATCTAATTAACATCATCATCATAACTTATTTTTCATTCTGAAGATGAGAAGCCTTAATCATATCTGCATTTAGAAAAAAATGAACACTCTAATAGCTAACATAAATGGTTTGAGAAACAAGATTATAGACAGGAAAATTAATTAGGAAGCTATCAATATAATTGGGGCTACAAAGATGTGGACTTGAAATGACCTTAGGAAATGACCAGTGAAGACAAAAAAGCAAGAACAGACTCAAGAAATACTGGACTGGACTAGGAAATGAGTAGAGACAGTAGGACAGGGAGAAAGAGATGACAACGATTCTCATGTTTGTGGGTAAATCTGTAGAAGGTGATACCTTTTTGAGATAAGAAAAGGTCAAATTTTGCCATGTAAGATAATTTGGGACATGCTGCTCTTGAGATTTCTGTTGGTATATCCAAGTAGAGATATCCAGGTAGCAACTGGTTCTGAATGTAAAGACAGAGAGACCCAAATTGAAGACAGTAACTTGATAATAGTCATCATCTGGGCGGTAGATGAGCCAAGGATATTGGAAGAGTTTACATAGGGAGGGTGTATAGAATGGGAGGAGGTGATGACCAACAACAGAATCCAAGAGAATACCAACAGTAAAGCATCTACAATCTACACTAATTAAAGAGAAACATGCAAATTAACTAGCACTCTGCTACACCCACAAGCCACGCCCACCAGCCAATCAGGAGTGAGTGTGCAAATCAACCCAACAAAGATGGCGGCTAGCCATGGAGCAAGCAAGAGGCTTGGGTTTCCCTGGCAATGGAGAAAGACATGTTTTCCGCCTGCTCTGGCTGGCCCTAGCCTTCGCTCAAGGCTAAAAAGTTTCAATTATAGAAGATAAATAAATCCCAACAAAAATGGCTGTGGCCACAGAGCAAGGAGGAGGCTTGAGTTTCCCCAGCGATGGAAGAAAACAAGCTTTCCACACACCCTGGCCGGCCCAGGCCTCTGCTCAAGGCTACAAAGTTTCAATTATAGAAGATAAATAAATCCCAACAAAAATGGCTGTGGCCAAGGAGCAAGCAGTAGGCTTGGGTTTCCCCAGCAATGGAGGAAGCCAAACTTCCTGGCTGGCCCTGGCCTCCACTCAAGGCTACAAAGTTTCAATTATAGAAGATAAATAAATCCCAGATACCAGGGCCTCCACTTGGGTCGCCGGGGGGTGTGGCCAGCCTGCAAAGCACCAAAGGCCCCTCGCCCAGGCCGCCTCATGCTCCAAGTGAACCCCCACCCTGATCTGGGACACCCTTCAGAGCAAACCAGCTGGCCCCCACCCGTGCACCAGGCCTTTATCCTATCTAATAAAAGCATAATATAAAAATTGACCGTCACTCCAACACACAAGATGGCTGCTCCCATGTGGACACAAGATGGCTACCACAAGATGGCCAGCAGGGGAGGGCACTTGGGAGGGACCAGGCCTGCAAGGGAGGGCAATTGTGGGCAATCAGGCCAACAGGGGTGGGCAGTTGGGAGGGACCAGGCCTGCAAGGGAGGGCAGTTAGGGGTGACCAAGCCTGCAGGGGAAGGCAGTTGGGAGTGACCAGGCTGGCAGAGAAGCGAAGTTGGGAGGGACCAGGCCTTCAGGGGAGGGCAGTTAGGGTGACCAGGCCTGCAGGGGAGGGCAGTTGGGGTTGACCATGTCAGTTGGGGGGGGGGGCAATTACGAGCGATCTAGCTTGCAAGGAAGGGCAGTTAGGGGTGACCAGGCTGGCAGGGGAGGGCAATTAGGGGCAATCAGGCAGGCAGGCAGGCGAGCAGTTGGGAGCCAGTAGTCCTGGATTGTGAGAGGGATGTCTCAGAATAGAAAGGTGTGCAGGCTGGGCTGAGGGACACATACACCCCCCCACCCCTTGCTGCATGAATTTCATGCACCGGGCCTCTAGTGGAAAATAAAAACTAACCTAAGGCAGAGAAGAAATTTTAGCATACTAGTGTTACAGAAAAGAACAGACAGTTTCAGGAGGTTAGACAAATAAGGATTGATTTGTCAATGGACTTAGCTACCTAAAAGTTAAGAAAAAAATATAGATTAAATATTTAAAGTACATCATGAAATCAGTTTTTTATCAATGTCTTCATGTTATACAATCTTTTCTATTAACAGTATTTTAACTTTAGTGTGCTGTCTGTTCATCTGCATAAATAAGTCTTTTTAAAAAGTTCATTTATGGCAAACTCCAGGAGAAGGCAGGGACTGCTAGATGGGGTTGCCCTGACCAGGCAGCCCCCACTGCGGCTGATTCCCCTCCCGGAGCCATGGGCTCCGATGCCGGGACCGCACCATCTTTATAGGGAAAGTGGAGCTTATCAGAAGCCTGAAAATCCACAACTGCAGCAACCACCAAACAGCTGTGAACCCCAGAACACCGGTCCCCAATTGGCGCAAACTCGCGTATTCAAAGGAGCTCTTCATTCCACCACAGAAATGTCAGATATCCCCTGGGATCAGGTGAGGTCTCTGGTCCTGGCGGGAGAGAGAAACGCGCATTTTGCGGGAGCTGGAGGACCAGGGAAGTCTGTGCCTAGAAAAACCCGTGGCTGGTGGGGCTGGCATGATCCGTGAATATTGAAGGGGGTCCTAAGAGCTGCTAACAGAAGGGATCCCTAAAAAGCAACCCATTTTGATCTGATGTGCAGGGACAGCCTAAGAATTTCAAAAGTGTGCCAGCTGCTTAGACTTGCGCACAGACCCATTGTTCGCGCACTTGGGCTTTTTCCTCTTCAAATCCTTGCTTCTGATTACTAAGCCCAATACATAGGATCACCCAGTTGGGGACACCCTGGGAGACTGAAGGGGAAAGTTGTTTTTCTGGAACCTGGGGGTCAGAGCTGGGAGTAACCATCAGAGAGCCAGCTCTGAGGCAGCCCACTCCCACAAACCTGTATTGAGTGCCACAGGGATAAACACAGGCTAGCGAGGCCATAACTAGACTCGGAAGTCAATTCGGAAACACTGCCACCCAGGGGCTGAATCACAAATTGGCTCTTGTATAATCAAAAATAAAGGAATACCAGAAATTAAGACACCGCCTGCTTAAAAATCAGGACTGGCTTACAACACTGAGGAACAGTAGAACACAGGGAACTGTAATACTGTCCGGACTGAGAAACAGGCGTGCCAAACAGAACAATAAAGGAAGTGAATGACCTTCACTATTGCACATTATATATATTTTATTTTCATTTTTTGCATCTTTTACTTAACTATTATTTTTCTTTTTCTCTCACTTGATTTTACCTTTTTAATTATTACATTTTTATTTTTAATCAGTATTATTACTACTACTATTTTACCTTTTTTTTTTAAGTGTCATTTTATTTTCTCTTTATTTTGCTTTAGGACTAGTGTTCTACATTCTATTTTCATCTTTCCTTTAGCATCGTTTTACTCTATCTCAACTCTACCTTTACGCCATCACTCTCTTCCTAACTTTTACCCTTTTGGTGTCCTGTTTATCTTACCCCTTTCCTGCTTTAGATTTTCCCTATTCTTTCTGTTTACCCCGTTAAAATTTTACCCTACATATATATCTAATTTCTAATCCCCTGCACCAAGTCCATACACACCTCTCTCTTCGCTGGCTTAACTACCCAAAAAATTGTTTTTCTCTCTGTCCTTTAGTTGTTGTTTGCTTGAATGTTGATTATATCGAATTTTTACGCTTTTTTGTGAGATTGTTTTGCTTAATCTTTTCTTTTGTTTGTTTGTTTGTTTTTGTTTGCTTTGTTTTCGTTGGTTTTTTGCTTCTGTTTTCCCTTGCCTTGTTTGATATTAGTTGGTGTTGTAGTTTGTATTAATCCCCAGGTACTTGTGGCTGGCATTTGCTGGGATTAGTGGTTGCTCTATTGGATTTTTCTCCCCATATATATAGTTTGTTCCCCTTTTCTCTCTTGGTCTCTTTCTTGTCTCTTTTTTTTTTCTTTCTTTTCCCAATTTCATTTTGACACTCCTTTTTTTCTTTCTTTTTCCTCTTCTTCTTTCTCTCCTATCCCCTAATTTGCCTTTCTCTGGTGTCACCTTTATTGGAGGTTATTAATATCGTGAATACATTTCTGTTCAGTGCCTTGTGTGTTGTACCTGGTTGTGTTGTATTTTGTGCCTTTAAGTCAATGCAGGAGAGAGAGAACTACATAACCAGACATCTGGAGAAGAGAGAACATAGGGAGACGAAGAAACAGCCCACATATGAAAGAAAAGCAGGCATCACCAGAAAAGGAAGTAAACGAAATAGAGGCAAGCAACCTGCCAGAGAAATAATTCAGAGAAATGGTCATAAGGTAGCTGAAAAGAATGGAAGACAAATTTGACAATATGAGTAAGAACCAAGAGGACATGAAGAAGAACCAAGAAGAAATGAAAAATGACATTGCTGCTGTAAAGAACTCAATAGGAAGCATCAAGAGTAGACTAGAAGAAGCAGAGGACCACATCAGTGAGCTAGAAGACAAGATGGAAAAAAATACGCAAGTAGAGCAGCTACTAGAAAAAAATAATTAAAAAGCAAGAAGAGAGCCTAAGGGAGCTTTGGGACAACACAAAACAAAACAACATCTGCATAATAGGGGGTCCAGAAGGAAAGGAAACTGAGCAAGGAATAGAAAACCTGTTTGATGAAATAATGACAGAAAACTTCCCTGATATAGGGAATAAAAACCCACACAAGTCCAAGAAGCTCACAGAGTCCCAAGCAAAATGAACCCCAAAAGACCAACGCCAAGGCACATTATAATTAAATTGGCAAACACCAATGACAAAGTAAGAATCTTAAAAGTGGCCAGACAGAGACAGAAAGTTACATAAAAAGGAACCCCCATCAGACTAGCAACTGATTTCTCAACAGAAACTCATCAGGCCAGAAGGGAATGGAATGAAGTATACAAAGTCATGCAAAGGAAGGGTCTGAATCCAAGAATACTGTACCCAGCAAGGCTATCAATCAAAATTGAAGGTGAAATCAGGAGCTTCACAGACAAAAAAGGACTAAGGGAATTTATTACCACCAAACCAGCAATGCAAGAAATGCTAAAGGGTCTGCTGTAAAAAAAAAAAAAAAAGAAAAAGAAATAGGAAGCGAAGAAGGAACACAGGGGTAAAGAATAAAAATGGTGACAAATAAGTACCTATCAATAATAACTTTAAATGTAAATGGATTAAATGCCCCAATCGAAAGACATAGGGTAACTGACTGGATAAGAAAACATGACCCATATATCTGCTGTCTACAAGAAACCCACCTCAGAAAAAAAGACGCACACAGACTGAGGGTGAAGGGATGGAAAAGGTTTTCCAGGTGAATGGAAATGAAAAAAAAGCTGGGGTAGCAATACTTATATCTGAAAAATTAGATCTCAAAGTGAAGGACATAACAAGAGATAAGGAAGGCCACTTCATAATACTAAAGGGAGCAATCTAACAAGAAGAAATAACTCTGGTAATCATATATGCACCCAATACAGGAGCACCCAAATACATAAAAAAACTCCTGGAGGATATCAAGGGAGAGATTAACAGCAATACAATCATAGTAGGAGACTTTAATACCCCACTATCACCATTGGACAAATCCTCTAAACAAAAAATCAGCAAAGAAACATCAATCCTAAATGACTCACTAGACCAGATGGAATTAATTGACATCTTCAGGACATTTCACCCCAAAGCCACAGAATATTCATCCTTCTCAAATGCACATGGCTCATTTTCAAAGACAGAGCATGTTGGAACATAGGCAAAGTCTCTTCAAATTCAAGAAGATAGAAATCATATCAAGCATCTTCTCAGACCACAGTGGCATAAAACTGGAAATCAACCACAATAAAATTAATCCAAAGAAGTCAAACACATAGAGACTAAACAGCATGCTATTAAACAATGACTGGATTACCAGAGAGATCAAGGAAGAAATAAAAAACATCATGGCAACAAATGACAGTGAAAACACAACAATCCAAAATCTATGGGACACAGTGAAAGCAGTCTTGAGAGGGAAGTTCATAGCTCTACAAGCATACTGCAAAAAACAAGAAACAATGGTAATAAATTACCTAACCCTACAACTCAAAGAGTTAGAAAAAGAGCAACAAGAAAAGCCCAGCGTAAGCAGAAGGAAGGAAATAATAAAGATCAGAGGGAGATAAACAACATTGAGACCAAAGAAACAATACAAAAGATCAACAAAACCAAGAGCTGTTCTTTGAAAGGATAAACAAGATTGATGAACCTCTAGCCAGGCTCACCAAGAAGCAAAGAGAGAGGACCCAAATAAACAAAATCAGAAATGAAAGAGGTGAAATAACAACAGATCCCGCCGAAATACAAAGGATTGTTAAAAAATACTACGAACAACTCTATTCCAACAAACTGGAGGAAATGGATATATTCCTAGAAAAATATAACCTTCCAAAACTCAATCAGGAAGAATCTAAATAGCTCAATAGGCCAATAACTATGGAAGAAATTGAAGCAGTCATCAAAAAGCTTCCAGCAAACAAAAGCCCGGGGCCAGGTGGATTCACAGGAGACTTTTACCAAACATTCAAGGAAGAACTAAAACCTATGCTCCTCAGACTATTCCAAAAAATTCAAGAGGAAGGAATACTTCCAAGCTCCTTCTATGTAGCCAGCATCACCCTACTACCAAAACCAGATAAAGACAACACAATAAAAGAGAATTACAGGCCAATATCCCTCATGAACATAGATGCCAAAATCCTCAACAAAATTCTAGCAAATCGGATCCAGCACTACATCAGAAAGATCATACACCATGACCAAGTAGGATTTATCCCAGGAATGCAAGGATGGTACAATATCCGCAAATCAATACACGTGATACATCACATAAACAAATTGAGAGATAAAAACCACATAGTCATATCAATTGGTGCAGAAAAAGCATTTGAAAAAATCCAACACCCTTTCTTGATAAAAGCTCTCAACAAGGTGGGAATAAAAGGCTCATACCTCAACATAATAAAAGCTATATATGATAAACCCACAGCTAACATCACACTCAATGGGCAAAAACTAAAACCATTTCCCCTAAGAACAGGAACAAGATAGGGATGCCCACTCTCACCACTCCTGTTCCACATAGTACAGGAAGTATTAGCCATTGCAATTAGACAAGAAGAAGAAATAAAAGGCATCCAAATTGGGAAAAAAGAAGTAAAGTTGTCCTTATTTGCAGATGACATGATATTGTACATAAAAAACACGAAAGACTCCATCAGAAAACTAACAGACTTAATAAATGAATTTGGCAATGTAGCAGGATACAAAATTAACGCCAAGAAACCTATGGCATTTCTATGCACCAGTAGTGAACTTACAGAAAGAGAGACTAAAAAAGCAATCCCATTTAACATCGCACCAAAAAAATTAAGATACCTAGGAATGAACTTAACCAAGGAGGTAAAAGACCTATATGCGGAAAACTACAGGACACTGAAAAAAGAGATAGAGGAAGACGTAAACAGATGGAAGAACATACCATGTTCATGGATTGGTAGAAGCAATATCATTAAAATGTCCATACTACCCAAAGCAATCTATAGATTCAATGCAATCCCCATTAAAATACCAACGGCATATTTCACAGACCTAGAAAGAACTCTTCAAAAATTCATCTGGAATAAAACAAGACCCCGAATAGCCACAGCAATCCTAAGAAAGAAGAATAAAGTAGGAGGGATCTCAATACCAGATTTCAAACTGTATTACAAAGCCACTGTTCTCAAAACAGCCTGGTACTGGCACAAGAACAGACATATAGATCAATGGAATAGAATAGAGAATCCAGATATCAACCCAAACCACTATGCTCAATTAATATTTGACAAAGGAGGCATGAACATACAATGGAGTCAAGACAGTCTCTTCAATAAACTGTGTTGGGAAAATTGGACAGATACATGCAAAAAAATGAAACTAGATCACCAACTTACACCATACACAAAAATAATCTCAAAATGGATACAGGACTTAAACATAAGACGGAAACCATAAAAATACTAGAGGAATCCACAGGCAGCAAAATCTCAGACATATGCTGAAAGAACTTCTTCACTGATACTACCCCTAGGGCAATGGAAGCTAAAGAGAAAATAAACAAATGGGACTACATCAAAATAAAAAGCTTTTTCACAGCAAAAGAAACCATCAATAAAACAACAAGAAACTCCACTGTATGGGAGAACATATTTGCAAATGTTATCATTGATAAAGGTTTAATCTCCAACATCTATGGGCAGCTTATACAACTTAATAAAAGGAAGATAAATGATCCAATAAAAAAATGGGCTACAGACCTAAATAGAATCTTTTTGAAAGAAGACGGAAGGAAGGCCAAGAGACACATGAAAACATGCTCAAAGTCACTAATTATCCGAGAGATGCAAATCAAAACGACAAGGCGGTACCATCTCACACCTGTCAGAATGGCTATCATCAACAAATCAACAAACGACAAGTGCTGGCAAGGATGTGGAGAAAAGGGAACCTTCGTGCACTGCTGGTGGGAATGCAGACTGGTGCAGCCACTGTGGAGAACAGTATGGAGTTTCCTCAAAAATCTGAAAATGGAAATCCCATATGACCCAGTAATTCCACTCCTAGAAATATATCCTAAGAAACTAGAAACACCAATCAGAAAGGACATATGCACCCCTATGTTCATAGCAGCACAATTTACAATAGCTAAGATTTGGAAACAGCCTAGGTGCCCATCAGCAGATGACTGGATCAGAAAACTGTGGTACATCTACACAATGGAATACTATGCTGCCATAAAAAAAGAAGGAATTCTTTCCATTTGTAGCAACCTGGATGGAATTGGAGAACATTATGCTAAGCAAAATAAGCCAATCAATGAAAGAAAAATACCACATGATCTCACTCATTTGTGGATAATAAAAAACACATTATAAACTGATAAACAAAAAGATAGATACAGAGGCAGTAAAGGATCAAACAGACTTTCAAATTACAATGGGAAGGTTAGAGAGAGGTGGGGGAAATAAGAGATCAATCGAAGGACTTATATGCATGCATATAAGAATAACCAACGGATGCAAAACATTGAGGGGTGAGGGCATGTATGGGAGTGGGGTGGGGGGCGGGAATGGTAAGATATGTACACATATAAAAGCTTAATAAAAAAATGAAAAAATAAAAATAAAAAGTTCATTTATGAAGTAAAATAGTGTTTTACCTTTCCTTGAGTTAGCCCAGTATTTATTTATAATTTTAAAGGCTACTTTTCAACTTATTAAAATCCATGTATAAGCACAAAATATTAATTTCAACTCCTAAGTTCTCATCTAACTGAATTAATCCTAGATAGCTATTAACAATTTCTATTTTCTCTTCATCAAATAAGTTATATGTTATTTTATATGCCAATAATGTACTTCTTTGATACCAGTATATGGATAGAACTGGTCATAAATAAAACCTGACATTAAACTCTCAGAGAGAAGGAAAAATGTTGGTCACTGTGGGAGGCAACATCCCTCTTTGAAATCCATTACCAAACCTCTCCAGTAGCAAAGTAGTGCATGCCCTTTGAGACAATTAAGTGCCAATTTTCTGACCCAGAACTAAACACTAGAAATGGTAGAAGGAAGGCAAGGAAAGAAACCATTTATTAGCCACAATAAAACAGGGCTAATATAACCTTGAGGATAGACTTAATTGTTTAAGAAGGAGAAGCACTTCATTTTCTTGTTGAGTTTCCCATAATCTTTCCTGCCACTGATGTCAGAGCAGGTAGGGCAGACAACTAAGTATGTCTCTGCCTGTCCCATTTCTAGACTCCTTCAAAAAATGCCAGAAAAGAGAGAAAGGCAAAAGGTCATGCCATGGTTTTAGCTATGCTCACCTGAAGACTAAAGTAACTGATTTGCAACATTTGAAAACATCTCTGAAAAAATAGTAACCAACAAGTAAACATAAAATTCTAAGTAGTATTGGGTCATTCACAACATAAAATATTATTCCAAATTTAATAAACTGATTCTAAGATATTAAAAGTTATGACATACTCTGTAAGTAAAATGTACAAGTTATCACCAATCTATCTTCAGAAAAAAGATTACCTTTTTCTAAAATTCAAGATAATCATAATTATGTTTTGCTGAATTTCAATAAACCTTTCTCGTGAATGCTATATCTTGACTTGACAACTCTCAACTGCAACTATACATTATAGATTTTTATTGCCTCTATTAAAAACAAAAACATAACTTTATGAACACGAATATATAGAATGGGAGGGAAAGTTCAGTAAATGAATTAGAGAAACATGTATTATTTTTTAACAATTAAGCCAAAACATAATTTTTGTTTTTGTTTTTAGAATGGTTATTCTCTATTTTATTTTTTCCATTACCATTTATCTCCCCATTGATATCAGTATATGGATAGAACTGCTCATAAATAAACATGACATGAAACTTTTCAACTTTTCACTGTGGAGACACCAGGCACTGTTTACTAATTCTTTTTTCCCCCTCTATTTTACTTTATTTATTTATTTTTTTAAATAAATCTTTATTGTTCAGATTATTACAATTGTTCCTCTTTTTTCCCCCTCATAGCTCCCCTCCACCCGGTTCCCACCCCACCCTCTGCCCTTACCTCCCCCGCATTGTCCTCATCAATAGGTGTACGATTTTTGGCCAGTCTCTTCCCAAACCCCTTCTGCCTAAGAATTGTCAGTCCACTCCCTTTCTATGCCCCTGATTCTATTATATTTACCAGTTTATTCTGTTCATCAGATTTTTAATTCACTTGATTTTTAGATTCACTTGTTAATAGGTATGTATTTGAGGATCAGCTGTGTCTACGCTGGGAGAACTTCTGTGTTGGAGACACCCTTATGAGACAAGGCTTGCAAAATTGCAAAAGCCTCTGTGCTCAGCTTGGATGGGGCGGAGTCTCAGGGTGGAGCAGACAGCCTTGGCTTCTCGTCAGCCCTGCCCTATGAGGCCCCTGGGTCTCAGTGTCCCTTGGTAATTGCTGCAAGCACCTCTGAGAGAAAGCCGCCCTCAAGTTTCGCCCGCTGCCAAACAGTCCAGTGTCTCCCCAAATGAGTCTGGGTCCCCAGGGTCTTGCCCGGAATTGGGGTTCAGTGCAGTTGGGTGCTTCCGTCTTGAGAAAGCCAGTTGGGTGCTTCCTGCTTGAGAAAGCCAGCCAGGAACCCAGCTGCCTGTCCTCTCCACGTGTGTGTCTCCGTACCTCAGCCTTTTGCAGCTCCTCTGAGTCTCCATGTGCTTTTCTCTTTCCTTCTATTTGCAGAATTTCCACTCAGCCAGCTTTCCTGTGGTTTTGGATGATGTCCATTTTGTCTTTTAGATGTAGTTTTGAAATTGTTGTGTGAGGCAGCAGTTTACCATCTTGGTTTCTCTTGGTATCAGGGTAACCTAGTTAAATGTTTGACCAAACTTAGCAGGCCTTTTAAAAAATATTTTTATTGATTACAGAGAGGAAAGGAGAGGGAGAGAGAGATAGAAACATCAATGATGAGAGAGAATCACTGATTGCCTGCCTCCAGCACACTCCCACTGGGGATTAAGCCCACAATCCAGGCATGTGCCCTGACCAGGAATCGAACCATGACCACCTGTTTCATAGGTCAATGCTCAACCACTGAGTCCTCCCAGCTGCGCTAGCAGGCTAATTTTTAGGGTGATTATTTTGTATGGCCTGAGAATGATGTTATAAAATATCCAAATGGCCCTTGGCAGAAAAAAAGGTTTCCCTCCCCTCGCTTAGACAGTCATTTCTTGAAGCTCAGGACCTTCAACAACTTTGGCAGGTTATTTTCTAGAACACAAACTGGTCAAATACTACTAAAGCTATGCCATGAGACCTCAAACAAATCTGTTATACCTTGCTTTAAACACCTCTCTAAACTTATCTATAATCCATGCGACCAAAAATTAAACATAAACACAAAGAGCATGTTTCTAACATTAGCTGTAACACATAAAGCAAAAAGAATAATGACTTTCTCAAAATATGCATGAGCACTCAATCTCATCAATAGAAGCAGTGACCCCCATTTAGATGACAGTTTCCAAGAGATAGCGATTATCTTTCAAAGTCCAAGTGAATCAGTGACAATGTTTCTAGATTTAATATGCCCCATAACCTGATTTCAAGTCCAATGAAAGACTGTATTAAAATTATGAGTCATTTATAAGTAAGCAGAACTACTAAAATCACACTATTCTTTAAGATGCAGTTATTTTCAGAAAAAAAATCTGATTAATATGCTGCATACAGAAGGGGAAAACGAAGGATCTGGAAGTTTGGAAATAAGAAATACTTTCATTAAATTATACATTTATGTCTGATTTAAGTACAGTATAATTACTTACTGTGAGAGAATTTCAATAAAAATTCTGAGGAATATTATGGCAGTAGTGGAAAATTTAGAAGATTGAGATTCTACATTTCTTTTTTAACTCTACATCTTCATTCTCCTGAACCTATCTATTATTCAAGATTCAGGGCCTTTACACCTATTGCTCCTTCTGCTTGGAACTGTATAATCCTAGATCCTTATATGGCTTCTTCTCCAGGTCTTAGTTCTCATGTATTTCCTCAGAAGGGCCTTCCTTGCTCATCCTAGTCAAAACTCACCCTATACACCTCTCCCAACCTTACCACTATAACATTATTCAGCTTTATTCTCTTCGAAGCCTATATAATTATCTGAAAATATCCTTTATAAATTACACACTTATCATCTACATTCTCCCACACCCTGTGACTAAAAATGTGAGCCGACTCCCAAATCTCAAGTCCATATTTCTAACTGCCAGCTAGGCAAACCCATGTAAATGGTTTTAAGTTCTTTATTCTGGTTCATATATTAAATATTAACTCTTCCTATCTGATGAAAAGTGCATTTCCTATTGCTTATGAAAGCTTATGCAATGGATCCTGGACTTCTATCACTGTTCTATGTTTTACATTTTATCAAGGCAGTGTCTATGCCAGTCCACAAAAGGTATTGGTAATAGTGATATCACTTTATATGCACAAGAGTTATTACAAAATCTATATATAGGTATTCTCCCCCTACAACTCTATGTTCAATGTATGTCACTTTCATTAAATAACCAGCTGAAGGAGACCCTTTAATGCAGAAATGGTTTAAACCATCTATTCACATGTTTTTCAAGAGTAGACAGTGCTATTGGATTCTTCCCTAGGAATATACATAAAGCTGTGTGTCTCCCTCTGCCCACTGTGAGAATCCCTGTCATTATAAGCCACCATTACTGTTGGGAATTGGTCATAGCCCACCTTTTGTAGGAAGTAGGAATCTATTGTCTATGCTGGGAACATCCATCAAATGTATGACAAAATATCATTTCTCCATACACAATGGAGAATGCATTGATATCAACATCTGGGACTGATTCAATTTGTTTCAACTCAAAAGTCAAGAAAAGATAAGTTCAAGGGGTCTGAATATTTGGTTCTGATGCTGGATCCTAAACAGCCAGTTTATTTCATGTAACTCAATCACCTCCTCAACTCCAGTAATTGCTGCCCTGCCCATTCTACAAGCTTTGATGGGAGCTGAATGAGAAAATGCACTGGAGCCTATTGTAGAGACTATTCTCATTGGAGGTGTGTGAAAAATTATCATTTGTTCTCCATTCTCTCCACCCCATTCAGATATCTGCCCAGATTTTCTGGAAAGCTGCAGAGGTGCACACATTGCACACATGCATATATGTGTGCACGCATGCATGCATACACACACATACACACACACACACACGCACACACACACACACACACTCTCTCACTCACACAGCCAACCTTTTGTTTATGTATTATCTTCTCAGAGCAAGAAAAGAAAAATCATTCATTTAGTTTGCAGAGCATCTTTTTAAAAAGAAAGGAGGTTTATTTCTTAAGAAACTCTTCTCTTGTGAGTCAGATAACAAAAAGTTTAATTTTTGGTAACAATATTTGAACATTTATCAAATGGTGTTATATAGAATATCAAGTCAAAGAATTTTAATATGTGTTATATGCAAATTGGCTCTTTAAGCAAGTAAGTTGTGAAATGCTGAGTCAAACAAATTTCTTTACTACAGACATTTTCAGAAACCTTAATACACTGAGATGTATTGCCATCCTGAGGCAAATACAGGGTAAGGTGTTTCTGAAACTTAATTGATCAAGGAATTTTTATCAGTGGCTATTTCCTCAGTCTAGTATTTTATGTGAAACACTTCAGGGAATGTTGCAGCTAATAAAAAAATTTTAATTCAATCTTACGTTTATCAAAAATAATACCCGTGCATTCCTTAACTCAAATAGTACCACAAGGGTTTGTTTATGATGAAAATTAGTCCCTTGCCCCAGATCTCTCCACCTTTCTGTTCTTTCACAAGCAGCCACATCCAATTCTTTCAATTATTTTTCCTGGTATTTACCTCCATTATTTCTAAATAATATTCCAACACTAATATTTATTCATTTTTTTCTATTTTAAATATTACTCACTGATTTCCTGCTGTGGAAAATGAGATAATATATATTATTAGTTTATTTTCTATTTATTTTGGTCCATTTCATATCGAAAGATTTCCTCACCTTCCCAATAAGTAATATTGGAATTGTGGCTTAAATCCATATTATACATTTAATTATTACAAAGTTATATAAATATTGTTTATAACTGAACCACGTAGGATGTCTATATATATAAAAGGCCAGCAACTGGAACAACGGCACAACGAGAATGACTGGTGGCTATGATGCACACTGCGGCAGCCAACCAGCCTGATCCAGGCCTCAATCAGCTGTCCCCCTGACTGGCCCAGCCCCCATCGGCCTCCAATACCCCGATCGGGGGCAGGGACAGCCAGCCAACTGCCTGCGGCCTCTCCCCCCAACTAGTCCCGCCCCCGATTGGCCCCCACACTCCAATCTGGGGTGATGCCGGCCGGCCAACTGCCCGAAGCCCCTCCTCCATGCTGGCCCAACCTGATGGGCCCCCATTGGGGTGGGCCGGCCAGACCCCACCTGTGCACGATTTTGTGCACCAGGACTCTAGTTTCTTCTTATAAAACTGTGTTTCCCCTTAGTATTTTTTAAAATATATATTTATTGATTTTTTACAGAGAGGAAGGGAGAGGGATAGAGAGTTAAACATCTCTATTAGATGTTTCTGTTAGAAACATCGATGAGAGAGAAACATCGATCAGCTGCCTCTTGCACACCCCCTACTGGGGATGTGCCCGCAACCAAGGTACATGCCCTTGACCAGAATCGAACCCGAGACCCTTCAGTCCGCAGGCCGATGCTCTATCCACTGAGCCAAACCAGTCAGGGCTTCCCTTAGTATTAATAGTTGCCTTGTTTGCTCAGTTTTTAAAAAACATACGTATCACTAATTCATCATCAAGCTCTCCATCAGAGCTTATAAAACTCCTCTCATTATGGTCAAGCAGATCAGACACTCTATTAGCTTCATTCCTCCCCACCCCCAAAAAACACTGCTTATAAAATTGCCCAGAAGAGTCTCCTGTTTCAGTCTGATGCTCTCCAACCTGCTGAAACTTCTCTCCACCAGGTTCTGAGAATTCCCTTTGCTTCTTTTCTAAATTCGATGGATCCTCTTAGGGCAAGTCATCTCTTTTCTGTTTTCATCCTTTCTTCTTCTTGGTTTACTCCTTTGTGTATAGAGCATATCCTCCAGCAGTTTCCTGGTAGTATGCACCTGAGCTAAATTTGAGCCTTTGTATGCCTGGAAATGATTATCTCCTCACACTTGATGAAAATTTTGCTAAGTATATATAAAGTGAGATAAAGTGAAAACCATTTTCAACTTCCAGTGTTTCCGAAAAGTTGAAGTTCTTTTGATTTCTAGTCATTAATATAAGACCTTAATAAAGGCTTTTTTTTTAATCTTTTATTTCTAGAGTAGTAAATTTAGAAAATTATGTATTGACAATGGTTCTTTATCCACTAATTTTTCCAAGTACTTAGTAGGCCCTTTCAAACTCATATCCTTCCATTCTGAACAATTTCTTCTGTATTATCCCTTTAATAAATTAGCTGTCCATTCTATTTGAGAATGAGGCACCAAAAAGTTGATTAGAAGTCATGTGCAGAGGTGTAGGGCTCATCATCAGAGGATGTTAAGATGCATACCCAGCTGTTTCATCAGAGAACTCACCAAATGTCCTTACCTACAGGTTTTTTTCTCTGAGGTTAGTCAGTTTTTCATATGAGGCCTCTAATATTTTGCATAGAAAATTTAAGTTTGGCTGCCAGAATTGCCAGAATGAAAGAGGCCGAAAGAGCCCCACTATTCAATATGTAGATTTTCAGTTAACTCCTTTATTTTCAATACTAGAGGCCCGGTGCATGAAATTCATACACGGAGGGGGGTGTCCCTCAGCCCAGCCTGCACCCTCTACAATGTGGGATCCCTCTCACAATCCAGGAACACTGGCTCCTAACTGCTCACCTGCCTGCCTGCCTAATTGCCCCTAACCACTTCTGCCTGCAAGCCTGATTGCCCCCTAACCGCTCCCCTGCCAGCCTGATCACCCCCAACTAACCTCCCCTGGCAGCCTGATGGCCCCCAACTGCCTCCCCTGCTGTCTTGCCTCGCCCCCAACTACCCTCCCCTGCCAGCCTGATGGCCCCCAACTGCCCTCCCCTGCCAGCCTGATGGCCCCCAACTGCCCTCCCCTGCCAGCCTGGTTGTCCCCAACTGGCCTCCCCTGCCAGACTGATCTCACCCCCAACTGGCCTCCCCTGCCAGCCTGATCTCACCTCCAACTGCCCTCCTCTGCTGGCCTCATCTCGCCCCCAAGTGCCCTCCCCTGCTGGCCTTGTCTCACCCAACTGCCCTCCCCTGCCAGCCTGATCTCACCCCCAATAGCCCTCCCCTGCAGGCCTGATCTTGCCCTCAACTGTCCTACCCTGCAGACCTGGTTGCCCCCAACTGCCCTCCCCTGCAGGCCTGGTCACCCCCAACTGCCCTCCCCTGCCAGCCTGATTGCCCACAATTGCCCTCCCCTGCTGGCCATCTTGTGGTGACCATCTTGTGGTGGCCATCCTGTGGCAGCCATCTTGTGGCAGCCATCTTGTGACATGAGGGTGGCGATCTTAGACAGCCATCTTGTGGTGATGTCGTGCAAAGGCATCACGCAACGCCACCTAGGCTTTTATTTTATAAGATAGTAGTAGCTCAACCTTCCCTAAAATTGTGTCTAGACTCTTCAAATCTGGAACCTCTTGGGTGCTACCTAACATCACTTAATGAGCTAGGGTTTGGGTAATCATGTGGCTGAGCAAAAGATCAAGTGGTCTGACTTTTCCATATATGTACTTTCAACACCTTTTACCTTCTGAGGCTCATGGTGCCTTCAAATGCTGAGCCTTTCTGGAGTTCTGAGGGACACATCAGCATGCTTCATGCCCTATTTTCCAGTGCAGGTACCTGAATCTCAGCTCAGCCTTCAGCCTCCTTGGCTCTGCTAAGTCAGCTTCCACTCGTCATCCACCTTCTCTGATCCAAAATGTGGATAGCATTGCCTCTTCTGGTCTTTTTGTTCTTGTGAATTATAACTTTTAAAAAGTTCTTTATTATCATTTTAGGGTTTCATTGAAGATAGTGAAGTTCTGTATCAAGCAAAACTAATTTGGTGTCATTGCACTAACCTTCACCATAGTCCCAGTTTTGATACCTCAAGATTGAATAGAATAAATAAGAAAGAGCTTAAAATGTAAATAAGCCCTGACTGGTTTGGCTCAGTGGATAGAGCATTGGGTCATGGACTGAAAGGTCCTGGATTCGATTCCAATCGATGGCATGTACCTTGGTTGCAGGCTCGATCCCCAGTAGGGGGCATGCAGGAGGCAGCTGATCGATGTTTCTCTATCATTGATGTTTCTAACTCTCTATCCCTCTCCCTTCCCCTCTATAAAAAGTCAATAAAAATATTTTTTAAAAATTTAAATAAGACATCTTTGAATAGTAAATGTTATACAAGATTTACTCCTTAAAAGATACTTTTTGATCTACATTTGACTGAATAAAACTGCTCTTTCTCTGTGTTGTCAAATCACCTTATTTCTACTGCAACCAATTATTAATTAGACAAATATATGTATTCATATGTGTGTAGCTTAACTGAATAAATTTCTTCCAAAATGTAACTTTGAAAAAGATATTTCAACCCTGGCCAGTGTGGCTCACTTGGTTGAACATCATCCAATGCACCAAGAGGTCACCAGTTCGATTTCCAGTCAGGGCACATGCCCAGGTTGCAGGTTTGATCCTGGTGGAGGGTGTACATGAGGCAACTGGTTAATGATTCTCTTTCTGACCCATGTTTTTTTCTCTCTCTCCCTCTTACTTCCTGTCTAAAATCAATAAAAACCTATTTTAAAAAGAAGCAAGATATTTCACCCTCTTACATGGTGAATAAAATAAGTTAAGCATTTCAGAAAGATTATAGTTTATAAATGTTATTAAGCAATGTTTCATATTCAGTATTTCTACTATTTGTGTTTAGAAAGGCAAATTAACTAGAATTGAGAATTACCATTGATTCTATGAGATAATGGGCCTGCTTTTATTTGGCCTTTAAAAAAAAACAAAAAACACAACACCTGTCTCTTATCTTCCATAATCCTGTAAGACAGTATCATTATTTCTATTTTACAGATAAAAAAGCCAAAGATAGGTCATTTGCAAAAGGTCATACAGGTAGCAAGTGGCTGAGAAGAAATTCAGGCTTAGATCTGCAAGGACTTTTCACAATAACCAAAACCAATTGTATTTCAGTTAATACTTTTGAATTAAATTAGTAGTAATCATTTCAGGATAAAAATATGACTTCAATTTAAGTCACATGTCTAATATCTTAGTAAACAACTGAATGTAAAATACTTTGGGATTTATTGATATTCAATCTAATAAAAGAGTAATATAAAAATTGACCATACCTCCGCTACACCCACAAGCCATGCCCACCAGCCAATCAGGAGAGTGTATGCAAATTAACCCAACCAAGATGGCTATGGCCACAGAGCGAGCAGGAGGCTTGGGTTTCCCCGGCAATGGAGGAAGCTAAGCTTCCCACACACCCTGGCCAGCCTGGACTCCACTCAAGGCTACAAAGTTTCAATTATATAAGATAAATAAATTCCAACAAAAATGGCGGCAGCCACAGAGCTGGAGGGAGCAGGAGACTTGGGTTGCCCCCCGCGATGGAGGAAGCCAAGCTTCCTGGCCTGCCTTGGTCTCCGCTCAAGGCTTCAAAGTTTCAATTATAGAAGATAAATAAATCCCAACAAAAATGGCGGCGGCTGCGGAGCTGGAGAGAGCAGGAGGCTTGGGTTTCCCCAGCGATGAAGCCAAGCTTTCTGCCCACTCCAGCCTGCCCTGGTCTCTGTTCAAGGCTACAAAGTTTCAATTATAGAAGATAAATAAATCCCAGATACCAGGGCCTCCCCTTGGGTTGGGGGGGGCGTGGCTGGCCTGCAAACCACAACAGGCCCCTCCCCCAGGCCACCCCACACCCAAAGGGAACCTCCATCCTGATCTGGGACACCCTTCAGGGCAAACCAGTTGGCCCCCACCCGTGCACCAGGCCTCTATCCTATCTAATAAAAGTGTAATATAAAAATTGACCGTCACTCCAACACACAAGATGGCTGCCCCCATGTAGACACAAGATGGCCACTACAAGATGACCAGCAGGGGAGGGCAATTGGGAGGGACCAGGCCTGCAAGGAAGGGCAGTTGTGGGGGATCAGACAAGCAGGGGAGGGCAGTTGGGGGGGACCAGGCCTGAAAGGGAGGGCAGTTGGGGCAATCAAGCCTGCAGGGGAGGGCAGTTAGGGGTGACCAGGCCAGCAGAGGAGGGAAGTTGGGGGCGACCAGGCCTGCAGGGAAGGGCAGTTGGGGGAGACCCAGACCTGTAGGAGAGAGCAGTTGCAGGGGACCAGGACTGCAGGGGAGGGCAGTTAAGGGTGACCAGGCCTGCAGGGGAGGGCAGTTAGGGGTGACCAGGCCTGCAGAGGTGGGCAGTTAGGGGTAATCAGGCTGGCAGGGGAGCAGTTAGGCATTAATCAGGTTTGCAGGGGAGTGGTTAGGGGGTGATCAGGCTGGCAGGCAGAAGAGGTTAGGGGCAATCAGGAAGGCAAGCAGGCGAGCAGTTGGGAGCCAGCAGTCCTGGATTGTGAGAAGGATGTCCGACTGCCCGTTTAGGCCCGATCCTACTGGAATCCGGCCTAAACGGGCAGTCGGACATCCCTCAAGGGGTCCCAGATTGCAGAGGGTACAGGCTGGACTAAGGGACACACCCCCCCCCCCTCGCCGCATGAATTTCATGCACCAGACCTCTAGTTTATTTTATAAAGATGCTATGAGAATTAACTCCCCAATGATGAATCTCAGGAATCTGCATTTTATATTATTATTTTATTTTTAATATGTTTTTATTGATTTCAGAGAAGAAGGAAGAGGGAGAGAGAGATAGAAATATCAATGATGAAAATCAGTGATCGACTGCCTCCTACTTGCCCGCCACTGGGGATCGAGCCTACAACCCTGCAACCCGAGCATATGCCCACATGCCCTTAACCAGAATTGAATCCGGGACCCTTTAGTCCATAGGCTGATGCTCTATCCACTGAGCCAAACCGGCTAGGGCAGGAATCTGCATTTTAAACATTCTTTCCAGATGATTCTTATGACGCATTCACATTTACTAGTAAGACCCAGCCTAGGGACACATGGACCTGACTGAGAATTTCAGAATATTCAGTTTTCATCTCCACCCCTTGGCATTATTCTAGATACTTTATCACTGTGATAATCCACAATACCTACATTTTAGCTTCACTTTTTTAAAAATTTTAAATGTTTTTAATCCCCACCCTCAAGGATATGTTTTTTGATTTTAGAGAAAGAGGGAAAGAGAGAGAGGGAGAGAAGGGGAGAGGAGGATACAGGGAGAGAGAGAGGGGTGGAGGGAGGAAGGAAAGGAGAAATGTGAGACAGAAACATCGATTGGTTGCCTCCCATACCCACCCTGACCGGGGATCGAACCCACAACCTAGGTATGTGCCTGACTGGAACTTGAACTCTCAACCTTTGGTGCAAGGACAACACTCCAACCAACTGAACCCCCTGGCCAGGGCTTAATTTCACTTTACCTTTTATATGCCAGTAACCAGCACTTCCTGCCAGCAATCCACTCTTCCTACCCCACACTCTAGATCCAGAACTACTCAATCTACCAATCATCTTAAACTCAAAAATATACTCTGCCAAACCTGTCCTCTTCCGCTCCCACCAAATCTGCTCTTCAGCCTCAGCAGGACTCTAATCTCATGGCTTTTGTTTTCTTTCATCTATTAACCCTCCTTTACTACTTCCTGCTCTGCCCAGATGACAATCTCAGGCACCCTCACCAGCTACTGTGGATCTCCCCACGGACTTCAGAGGACCCATTCTGCACCTTCCAACTCTTCCCACAATGTCACTGTACAAATTGGCATGTCACAGTTAGTTCAGCAGGCTATTACCCTTAGACCTCTCTTCCCTTTTCTGTTCAGGTCAGCCTAGTGATAATAATCCCTATAATAACTTTCACTTACAGAGAACTTACTGCATTTGATAACAATTATCTCATTTAATCCCCACGACAACTCTGTGAGGCGGGTACGTTATTATCCTCACAACTATAAACTGGAGATACTGAAGCTAAAACAGATGAAATAATTTGCCTAAGTTCTCACAGCCAGTATGTGATAAGATTGAGATTCAAACCCATCTAGCTCCTGTCCAAAGCCTGGGTTCAGATTCCTTTCCTCCTGCTCTGGTAATAAGAAAAGGAGAAAAGAAAGAAAAGCGGGGAAAGCAGCTCAAGCATTAGCCACTTGGGGAAAACAAAGTCAAGGCAACAATTTCTTTCTTTTTTTTTTTTTAATATATTTTATTGATTTTTTACAGAGGGAGAAGGACAGAGAGTTAGAAACATCGATGAGAGAGAAACATCGATCAGCTGCCTCCTGCACACTCCCTACTGGGGATGTGCCTGCAACCAAGATACATGTCCTTGACCGGAATTGAACCCGGGACCCTCCAGTCCGCAGGCCGACGCTCTATCCACTGAGCCAAACCGGTTAGGGCAAGGCAACAATTTCTTAGAAAGCTTTGTCCACTACTCTGCTCCCCTCCATTTTTCACTCTATCCTGTTTATAGAATTCATCTTCATAAAATGGCAATAGATAATGAATGGTAAAAAAATATATACATATCCTGTTTTGGAAAACTTATTAATAAGATTTATGTTTGAAACATTTTTTTTAGCAGTCCAAACTTATAAAGAATAGCATGTAAAGTATGGTGAAAAATTGAGATTGAAAATTAATACTGTGGCCATTTTTCAAACTCACCTCTTATTTTTCTTGTAATTTTCCAGTTGTTGGGACTGCGTGTGTTTGCATCTTTCTAATTCACACTGTGCACATAAATCCTCCAGATTCAGCAGGTGATTTTCTACCTCTTCAAAACTAGTTTCTAAATGCACTGAAAAGATATAAGATCAAAAGAACAAACGTTAAAAATCAGAATCATCAGTTATTGAGAAAAGTATCCAAAAGTTAAAAGTTTAAACTGTTGCCATTGTTTTGCATTTACTTAATATTCCTTATTAAACTTTCTTGAAGCAAAATAAAATACACTGACCAACATTAAAACATACTTCAAATTATCTTTTTTGAGTGTATTTTTATATTTCAAATATTTTTAAGATATAACTTTCCATAACACTCTATTAACCAGGATGATGAGGAAACAGTATCTTGATTAATCTAAAATTATATCATAATTATCCTATATACCAACCACACATGAATAATCAATTTCAAATAATGAGAACACAGCAAAATATAACATAAATTATACTGAACATAATGTAATCTTTGAGATTTCATTACTTTAGTATTTGTTTTGCCCCATCATATCATATAACAAATCTTCATGGAACTGTAGAGATGTACAAATACTCAGAAAACATACTCAGTGTTGGTGGGAAGACACTCAACTCTGTCCACCAGTCAATTAATCTTTTGCTACTCTAATTTGTCTTTAGGCCACAGAGCTTTGCAGCTTTATTGAAACATGGAGATCATTTAGTCAAATCCTTCACTTAAAAGATTCAAGACTAAAACCTGCAGAAATTATTTTAGCACACTGCCCAAGGTCACCTAGCTAGGGAAAGGCAGTCAGGAATAAGAACTGAATCCCTCATACAGTACACTACAATGATTTCTAATTGATAGGGTGTTAAATAAACCAAGACCTCACAGTTATAGGGGTGAGGACTGGTTTTCTTAAACAGAAAAGTTTTAGAGGTCAACGATTTTAGAACTCAAACAGCATCATGGCAATTTACCTTGAGAACAAGGACTGTCTTTTAATCTTTGTATTGCAGTGTCCTTTTACTCAAAGAGCTTAAAATAGAGAGTAGGCATATTTCAATGACAACACAGCCACAAAGACCTAGGTATAAGGTGCTGTGGGAACTCAAGGAGCAGCATCTAACACAGATGAGAGAGAAGGTGGGAGAGGCTCAACACAAAATCTGACTCCCAAGTCAGGAAGTCACAGCCTTCCAGTGGGGCAAGGGGCAGTGGTAAAGAAGCTGGCTGTGCCAGCTGTTTCACTGGGAAGCTGCAATACAATTACAGTGTGTCAAATTCCTTCATTTATCCATTGTATTTTCATATGACTTTCTAAATTGTTTTTTAATCCTCACCTGAGGATATGCCTCCTGTATGCACCCCGACAGGGGATAGAACCTGCAACCTAGGTATGTGCCCCTTCCAGGAATTGAACCCGTAACCTTTTGATGACACTCAAAACAACTGAGCCACCTGGCTAGGGCTCAAATGACTCTCTTTTCCTTTTTTTTTATAAGTTGTTTTTTGTACTGATATGAGAGAGAGAGAGAGGAAGGAATGGGAATAGAAAGATAGAAAGATCTATGAGAAAGAAACATCAATTGGCTGCCTTCTGAACACCCCTTGCTGAGGATCAAGCCAGCAACCTGGGCATGTGTCCCGACCAGGAATCGAAATGGTGACCTCTTGGTTCATGGGTCAATGCTCAGTCACTGAACCACACCGGCTGAGCTCATATGACTTTCTAAAATAGCTTTTGTAGCATCTAGGTTACAAGCAAACTCCTCAAATTTTAACTTGCGACTTTAGGTTTGATGAGATGCAAATTCTGACCTGTTTTTAATTAATCTTTGTTTGATCCAAAGATTTATTAAATCCAGAAACATTCACATTTTCTAATATCCTAAATTTTAACTCTACTAAATCTCTATGCTTATAAAACTTCCTCTTACATTTGGTAGGGTCTAGAGCTTAAAGATATTGATTGGGGAGAGGCATAAAATTTCACTGAAAAGCAAAATATGATGACAAGTAGTTTAGCATTCCTCTTCAAAGACATTAGATACTGACTTTGATCATATTAATGTATCACTATAAACCACTGGCAAGTCTGGAAAAGGCTGATAACAATGCAGTTCATAACAGTTTTGACTCTATCTTCAGGGGTCACATAAAATAGCTAATGTATCAGCAAGGCTAACCTGAAACAATATGCAAAGTCTAAATTTAAATCTATTAAAAATGTAACTAAGATTTTTAATAATGTCGTAAGTAGTATATAACAAGTTTATATGGGGAAACAAGCAAAATGATGCAATTATACTAGTTGCTATTTATATTTTTTGTTTTTATGTTCAATGTTAAAAAGACTGGGAGACTCAGCCTGGAAGGTAGTACTACTGGCAGGGAGGAACCAATATTGAGCCCATTCTGTGAAAACTGGTTTGACAGGTTTAAAAGATCCTAGCTAATAGGTTATTTAAAAGGCTATTTTACTTTGCTTAGTGACAAGAACTGGAATAATTAAATTTATTATGGACTCCATTTAACTTCAAGCTATGCAGTGCCTTCATGTTATCCTTAGTACCATGCAGGTTATCCTCAGCATAAAGGGGACTGGTTAAGGGTAGGGTTTGAATCACAAGCTTGGAAACCCAGCTCTGACCCCTACAAATGAGGTGAGGTGAGGTGAGGTGAGGTGAGGTGAGGTGAGGTGAGGTGAGGTGAGATACCTCTTCAGTGAAAAGAGAACTAACAATACACATCTTGCTATGTTTTCTAAAGGGTTCAGCAAGGAAAAGAATGTAAAGTAGTTAATTTAGCACTTGGCAGTAATTAAGTAAATAATGGCCGACTATAAAAAATGCAGAGAAAAATTTTTATAAAGCTTAAATAAGTTTTGTAAAAGTCATTTAAAACTAATAATTTTGAGACCAGTAATGATCATGTTGTAAATGACACCTATGCATCTAACACATCAAAATATCAGTAAAATTTTCATTTTTTCTGGCAAACTTATATACTTGTAAATTATATACTCAAGGCTATGTTCTGTTCTGATACTTATGACCCCTTATTCTTATAAGTGAGGGGGATTGTATTTCAAATTATTTTTCTAAAAAGAAAATATATAATGGAGTCAATTATATTTGAAAACATATACATTCTTTCCACCATTTTTTTTTTTTTTTGGACAGATGGAAATTTCCATTTAGAGTCTAGCTCTGTTGGTTGATTACAGAGCTAATGAGGCCAGGAACTCTAATAAGTTAATCGTTTGGCGGGTCAATTAACTTCTCATGTTCTAGGTGCAAACTGAACTTGCCAGCCTAGTTCACTTCTGTTAATAAAATGTGAACCAGGTGAAAACATATGAATAGTTTAGTACCAACTACTAAGAAAGAAAGAAACAAACTACATGTTCTTCTGAATAGGCCAACAGCATCATGTTCTTGTGTCAAAGAGCAAATTTAGATTTAAAATGCTTGGGACAGTCAGCCCTAGCTACTGGCTCAGTGGTTAGAGCATAATCTGGTGCACCGAAGGGTCGCAGGTTTGATTCCCAGTCAGGGCAGATACCCAGGTTGCAGATGTATCCCTGGTTGGGGGAAGTAGGGGGTGTATGGGAGGCAACCGATACATATTTCTCTTTCTTTCTCTCTCTCTTCTCCCCCACCATCTCCCGCTCCCAGCCCCACCCAACTTCTTCTCTCTCTCTCTCTCTCTCGAATTAATGAAAGAAACAATCTCAGGTGAGGATTTAAAAAAAAAAAAATGCTGGGGATAGACAGTGGTCATTTTATTGCTACCACCAAATTCATATTTATGTTCTCCCCTTTAAAAAGTTTCAAAGTGAGGAGAACCAAGATGGTGGTGTAGGTAAATGCTGGAACTTGCTGCCTCCCACCACATCAAAATTACAACTAAAATACATCACTCAGAACTGCCTGAAATCTAGCTTAATGGAAGTCCTACAACTAAAGAAGAAAGCACACTGAGACTGGTAGGAATGGTGGAGGCGTGGAATGGGCTGGTCCAACACCCATGTGTGGCATTTCTTTAATCAAGAGAGATATCCTGGCTGTATGGGATCCTAGCATCACACCAGACTCCCAGCCTAGGGTTCCAGAACTGGGAAGAGAAGTCCCATAACTGCAGGCTGTAAAGACCAGTAGGGACTGTGGCTGAGGGACACAGAGGACCAGAGTCCCAGGTATTCCTCTTAAAGGCTCCACACACAAACTTACATGGTCCTGCTTCCTCTGAGCTCCAGCACCACTGGGCAGCAACTTTGGGGGAATCCAGGGACACACGGGGAGGAATTGGATTGTCTGGCATTAGGGCAGGAACTCAGGGGCAGCTTTCTCCCAGACAGGGGTGCTCACAGTGGTCATTGTTCCTGTGCTGGGGCTTCCCTTGTCACAGAGCTCACTGGCAGCCATATCTGAGTTTCCATCAGCATGGCCCACACTGTTTATTCTGCCCTGGTGATTCTCTGAGACCCTGCCCCATCCAAGCTGCAGCCCCACACAAATTGTTTGCAGCTGTTTTTCCATATGAATGGCCTGTCCCGGCTCAGGTTTCAGACTTTAAAATCCCTTAAATAAGCAGTAGCTGGAGTCAGTGTGCCCCAAACCTGTCAATAAAAGGCCCAAGACCTGGCACTATCACCAGCCTTCCTTACCTCACAGCTGGGTCTCACCTGGGCACTTCCTAGCCCAATATATGTACCAGCCATCTGCAGATCTCTCTGTAGCTCCTACCAGGTGTTCCCAGGCAGTGGCTCACTTTGCACCTCCTAGGATGCCCCAGAGCCAGTGTAGCCAGTGGTTAGCTTCAGACCATACCAGATTACAACTCCACATATCCACAAGCCACACACTCAAAGGGTAGACTCAGTGAGTACCAAAGCCCCACTGAAGCAAGTCTTGTTCCACAGGGGTATCTCCTGCATAGCAGCTCTTCCATTGTAAATGCAGCTGGTCCTCACATCCAATTGGCATGGAGGCCAATTCCTGCCAGTGACATCAACAGCAATCAAGGCACAGCTACGAGACTGTGCCCATAGCCCACACAGGGGCACACCTACAGTGCTCAGCTCAGGTGACTGGGGAGTCTGAGCCACTGGGACCTACAAGACATCTATTACACAAGACCACTCTACCAATTCCAGGAGACATAACAGCTCTACCTAATACACAGAAACAAACACAGGGAAGCAGCCAAAATGTGGAGACAAAGAAACATGTTACAAATGAAAGAAATGGAAGCAAGCAAGCTACTGGATACAGAGTTCAAAACAATAATTATAAGGTTATTCAAGGATCTTAATGAGAGCTTCAAGAAGCTTAGTAAGACTTCAAGGATCTTAGTGAGAATGTCAAAGACATGAAAAAAGACCAATCAGATGTAAAGCATACACTAACTGAC
Organism: Corynorhinus townsendii; assembly: GCA_026230045.1. Classification (NCBI taxonomy): domain Eukaryota; kingdom Metazoa; phylum Chordata; class Mammalia; order Chiroptera; family Vespertilionidae; genus Corynorhinus; species Corynorhinus townsendii. The sequence continues at coordinate 139,857,044 of JAPDVU010000002.1, forward strand.
ATCCTATATAATAAAAGGCTAATATGCAAATTGTCCCCCCAAGAGTTTGACTGACCAGGAGTTTGACTGACCAGGAGTTCGACCACTCTCTGTGACATGCGCTGACCACTAGGGGGAAGCACAGAATGAAGGAAGGCCCTGGCTGGAAGCCGGCAGCCGGGGGAAGGAAGGCCCCAATCAGCCCTGATCACTGGCCAGGCCTAGGGAACTTACCCATGCATGAATTTCGTGCACTGGGTCTCCAGTAAAGGATAATTAGAGGGATTCAACAGTAGAGTAGAGGATTCCGAAAATCAAATCAATGATTTGGAATATGACGAAGCAAGCAACACCCAATCAGAAGAGGAAAAAAAAAAAGAATAAAAAAAAATGAAGATAGTTTAAGGAGCCTCTGTGACAACCTCAAGCATACCAACATTCACATTATGGGGGTGCCAGAAAGAGAAGAGAGAGCAAGATATTGAAAACCTATTTGAAGAAATAATGACAGAAAAATTCCCCTACCTGGTGAAAGAAATAGACTTACTAGTCCAGGAAGCACAGAGAGTCCCAAACAAGAGGAACCCAAAGAAGCTCACACCAAGACACATCATAATGAAAATGCCAAGGATTAAAGACAAAGAAAGAATCTTAAAAGCAACAAGAAAAAAGCAGTTAGTTATCTAAAGGGAGTGCCCATATAACTGTCAGCTGATTTCTCAACAGAAACTTTGCAGGCCAGAAGGGAATGGCAAGAAATATTCAAAGTGATGAATAGTAAGGACCTACAACCAAAATTCTTCTACCCAGCAAAGCTATCATTTAGAATTGAAGGTCATACAAAGAGCTTCATAGACAAGCAAAAGCAAAGGAGTTCATCACCACCAAATCAGTACCACATGAAATGTTGAAGGGTATTCTTTTTTTTATTTTTTTTATTCTCACCCAAGGATATTTTTCCATTGATTTTTAGGGAGAGTGGAAGAGAGAGAGGGAAAGACAGAGAGAAACATTGATGTGAGAGAAACACATCAATTGATTGCCTTCTGCACTAGCCCCAACCAGGTCCCGGGCCAGGAAAGAGCCTGCAACCAAGGTATGTACCCTTGACCGGACCCTTTGGTCTGCAAGTCAATGCTCTATCCATTGAGCCAAACTGGCTAGGACTTGAAGGGTATTCTTTAAGAAGAGGAAGAGGAAGAAGAAGAAGAGGAGGGGGGAGAAAAGAGGGGGAAGAGAGATGGAGAAGAAAAGATAAAAAAATATGAATAAAATGGCAATAAATACGTATCTATCAACAATTGAATGTAAAAATCCAAATAAATGAACAAGAAAACTAATGAACAAAACAAAGCAATGAATAAAATATAATCAGAGGCATGGAAACATGAAACCAAGTAGACAAAATTCAGAGGGAAGCAGGTATGGGGGCAGGAAGAGATGAACCAAAGATCTTATATGCATATATGCATTACCTATGAACACAGACAACAGGGTGATGAAGGCCTGGGGCGGGGTGGGTGGGTGCGGGGGAGAAGTACCAGGTGGAGGGAGGCAATGGGGGAGGAAGAGGGATATCTGTAATACTCTCAACAATAAAGATTTAAAAATAAGTAAATAAAAATAAAAAATAAGCAAAAAGTTTCAAAGGTTTGCAAGTACTTGAAGAATCTAGTTTAACTCCTTAGCTTAGCATTTAGGGATCTATTACCCCTGGCCACAACCTACTTTTCCAATCTCACTATGACTTTGCTTCAGGACTCATTATTCCCAAAATAGTCCTGCTGGTCCGAGACATTCCTGCTTGCCTCCACTGTCCAACCTGAGCTCCCTTCTCAGGCTCAGGTCACTGCTATCACTCCCTTCCAGACCCCAGAGCTCTCTTGCTCTTCTGTGCTTCCAAGTACCTTTGAACCTATATAGGCTCACATTCTAACTGACATTATACATCTACTTGTATACTATCATCTCTTTCAGGAAGTAGAAAGGGTTTTAAGGGTAACAACTATATCTTTGCATCTTGTATCCCCTAATACCTAGTCTGTTGAATTGAATTAAGAATGATTTCTGGTGGCAGAATGAGTCTATCACCCTAAGTAAAATAATAACCAAGAAAGCAAATCTATGATTCATGTTCATCTAATTTATGCTAAATTTTGTAAAAGAACAAATTAATCATGGGAAGAGAACTTAGATATTATGATATTTTGTTATTAGCATGTCAAACCAGCCCCCTTTATCAGTAAGTTAAAGCAGTAGAAGCAAAGGGAATTTTCCACTTTTAACAGGCTGAAATTAGTAATAACATATAGGAGAACTACAATGACAAAAATAAATTTTCTTCCCTTTATACATTAAAAACTTAAAAATTTTCTTTAAATAATAATTACAGCCATGTATATGAAGTACATTCTGAATATTTTATATTGAGTTTTAATGGTCATAAATTAATTTCTCTGTCACAACCTACTCATTTCCTATTACAAAATGAGTTACATATATGAGTAAATTGGGTAACCAAACTTAGAATGCATATACATAAAACACTAGCAGGCCTCCATGGACACAAATACACCTTTATATGAAGCTCAGATCTCACCATTTTGCTCACTGTAACAACAACATATGTCTCATTTAGTGATCAGTAGAGAAGATCGCTGGAATTTATTGTGAAAAGCCATTTGGGAATGCCTGACAGCTGTGCAGGAAAGAGCTTCACAAATCTTCGTGAGAAGGCTATCCCAGAGGAAGGGCGATTCTGTTTGGAATTCTTCTTTGAGCCATTTGTTTCAAATATTATTATATGTAGTGTAGCCACTGATATATGAAAAATGAAGCAGCATGCTAAACCTAATAATTTCACACTTAATGAGTACTTTTTTAACAAAAATAATTATCCTCACATCACAAAAAAATCTTCTTTAACTACAAATCCATAGGTCACAGAAGCCAGGTACTAAAAGACCACAAGATTCGTCAAATGCTTACATTACTCTTTTATCTAATAAGGTAACCCAGTAATGATGGTATGGTAATAAGTGAATTAACCTACAAAAGTCATTATGAAACAAATCAGATCGTTTAGTATACTACAAGTATCTAAAGAGAGTCAATGTGCTTCTTAAAGGGTTTAATCTCGGAAAGTAAACTGGACAAAAGATAATCTAGTTCATGAAACACGGAGCTGTGACAGTCTCCCTGCCAGATGCTCTCTCAGATTCTGTATAGAAGAAAGCAAAACGGTAATATATCAGGTTAGGTCAGAGTTTTTAAAAGCCACAAATTCATTTTCTTACATCACTTTGTTATTTAGAAACTAACAGAACCTACTGTCTAGATTAAGGTAAGTCTTTTTAAAGTAGGTCATAAAAAATAAACTAGGCAATAGAGAAAATTCAGTTTAAACGCCATAGGTTAAATTTCAATAAAGGAATAGGATTTGACTACCCTCTAGTGGAAGTTCAAGAGAATTCCATAAATACTTTTGAAACATTTCAGTCATTTTATGATAAAACAACACACTATGGTAATTACACAGCATGAAAAAGTGTATAGAATCTAGACAACATTCCATTTATCCTTCCAATGCATAGAAGACTACATTGTTCATCTCATCACACTTCATTCTGTGGTTTTGCATTCTGAACTATTTTGCAGGACAAGCTAAACTGCATAACACCCATCCAAGCCCTCTGTCAAAGAACAATGGATTTGTAAATTTGTAAAGGCTAGAGAAACTCCTACTTGAATGTGAGCACCTTGATGGCAGGCGCCCTGTCTTACTGCTATATCCCCAGAGCCTACAAGCAGCACATGACACTCAGCAGATGCCTAATATGTATGGGCACTCTATTGAGTGCTTTACATCTGTCATTTGACCCTATAAATACCCTATGAAGCAGGTAAGGTACTCTCATCCTCATTCTGCAGATGAAGAAACTAAAGCTTGGAGCAGTTAAGAAATCTGGTTGGCATTTCACAAAAATAAGTTGTGGGATTGGGATCCAAACCTAGATCCACAAGTTAGTTTATAGCCCTTATTTTCCAGTTCCCAGCATACCTTTATTTTATTTTACTTTTTAATAACAAGCTTTATATTACACAGGCTTTTGTAAGCTGGATGGATCACACCCCATTAAAAAACAACCAACGTGAATGGATTAGCCATTCTTACTTAATAATTCCTGAGGGATTAAGTAATCAGGCATTTTATTTAAGCTATAGGATAATGAAGCCAAAGCTTCATCAAAGGTCTAAATTGCTCACATCATATAAAGCTGTTATTCTTTAGTAAAAGCAGACTCTCTAGAGAACAGAGTTAAGTAGCCTGGTAAATGGAGGATAATAGATACAACGGTGAAAAGGTAAAAAGTTCAAAGAAGTTAAGGGAATCTTATGACTAAACATAGGTTATTTTTTTTATTTTTTACTATTGCCTTATAATATTATATCAAGGTATTCAGGTGATAAGAGATATTTTGAGGCTACCAAAAAAAATAAAATAATACAATATTTGAGCTAATATTTAAAACACGAAATGCTTCTAGTACCTAATAATGATGCATAAATTCATCAAAATGAATTCATAAATTATATTGATACTAGAGGCCTGGTGCACGGATTCATGCACATTGAAAGGAAATGAATTAGAAGAAATATTTTAATATTGCTATTAGCCCTTTCTGTATAATAGAAGTGTCAACAAATTCACGATCAACAATGACAGAGGGAAACACATGCGTGCGATTGGTGCCAGCAAGAGCTTTATATATACAGATAAACTTGCTTAATTAGAGCTGCTTTCTGATTTATCGAAACTTTTTCCAGCCCAGTGAAGAACCTTTTCAGGTAATTATCAGCAATACAGCAATAAATATCAACATGAAGCAGATTATTATTATAGATCACGCAGGGAAAACAAAGGGTGAAATATTTAACTGTAGCAGTGTTTGACTATATTCTGTGCAGTGAGAAAACCTGAAGTCATTTTCAAGTTCCACCATTTCTTACTTCTTTTCAGTCAGGTCAAGTTTCTAAACTTTCTAAATCTCCATTTCCCAGCTAATCCTATTTTGAAAAGAAAATAGGATTCTACCAAGTCTCCTATGTACCTACTCCAGGACTTCTGTGAGGATCAAATGAGATGAGGCACGTGAAAACGCTTCACAGACATTTTGTTAAATGTTTGTACCTGGCTATAAAGCAAGTCATGTTCCTGGGTTGAAGAAACTACAAGGTTAGTCGCTAGGGAGAGGAAGCTGGGCATTGCTATGTGACCTATGTGACGTCATTACCTGGCACCCACAGTGACCGTTTTGGGCTGGGCTAGGCAGTGGGCCACATTTTGCGCAATGGAGTCTTGCAGCGTTGGCTGTGGTTTGGTGGGTGTCACTCCGGGGTGGTGGCGGGGCCTGGGTCCCACTTCAGGAAAGCCAAGTGTTGGTTTGTCAGCACCAGGTCCATAGTGCCTTTTATTTTTAAATGGCCTGTCGCTAGGGAGAGGAAGCCAGGTGTTGCTACATGGCGTCATTACCCAGCGCCCACAGCCACCATTTCCAGACTGGGCTGGGCTGTGGGCCACATTTTTGCACCATGGAGGTCTTGGCAGTGCTGGTTGCGATTTGGTGGGCTGTTGCTCCACATTGGTGGTGGGGCCTGTGTCCCATTTGGGGTAAGCGGAGTGTTGGTTTGTCAGCACCAGGTCCGCAGTGCCATTTCTTTTTATATGGACAGTGAGCATCACTGCAGCTCCTGCGTTAAGCATCTGCCTCCTGTTGGTCAGTGCACATCATAGCTACAGGTCAGATGGACACTTAAGCTTTTATATATATATAGATAGATAGGTATATGTTTATAGAACTTACCCCAACAAATCTGGCTTCAAAATATGGCTCCTGTAAAGAACATCAGCACTAATTCCAATAACTTAAGTTGCTTATCTAAAAGTCACATTTTCAAAACATCTCTCTATGAGCTTATTGTAGGTCAACAAATACTAGGCCTCCTGAACTCCAGTTCTGACTTGCTGCTATCTTCTACAATCAGTCATTCATCACTAAATAGATATATCAGGCAAATAACAGCAATAGATTAAAACACAAACATAGCATGTATTTCAAGTACTAATGATATTTATATTGGCAATAAATATAAAAACCAACCATCTAGATTTTAGAGGTATCTTCTAAGAAAACTGAATTGACTCTCCAAAAAGAGCTCTAGATGGGTTAGACACAGGTCTGCCTTCTGATCATGTTATGGTTGAAGTCCTCAGATTAACAAAGACAGATAATTCAAGTGAGCATTTGGGAAGTCCACCCCATTCATTTAAGAAGCCATGTTGCAGTTTCTAAAGAGGAAGGTCATATTTCACTAACTACAAAACTTTTTTCAGGATATTAGAATCCTAATTGAGAATGAAAATACAATAATTTCTATTTTAAGAAAGATGTATATAAACTGCATTTCCTAAGCAGAATTAACTATGAAAATAATTAGAGGAGTAGAAAATGCATTTAATCAACAGATCACGCAGGGAAAACAAAGGTATCAAACAAAGCACATCTCTAAACAGAATTTAATCTAAGTTGGAAAAAAAAAAAGAGGGGAAATTATCATAGAAGAATATCTCTGCAAAGAAATATACAACCAATGAAAAGCAGCAACTCAAAGAGATGCAGGACCATAAATAAGCTAAAAGAAATAAAAGAAAGTGGCTGAAAAGAAAATGCAACGTATCTTGGAAGCTATTTTTCCATCAGTTAGTTATCAAAGGCTTGAAAAGGGTCATGCCTATAACCGTGAGAACGCAAAAATGCAGAGAGCAACCACAGTTATTTCACATTTCTCATAAATCCCAGGGTATTTTTTCCATTACCTCCCTTCAGAAATAATAAACAACTGACACCAGAAAAAAATTTTAACAGCCAGGGCTTTGTGAATACACTTCCTAAGGTCTACTGACAGCTGTCATCCTAACTGCCTCATCCCCCAATGGGACTCATCACTGTAGTTGGGATCCTGGATCCACACTGTATGTGACCCAGAGCAAATCACAGCCTCGCCAAGCCTTACTTTCCTTATCTGTAAAGTGGGGGATAATAAAACTAATTTTGTAGGGCTCATAGGAGTAGTAAAGCACCTAACAATCTGTAACATACAGTGTTATAATAGTAGCTACTATTAATGAGCAACAGCATTCCAAATATCATCCAGGTAACTTTATTCACACAGAAAAAAAAACCAAAAACCTGTTTTAGGATTTGCTAATTGTTTTGTAAATCATTTTTGTTTTGCTTTAAAAAAAAAAGGTGATAATGAAAAACAGGAAGAGATGTTAGGGTACTCTTATCTTCTTACCCATAAGACCTGATCATGTTATTACTGATAGGTACTTATTTATTGCCATTTGAATTCTGTATAGCTAGGTTTCTCTCTCTCTTTCTTCTTTTCATTACAGCAGCCCCTTTAGCATTTCTTGTAATGCTGACTTGGTGGTGATGTACTCCTTTAGACTTTTTTTGTCTAGAAAGCTCTTTATTTGACCATCTATTTTGAATGACAGTCTTGCTGGATAGATATAGTAATCTTGGTCTCAGATCGTTGCTTTCCATTACCTTGAGTACTTCATGCCATTGCCTTCTGGCCTGTAAAGTTTCTGATGAGAAATCAGATGTCAGCCTTATGGGAACTCCTTTGTAGGTAACACTTTTCTTTTCTCTTGCCACCTTTAAGATTCTCTCTCTGTCTTTAATTTTTGGCATTTAAATTGTGATGTGTCTGGGCATGGGCCTGTTTGGGTTCTTCTTGCTTGGGGTTCTCTGTGCCTCCTGAACTTGTGTGACTTTGTCCTTTACCAGGTTAGGGATGTTTCCTGCCATTATTTCTTCAAACACATTCTCTATTCCTTTCTCCCTTTCTCTCTATTCTGCCACACCTGCTATTCTAATATTGTTATGTTTCACGTTGTCCCACAGCTCCCTTAAGCTGTCCTCCTGTTTTTTAATTGTTTTTTTCTGTTTGGTTCTCTGATTTATATTTTCAACTCTGTCTTCTGATTTACTGATTTGATCCTCAGCTTTCCCTAATCTGCTGTTTATTCCTTCCAATGTGTTATTTGTGCTATGTCATTCTTTACCTCAGACTGTGCTTTTTTCATAGTTACTACATCTTTTTTTCATGCTGTTGAGCATCTTTACATTATTACTGTGAACTCTGTTTCAGATAAATTTCTTATCTCTGCTTCATTTATCTCTTCTTCAGGAGAATTCTCTATTTCTTTCATTTGGGGATTGTTTCTTTGTCTCCTCATTCTGGCTGTCTGTTTGGGTTTGTGACTATGAATTAGGTAGATCCTCTATACCTCTCAATCACTAGTGCAGGACAATGTTAAAGGTTGTTTCTGACTAATTAGATCAGGCAAAGACTCAAAGCCTCCAGAGAAGGCCTCTGCCTATAGACTGATTGGGTTCCAACTTGAATTGCCCGCCAATATTGAACTTTTTCAATAGGGTGGTGCAGTTGCTGCTGCCTCGAGGCTAACTGTTATTTTTAATCTCTTAAATCACCTCAGAACAAGGTGTTTTCCAATAAGGTGTGTCGACTATCTTCCCCTCAGGCAAGGCAAATGTCTATGTGGGAAAGATGTCCTCAGCTGCATAAGGGAATGACTCAGCCCAGGAAACCTGGGGTGTCTGCCTTCTGAGCTCTATCCCGCAGTCTCCAGTACAGTCTTCTGCTCTCACAGCTCCAGTCCACTTCACCCTCCCGCTGCCATAGCACAAGGTGAGTGTCTCCACAAGAAATTTTGTGTGCTGGCCCTTTAAGAGGGTGCCTGAATTTTCAGCTGTCACTCCCTGGCAGACAGATAAAAATATTCTTTAATCTGTGCTGGCATCAGCAAGGCTGGGATCACTCTAATGATCAGCCTGAGACACTTCAGGTGTCAAAGGAATTTCCGCTTTTAGAACCCACAGGCTTGCCAAAATTGTATAACCACACCACCTAGTCAGAAATGCTATCTATTTCTGTTACACAACAGCCACCACCTGGTTACAAATGGTTGCTGCAAGCCTTAGCATAGCCTGCTTACCGTGTCTACATCTATAGGGCTGGCTGGATATTCTACTGTGGAAACCAAGCAGCTGCTGGATCTGATCAGATTATTAGCTCAAAACATTATCTCCTCTGCAGACAGCTCCTAACCCTTACTTGACTAAGACCTCAAGCTTGGTTAGAAAGTAGTAAGCCATAATATTATCCTAGGATGTAGCATTGTCAAACATAAATGTTAATTTTCTAAATATAAGCTCAAGAAATAAAGAATATCAGCAAAATTCATTGCTATAAAAAAATACCAAAAAAATATAAACTTCCACAAGGTACAAATTTAGTCAAACAGATACCCTCTGGTAAGTGGATTTGTTTGATCTCTTTTCAGTTTGAAGAGAGAAAAAAAGCATACTGCAAGACATGATTCTCTAAGCAGACCTAACTTGAAAAGCAACTACTACCAGAGTATATACCATAGTCAGGACAAAGTCACCCTAATCCCTTTTATTTGCCATACTTATGGTTCTTTTAACAGAGAGCTAATGTCACAAAGATAACCCTGTCACTTTAAGAATCAAAAAAACTATAATTGTGTTTTCTGAGCTGAGCTGAGCCAGAAAAAGTTACTGATGTATATTTTAGAAATCATTTCTATACTTTAAATCATTTTCTGTCTAATCCTCAATCAGAATATGAAATTAACTAGAACATACCACTTTCTAAAAAATTCTGTTAACCAAGAATTTAATGTATTCTTAGAAAGCTTTGAATTATACCAGGTGCAGTCAAATTATTTTCATTCCTAAAGGTAATGTACAGATACAAACAAGAAACTTACTCAGATTTGCTGTCATAGATTCTAAATCTGCTATTAAACCTGGAAGCTGCTGAAGCTGCTCCTGTAACTCTATTAGGCTCGTCTTCTTTTTTTCCCAGTGTGCTGAAAGCATGACCACCTCACTATCCACCAGCTGCAACACAAAAGAGGAAGGGTAAAGTATAACCAGATTTTAAGCACAAAGAAATTGTAGTCATCATAATGAGAGCTGGCTGACATTGTCTTTAAAAACCCTTCTACCAACTATAAGTCACAGGACACCAGAAAGAAGACTGAAGTTGTTTTCTTTCTTAGAAAACAACCAATTTAACATTCATTATAGAAAACCTCAAATTACTGCTTGTCTCAGTGCATCTTAATTCAGAGAAGACAAAGTTCAGAAATGACCTTAGAAATCATTTAAGTATACCCTTTTTTAAGTAAACCCTGAATTTGAAACTCCAAATCTAGAAAAATAAAACAAAAAACTACCACTAACAACTGAAAAAACAAACAAACAAAAACAACCCAAAACATAATTGCTAGGTAATTATTTGCTTTTTACAAAAGGAATTCTTTACAGAAAAGTCCCCTAATGCATTAAGAATACACTGATTTCATTTACATTTAATAGGAACAGATTGCATAAGGTAAATGGTTCTTTTATATGAAGACATTATTGAGGCAATTGATCAATTGCAGAAAAAGAAAAGAAGGATTTATGTTAACAAAGAAGTAATTCAGATGTAAAATATTAGGGTAATAGCAGGGTGGTGCAATACTAGACTAGTCTAAAATAATTCTAATTTCTTTTCCTGAAGACTCTGAAGAAAATGACAGACATCAGTTTCTCCCAGACAATTTTGTTTTGCTCTAAACAGGGCGGTAGGGGAAAGAGCCTAGAATAAGATTTAGAAGGAGCAAGGAGAGGTCATCTTTTGAAAACATCACCAATGATAAGCAAGAATTGTGAAAGATACCCACACAGCAATCCTATCTAATAAAAGAGTAAAATGCAAATTGACCATCACTCCAACACACAAGATGGCTGCCCCCATGTGGTCAAAGAGCCTGCCCCCATGTGGACACAAGATGGCCACCACAAGATGGCCAGCAGGAGAAGGAAGTTGGGAGGGACCAGGCCTGCAAGGAAGGGCAGTTGTGGACGATCAGGCCAGCAGGGGAGGGCAGTTGGGAGGGACCAGGCCTGCAAGGGAGGACAGTTGGGGAGATCAAGCCTGCAGGGAAGGGCAGTTAGGGATAACCAGGCCGGCAGAGGAGGGAAGTTGGGGGCGACCGGGCCTGCAGGGAAGGGCAGTTGGTGGGCGGGGGGAAAACTCAGGCCTGCAGGGGAGAGCAGTTGGGGGCGACCAGGCCTGCAGGGGAGGGCAGTTAGGGGTGACCAGGCTGGCAGGGGAGGGCAGTTAGGGGCAAACAGGCTGGCAGGGGAGGGCAGTTAGGGGCAAACAGGCTGGCAGGGGAGGGCATTTAGGGGCAAACAGGCTGGCAAGGGAGCAGTTAGACATCAATCAGGCTGGCAGGCAGAAGCGGTTAGGGTCAATCAGGAAGGCAAGCAGGCGAGCAGTTGGGAGCCAGAAGTCCTGGATTGTGAGAGGGATGTCCGACTGCCCGTTTAGGCCCGATCCCGGTAGGATCCCGGTAGGATCGGGCCTAAACGGGCAGTCAGACATCCCTCGAGGGGTCCCAGATTGGAGAGGGTGCAGGCTGGGCTGAGGGACCGCCCCCCATATGCATGAATTTCATGTACCGGGCCTCTAGCATAATATAAAGATGGCAAAATTCACTGTATAACAAAACAAAACAAAAATGCATTTGAATTTTATATGTAAATCAGGGTTCACAGTTAAGTTACAGTTTTAAAAGAAAGATAATTTACATGTTCCAAGATTAAGTAAGAGTCTACATAAGTTGAAACATGAACACAATTGATTCTTACTGAATATCTCTAAAGAAAGAGCTTTAGAGGAATAAAAATAACAAAATAAGATGTAAAATTATTTGTATATTGAACTACATTGTTTATCTCTACATTTTAATAATGTAGGAAATTCACAACATTGAAGCAGAAGAACTAAGCTACAATAAAGAGGTCAGAAAGCTGCCTAGTTTCCTCACTCTATCCCCAGTTCTCATACCTTTCCATTGTTTTTCAACCCACACTGAAAGAATAACCACATCATCTCTCACCTACAAGCCTCAACTGAGCTGGAAAGGTGACACCATGCTTTTTCAAGTGGCATTCTCATAAATGTTGTATATTTTAAAAAATGCCTGCCCTAACTGGTTTGGCTCAGTGAGTAGAGCGTCAGCCTGCGGACTGAAGGGTCCCAGGTTCGATTCTGGTCAAGGGCATGTACCTTGGTTGTGGGCACATCCCCAATAGGAGCTGTGCAGGAGGCGGCTGATCGATGTTTCTCTCTCATCGATGTTTCTAACTCTCTATCCCTCTCCCTTCCTCTCTGTAAGAAAAATCAATAAAATATATATTTTTAAAAATAAATAAATAAAACGCCTATAGGCCTGGCTCGGTTGAGCATCATCCCATGCATCAGGAGGTCACAGGTTAGATTCCCAGTCTGGGCACATGCCTGGGTTGTAGGCTCAATCCCTAGTAGGGGGAGTGCAGGAGGCAGCTAATCAATGTTTTTCTCTCATCAGTGTTTCTGTCTCTTTCCCACTTCCTTCCTCTCTCTGAAATAAAAAAATTATTTTTAAATGCCTATTGCCTACCAGTTTTAAAATGATCCCTAAGAGTTTTAAAAAGACAGCAATAATAAAAAAATATGCTGAGCAGTCTTCATAGGCAAGCTGTGAGGTAACTTACCATCATCAGGAAACTAAGACTTGAAACAAGGATCTGTGTTCATAAAATTCAACAAGCACTGGGTGGGTAGTTCAGTTGATATGCCAAAGTTGCATATTTGACCTCTGATCAGGGCACGTACAAGAATCAACCAATGAATGCATAAATAAGTGAAACAACAATGTTCCCCCCCCTCTATAAAATCAAGAAATAAAAAATTTAAAAATTAAATGGTCAACAAACTTCTGCAGACCATCTACTACCTGCCAAGCATTGTTTTAGGCACTAGAAATACAATGGTGAATAAGACAAGAAAAAAAAATCCTGCCCTCTTTAGTGCTTATATTCTCATAGCAGGTCTCACAAATTCTCTTAGCTTCAGTACTAAACTCCAAAAAAAAAAAAATTCTATATCACAAGGTTGACTTGAGGATAAATAATATATTTTTCCTGGTTCATGGAATATCTTTTAAAAAGCCTGTGAAATCACCCTGACCGGGTGGTTCAGTTGATTGGAGTGTTGCCAGTACACCAAAAGGTTGCAGGTTTGATTCTCAGTCAGGGCACATACCTAGGTTGTAGGTTTGATCCCCCGCTGGGAGGTGTACAGGAGGCAACCCATTGATGGCTGCCTCCCTCTCTCTCTCTCTCTCTCTCTCTCTCTCTCTCTCTCTCCCCCCCACCCCCCTTTTCCTTCCCCTCTCAAAAAAAAAAAAAAAGAAAAAGAAAAATGAAAGGTTGTTAATCTTAGTTACTCTGGTTAATTAGGTTTAATAGCTTGAAAAACCTAGAATAAACAATTTTTAGATATTAGCCATTTCTTACTGAAAATGCAACATTTAAATATTAAACTTAACTACAGACTAGTTCAGTCCTTCCACAAAATTAAGTTATATCCTAAACATAAAATATAAGAAGTGTTTATAGAAAGAATATATCAAAATACACTAAAATGTTGCTTTTATTTAAAAGAGTGGGAGGTTGAATAGCTTTTCAGAAGTCATTATTAATAATTATGTAATAACACTAAAAACATTCTGAGCATTTTCTATGTTCAGGGTCCTGTATTAAGCAATTTTCATGTATTATCTCATTTAAACCACATAACAATCTTGTATACTGAGCATTATTACCACCTTCATTTTATAAATGAAGACACTGAGGCATAATGAAGCTAAATCACTTTCCTAAGGGCCACAGTGGAACTATACTCAATCCCAGGGATTTTGACACTTTAAGTTCATACCCTTAAATCAATGTTCTGGGAACTGTACGATATGGGTTTAAAAAGGAAGAAGAAAAGTGAAAAACTACTAAAAAGAAACGTTCTGCAAAACTGTACTTAAACTTTACTAAATGATAAGAAACGAGCTACCTCCAGAAGGCCAATGTTTTTACTTGGTCCATATTTCTGAATAAACCCAGATTCAACACCAGGAAATCAAGTTTAAGGAGGGAGACAAACCCATAGTGCTTCATTCCAAAATTCCTTCTGGTGGACACTGAAGTTAGAAGAATGAAAAAAATAAAAAAGCAGGGAACACCAATGATTTATAAAATGGCTAACAATAGGACCTTACTATGTATAAATCTTGACAGTTTAGAGTGTGGGGATTTATTAGTTCATATGATTTCCATACCACTTTTTTAGGTAAGCAGGGTAAGTGGTGGAAACTAATTTCATAGAGGAGGAAACTAAAACAGAGAGACTAATTTTATGTGCCAATAAATTAGTCTGGTCTCCCAGTTGAACTCCTGGTCTCCCAGATGAACTCCCGAGGGGACACTTTGCTATATATAGACTAGAGGCCTGGTGTACAAATTTGTACACCAGTGGGTTCCCTCGGCCTGGCTTGTGGGATTGGGCCAAAACCAGCTCTCCAACATCCCCCCAGGGGTCCCAGATTGTGAGAGGGTGCAGGCCAGGCCAAGGGCCCCATGAGTGCATGATCGAGGCCAGGGAGGGACTCAGAAAGTTGGCCAGCTGGGGAGGGACCTTGGAAGGGCTCCAGGGCATGTCCATCTGTCTTGCTCAGTCCTGATCAGCCAGACCCCAGCACCAAGCTAACCCACTGATCGGAGCGTCTGGCCCTTGTGGTTAGTGCACATCATAGCGACTGGTCAACCAGTCAACTGTCTGCCCTCTGGTAGTCAGTGCACATCATAGTGAGCGGTTGAATGGCCTTAGCATATTATTAGCATATCGTATTTTGGTTGAAAGGATGACTGGACACTTAGCATATTGGGCTTTTATTATATAGGATAGTAAATAGATGATATCGTACCAACATTACCAGAGAAAATGTGTGCCATACCAATATTATCAGGGGGAAGCTTGGGACACAATACTCTTAAAATAACCCTAGGAAGGGAAATTGTTTGAAAGGTATGTGCAATTTCAACTTCCACTTATTGCCAACTCATTTTTTTCTAATGTGATTGTACCAATGGATTTACACTCCCTAGTTCAAGTTGTTCCTCATCATGTTACTTCCCAAGGAAGAAACAAAACTATCTTCTGCAAATAATAACCATCTGCCCAGAAAACTCAAGGCTTAAATTTTTGATAATCTAAGGAGTGTAAATTTGTGGTTTTAATTTGTATTTCCTTGATTACTAATAAAATTTGAATAATTCTCATGTTTATTGGCCACTCCCATTTTTTTTTCTATAAAATGCCAGGTCCTACCTTTTGCTTGCTTTTCTGTTGGGTTACTGTCCGGTTTTTATTAGTTTGTAGGGGTTGTTCATATTTTCTGAACACCTGTATTATGTTTTGTGAATTGCTTAATATTTTAGTGATATTGTTTGATAAATAGAAGCTTTGATAAAAATTATCAATATTTGTATTTATGGTTGGTGCTTTTTATGCCTCGTTTAAGAAATCTTTTTCTATCCTGAGGTCTTAAAGCTCTTCTATTTTCTAAAATATGTATAATTTTCTTTTTTACATTTAAGTATAATGGAACCAAAATCTAAACCAAGGTCCTTTTTTATTTTTATTTTTTTAATTTTACTTATTTTTATTTTTTAAATCTTTTTAAAAATTGGTTTCAGAGAGGAAGAGGGAGAGAGAGATAGAAACATCAATGATGAGAATCTTTGATCAGCTGCCTTCTACATGCCCCACACTGGGGATTGAGCCCGCAACCTAGGCAACCCTGACCAGGAATCAAACCGTGACCTCCTGGTTCATAGGTCAACACTCAACCACTAGCCAAGTGCAAGCGTGTATTTTTAAAGGTAAACAACATTTTTTGTTAATTTCAAAATATTAGTGATTTTATTTTCCCTACGACGGAACAGGGCAGCCATAATAAAAAAAATCTTCAATTAACACTGACCTGCATTCAAAATAAAACACAGATGTATAAGAATTTAAACCAAGATCTTTAACTACTTTTACCCAACAATATATTGGACGTTCTCTCCAGTGTAAAAAGACAAGAAGAAATGAAAGTTGTACAGATTACAAGGGAAGAAACAAAACCTACCATCTCCACAAAAGAATTCCCACCCCCAAACACAAATTACAAGAATAAGTGGATTTAGCAAAATGGTTAAATATGGGATCAATATACAGCAAGTCAAAAATTGCAGGTTTTGGTAGATAGCAGTACAAAGACATTATCTTCTATTAAAACCTTGCTAAATGTTTTACTCTGAGTAGATACCTAACTTTACTGAATGTATTTTCTGCATCTGATGATCATATATTTTCCTCCTTTAATGTGTTAATGTGGTCAATTACATTTAAAAGACTTTCTAATGTCAAACCAACCTCTTCTTTTAAATTTTTACTGATTTCAGAGAGAAAGGATGAGGGAAAGAGAGACAGAAACATGAATGATGAGAATCATTGATTGGCTGCCTCCTGCACATCCCACACTGAGAATCAAGCCTGCAACTTGGGCATGTGCCCTGACCAGGAATTGGACTGTGACTTCCTGGTGCATAGGTCGACTCTCAACTATGAGCTGGGCTCAAACCAACTTCTTAATCCTGGAATGAACGTGGTATATTTTGCTTTTTATGCTTTGCTGAATTTGTCTCTTAATATAGCCAAGCACTGCAGAATGTGTCCCAGGCAGGATGCCTTTTGTTTTTCATTCAGTATTCACAAGACATATAACAATCAATACTAAGTTCTGCTTAACATTTATATAGGAAAACTTTATATTTAAGCAAGATACATATTTTAAAAACAATTATGAGAACATTCTGAAGTTACATTTAAAATACAATTATTAGAACATGATAATCACAAGACAGTTTGATGAGTACATCCATAAAGAAGACACATGCCTTGCATGTTGCTAGTGTTGCAAGGCCACACAACAGCACATGAACAACTGTTTGTTAATAACTGTATCAGAGGAGAATCCAAGATGGTGGCGTAGGTAAACACCTAAACTGCTGCCTCGCACAACAATTTCAAAACTACAACTAAAAGACAAAACGTCTATCACCCAGAACCATGGGAAAGCTGGCTGAGTGGAAGTTCTACAACTAGAAGGAAAGAGAAAAGAGCATTGAGACGTGCACAAGCGCTGAAAAGCTGAGGTACGGAGGCGCATGATCTGGGCTGGTGGCAGGCATTGCTTTTTTCAACTCAAAGGGAGACAAGCCCCTGATTACTCTGAAATAGTTTCTGGGGAGACGCGGGGGACCCAAACTCCTACGGGAAGAAGCTGGATTATCTGCCACCGGGTCGGAAAGTGAGGGGGGCCTGCTTGCAGAACTGTGCGCAAGAATTGTTTACTGCACTGGGGCACGGAAAGCAGTCGGAGACACAGAGCCGGCTAACTAGCAGCCATCGCTGTTTGCCATGCCCTAGCCTAGTGATGCCCTGAGACCCCGCCCTGCACAACCTACAAACCCACACAAGCTCCAAGCAGCGGATTTAGCATAAGAAAGGCATGCCCTATCGCAGCTTAACCTAGCAAACTTGCAGCCCGGTCAGACAGCTCCAAAACATCTAAACCCCAAGCAAAAAGGAGAAAACGGTAGCTCTCGCTGTAGCTCCTGCTGGGTGGACTCAGACAATAGCTGACCTGCACCCCATTGGAGATCCAGAAGCCAGTATACCTAGTGGTCAGTGTGAGAAACCAGATTTCAACTCCTCACATCCATAAGTGACATATTCAAGAGGCAGACTCAGCGAGCACCAAAGCCCCACTGAAACAAGTCCTGCACCATAAGCGTGTCTCCAGCACAGCAGTTCTTTCATTATAGACACAACGAGTCCTCGCAGCCGATTGGCCTGGAGGTCAATTCCTCCCAGTGTACCAACAGCAATTAAGGCTTAACTACACCAAGACTTTGCACTCAGCTCACAAAGGGGTGTACCAAGAGTGTCCATATCAGGTAATTGGGGAGGCTGAGCTACTGCCCCCTATAGGTCACCTACCACACAAAGCCACTTCACAACACAGGGAAGCAGCCAAAATGCGGAAACAAAGAAACATATCACGAATGAAAGAAACGGAGGAAAGCAAACTACTGGACGACATAGAGTTCAGAACCACATTTATAAGGTTACTCAAGAATCTTCTAAAAACCGCCGAGAAACTTGATGACACTTCTGAGGAGCTTAGTGAGACCTTCAAGGACCTTAATGAGAATGCCAAAAAAATGGAAAAGGACCAGTCAGAAATGAAGCATACACTGTCTAAAATAAAGAATATACAGAAACTCAACTGTAGATCAACGTACCCCAAGAATCAAACCAAAGAGCTGAAATATGAGGAAACAAAAAACACCCAACCAGAAAAACAAAAAGAAAAAAGAATCCAAAAATATGAAGATAGTGTAAGGAGCCTCTGGGACAACTTCAAGCGTACCAACATCCGAATTTTGGGGATGCCAGAAGAAGAGAGAGAGCAAAATACTGAAAACCTATTAGAAGAAATAATGACAGAAAACTTTCCCTACCTGGTGAAAGAAATAGACTTACAGGTCCAGGAAGCGCACAGAACCCCAAATAAAAGGAATCCAAAGAGGACCACACCAAGACACATCATAATTAAAATGCCAAGGGCAAAAGACAAAGAGAGAATCTTGAAAGCAGCAAGAGAAAAACGGTTAGTTACCTACAAGGGAGTACCCATACGACTGTCAGCTGATTTCTCAGCAGAAACTATGCAGGCCAGAAGGGAGTGGCAAGAAATATTCAAAGTGATGAACAGCAAGAACCTACAACCAAGATTACTCTACCCAGCAAAGCTATCATTCAGAGTTGAAGGTCAGATAAAGAGCTTCACAGTCAAGAAAAAGCTAAAGGAGTTCATCACCACCAAACCAGGATTACATGAAATGCTGAAGGGTATTCTTTAAGAAGAGGAGGAAGAAGAAAAAGGCAAAGATAAAAATTATGAACAACAAAATGACATCAAATACATACCTACCAACAAGTGAATCTAAAAATCAAGTAAATAAAAAATCTGAAGAACAGAATGGACTGGTGAATATAATAGAATCAGGGACATAGAAAGGGAGTGGACTGACAATTCTCAGGGGGAAGCGGGTGTGAGTGGTGCGGGAAGAGATTGGACAAAAATCTTACTCCTATGGATGAAGACAGTGGCAGGGGTGGGGTGGGGAATCAGGTGAAGGGGAGCTATAGGGGGAAAACAAAAAGAGGAACACCTGTAATCGGAACAATAAAGATTTATTTAAAAAAAAATAACTGTATCAAAAGTTTGGCAATCAGAAAACTATGTTTTAAGCACTTTACATCTTAATAGATTGCTAGCCACCCATGTATAGACATAGACATATTTCTTGTTTCAAATATACTTTAGAAAGTTGGTTGAAGGTTTGGGGTTGACATGTAACATATTGTAATTTTTCACATTTACAATATAAGAAATAGGTTCCTGGTTAGTGTTTGCACAAGCCATCTGATTTTCAGAAATTGATTATTAAAGTTAAGTGAGAGATGATGCTATTTCTATTCTTCACAAATTAACCTTAAAATTCTGTCCTCCATACTTAACTTTAAAATCTGAGGTTAGTCAATATTAATACACTAGAAGTCCGGTGCACGAAATTTGTGCACGGGGATGGGGGGAAGGGTGTCCCTCAGCCTGGCCTGCACCCTCTCCAATGTGGGACCCCTCGAGGGATGTCTGACTGCCCATTTAGGCCCTATCCTGGTAGGGCAGTCAGACATCCTTCTCACAATCCAGGACTGCTGGCTCCCAAATGCTCGCCTGCCTGCCTGCCTGATGGCCCCTAACTGCTTCTGCCTGCCAGCCTGATCACCCCCTAACCATTCCCCTGCCAGCCTGATTGATGCCTAACTGCTCCCCTGCTAGCCCAATTGCCCCTAACTGCTCTTCCCTGCCGACCTGGTCACCCCTAACTGCCCTCCCCTGCCAGACTGGTCCCCCACAACTGCCCTCCCCTGCAGGCCTGGTTGCCCATAACTTCCTTCCCCTGCCAGCCTGGTCACCCCTAACTGTTCTCCCCTGCTGGCCTGGTTCCCTCCAAATGCCCTCCCCTGCAGGTTTGTTCCCCCCCAACTGCCCTCCCCTGCAGGCCTGGGTCCCCCCCAACTGCCCTCCCCTGCTGGCTTGGTCACGCCCTAACTTCCCCCCTGCTGGCCTGGTTGCCCCCTAACTGTCCTGAAGGAAGTGGGATGTCCAGAAGATGTCCGGTCACCTGGTCTAATTAGTATATTAGCTTTTTATTAGTATAGATTACAGTCTCACTAATATAGGTAAAGGGTAAAGAAAGTCAGTCTAAATCAATTTAACATCAGAATCACAAAAGCGTCTTTAGAAAGAAGTTTGATTGACATTAATAGCACAGAGTATTTGATCTTGGCTAAAACTCTAAGAACATGCACCAAATAATTTTAATTATAAGTCACATATATTCATTATATATTCTATGTGTAGTGCTAGAGAATAGTTTGATCTAAGTGAATTAAGGCTGACACCTCTAAAATTTTATATTTATTTGCTAAGAAAATTAGTGGTTTTTGGTAGATTGCCCAAGTTAAGCTTTTGTCCAAATAATAAGAAATTCTTAAATAGTGGGTAAAAAGAAATTACACATTGTAATTTACATATGCAAAGACATTAGACTCAAATACCTCGATGAACCATGTATTTACTTGTGACTTGAGAATAAAAGTCAAACTCTCTAAGCCTAATTAAACTACCTGACTGACATATTATGAAAATGTGCTTTATATAGGGAGTTTCATAATCAACTGCTAAATTCAATTTCAGATATCCTGAAAAACATTTTAATATAAATTTAATTTCTTAAAAACTAGCATATCCCACAAGTATAAGATTAACCAATAATTTTTACCTCTCCGGCACTCGCACATTCCTTGGCTCTTCTGTGAAGTGCAGCCCATGTATCTTCATACCTAAGAAAAGCAAAAAAAAATTCAAAATGCAAAAAATAATTCAAAATTTTAATGTTTTAAAACATTTAGAAATACTAGTTAAAGATGAGCCTAGAACATCCTATGGTTTCTGAAAAGAAAAGCTAAAAAAATAATGGGGATATATCATAAGGATACAGAAGTCAATTTTAAGGGGCTTCCAATGGTCAAATCTGGGAGAATTTGGGCAACAAAATACATAATGGTAGTATTGGGTTATTAATTCAAAGAATTAAACAAACATCCATGCGTTTATAGTGATTTAAATAAATAACTAATTAAAAGATAAGAGAGAAAGTCGATGAAACAAAAATTTGGTTCTTCAAAAAGATGAACAAATTTAAACCTTTAGGTAGACTTATTGAATAGAAGACTCAAATAAGATTAGAAACAAAATGGAGACAATTATTAATTCTACAGAAATAAAAAGGATGATAAGAGAGTAATATAGATAATTATATGTCAACAAATTAGATGACCTAGATCAGTGGTCGGCAAACTGTGTCTTGCGAGGTACATGTGGCTCGCAAGCCGCAGTTTGCTGCTCTGCTGACTAATGAGTTTGCCGACCACGGACCTACATGAAATGAATTCCTAGAAATGCAAAACCTACCAAGACTGAATCCCAAAGAAACAGAAAATATGAATAGACCCATAATTAGTAAGGAGAATGGATCAGTAATAAAAAACTTACCTCCTGCATCAAAAAGAAATTAAAAGACAAATTAAAAAGTTACCTTGAGACAAAAAAAAAATGGGAACATAACATACCAAAACGTATGCAGCAAAAGCAGTTCTAAGAGGAAAATTCGTAGCGATAAACACCCACATTGAGAAGAAGGACCCAAAATAAAGAACAAACTGAGCTGAAGTTAATAGAAGGAAGGAAATAACAAAGATCAGAGCAAAAATAAAAGAAATAGAAAACAGAAAAACAACAGAAAAAATTATCCAAACTATGAGTTGGTTTTTGAAAAGATAAACCAAATTGACACCTTTCACTAGACTCACCAAGGAAAAAAAGAGAAGACTGAAATCAAGAAAATTATAAATGAAAAAGGATATATTTCAACTGACACCACAGAAATACAAAGAATCATAAGAGGCTAGTATGAACAACTATATGCCAACAAACTGCACAAAACAGAAAAAATGGAAAAAATCTTAGAACCATACAAATTATCAAGACTCAGTCAAGAAGAAATAGAAAGGCTGAACAGACTAATTACTAATGAGGAGGTTGAATCAGTAATAAAAAATGTCTCAATGAAGAAAAGTCCAGGACCAGATGGCTTCACTGGTGAATTTTACCAAACATTTAAAACAGAATTAATGTTAGTCCTCTCACTCTGTTCCAAAAAATATCAAAAAGGAGGAACATTCAAACTAATTTTACAAAGCCAGCATTACCCTGATACCAAAGGCAAAAAAAGACACTATCAGTAAAGAAAATTATAGGCTGATATCCCTGATGAATATAGATGTAAAAGTTCTCAATAAAATCTTAGCAAACCAAATTCAGCAGCACATCAAAAGGATCATTCTCCATCATCAAGTGGGATTTATATATAGGATACAAGCATGATTCAATATCCATAATCAGTGTGATACATCACATTAATGAAATGAAAGGGGAAAAATCATATTATCATCTCAACAGACACAAAAAACAACATTTGACAAAATTCAACATCTATTCATAATAAAAACTCTTAACAAATTAGGTACAGAAAGAATGTATCTCAATATAATGGCCATACAAGATAAGCCCATAGCTAACATCCTATTCAATGGTAAAAGGTTGAAAGCGTTTCTTCTCAGATCAGGAGCAAGACTCAGGTACCTACTCTCACCGTTCACACTAATTAGAATACCTACAAAACAAGCAAACAAGAAAATAAAAACTCTCCAAAAATAAGTTTTGGTGAGGATGTGGAGAAAAGGGAACTGTTGTGCACTGTTGATAGGAATCTATACATATAAAGAGGTAATATGCTTATTTTTCCATGACTGTGTCCCCTTAATGACCAATTTGCATATTGATGTGAACACAGCAGGGGGCAGACACCGGAGCCAAGTTCCCCAGGGTCTGAGGAGACTGCCTGACAGGAGCCCGGACTGCAAAGAAGCAAGAGGAAGCGGCCACTGGGAGCTCTTCCAATCCCCCTGAATGGACACCCTACCCCAGCCACCCTACCGCTGGTGGGACGGGGAGGCTGACTAGACAGGGAGAAGACCCAGCCTCGGGGGTAGCTGCAGCCCTCACCTCCGACTCCCAATCTCTTCCCCTGCCACCCCCGCCAGGGATGCCCACAACAATAGCACGCTGGCAACCACCCATTAGTGGCCCCGGGGCCCATGGCCTGCCACTGCCGGGCCCCCTCCCCTGGGGCTGGGCATGCCTCTCCTCCCTACAATTCCAGACCCAGGTAGAGGCAGGCCTGAGCAGCCCCCCAGGGTTAGACCCTTCCCCCTGACAGCAGCAGCACCGTCTCCACAGAGGAAGCACGCTGAACCTCACTGGGGACACGGCTAAACCTGCCCTCCTAGTCTGCCTGGCTCCACCCTGGCCCAGCCCCTACCCTGCTCCAGGAGATTGGAGCCCTGCCCTGAGCAGGTACAGCTGCAAAACAGCCACATACAATTTAAAGAATGGTACCAAGCGGGAAGGTTTGACAGTTACACCCCCTTCAGCCTCGCTGCTCCTGTAACAACCTACCCGCTGCCAGCGCCTCCAGGAACGACCACCGCTACAGGGCTGCTGACCAGAGCCTGCCCCGCCAAGGCCTGCAGAACCCTCTGCAATAGCTACAGTCCCAGGAAACAATCATGCTCTCCTCCCCTAATCAGCACTTTCTACCTGCAAGGGTACCCATGGGCTTAAAAATAACAATCCCTTCCGGTTTAGACATCACTTACTTGATGAAACATTTCTAGGTTTATTAACTCAGAACCTCCTCATGACAACCCAGTGAGGTAGGCGGAGAAGAGATTACAATTCCCATGGTATATGCGTATGTATTCAGAAATGAAGCTCAGAGAGGAAAAGTGTCAAGCCCACTGGTTCCCACTGGCCCCCCGCCATGGGGCAGCACATGCCCCACAGGGGGGGCAATTTGATTTTAAGTGGGGGCAATTCGAGAATGAGTCAACCGTCAATTTTTTGCATTTCTTATGGTTCTAGGGGCCTCATCTACAGGGTATCCTACATAATAAAAGGCTAATATGCAAATGACCAAATGATGGAATGACCGGTCATTATGATGCTTGCTGACCAACAGGGGTCAGACACTCAATGCAAGAGCTGCCCCCTGGTGGTCAGTGCACTCCCACAGGGGGAATGACACTCAGCCAGAAGCCAGGCTCATGGCTGGTGAGCACAGTGGCAGTGGTGGGAGCCTCTCCCACCTCCATGGCAATGCTAAGGATGTCGGACTGACGGATTGGTGGATGAACACAAAGGCAAAGTATGGTATACAGTCACACATCACTTAACAATGTGGATATAATCTGAGAAAAGAGTTGTTGGGTGATTTTGTTGTATAAACATGATAGAGTGCACTGACATAAACCTAGATGTTATAGTCCACTACACACCTAGGCTATGTAATATAACCTATTGCTCCTACATTACACAAAATCTGGTATAGCATGCTACTCTACTAAACACTATAGTCAACCATAACAGAGTGGTATTTGTGTATCTAAACAGATCGAAATGTAGAAAAAATACACTAAAAATATGGTATCCTATCTACTAAAAGAGTAATATACAAATTGACCATCACACCAAGACACAAGATGGCTGCCCCCATGTGGACACAAGATGGCCGCCACAAGATGGCCTGCAGGGGAGGGCAGTTGTAGGAAGTTAGGGATGACCAGGCTAGCAGAGGAGGGCAGTTGTGGGTGACCAGGCCAGCAAGGGAGGGCAGTTGGTGGGGGGGGGGGACCAGGCCTGCAGTGGAGGACAATTGCGGGGGACCCAGGCCTACAGGGGAGGGCAGTTGGGGGGGACCAGGCCTGCAGGGGAGGGCAGTTGAGGGGACCAGGCCTGCAGGGGAGGGCAGTTGGGAAGGACCAGGCCTGCAGGGGAGGGCAGTTGGGGGGACCAGGCCTGCACAGGAGGGCAGTTGGGAGCCAGCAGTACTGGATTGTGAGAGGGATATTCGACATCCCTCAAGGGGTCCCAGACTGGAGAGGGTGCAGGCTGGGCTGAGGGACACCACCCGCCCCCCATGCATGAATTTCATGCACTGGGCCTCTAGTGAAAAATAAAAATGTATGGAGCTTGCAGGAATGGAAGTTGCACTGGGTGTGACAGTGAGTGAAAGTGAAGGTCTGGGACATTACTGTGCATAAATGTAGACTTCATAAACATAGTCCCAAAAGCCCTCCTCCTGCTTCTTTCTAATAGAGTCAGAGATAGAACATCAAAGCTGTCAATGCTGCTCCATGATCAGGGATGTAGGCTGAACTGATTGGAAACTGGCTGGGTTTAAAGCACAGATCACCACAATATGAGTATCAGGAGGGAGTGAAAGGTGACCTGAGATCAATAGGAATAAGAAATCAAGATGAAGAGATAAAGGAACAAAGGGGATTGTCATGGCAATGTGGTTTTGGCTATTGCATGTAGGAGCAGTGGTCAGATTAAGGGACTTTGTAGTATTCATGAAAAAAGAAAAAGGAGGTGTTTAACATGAAGAGGGTATAAAACCAAGGACTCAATATTTTGAACTTGGAAATTTGTTTTTGTTATCATTGACCCTATCTGGCAAAAAAAAATGTTCTCTGTTATTGAACTGATAGAAGTTAAGTTTATATTTGCTTTACAGCATTACAACCTGGAAACAGTTTCAAAGTACAGGAACACTACCACAGAAAGCTTTACTAAAGTGGCAGTGGTACTCAATATTGGCATACCTCAGACCATCGCAATAAAGCCAGTTATGATCTTTCCTCCAGTGGAGGGCCTTGCCTTCAATTTGAAGAAAAAAAAAAAAGTAACATCTGTGAAGTGCAATAAAGTGAAGCACAATAAAACAAGGTCTACCTCTAATTGTTAAGGTAGCTCCTGTGGACCTGTGTCCTTGTACAAGATCTTAGGTCTTCAACAAAGAATTTAAAACAATGTCTTCTGAAGCCCATCACACTAGAACTGGGAGGGCTGTAGCACCCTCTGAATATGTAGCACTGGGGGAACAGGGTCTTCTGTGCTGAAACAGGTTAGAGGCTGACTGATTGGGATATAATCTATGCACTTAAAATTGAGATGCTGTGAATGAGAAGAAATCTATTGCCAAACCCCACAGATACTGTTCCTGTCCAAGTAAAAAAAAAAAATTCCTCCTGAACCACATATCCTTCCATTTCTTACATGAAATTCAGCTTCATCATAATCTTAAGAGACCACTATACACTGAGTGGCCAGATTATTATGATCTCTGAATGCATAATAATCTGGCCACTCAGTGTATATCTAATAAAAGACTAATATGCAAATTGTCCCCTCGACCAGGAATTTGACCAGCAGGCAGGCCGGCTAACCACCCATGTCCCCTCTCCCTGGCCAGGCTGGCCGGACCCCACCCATGCACAAATTCATGCACCGGACTTCTAATATAGATACTTATACACTGAGAGTGGCCAGATTATTTTGTGTTCAGAGATCATAATAATCTGGCCACTCAGTGTGTATATGCTGTCAGTCGTTGATTGAAACATTGTTATGCAGCACACGACAATTAAGTATTATTGAGCCTTGAAAAGGAAGAAAATTCTGACATAAACCCTACAACATGGACGAATCTTGATAACACTATGCTAAGTGAAATAAGCCAATCACAAAAAGACAAATATTGTACAAGTTCATTTATATGAGGTACCCAGAGTACTAACCAAAGTCATAAAAAGAGAAAGTAGAAAGACAACTGTCAGAGGCAAGGGGAAGGAGACAATGGAGAGTTATTGTTTAACAGGTAGATTTTTAGTTTTGCAAGATGAAAAGTTTTGGAGATTGGGTGCACAACAGTGTGAATGTACTTAACACTACTGAATTGTACATTTAAAAAATGGTTAAGCCCAGATGGTGTAGCTCAGTGGTTGAGTGTCAACCTATGAACCAGGAGGTCACGGTTTGATTCCCAGTCAGGAAACAAGCCCAGGTTGCAGGCTCAATCCTCAGTAGTGGGCATGCAGGAAGCAGCCAATCAATGATTCTCTCTCATCATTGATG
This sequence comes from Corynorhinus townsendii, assembly GCA_026230045.1. Lineage (NCBI taxonomy): Eukaryota > Metazoa > Chordata > Mammalia > Chiroptera > Vespertilionidae > Corynorhinus > Corynorhinus townsendii. The sequence goes on from JAPDVU010000002.1 coordinate 139,884,357, forward strand.
TTTCTCTCTCTCTCTCCCTCTCTCTTCCTCTCTGAAATCAATAAAAAATACATTTTTAAAAAATGGTTAAGATAATAAATTTTATTTTATACTAGAGGTCCGGTGCACGAAATTCATGCACGGGGGAAGGGGAGAGGGGTTGTCCCTCAGTCCGGCCTGCAACCTCTGCAATCTTGGGACCCCTCAGGGGATGTCCAACTGCCTCTCGCAATCCGGGGACTACTGGCTCCTAACAGCTTGCCTGTCTGCCTGATCACCACTAACCACCTCTGCCTGCCTGATGGCCCCTAACCGCCTCTGCCTGGCTGCCTGATCGCCCCTAACTATTCCCCTACCAGCTTGATCGTCCCTAACCACCTCTGCCTTGCCCTGTACCCGGGACCCAGGATTCCCACCTGCGGCCGGCTGCAGGCACCCGGGACCCAGGCTTCACTCCCTCTGGCCGGCTGCAGGGGAACGTGGGTGGGTGGCTTCGTCCAGGCTGCAGCCACAGGTGCTGGTGCCTGGGACCATGGGGTAGGCGGCTTGTCCCTCTCCCAGACCGCAGCTGCAGGAGCTGGTGCCCGGGATCACAGGGCAGATGGCTTGTCCCTCTCCCAGGCCACAGGTGCAGACACAGCTGCTGGCACCCAGGACCATGGGGCGGGTGACTTGTCCCTCTCCCAGGCCACAGCCCCGGCCACTGGCGCCCGGGACTACGGGACATGTGGCTTGTCCCTCTCCCAGGCCGCAGCCTGGCTGGTCCCCATTCCTCTCTCAGGAGCACATTTGTGCCTGGCTGATCCCCATTCCTCTCTCCCCAGTGTTGAGTGTCTGAGCCATAATGGCATGATGACCATTTGCATATTAGCTCTTTATTATATAGGACTAGTGGCCTGGTGCGCGAAACCCGTGCATGGGGGGGGGGGTGTCCCTCAGCCCAGCCTGCACCCTCTCCAATCTGGGACCCCTCTCGCAAGCTGGGACTGCTGGCTCCTAACTGCTCACCTGCCTGCCTGCCTGAATGCCCCTAACCACTCTGCCTGCTGGCCTGCTCACCCTCAACTGCCCGCCCCCCGCCGGCCTGATCACCCACAATCCCCTCGTGGCCCCCAACCGCATCTACCTCGGCCCCGCCACCATGACTTTGTCCAGAAGAACATCTGGGAGGTCTCCCAGTCTAATTAGCATATTACCCTTTTATTAGTATAGACTAGTGGCTCAGTGCACATTCATGCTTGGGGCGGGGGGAGGGTGTCACTCAGCCTGGCCTGCACCCTCTCCAATCTAGGACCCCTCAAAGGATGTCCTACTGCTGGTTTACAGGGATCAGGCCTAAACAGGCAGCCGGACATCCCTCTGGCAATCCGGGACTGCTGGCTCTTAACCACTCACCTGCTTGCCTGCCTGCCTGATTACCCCTAACCACACTGCCTGCCAGCCTGCTTGCCCCCAACTGCTCCCCCCCGCCAGCCTGATCACCCCCAACTCTCCCCCGTGCCAGTGTGCTCGCCCCCAACTGCCCCCCACCGCTAGCCTGCTCATCCCCACCTTTCCTCTCCACTAGCCTGCTTGCCCCCAACTGCTCCCCTACTGGCCTGCTCACTCCAAATTGCCCGCCACTGTCCTGATCACCTCCAACTGACCCCCACTGATGGCTGCTCACCCCCAAATGGCCCCCCTGAAGGTCTGCTTACCCCCAACGGCCCTGCCCCCCACCAGGCTGATCACCCACAACTGCCATCCCATCCTGACCTGATCACCCACAACTGCCCTCCCCTCTTGGCCTCTAACCACCTCTACCTCGGCCCTGCCACCATGACTTTGTCCAGAAGAACGTCCAGAAGGTCTCCTGGAAGGTCTCCCAGTCTAATTAGCATATTACCCTTTTATTAGTACACATAGAGGCCTGGTGCACAGGTGGGGGCTGGCTAGTTTGCCCTGAGGGGTGTCCCAGATCAGGGCAGGGGTCCCACTGGGGTGCCTGGCCAGCCTGGGTGAGGGGTTATGGCTGTATGCAGGCTGCCCAAGCCCCCCAGCAGGGACCCTCACCCCATGGGGGTGTGGCCAGCCTGAGTGAGGGGCTGAGGGCTGTTTGCAGGTTGGCCACAGCCCCTTCAGGGTGGGGGTCCCTGCTGGGGTGTCTGGCCAGCCTGGATGAGGGGCTAATGGCTGTTTGCAGGCTGGCAACACCCCCCAGTGATCCAGGCTCCCAGCCCTCCTTTTTTTCTTTTCTTTTTTTTTTCCAGCACCACCTTGAGCGGAGGCCAGGGCCGGCTGGAAGCAGGTATCTGGGATTTATTTATCTTCTATAATTGAAACTTTGTAGCCTTGAGCGGAGGCCAGGGCTGGCCAAGGCAGGTGGGAAACTTGGATTCCTCCATCGCCGGGGGCCACCCAAGCCTCCTGCTCACTCCAGCTCCATGGCCGCTACCATCTGTGTTGGGTTGATTTGCATACTTTCTCCTGATTGGCTGGTGGGTGTAGCAGAGTGATGGTTAATTTGCATGTTTCCCTTTTATTAGTGTAGATGTTATCACAAATTTTTAAAAATTATTTAGATATCTGCTATTTAAAAATGGCTTTTCCTCTACTCAAGTATTAGTTCTAAAGAGAAAAGAATTTCAGGGCACACTTATAGACACCTTCCTATGATTGTAAATTTTTCATATTAAGTGCAAAAATGTACTCCATCTTAAAAAATCTACCACACACAAAAGTCTACACCTCCAAAATAAATCGTGGAATAACATCTTTCAACTAAATAATTAATTTTTAAAAATAAAGGTAAAGTGTAAATAGTAAACAGTATACCTCCTTTCAGCTTCATGTATGTTCTTCACCCAACAAAACCAAGCAGAAAATTATTATCAAATTGAGTACTTTCATTTCAGAGAAGAAAAGGCAAACCTCTAGATTTAGCAACCATAAAAAGAAACCCAATAAAAAATGAGAAAAGAGCCCTAGCCAGTTTTGCTCAATAGATAGACATCAGCCTGCGGGGTCCCAGGTTTGAATTCTGTCAAGCACAGGTACCTTGGGTGCAGGCTCCTCCCTGGCCCAGGCCCTGGTCAGTTGGGGCCATGCAGGAGGCAACCAATCAATGTGTTTCTCTCATATTGATGTCTCTTTCCGTCTTTCCCTCTTCCACTCTCCCTGGAAATCAATGGAAAAATATCCTCAGGTGAGGATTAACAAACAAACAAACAGACAAATGAGAAAAGAGAAAGCAAAATGTAAGTATGGATGACTGTGTCATTATAAATACAGATAAGGATTATATACCAATAATGAAATCACAGAAAGAGAAACTGAAAAAATAATCCCATTTACCACTGTACCAAAAAATTTAAGATACCTAGGAATAAACTTAACTAAGGATGTAAAAGACCTGTACTCAGAAAACTATAGGACATTGAAAAAAGAGATACAGGAAGACATAAACAAATGGAAGAACATACCGTGTTCATGGGTTGGTAGAATCAACATCATTAAAATGTCCATACTACCCAAAGCAATTTATAGATTCAATGCAATCCCAATTAAAATACCAACTGCATATTTCACAGACCTAGAACAAACTCTCCAAAAATTTATCTGGAATAAAAAAAAGACCCCGAATAGCCACAGCAATCCTGAGAAAGAAAAACAAAGTTTGAGGGATCACAATACCAGATATCAAGCTTTATTACCAAGCCACTGTTCTCAAAACTTCCTGGTACTGGTGCAAGAACAGACATATAGACCAATGGAACAGAACAGAGAACCCAGAAATAGACCCAACCCATTTTACTCAATTAGTATTTGACAAAGGAGGCAAGAGCATACAATGGAGTCAAAACAGTGTCTTCAATAAATGGTGCTGGGAAAAGTGGTCAGATAATGAAAAAAAATGAAACTAGATCACCAACTTACACTATACACAAAAACAAACTCAAAATGGTTAAAGACTTAAATGTAAGATGGGAAACGATAAAAATCTTAGAAGACTCGATAGGCAGCAAAATATCAGACATATATATTGTAGCACTATCTTTACCGATACAGCTCCTAGGGCAATGGAAACTAAGGAAAAAATAAACAAACGGGACTACATTAAAATAAAAAGCTTCTGCACAGTGAAAGAAACCATCAATAAAACAAGAAAGCCCACTGCATGGGAGAACATATTTGTTAATGCTATCTCAGATAAGGGTTTAATGTCCAAAATTTACAGGGAACTCATACAACTTAACAAAAGGAAGATAAACAATCCAATAAAAAAAAAAATGGGCAAAGGACCTAAATATAATCTTTTCAAAAGAAGACATACAGAAGGCCCAGAGACATATGAAAACATGCTCAATGTCACTAATCATCAGAGAGATGCAAATCAAAACGACAATGAGGTACCATCTCAGAACTGTCAGAATGGCTATCATCAACAAATCAACAATCGCCAAGTGCTGGAGAGGATGTGGAGAAAAAGGAACCCTTGTGCACTGCTGGTGAGAATACAGACTGGTGCAGCCACTGAAGAAAACAATATGGAGTTTCTTCAAAAAATTAAAATATGGAACTCCCATTCGATCCAGTAATCCCACTTCTGAGAAGATATCCCAAGAAATCAGAAACACCAATCAGAAAGGACACATGCACCCCTATGTTCACAGCAGCACAATTTATAATAGCTAAGATTTGGAAACAGCCTAAGTGCCCATCAGCAGATGAGTGGATTAAGAAACTGTGGTACATCTACACAATGGAAGACTACGCTACTATAAAAAAGAAGGAGCTTTTACCATTTGCAACAGCATGAATGGACATGGAGAGCATTGTGCTAAGCAAAATAAGCCAGTCGGAGAAAGATAAATATCACATGATCTCACTCAAATGTGGGATATAATAAACAACATAAACTGATGAATAAAAATAGATCCAGAGACAAAGAAACAATGAACTGACCATCCAAACTCAGAGAGAAGGCAGGGGAGGGAGGGGGGTAAGAGATCAACCAAAGGACTTGTATGCATGTATATTAGCATAACCAACAGACAGGGACACTGGAGCAGTGGGGGCTTGTCGTGGGGGGAGGGGGGAGTCAATCCAGGAAAAAGGAGACATATGTAATATTTTAAACAATAATGTATATATATTAACCAAATGAATAAATAAATACAGATAAGGAAAAACCATACTTTCTACTGCACACATCTTAACCACGTATCTGTCAGATGACACATTTTTAACTACAGAACTACATATAACAACATACAACATATAAAACCATATTTAACAGTTTTATTGAAATAATTCACCCTCTTAAAGTATATAATTCAGTATTTTTTAGTATATTCACAAAGTTGGGCAACTATTACCACTATCTAATTCCAGAAAACTTTCATCCCCCCCCAAAAAACATACACATTTGCAGTCATTACACATTCCCCTCTCCATCAAACCTCGGCAACCACATATATATTTAATGTCTCTATGGATTCATCTCTTCTGGACATTTCATACAATATGTGGGCTTTTGTGTTGGTTTCTTTAACTTAATATATTTTTCAGTTTCACCCACAGTCCTTGTTGTGACTGAATAATATTCTATTGTATGAATATGCCACAGTTTATCTATTCAGGTGATGAATATTTGTACTGTTTCTACTTTTTGGCTATCATAAACAATATTGATTTATAAGTAATACTGTTCTGCACACTTGTGTACAATTTTTTATGTTGACATATGTTTTTACTTCTCTTGGTGTGAAATTGCTGGGTCATATGGTAAATTTATGTTTAACTTTTTGAGAAACTACCAATCTTTTTTCTGCAGTAGCTGCACCATTTTACATTCCCACCAGCAATACAAAAAGCTTCTAATTCTCCATATCCCCAATAATACTTGTTATTATCTGTCTTTCTTATTATAGTGGGTGTGAAATATTATTTCATTGTGGTTTTGATTTGCATTTCCCTGATGACGAATGATGTTGAGCACCTTTTCGTGTGCTTACTGGCCATCTGTATATCTTCTTTAGGGAAATATGTATTTAGATCCTTTGGCTATTTCTTCATTGGGTTGTCTTTCTATTTTTGAGTTATAAAACTTACTTATATACTCTACATACAAGTCCTTCATCAGGTATATGATTTGCAAATATTTTCTCCCATTCTGTAGATTGTTATTTCTTTCCCTTTCTTGATCATGTTCTTTGAAGTAGTTTCTAATTTTTCTGAAGTCCAATATTTCTATTTTTTCTTTTGTTACTTATGCTTTTGATTTCATAGCTAAGAAAACCATATCTATAAAACCATGAAGAAATAATAAAAAAGTAAGAATCAAAGTAAGAAAATAATTGAGGACTCAAATTCAAGATCAACTTTCTTGTGATGAGGTAAGAAGGCCAGCAGGGGGGTTAGTGAGGGACAACCAAACAAATGAATAGCAGGCTGCGTGGGGTGAACAGGCTGGCAGGGGGTTAGTGAGGGATGACAAAACAACTAAACAGCAGGCTGCATGGGCAACCAGGCCGGCAGGGGGGTTAGTGAAGGTGACCAAACGACTGAAGAGCAGACTGCGTGGGGCGACCAGGCCGGCAGGAAGGGCAGTTGGGGGAGACCAGGCCGGCAGAGGGGGGGCAGTTTGAGGCAACCAGGCTGGCAGAGGGGCAGTTGGGGGCAATCAGGCTGGTGGGGGGCGGGGGATAGTTGGGGGTGACCAGGCCAGCAGGGGGAGCAGTTAGTGGTGATCAAGCCAGCAGGCAGAGGCAGTTAGGGGTGATCAGGCTGGCAAGAGGGCAGTTAGGGGCGATCAGGCAGGCAGGCAGGTGAACGGTTAGGAGCCAGCAGTCCTGGATTGTGAGAGGGATGTCTGACTGCTGGTTTAGGCCTGATCCCAGCAGTTGGACATCCCCTGAGGGGTCTCGGATTAGAGAAGGTGAAGGCTGGGCTAAGGGGACCCCCACCCCCATGCACAAATTTCATGCACCAGGCCTCTAGTAAGCATAATAAATACACATAAAGTATTGACTAGTAAATACAATTTGATCAATCTGCTCAATTTTAATGGCCTTTGTATTAACCAGTGAAAAGTAAAAGCCCCTCTGAGAAAGAAATAAGCAAATAATTCCCAATCACTATGTTCATATAAAATTTCATTATTATTAAAGTTTTTATCTACAAATTATAAAATATTTTAGACAATAAAATAGAAGTACAATCTTCTTATTTAAATGAAAACACTTACCTGCTAAGTAATTCCAATCCAGCAGAGTACTTTGGCAAATATGAAACAGTCCTGCCAAAAGAAACACTTATTTTATTAAAGCTGTTTCTGATTTAGGCCAATTAAAAAAAAAGTTACATATGAGAATTTTGACAATTGTAACATGAAATATTTTAAAATCACTAATGACAACTTACCTAAACTTTTAGAGAAATATATTGCTTTATTTCAAAGTACACTGTTGTATTCTATCAACAATCACTTGGCCCTATACTAGTAAATTAGTTTCAGCACATAATAATAAACACTTTAATACAGTGCAAAGTAAGAATTTTTTTGAAAGCCCATTATCTCTAGGTTCCAAGTGACATTTGGCCATTTGCTTTACTTTATTAAAAAGTGAACAGGGCTAAAGATGTTTGCTTGCCAGGTGCTGTTCCATTATTAATTTTCTTCTTAATGCAGGACTTTTAATTTGCTCTTAGTATGCAAATAAAATGATTAATGAAAAATAGCCATTGATTTTCAGAGTAAAACAATTACACTTAACCATTTTTTCAATTTTATCAAAAATTTTTCCAGGGTTACAAAATTTAAAAGAATCATAAGTTGTTTTGTAGTCAGATGCACTTAATAGATATAAAACCCATTAAAGTAATTATACCATTATGACTATAACTAAAAGTTGCATGAAATTTAGGTCATAGTAAATCAAATCTTAGCACAAGCTTACCTTGGTTTGCTTTTTACTTTAGCTTCTCTTGACTTGTCACTTAAAGTTTTCAACCTATAATTAAACAAATATAAAATATTCTTAGAACTCAAGAAAATTTTTCAATAATAAATTATACAGTTGTTCATATTTTGGATCCAAAAAGCCAATATTTTTAGCAAGAAAAAGTATTTGTAAAAGCATAGTGTTTACTATGTATTATATATCATAAATGAAAAATCTGTAGTAAATATTATATGTGGTATATAGTCCAAACAGTCTTTACTATATGTGAGAAACTACAAATAGAAAATTTGTAGCAAACATTTTTATGTTTCCTTGTCCCAAATACCCTTTTTAGAAACAACTCCTCTGTGTGATCAAACTAGAGAAACCTCATTTATCTAGCATCATTAAAAAAGAGGTCCACTTATGTGTACTTGGTAGGTTTCATAAAGAGAACTAAGTAGCACATTTTATTAAGTAAAACTTCAAATCTCTTTTAAGTACTAACATTTGTTGAAATTTGGGGGCAGGTGGGTAGATGGGTGGGGAGAGATTAACCAAAAAACTTATATACATGTATGCATAACCCCCAGACACAGACAATAGTGTGGCAAGGGGGGGCGGGGGTCATGTGCAGCGTGGAGGGGTTCCATAGGGAAATTCTTTCAACAATACTTTCAACCATAAAGATAAATCTATGTATACTAGGGCCCGGTGCGTGAAATTTGTGCACTGGCAGGGGCGGGGGGGGGGGGGTGTCCCTCAACCTAGCCTGTACCCTCTCCAATCTGGGAGTCCTCAGGGGATGTCCAACTGCTGGTTTAGGCCCAATCACCCCCTAACCACTCCCCTGACTACCTGATTGATGCCTAACTGCACTCCTGCTGGCCTGATTACACCCAACGACCCTTCCCTGCCAGCCCAAATGCCCCCAACTGCCGTCCCCTGCTGACCCAGTCATCCCCAACTGCCCTCACCTGCCAGCCCAGTCGCCCCTAACTGCCCCCCACTGCCAGCCTGGTCACCCCTCACTGCCCTTCCCTGCCAACCTGGTCGCCCCCAACTGCCCTACCCTGCAGACCAGGTCACTCCCAACTGGCCTCCCTGTAGGCGTGGTCACCCCCAACTGCCCTCCCCTGCTGGCCTGGTCCCCCCAACTGCCTTCCCCTGCTGGCCTGGTCCCCCCAACTGCCTTCCCCTGCTGGCCTGGTCCCCCCAAACTGCCCTCCCCTGCCGGCCCGGTCACCCCTAACTCTGCCTGCCTGCCTGATTGCCCCTAACTACTCACCTGCCTGCCTGATTGCCCCTAACCATCTCTGCCTCAGCCCCTGCCACCACAGCTTCGTCCAGAAGGACGTCCAGAATGATGTCTGGAAAGTCGTTCAGCTGCCTGGTCTAATTAGCATATTATGCTTTTATTATTAAACATAAGCCTAAGTGACCATTTGACCATTCGACTGGTTGCTATGACATGTACTGACCACTTGGGGGCAGACGCTCAATGCAGGAGCTGCCCCCTGGTGGTCAGTGTGCTCCCACAGTGGGAGCGCCACTCAGCTGATGGATGGGCACCAGACACAGGGCTTTGAGCTGGTGAGTGTAGCTGCAGCAGCGTGAGCCTCTCCCTCGAACACTCTCCCTGCGCGCCCCTCCCCCATCTGGACCGGGACCTGATTGGGACCGGCATTGGGACTGACTGGGCACGAGCCGCGGCCGCTCCTAGGTCATGGGCGCTGGTATCACCCTAGGATGGGTGCTTGGAGACCACAGCAGAGCAGGAGCGAGCCTACCAGGTGGCGGCGGTGGCAGGCGCAGCAGGACAGGGATGAGCAGGAGCGGCAGGCAGCATTGGATTGCTGGTTTCTGCCCCATCCCTGCCGCCACACGGAGGGACCCCAGAGTGCACCGGGCCTCTAGTTTTAAAATAAAGCTTTCTAAAATATATTACAAAACTCTTTCATTAAAGAGGGTATGGTACATTCTATTTAACATTTCCTGATAAACTCCAGGTCATTATTATGACTACCACTGATTGCATTTTGTGGCAAAACAGTACTCTCCTCACATTTACAAGGTAGGTATGCCTCTTCATTTACTAGCTTGACACCAATCCACACTAGTTTTTTTTATTTGTTTGGGATCCTGTGTCTAGTTTTTCTAAATTTAAGTTTTCCATCTCCACCACTGGACACCTTACTCCTTCTATGAGCTACTTAAGTATACAGCTTCTCACCTTTCTACTTGCTTTTTTAAATTATTGGACTGGAAAACAGATAAATGGGCTAGAAATGCATATATAAAATGAAATAGGCTTTTCTATATATAAAATATAAAGTTCATAAACTTTGAATAATTTATTTCACTTCACTGGCCCACTGTTACCATTTTTTGGCTGTGGACTCTGTACTATATTATTGAAGTCACCAAAAAGCAAGTGCTAAATTATGATATAATCGCATATGAGACAGTATTGCTATACATGCTCTTTTTAAAAAATATATTTTTTTTATTGATTTCAGGGAAGAAGCGAGAGGGAGAGAGAGATAGAAATATCAATGATGAGAGAGAATCATTGATCAGCTGCCTCCTGCAAATGCCACACTGGGGATCAAGCCCTGACCAGGAATTGAACCATGACCTTCTGGTTCATAGGTTGATGCTTAACCATTGAACCATGCTGGCTGGGCTGTACAGGCTCTTCTTGATTACTTCAACAAATATTCATTTCTAAATAGAGTCTGAAACATAGGCCACAGTACCACTGCAAGCCCTTACACAGCCTTTGTAAAAAGAGAAATAAGTGCTCTTTCCTCAAGATACTTCACTGCCACCAGCCAGAAACTGTCCTAATATACAAGCTGACTCATGTACAAATGCCCCAACCCTGTGCTGTGCAGTGTATAACCCACACAACTGTACATGCAAACCCTGACACAGGATCCCATGTTTTTTTGCCAATAATGCCTGGCTAAACACCAGACGGAAACTTCTGAGTAAACAACTTTAATGAACTGGAATGCCAATTTCATACAAAGATATTTATATTATTCTATGTTCTTTTTCAAAAATTAAAAGATCAGTGAGATTAATTTATCAACAATGTTAAAAAGACTCAATAATCTCTTTACTACAAACTAATTTGCATATATTTCTCCAGATGAGTCTAGGAAGTTGTATTTATTTATTTTTATTCCTTTATTTAAAGAAAAATTTTTTATTGATTTCAGAGAGGAAGGGAGAGGGAGAATCATTCATCTGCTGCCTCTTGCTCGCCCTCTACTGGGGATCGAGCCCACAATCCGGGCATGTGACCTTGACTGCAATCAAACCTGGACCCTTCAGTCCACAGGCTAACCTTCTATCCCCTGATCCAAACCAGCAAGGGCTAGGAAGTTGTATTTAAAAAGTCTAACCTGTTATACAGAAACAATAAATACTTCCAAGTTCACTTTGGAAACTTGTAACTCTGGTTTAAAGTAGGATAAGCAACAACTAGGTAAAGTTATTTTGATTGCTATGCTCTATCATTTCCACTCCAAAGTGTGAGAACGACACTTAGTTGTGCCATCCTCGGTATGATTATCCTAGTCAGTCATTACACTCCAAATTATTTTAGTATTATTTTTAGTGATTCAGGAATATTCCAATGGTTAGCTGTTAGAAGGATATTGAAAGGGAACTGCTAAGATCCTCTTTGGATCACTCTTACGTGATCTCACAAATATCTAGGTTGGTATTTCAAATATTTATTTCTAACCTTTTAGAAATAAGTCAGACAGAGAAAGACAAGATGCTTACCAGAGGGGATAAGGGATGGGTTAAAAAAGTGAAGGGGAATCTAGTCAATAATAATAATAGTGTGATAACTTTACACAGTTGGTTACTAGACAGATGATTACTAGACTTAGTATGGTGAGCACATCTTAAGCTATAAATATGTCGAATCACTGTTATACACCTGAAACTAATAATAGTGAATACCAAGTATACTTTAATTTAAAAAATAAAAAGTGCAAGTGTTTTAGGTAAAACAAGAATACTGGAAAAAGGTTAGGTAGACTGGTTACTTTGGCAGTACTAAATAAAGTATATCTATCCATACTAATATATAAAAAGCCAGGGGCCATCATGACCTAAATGACCAGATGGACGACCAAACAGTAGGCTGTGTGGGGCGACCAGGCTGGCAGGGGGGTGAGGGATGACCAAACAACTGAATAGCAGGTTGTGTGGGGCCACCAGGCTAGCAGGAGGGTTAGTGAGGAATGACCAAACGACTGAACAGCAGGCTACATGGGGCAACCAGGCCGGCAGGGGGTGCAGTTGGGGGCAACCAGGTCTGTGGGGGAAGGAGTGTAGGACAGTTGGGGGCAACCTGGCTGGCAGGGGGGGGACAGTTGGGGACAACCACGCTGGCAGGGGGGACAATTAGGGGCGATCAGGCTGGCAGGCAGAGGCGGTTAGGGGTGATCAGGCTGATGGGGGGTGGGTAGTTAGGGGCGATCATGCAGGCAGGCACGTGAGCAGTTAGGAGTCAGTGGTCCTGGATTGTGAGAGGGATGTCCGACTGCTGGTTTAGGCCTGATCCCTAGGATCAGGCCTAAACCAGCAGTCGGACATCCCCTGAGGGGTTCCAGATTGGAGAGGGGCAGGCTGGCCTAAGGGGAGCCTCCCCCAGTGCACAAAATTTGTGCACCAGGCCTCTAGTATACTTATCCTATCTAATAAAGAGGGAATATGCTAATTGACCCTCACTCTGTTGCAAAGATGGCAGCACCCACAGCCAACAAGGAGGGAATATGCTAATTGACTGCCCTGCCCTCAATGATGGCAGCACCGACAGCCACAAGGTGGCGGCACCCAGTCCCCTCAGCCCTGCTGGAGTGGCAGGCTTCACATGCCTGCCTCCAGAGTCCCCCAGTCCCCTCAGCACCCCAGCCACTCAGAGCTGACCCAAGGTGCAGGCAAGCCTCGGATGGCAGCTGCCCAGCTGATGCCCGAGGCACAGGCAAGCCTCAGATGGCGGCTGCCCAGCCGCCCAGGGCCAGCCCGAGGAGCAGGCAAGCCTCGGATGGCGACTGCCCAGCCACCCAGGGACGCCCGAGGCTCAGGTAACCAGGGCCGGCCGAAGCTTGCGTTGCTGGCAGTGGCAGCATCAGAGGTGTGATGGGGCATCACCTTCCCCTGATTGCCAGGTCACCTCCCGACCCTGAAGGCTCCCGGACTGTGAGAGGGGGCAGGCTGGGCTGAGGGACCCCCCTCCAGTGTATGAATTTTCATGCACCAGGCCTCTAGTAACTATGATAAAAAAGAAAACAGAACAAACCCAAGACTGAAATACTGCACAAAGAAATGAGAAATAATCATCATTGCCAGTGCTATTTCTTTTACTTATGGTAAATTCAAATCACTGAATATAAACTGAACATGGTATTATTAATCAATGTGAGACTGGTCAGTAAACCAGGACAAGTAGAATAGGGAAACTGATATAAGATAGCTAAACAAACTGACAGAGCAATTCACAACAGATACAGAAAGTCACCTCTCTAGAGATAACATCTAGGCCTCAGTTGTGTTTCAGCTTCAGACCCAGGAAAGTGGCAGAACCAGATGGGTGATACCAGTACCAACTGCAATGACTGAGGACCCCCTACCTGAAACTGACCAATCAGTGGAGAAGCAAACCTAGAAAACTAATTAATATTCTGCTGAAACCCTCCCAAGACTTCCCCTAAGATTCCTGCCTGTGAGAAAGAGATAAACCCTCAGGACAAAGGACCCAGCTTGTGCTCTTCTTCTGGGGAGCAGCCATTGCCATTCCTTTTCTCTCTTCTTCCACCACAGGAATGTATCTCCTAAACCCTAACGGAACCCGTAAGGCTTGCAACCAGGGGAGCAGCCCCTTGTCCCAGGCTACCCCCTGAATCTGATCCCAAGGCCCCCTTTTCTCTGACTTCCCAGAGAACTAGGGTAGTTCAGCCTAGTTTCTCCTGTTGCTAAGCCCTTTCTTGTTTTACTGTCCCCATCTTTAATAACATTCCCTCATAGTTACCCAGACTCCTGCTGTGAAATTTTTCCTACATGAAGTCAAGAACACGCACACTGCCAAAACCGGTTTGGCTCAGTGGATAGCATCAGCCTGTGGACTGAAAGGTCCCAGGTTCGATTCCGGTCAAGGGCGTGTACGTGGGTTCCGGGCACATCCCCAGTAGGAGGTGTGCAGGAAGCAGCTGATCGATGTTTCTCTCTCATTGATGTTTCTAACTATCTCTCTCCCTTTCTCTCTGTACAAAATCAATAAAATATATATAAAAAATAAAAAAAAAAGAACACACACACTACTGGCTGGCCCCAGCCAGACCCACCAAGGGCCAGATCCCCTTGGTGGTAACAAAAGTAATTCATATTGAATGTCACAGCTTTTCTTCACTCACACTTTTATAAAGAGTATATACTGAATTATTGGTTAGTCAATTTATTGCATTAACTAGAAGCCCGATGCACAAAGATTCGTGCCAGAATGGACCTTCTTTTCCCTGGCTGCCGGCACCACTTTCGCTCTGGCCGGAGCCGCCTTTCCACCTTCTTACGCTGCTTGGAGGTCCAGAGCGCCCCTGGCCACTTGGTGGCTGTGTATGCAAATTAACCGCCATTTTGTGGGTTAATTTGCATACTCACTCCTGATTGGCTGTGGGCATCACAAAGGTACGGTCAATTAGCATGTTTATCTATTATTAGGTAAGATATTAACCATTAATCCCAGTCATGTTAATACTTTAGATAAATACTTTAAAAGTGCAGAACTTTGAATTACTATGTAATGATAGAATTCAATAAAGATCACTTTAAAAGTAAAATAAACTTAATGTCTCGTTTGTAATATATCAACTTTGGGATTCTCCCACTACCTTCCCTCAAATAAAGAAAAAAAGATTAGTTGGGAATAACAGAGAAAGAGGAAATGTTACAGGGAGTTGAAAATAAAATTGTTGAAGGGACCAATGAGAGTTTCTTCATGGGGCTCCTTAACAACCATCTGCTTTAAAAACTGGTCTTCAACCAAGTGTAATGTGTGGAACTTATCATATCTGGATTTGAACAAATAAACTGTAAAAAGGCATTTCTAAAAACCAAGAAATCTAGTTATGGACTGTACAATTGATAATATCAAAGAATTAGTGTTCATTTTGTTAGTATGATACTGGCATTGCTTTTATATAATATCTGTATTTTCGAGATGCAAACTGATGCATGAGAAATATAACAGACAAGTCCAAGATTTATTTACAAATAAGGAGAGAGATAAAGCAAATGTGGCAATAGTTGATAATTGTTGAATCTGAACAATGACTATATGGGGTTCACTGTGTTATTCTTTTCTGTATATGTTTGAAATTTTGTAAAAAGAATTTTTAACAAAAACAGTTTTTTAGATATTCATCTTTTCTCATCAAATCTGTTCCACATAAACCATCAACGTGCCAAAATTCAGAATAGAAACTGTTTGAGAAAACATAAAGTAGCTAGAAGGAAGTGGGAAACAATCAAGTTCAGGAGAGAAAAAAATAAAAGTTTAAAATGATTCTCATTTTAAGTTGAAAAATAATTAACAAGCAACAAAAAAAAGCAAGAAGTTACTTTCTGAAATACATCTGAGAGCCAGAATTCAACTGAAAATAGTTACTATTTTTATTTTGAGATAACTCTACTTAAGTTTCTCATAGTAATCCTATGCTGGAAACAACCCATTAATAAAGTCAATTTAATACAACACAATGTCATGACATGCTGAGAAGAAAATACTGATCTAGGTGTAATACTCCAGTTTCCTCAAACATGAAATAGTAGTATTATACTGATTATAATGATTTGCAACAAGAATTAAATAAACTTCCAAATATGACTTAGACAGCATTCTGTAAACTACAGAGCCAACTCAAATAAAAAGCATTACCATCAAGAAAGGTAAGAAACTATTACATTACCAGGCCAAGGTGAAATAAAGTGGAGGTCCCCCCATGCACCAGTCCCTATAAAAGCCTTCTCCACTGTTCCAAACCTTCCTAATACCATACACCCCAGGAAGATACAAATGTTGCTGTGTGAGCATATTAATATACAGACTTAAGTGAGCCACGTGACAATTACTTTCTACCAAAAGCAACTAATGCACTCTTTTTGAGTTCAAAGCACTAAAACCTCAAATTCACCATAGCGCTTCAATAATTTATTTTTAGATTGTTCCAAAGACTGAACCTTAATTTGAAACCAGCACATTTATTTCTTCAAGCTTTGTAAAAAATACTAACATGGAGGCATCTTACTAAGAAATGAAGGTGATTAGAAAACTGCTTAGACAAAAATTCAAAAAGAAGTAGATTAAACAGAACGATACACTGAGCACTACAATGATTGGTGAACAGAAAATGTGCTTTTCTCTAGCTGATTCAATGGCATGGGTGACAGTGGCATTCTCTTTTTTTTTTTTGCACCTCAATTTCCTACGCATCTAACCTCATCAGCTATTATAAAAACTGAGCATGTGACCTCTTAAATCATTTTTTTTAAAAATAAATGGAAAATGCTTCTATGGAAAAGTACAGTTTGAGAGCCTAGTCTAGTGTCTGGCACATGGTAGCAAATCAGTAAGAATCTATTAGATGAAGTTGAATACTGAGATAGCTTTCTGCTTGTTAAAAAGGTGAATAGTTCTGGAAAAGGTAACATTTCAGGCAAAACTTCATCATTTTAACACACTGAGAATTAGATGAATAGATCTCCTTGGAGCAGGTTTTGATACTATAGGAGGAGAGAAGAAAGAATGAGTATACTGGGCAGAGGTGGCTTTGAGGGGCAAACACCCAGGGTCTTGGTGGACTAGTAGTAACACAGTTTCTATCCCTATGCACAGAACCTAGAGCATTACAAACAGGTGACAGGCAGCTGTAAACCATTAAGTAAATCTGATTTTCAGTTCCCTGGAGGGTTTTGCATGCCTGAATATGTCAATCCTGAGATCTTTGATCATAACCACTCCACAGACCAGAGTGGGCTGCAGGAGCCTCGGGGTGCTGAGTCTGCTGTCTTGCAGAGGAGGAGGGAGAGCGCTGCCACCATTTTGCCTGCAACACCTGCCCCTCTGTGCATACCACCACCCACAAGGTAACAAATAGGAAGTATCCAAAGCTGAAAGCAGTGGACGATATGCTTGGTGGAGCAGCTGCCTGGGAGAACGCTGACTCTACAGCAGAGCCATGTCCCAAATGTGAACATCCTCGTGCCTATTTCATGCAGCTTCAGAACCGTTCTGCAGATGAGCCAATGACCACTTCTATAAGTGTTGCAATGCTATGTGGACACTGCTGGAGGGACTAAGGCCAGGCTGGCCCAGCTGAGTCAGTGCCTGTTAACCTTATTCCCCAGAGTGGATTCCAAACTGGGAGCGAGCACTTGTGTCCTTAGGGTCTTTGTTGATGTGGTGGAAAGCTAACCTTTTTAGGGTTGTTGGCCAGGGTGTCAAGAAATGGACAGCCTGGCTGCTGTGGCTCGGTGGTGGAGAGTCGACCTATGAACCAGGAGGTCACAGTTCCATTGCCAGTCAGGGCACATGCCCAGGTTGCGGGCTCAATCCCCAGTGTGGGGCATGCAGGAGGCAGCCAATCAATGATTCTCTCTCATCATTGATGTTTCTATCTTTCTCTCCCTCTCCCTTCCTCTCTGAAATCAATAAAAAATATATTTTTTAAGAAAACGAAATGGACAGCCCATCTGCCAGTGGATGAACTCATTACTGTCCAGGGAGATTTTGTGTGGGGGGAAGATTACCTACAACTAAGTATACTCTGTTTAAGATCCTGTTCATTCATCTTTTATATTTATTGAGCAACTGACATTATTTTAGCATCAACCAATACTTTTAAATATTCATGTTTGCACAACTAATAAAGAAAAACATTTAGTTCATTTAGTTGTTCCTAAATACTTAACTGTTAATTGCAAACTTTTAATCAAATTTATTCTGAATATTTCATTAAAATTAAATGTTTTACACTGAAGAAAAAAGAAGACCACGGTGGTGTGAAGTGTGTACTTCAGTATATCTAAAAGTTTCCCTCAGAGCTCAAGCCATTCCCGGAAAAGCAAATGTTCTATGTGAACTCTCCAAAAGACTCTGAGTTCTGAGTTAAATCTAAACAGGACTCGAGTGAGGGGAAGAGTGAGGTCTAGAACCAATCCCCCCTATCCCTTTAGGCCACCTAGCCACCCACTTACGTCAGAGAGGGACATAACTTCTAGGTTTGTCTCAATGTTGACATAATATTATGAATAAAAATTTACCAAAAAGGCCACAAGTCCATGGACAACCTATAGTCCCGCGCACGCCACCAGCAATCTCTACACTGCCCTTAACTGATGATCTTTAGTTTCATTCTTTCTAAGTTTAAATGGAAGGTAGAAATTCATGGCATTCATCAGATATGTGAGAATAAAGAATAACCTTATTGTATTAAAAAAAGAAAAGTTAATTTTCCTACATTTAAGCTCCAGTTATATAAATTTTCAGAAATTGAAAATGAGCACCGAGATGAGGATGCTGCTCTTGATGACTGTGAGGCCACAGTGGCCACACTGAAGCAGCTCGGAAAGTCTTCCAATTGTACTGATTGATTCCCTGGGGCAATGTGAACCCTTGAAATTAGTTGCCAATTACTTGAGCTGCTCTGGCTTCTGTGGGCATTAATACCAAGTGATCTAAAGCAGTGGTTCTCAACCTTCCTAAGGTTGAGAACCGCTAGCAGGGTCACCTAAGACCATCAGAAAACACAGATGTTTACATTACGATTCATAACAGTAGCAGAATTACAGTTATGAAGTAGCAACGAAAATAATTTGTGGTTGAGGGTCACCACAACATGAGGAACTGTATTAAAGGGTCGCGGCATTAGGAAGGTTGAGAACCACTCGTCTAAAGGAATGCCAGGTCCAATTTGAAAATCTGGGGAAGTGAGAGCCATGTCACTTTCATCTTTGAATCCCTCAGTGCCTTCATGCAATATACATGTGTGCTGTGTTTAATTTCATCTTTTCTCAGCAAGGCAAAATATTCAATGGTGTAAAATAGGTTAATCACAAGCTAAACATGTAAGAGTTTACTAAAATAAAGTAAGTGGGGTTTTTCTTGGTAAGAATTGCACAGGAATTTGAGGACCTGACAAAAGTGAACATCAGAGTTTAGAGTTCCCAGTCAACTGGAAGAGAGATATCACTTGGAGATGAGTTATTTCTCTGCCAGGTAACAGGCACACACTGGCAGTCCAGTAGTTTGTCAGCTGAGAGTGACCTGTACAAGGAGAAAGCCAACAAAGGGCCTAAATGGAATGAAAGGCCTCTTAGGCTGTCTAATCCCAAACTGGTCCCACTCTATTGCATCTTTCAGGAAGTCAGTTTCCATGAGATTTTAATCAGATCCCCACAAATCTCTCCCTGAAGTCAGGTTACTCAGCTCCCCCAGGGTGATTCTGGTCCAGAGTCCATACGCCTAGGTAAGTTTTAACTTTCCTAAGCAAAGGTCAGGTGCATAAATGGGTTCTGAGGTAACCACACCACCAGGAGAGTTACAGTAACAATCAGAAAACTGTTATTCCATCAAGGAATTCCTTGAAGTCATGATAACAGGTGTGTACCATGCTCATGTTACAAGCAGACCATTCCAGCATCATACCAAAAATTCTCAATATAATAATTTGCACTCTGAAAAGAAGTTACTATTTAAATTTAAAGGGCGGGGGGGAGGGGGAGAGGGGGGATGCAAACATACAAGCACACCATCAATAAATGACTCCTAGAGCATCCTATCTAATAAAAGAGTAATATGCAAAATAACCATCACTCTGCTACATCCACAAGCTATGCCCACCAGCGAATCAGGAGCGAGTATGCAAATTAACCCAACCAAGATGGCTGCAGCCATGGATAGAGCAGGAGGGAGGCTTGGGTTTCCCCGGCGATGGGGGAAGCCAAGCTTTCTGCATACCCTGGCCAGCCCACTCCAGGCTACAAAGTTTCAATTATAGAAGGTAAATAAATCCCAACAAACATGGCGGCAGTCACAGAGCTGGAGAGAGCAGGAGGCTTGAGTTGCCCCCGGCGATGGAGGAAGCCAAGCTTCTGAAGCCCTGGCCTGCCTTGGCCTCCACTACAAAGTTTCAATTATAGAAGATAAATAAATCCCAACAGAAATGGCTGCCACCATGGAGCAAGCAGAAGGCTTGGCTCTGCTCCAGGCTATAAAGTTTCAATTATAGAAGATAAATAAATCCCAGATACCAGGGACTCTGCTTGGGTTGCCAAGGAGCATGGCCAGCCTGCAAAACCACCACAGGCTCCTCACCCAGGCTGCCCCACATCCCAAGGGAACCCCCACCCTGATCTAGGATACCCTTCAGGGCAAACTAGCTGGCCCCCACCCATGTACCAGGCCTCTATCCTATCTAATAAGAGTAATTTGCAGATTGACCATCACTCCAACACACAAGATGGCTACCCCCATGTGGTCAAAGGGCCTGCCCCCATGTGGACACAGATGGCCACCACAAGATGGCCAGCAGAGGGAGGGCAGTTCAGGGGGACCAGGCCTGCAAGGGAGGGCAGTTGGGGACGATCAGGCCATGACGGGAGGGAAGTTGGGAGGGACCAGGCCTGCAAGGGAGGGCAGTTGGGGGTAACCAGGCCTGCAGGTGAGGGCAGTTAGGGGGTGACCAGGCCAGCAGAGGAGGGAAGTTGGGGCTTACCAGGCCTGCAGGGAGAGGCAGTTTGGGGGGACCCAGGCCTGCAGGGGAGAGCAGTTGAGGGGGACCAGGCCTGCAGGGGAGGGCAGTTAGGGGTGACCAGGCCTGCAGGGGAGGGCAGTTAGGGGCAAGCAGGCTGGCAGGGGAGCAGTTAGGCATCAATCAGGCTGGCAGGGGAGTGGTTAGGGGGTGATCAGGCTGGCAGGCAGAAGAGGTTAGGGGCAATCAGGAAGGCAGGCAGGCAGGGGAGCAGGTTGGGAGCCAGCAGTCCTGGATTGTGAGAGGGATGTCCAACTGACCATTTAGGCCCAGTCCTCATGGGGTCCCAGAATGGAGAGTTGCAGGCTGGGCTGAGGGACACCCTTCCCCCCTCCCCCGCTCCCCCGTGCATGAATTTCGTGCACTGGGCCTCTAGTCTATAATAAATATTATTATAAGAACACCAAAAATACCAAAAAGGCTTTATAGGTGCTCAACTATTTGCCAGGTTGTTACTAAGCACACAAAAGGCAAACAATATATTAAACATTTTTGTTTAATAAGATAAAATTTTAACTAACATTTATCTCTTCGGGAATTTAAAACAGCATTTTCAAGATGCCCTCATTATTCAGAGCATTTTCCAAAGGATTTGTGAGCTAAAGGTGACAGACAGATCCTTTATAAAGATGACCACCTTTCTAAAGTAATGGAAAAATTAAAATGAACTTAGCACTAATAATGATAGTGACAGAGTAATAACAATAGTGACATATTTTACATGTTAATTCATTAATCCTCACAACAATCCTTTATCCCAGTTGTAGCGCATCCTGGAAACTGAGGCAACTGAGTGATTTGCAGAAATATGCTTGCTTAAGAGACAGATGAGAACCTGTGATTCCCAGACTTTGCCACACACTGGAATCCCTTGGTGGTATTGAAAATTCCACTCTGGGCCGAATTTGATTGGCACGAGCTGCGACCCAGGCATCAGGATTTTAAAGGTGTCCAGGTGATTCTAAGCAAAGTGTGGGAAGCGCTTGGTTTTTGGTCTTAACCAGTAGGCATTAACAGTATTGCTGCAGTGCTGTTGTTTCTCTTGCCCAAGAATGTTTTTGCTGAGGCGCTAAAACCCGAGCAAAGTGGCAAACGGAGGGAAAGTAAAAGGGGAAGAGGCAGAAAGCCTCACCAATGGTTACAGCGCGAACTGAAACCGGACACAGCCCGCTGGGCCTGGGAAAGCTGCGGCGCTGGCGACCTGGGGAGAGGCGGTGGTCCCACGCCAGGTGGGGTCTCAGCAGCACCGAGGCCGGCGGGCAGGTGTCCCGGCCGAGTTCGAAGCGCCGAGTGGGCGCGGGACCAGTCCCACGCGCTCCCTCTCACATGACGGGGCCTGCGGATCCCCAGACCATCCCGCCCCCCCTCCCCCCCCCGGGAGCGCGAGTCCGAGCCAGCCCGTTGGGACCCAAGTTACTTTGTGCCGCCGGGCCGAGCCAGAAAGTTCGTTACTTTCCTCCGCGGAGCGGGGATGGGGAGGCGCGGGACAAGGCTGGACTGGGCTGGGCTGCGGGAGGGGAGGCAGGCGGCGTCCCCGGCGGAGACCCGGCTCCTCCGGCCCGCCCAGGCCCCCCGCTCCCTTTTCGTCCCCACCGAATACCCACCCGGAGGTGAAATCCTGCTGCACGCTCAGCAGCCGCTCCCGCAAGGTCTCCAGCATCTCCTCCGCCACCGCGACTCCTCCCGTCAGGTCTCAGAACGCAGCCGCTGCCCTCGCCCCGCGCACCTGTCACCCGCGCGCCCGCACACTCGCAGCCCGCCCCGCCCCCGGCCGGCCCTCGGCCCCGCCGCAGCCCCTTCCGCGTTTCGCCCCGCTCGCTGCTCTGGCCCCACCCCGCGCCTGCCGCGCAGCCGCAGTGGGCCGCGCCGGGCTGGGCTGCGGAAAATGGGCGGCCCTTCCCTCCCCGCCAGGAAAGCGAGAGGCTAGGATGGGTTCTCCCTACCAATCCAGGCTTTCTCGTTTTTTTCTCTTTAAAATGGAAGTGGTATCGAGAAAGAAAGCGTTAAGTCAAGGGCTCTTTTGAGTGCAATGTTGGTTTCTACGGTTTGGAGGAGCGTTGCATAAATTCTTGCACAGCGTACACCTCCCCGTAGCAAATCGTTTCACAGACTCTGGGTCACAGGTCTGACTCCACTGGTGTTGATCTTGGATGAAATGGTTATCAGTTCTCGGTTTCTTCATTCATAAAGTGGCAATAAGAATCAACTGTTTCGACATCCTTACTTTCCATTCTCTTAAACTTATCCCATTAGGCTTTTGTGCCCTTCACACCAAAGGAGGTTGCCACCGTATTGCCCAGAACTTTTGCTACTTATGTGCCCTGATTTTGTTGTTGTTGACTTCTCGGTGGCTCTCAACGCAGCTCCTTGCCCCATTCTTAAGACACATTCTTCTCCTGACTTCAAGGACACCATACTTCTACTCTTCCTTTGTCTCCACTCCTATTTCAACAGCTGCTCTCAAGGTGACATCTCCACCTGTGCTCTCTGCCTGGATTCTTCTATCCATCATCATGCTGTAAATTATATCAAGGCACAGATGACGCCCAAATCTCCATCTGCAGCCCTGTCCTTCCTCCCCTCCTCCTTATATCAGTTGTTTACTCAGCATGTATCCAATAGGCATCTCAAAACCAACATACCCAAAATTGAAAATTTGCATACTCACCTCCTCACCTATGAATCCTCCAGTCTTTTCCATTTTGGTAAATAGCACCACCATCCACAAAGCTGCTTAAGTTAAGCCACATGAAATCACCCCTGGTTCCTCTCCTTTCCTCCATATTAACACATCAAATCCAGTCAACTCTATTTCTAAAGTAATGCTGAATGCACCCCTTTCTCCATCTTCACTATCATCACCCTAGTCCAGTGGTTGGCAAACTCGGCTCACGAGCCACATGCAGCTCTTGAGCCGCGGTTTGCTGACCACTGCCCTAATCCAAGGCACCACCATCTTTCACCAGGAACACTGACAGCTCTCTTGGTTCTACTCTATGCCACCCACACCCCTGTAATCCATCTTTGACACAGCAGCCAAATAAAATTACTTAAAAGAGCAATCACATCATGTTGCTCTCCTGCTTAAAATCCTTCAGGTGCTTCATGTGCCCACACCATAAAATTCAAACTCCTTATTTGGCTTACGAAGTCCTAAAATTTGAATCCTTCCCAATACTCTATCCAAAGCAAGTACTACTCACCTATTGGGTGCTTGATATTTAAGCCACACCAACCTTTTGTGTATGCATGTTCCTTGCAAATTCCAAGTTCATTTCTACTCTGAGGCTTTTTCACAGGCTCTTCTTCAAAATGTCCCATAGCTGGTTTGTTCATGGCATTCAGGTCTGAACTTAAATATCATCTCCTTAATCTTCCCTGACTATCAAGTTTCCCACCCAATCACTTCCTATCACACAACCTGTTTCTCAACTTAATATACATTACTATCTGATAATTTATTGAAGAGTTATTTAATTTTTAAAGTTATTTATGTACACATTTATTTTAAAACCAAGATTGGGACTAGGGTGAGCAGATAAGGCATTCACCTCAGATGCAAAATAGAAGGGGGAACCGAAAAGCTCAGTAATTAAGATGAATAATATTTTAATGCACTATTTAAAATTTTTGAAGTTCAAAAAATATGTGAAGAACAAAATATTACAAATTTAAACAAAACCAGAATTTGATAGGGCTGAAATTGGATGAGGTGAGGGAGGTAGGCTGCACAAGTACAGACACTAATATAAATTGCCCTGTCTGTCAAGATTTAACTCTGTTTTATTTCGCTCTGAGTCCCCAGCACTTAAAACAGTAAATGTTACCTAGTAGAAACTTATGTACCATTGTTGATTGGTTTGTTATGGAATTAGATAAAGTACTCAGCTTATGGTTAGAGAGAACACCTCTTCTCCACTCTTGATGTTTTCTCCATGAGGGGGTGTGGTGAACCGGCACAGCTATGGCATACTCAGCCCCAGGGTGCCTTATGTGCCATGCCAGCTCAGCCAGGTTCAGTGACCCTGAGAGGGGGCGGCTGAAAGGCTTAGAAAAGACAGACAAGAGAATAAAAGCTGGGTCTCGGTGGGACGCTGCTCCTCTGATGAAGAGACAGCGCCACGTACTACAAACCGTGTCTTTATTTTATAGCCAGATGCCACGAGGCAAAATAAGGGCGTAGTCAAGATATTTACTACATTCTCATGGGTTTTCAATCCTACTCAATTACATGCATCTGATCAAGCTTTATTTACTTGCAGCCTATATCACTTAGACACGTGGGGCCACATGTTTGGACCACAGGTTCAAGCTTACAACTATAGCTGTTGGCTATAATTGTGCTGGGTGGGCTCTGCCCTCCAAGCTGAGACTTGCACGTGGCCATGAGAGGACTGTGCCCTCTCATCAGTCCAAGGCTTGAACCTGTCCAAACTCTGTAGCCTCACCCCACAAGGAGGACCCTCCACTAGTCTAATACTTCAGGCCTTTCCTGGAGGAGAGGTGAGCTAGGGAATAAGGAGCCTGCGCCTACACTTGCTTCTTTACCTTGGGTGCAAACTTCCAACAAAGAGCACTCACTTTGCACGGCCAGTGTGGCTCAGTGGTTGAGAGTCAACCCATGAACCAGGAAGTCTCGGTTTGATTCCTGGTCAGGGCACCTGCCTGGGTTGTAGGATCAATCCCCAGTAGGGGTCATGCAAGAGGCATCCAATCCATGATTCTCTCTCATCATTGATGTTTCTATCCCTCTTTCCCTCTCCCTTCCTCTCTCTGAAATCAATAAAAACATACTAAAAATATTTTTTAAAAGAGCACCCACTTTAAGGCTAGGCTCCTCAGGGAGGGGGCTGGGGTGACCCAGTGCTTTTTGTGAGTGGGTGGGCAAGTCTTAACCTAAATTTCAGTATTAGGAGTTCTGCTCACCCATGAATATAAGCTATGTGCTTCATCACCTTTATCAGAAATGAAAGTTATGTTTTAGTCAGTTTATGCTGATGCTATTATCTTATTTCTCAGTTGATCCAGACAAATAAAAGAGAGGTATATTGTTTAATGAGCCTTCTTCCACTTCCCAGAAACAACCTGGTAAGTGATCAAATGACCAAATCTATAGAGGCAGATGCCTTTAGTACTGGGAAATAAGAAATTTTTCTTATTTTACTCAATTAAATAAACTCCACTTATAAGCTTTCAATTTCCTAAATTTCATAGATTCCAACAAAGCACCAAATCAGAGCAAAAAGACTCTGCCTATCACTAAAAATAGCTTTACTTGTTGTGCACAATAATTTTTGTTTTGACCACTCATTGTTTATCAGTCTTTGGCTTAGAGCTTCATTTTGAGGTGTTTTATGAATATTCTTCATATCATCATATCTGATAAATCCAAAACAGTGATATTTTTAAAAGAAGACAATCTATTACAAAGAAAATCAAAATTTAGAAAAAAAATTTTAATGAAAATAGAAAATGATCACTATCGATGGCCACTATTGCATATGAATTGTTCTGTAGGCATGATTAAGGACCAAGAGTTGAGGCATGTGACAATTGTGCTGATATAAGTAACAGTAATCAGCCAGAAACTAGACAGATTGATTTACAAGATGAACAAACAAAATTTTAAAGTACAGTTAGAGAACCAACATCAATAATGGAGACTATTGGCCTAATCTTAATTTAGCAATTGGTTGAGAGTAGATTTGAGGACATGTTAGCAAGCACAGAGAAAGCTTTGGTGATAGAACACCAAAGCTGCTAAGCAGCTCCCTCTGTGCTTATCTGGACCAGCAGTTCAGCATCACTTGA
Organism: Corynorhinus townsendii; assembly: GCA_026230045.1. NCBI lineage: Eukaryota > Metazoa > Chordata > Mammalia > Chiroptera > Vespertilionidae > Corynorhinus > Corynorhinus townsendii. The sequence goes on from JAPDVU010000002.1 coordinate 139,910,902, forward strand.
GAGCTTGCTGCAAATGCAGAATCTCAGGCTTCACTCAGACCTACAGGATGAAATCTGAATTTTAAGAAGATCCGCAGGAGATTCATATTCAGATAACATGTGAGAAGGACTGCTCTCAGACACTCACTGAGGAAAGGGGATTCTTTGTCACAATAGATTCTTACAGTAGACAATCTGATAAATGGGGATTTAGTGGAATTGGAACCAAAGAGAAAGATCCTATAAAAGGAGAAGCTAGAGAACTATAAAAGGTTTCACACCACTATCTTGGCAGAGGTCTTTTAGAGTCATTGGAAAGGCACTATTGCCCTTAGAGTTATAGGAATCTAACATGTTTGTAAAGGTGTCTACAGTGTGTTATTAACTTATTCATATACTTTTTAAAAACCAGGATGTAAGTATTTCTGATATCTTTAATTTAAGAGTTTGAAGTTGCCAGGAGAAACCATTTAAAAGCTGTAAATGAGTAGTTCTAAGCACAAGGCAAGCTATACAAAGCTGGAAAGGTGAGATCAGCATGGCATTTGGCAAAGGCAAGCAGAAACAGGCCCCAGAGAAGTGAGTAGGGGCATTCCAACATGCAGGAGCAAAGATTAGGACCCAGTTGAAGAGAGACATAAAAGAAGGGGGGTCAGGGGAGGACGTCAACGACCGAAGGCAGGCGTTAACAGACCCAGAGTGACACTGGGACAGCCAAATTGGGAAAGGGTATTTTCAACAGGAACCAAAAACTGAAAGAACAGTAAGAGGCAGCTCAGGTGCATCTATTTGTGTTTTGAAATTTTGTTATACTCCAGGCATACCTTGGAGATATTGCAAGCTCAGTTCCAGACCACAGTAATAAAGTGAGTATCACAATAAAGAAAGTCTTAAACCTTTTGCTGGTGTAGGGTCTTGCCTTCAGTTTGTAAAAAACCACAAAAAACGAACAAACAAAAAAACACAAAGCAAAACAAAACACAACATAAGTAAAGTGCAATAAAGCAAAACACAAAAGTAAAACGAGGTGTGCCTGCACAATAAAATGTAACCAGGCACCTAACCTCATTTTTTTTTTTTTTTTTTGCTCAGGGGAAGGAAAGAAAGGTACTGTGCAGTGCATCAGAGGAAAAAAAAACCTCTGTTTGGCTAATCTATGTTTGGATCTATATGATCTATGAGATATCCATAAACAAATGAGTGACTCCATTCATCAAAGTGGAGGAACCCTGCATGAGTAAGGGAGATCACATCCTGTAACTCCTACAAATAAATGGTTTTCCCTAGAGAAAGTATATCTCAGAAATTACATCTATGAATGACTATAGAAAACTCTTCAAATGGGAGAATTAGTAACAAACTAAAATGTTCTAATAAAAAGTAGTAGCAAAGAAAGAGAGACAGATGAGAGGAGAGAGATAGAGAGAAAAGAAAGAGAGAGGGAGAGAGGAGAGAGGAGAGAGGGATAGAGGGAGGGGGAGAGAGAGAGAGAGAGAATTATTACCTACTAGAGGCCCGGTGCACAAAATTCATGTACTCGATGTGTGTGTGTGGCGGGGGGGGGGGGCGGGGCGGGCGGAGGGGTCCCCTCAGCCTGGCCGGCACCCTCTCGCAGGGAGCTGCAGGATCGATTGCCCCGCCCACCCACCACAGAGCCGCCAGCTGGGTAGCCTGGGTCTCCCTCTTTGGGGCAATCACAGAGACCCCCATTGATCACCCCACTGGCCAGTGGCCTGGGCCTTCCTCTGTGGGGTGATCATGGGGCAATGGCAGGGTCCCCCAATCAATTGCATCGCACCAGCCTTGGCTGGCCTGGTGCCAATGTGTGTCATAGCATGAGCGTCTGTGGTTGTTCTGCTGTTCAGCCTTTTGGGTGATTTGCATATTACACTTTTATTATTATAGATAGTTAGCTATCATCTTAATATAGGCAGGGTGAAAGTTCTAGCAATTGTACAGGATTGAGAAGAAGAGTCGCAGTGCCCTGAGAGTTCCCCATGTCAGTGGAAACTGATACTGAGAGTGTCTATTAGGAAACTAGGAAGAGTTCTTTAAATGCAGTTAAGTTGATGGTTCTCAACCTTGGCTGCAATTTAGAACCACTTGGGAAGCATTTATAAAATACCAATGTGTGGGCCCAACCTCTGGAGACTCTGATTTAATTGGCCTGAGGTCACCCTTCCACATCCGTACTGTCTGAGGAGCTTCCTAGGTGACTCTAATGTGCAATCAGTGCTGGGAACAACTGAGCAGCCCATAGGGAAAGGCAGCAGAAGCCCTTTCTAGAAAAGCATCTATGACTTCAGAAGCCACCAACCCCTCACTGACTTCAGGATTCAGGCTGTATTTTGTCTCTGCCTTTCTCCTCATCACTTCGTTTGTAGCATGTTGTGCATGGACCTAAGTGGCTCTAATAGCTATCATTTTAGGGAAAAAAATCCCTTGTTCCCTCTCCTGGTGCCTTTTTCAGTCCCACTTATCTCTCTGTCTCTGACACTCTCTTCTTTTACTTGTTAGTCTTTCTTATTTCTGCTCTGCCATATGATATCATGGCTTCAGCTTCATGCCTTCTCTCTCCGTGTCTCTTGCTACAACTGTGCCCCTCCCTGGGTGACCAGAAGAAGGCTCTAAATGTTTATGCCAGCCTTATTTTAACAGAGAATGCCTCAGCTAAGCAAAGCTCTTATACCAGACCACGTCATGCTACATATGTCTTCCTGTAGGCCAGGTATCAGTCCCCAGCCTAATGTTTAGTGACCAGGTTGCAGGGTCAAGCAATACAACATAAGCAAGAATTGCACTTGGCCATCCCCCCCCCCCCCCCCAAGAGGGAACTATGAGGTACTGTTTCTCAGACCTATGCAAGGGGTAAATAAGCCTAAAATAGCGAAATTAGAGACAATGTACCCAGTGTAATGTTTTCGCTTGTATTGCTTCAAGTCAGAAGTTTATATAGAGTAAATGGTAAATTTTCAAATATCGCTTTTATGATGTGCTGAGAATCTCAACAAGGGGCAGGGGTGTAATTCTCATGTACACAAATGCTGGGTCCCTCTTTAACTAGGGTATTGTCTGTTTATATCCAGAAATGGAAGTGAACAGTTGTCTTAATTGTCTTAATAAACCATTTTCTATGCCAATGGGAAGCTTGTGGTGAATATTAAATGGTTTGTGCCTCCATTATCAGAGTTCTGGTCCTGAAGTGAGTCTAATTTCTGTGCTTATGCAATCCTCATTAGTTACCACTCATTACCTGGTGGTACCTAGTGAAGGGACACAGCATTGAGAGACAATAAGCTGGTCAATGAAAGACTTTTCTTGAAACCTTAACTTTTTTCTATATAGTGGAAATATCACAAAACAGGAACTCCTTTCTTCCCCTCCTGGAGCCTCCACTGAAGAGGAAACACTGTGCAGTCACACAGAGTAAGATGGAGACTGGGAAGAGGGATACAGGAGCACATTCCACCCACTGATTTCCCATCACTTTCTGAAATGCATCCCTCTGTTCAGCAAGCCTGTATCCTCATGGTTTTCTGCAACTTCATCTACTCAACAATTGATTTCTGAGGTCCTACTTATGATTGGTACTCTACTAGATGCCAGGGACATAGTAATTATATTAATTTTATCTTAAAATCCTATATAATAAAGAGGTAATATGAAAATTGACCATCACTCACAAAAGATGGCTGCCCCCATGTGGCCACAAGATGGCTGGCAGGGGAGGGCAGTTGTGGGTGATCAGGCCAACAGGGGACAGCAGTTGGGAGGGACCAGGCCTGCAAGAGAAGACAGTTGGGGATGATCAGGCCTGCAGAGGATGGCAGTTAGGGACAACCAGGCCTGCAGGGGAGGGCAGTTGTGGGGAACCAGGCTAGCAGGGGAGGGCAGTTGGGGACGACCAGGCCAGCAGGGGAGGGTAGTTGTGGGGAACCAGGCTAGCAGGGGAGGGCAGTTGGGGACGACCAGGCCAGCAGGGGAGGGCAGTTAGGGGCAATTGGCTGGCAGGGGAGCAGTTAGGCATCGGTCAGCCTGGCAGTGGAATGGTTAGGGGGTGATCAGGCTGGCAGGCAGAAATGGTTAGGGGAAATCAGGCAGGCAGGCAGGTGAGTGGTTGGGAGCCAGCAGTCCTGGATTGTGATAGGGGCCCCAGATTTGAGAGTGTGCAGGCTGGTCTGTGGGACACACACACACACACACACACACACCCTATGCACAAATTTCGTGCACTGGGCCTCTAATATTATTATAATGACAATGATGGTTATTATTTACTGAGCTCACTTGTGCCAGGCAGGATTCTAAGGACTCTACATGTATTATTTTCCCCATTTTACAGATGAGAAAATAAGTTGCAATAAGGCACCTACCAACTCTTGAAGAACCTCTATCTAGAGTTGAGGTAATTAGTGTTTTAAATATGGCTGTGACAGCCTAGATGAAGGGTGACTAACCTAGACTTTGCTTTGAAAGAAAGAGCCATAAAAGGGAGCTAGTTTGAAGGGATTTCCCGGGAAATTTAAATTCAGATTTTTCAGTATAAACTCCTAGAAGGTACATGTGATTAGCTGGTGAGGTTGAGCATTTGGCCCAGCCTCCCAGGGCCAGCTGCTGGCAAATGGCGCCTGGTTATGTGGAAGCCAAAGCTGCCCTGGAAAGGAGCTGAGCCAGGCTAGCTCTGTTAGACTGGTTATCCACAGAAACTCCTCCCTCTCAGACTGGCAAGACCCTGCAGGAGAGAAGAGAGAAGACAACGAAGCCACCAGTGTTAGGATCAGAGCAGGAGAGAGGGACATGCCCATGTCAGGCACTCTTGTACTCTGCCATGTAAAATGGATTAGGAGACTCAAGGTGGGAAGGAGATTCCCCCTTAGTGCAACGGTCGGCAAACTGCGGCTCTGTTGACTAATGAGTTTGCCGACCACTGCCTTAGTGGAAATAAGCTTTCCAGTGTGAATGTGAATCAGAGACCTGGAAGGGTGGATGTTGAGCCCTGACTCTGGGGATGAAGAAAGAGAGGTAGTAGGCCCAGAATGGGGAATCTGACTATTCTAAAAAAAGCCCTAACTATTTTGTTTTTTTAAGGTGTCTTGTCTATGCTTAGTGAGCCATAAGCCATCCTGTCTTCATCTTTAAATAGCTTATATAATAAAAGCATAGTACGCAAATTGTCCCCTTGACTGGGAGTTCTTCCGGTAGTTTGACCAGGGGGCAAGGCCGGCCAGGGGAAGGGAGGGAGTACCCAGCTGGCTACCACCAGCCACTAGGGACCCTATCAGTGCATGAATTTCATGCATTACGCCTCTAATATGTATACACACACACACACACACACACACACACACACACACACACACATGCATGCACTAGTGGCCCGGTGCACGAAATTCGTGCATGGGATGGGGGGGTGTCCTTCAGCCCAGCCTGCACACTCTCCAATCTGGGACCTCTCGAGGAATGTCCAACTGCCAGTTTAGGCCCAATCCCTGTGGCATCCCTCTCCCAATCTGGGACCGCTGGATCCTAACCACTCACCTGCTGCTGGCCTGATCGCCCCCAACTGCCCCCCCCCCATGTCAGCCTGACTGCCTTGAACTGCCCCCTGCTGCCGGCCTGCTCATCTCCAACTGGCTCCCCCTGCTGGCCTGCTTGCCCCCAACTGCCCCCCGCCCCCCGTCAGCCTGATAACTCCCAACTTCCCTCCCCTCCTGGCCTGATTGCCCCTAACCACCTCTGCCTTGGCCCCGCCACCATGGCTTTGTCTGGAAGGACATCTGGAAGGTCTCCTGCTCTAATTAGCATATTACATTTTTATTACCCTTTTATTAATATATATATATTAATAAAAGGGTAATAAAAAGGTAATATATATATATTAGAGGCCTGGTGCATGAATTCGTGCATGGGTGGGGTCCGGCCAGCCTGGCCAGGGGGAGGGGATATGGGTGGTTGGCCAGCCTGCCTGCTGGTCGAACTCCTGGTTGAGGGGACAATTTGCTTATTAGCCTTTTATTATATAGGATATATCAGTTGATTTCAGAGAGGAAGAGAGAGAGAGAGAAACATCAAACATCAATGATGAGAGAGAATCATTGATCAGCTGCCTCCTGCACGCCCCCTACTGGGGCTCAAGCCTGAAACCCAGGCATGTGCCCTGAATGAGAATTGAACCATGACCTCCTGGTTTATAGGTCGATGCTCAACCACTGAGCTACACTGGCTGGGCCTGTCTTCATCTTTTATTATAGAACATCATCACCTCTAAGTGTTTATAATATCTTACTGCACTTTCACTACTGCAGCCTTACCGCAAGTCAAATCTGGGAGCATGTCCCACAGGCCAGATGGAATTCAGCCAAGGATCAGATCCAGTCAACAAACTGGTCCTCTTTTCTCTCCTCACTGTCATTTCTTTATATTCTTTTTGCATTTGAGGCAAGTGTATTTTATCCAAATTTGATGATGTATTTTGAGTAGGAAGAGAGTTTCCATTAACTCTCCATTTTATATCGATCACTAAATTTAACTTCAGATGTCAAGTCTCAAGTTCTTTGCCCTAAAAATAGTTAGGGGCTGAAATGGGAGCAGAAGAGAGGATCAGTGTCAGCTGTGGTTTCAATCATCAGAAATCCCTGCTGTTCATCCCCCTTGTCCTACTCGTGTTCTGCCTTCACATCCACCCTGTAGGGGGCTGTGTCTAGATAGATCATCACTTTTCCCAACCAGAATTAACCCACATTAATAAATACTAAATACAAAATCTTAGTGGGGCACTCTTTACCCTTTCAAATGTTTTGGAAATTGGCCATTTTTTCTTTGGAAATTTGACCTTGTACAAATTTATTTGAAAACTAAAACTTCCAATTATAGCCTTCCTGCCAATAAACCCAGTGTAAAGTGTCTTACAAACTTTTAGTAGGAATGCAAAAATTACAATAGTTTATGCTAAATATATTCTATTGAAATAAAATCTCAAGTCCCAGCAATTAAAATAGCATGCCAAAGCCTTTTGTTCATTTTTCATAAAACTTAAATTTCTAGCATTCTTAAACTACACACACATTCACACACAAAGATTATTTAGAGAAACTGAGGAGGAAGGAAGTGGAATTTCCTGCAATGGCATTCAGTAGGTCTTATAACTTAGACTTACTGGGGTCAAGGGGGTCTGGATTACTTAGTTTATGGCTACCTATTGGTCTTTTAGTTCTATGTTTTCTATTTCGCCCAGCGGTAAAATTACGTTATTTATTTCCAGATATTATGTGTGTTCAGGGCATAGTTCTTGGTTGTGATTTTAGTTTATAAATTCATTTGACACATAAATGACCCTGGAGAACTCCACTTTTGGTAGCCAATGAGTCATTAAACAACATGAAATCTGAACTATTTTCTCATTATCTAAGTCACTGTAATACAAGATGACCCCATGGTACATTTGCTCTCAGCCTGGAGTTTGGCATTTGTGAAAATCTCATGTTTTCTGCTGGCATTACATTTATTGGAGTTCAGAGCTAGAATTACACGTAGAGATTAATGCAACTCTCTCATTTCATGGTTGAGAATATTGTTGCCGCACATGGGGTGCATAGATAGCAGCTGCCAAAAAGAGCTCTTCATTTTGACTTTATTTGCAAAACCTACTGTGTTTGCTGATACAGAAAACTGAGGTACAAAAAGTACAGAAAGATTAAAGTCATAATTGGACATTTTAAAATTCTCAACCTGCAAAACTGTAGTATTATTTGGCTTAATTTCCAACAGCCATCTGAATTTCCTGTTTCTTTTAAAAGATTTTTATATTGATTTTTTTTGAGAGAGAGAGTGTGAAAAAAACATCGATGTGAGAATCATCAATCAGCTGCCTTCTTTGCACCTTTCTCCTCCCTCCCCCACACTGAGGATTGGGCCTGCCCCCTGGGCATATACCCTGACGGGAATCAAACCGGAAACCTTTCAGTGCACCAGAGACGATACCTAAACAATTGAGTCACACCATCCAGAGCTTTTCTGACTGTTTTTAAAAAACTTCATGATTAGCACATATCGATGATTTAAGATCAAAACCCCATCAGGCTATATTCTTAACTTTTATAGTTTTTCTAAATTAATAGAAAGCAACCAGTTAACTGCAAAAGACATGCAGTTTCCTTTTTTTTACATTGTAAAATTGCCATGGGTATGGCTTTCTTGAGATGTTCAATACACACACACACACACACACACACACACACACACACACACACACTCCATCCAATCCAGCTTAAAGTTCCATCCTCCACTCACTCCTTTCTTCCAAAGATGCTGGTCTGGCCAAGGCTGGTTGGACCCTCCAGAGAGAAGAGGATCAAAGAGGATTGGTCTGTGCTTGCACTTTCGTTCTTCCCTCTTCTGGTTTTAGGTTCTCCCTGGGTAGGGCAGGGAGTGGGAGGACAGACCAAGGAAAAGGGGAAAGACATCTTACTTAACTGGGCACAGATATAATCCTCTGCAGAGGCCTTGTGGTTTCCCACCCACCACTGCTTCCTGCCCCCTACAGTGTCCTGATCTGGGTAAGCTGACTCCTCTTTTCCCCCCTTCCTTCCCCTCTTTCCCTCCTCCCTCCCGTGCCCTTAGCCTCTGGTTACCTGGGTGTGCTTGCACAGTATACAGCAAGCACCCTGACAGGTACCTCAGAGAAGCTCCCACTCTCTCATTGTCCTGGGGAGAGTGTAAGGTACCCATGAGTTTGTTAAACCTTTGTTTATCTGTACTCCACATAGGCACAGGATTTGTGCCAGTTAATCAGCCAGACTAAATAAAGATGCAAGGCAGACATTATAAAAGCCACTGTGCACCATTAAGGGCTTAACCAAATTACATGCGTGAGGGATGAATGTTTGCTTGATGATGAAACTCCCCAGGCCAGATTGCTCAGAATAAACCCTACCAACAAAATCACAGAGTATAAATGACACATTATAGACAGTGCCTAATCTATGAAAAAGCCATGCTCCAAAAGTTTATAAGCCAGTGTTTAGAAACCCAAGATGCATTTTCCCCCAACCACAAGGTTATAAACGGGGATTTGGTTGCAAGGCATTTTCTATGGGTGGAAACCAGTTTGACCTCTAATGTGGCTGAATGACAGTAGGAGTCTGAGTTCTAGGTCCAGACTGGCAGACCATGTAAATTTTCTGTGCAGATTAAAAGGAAAAAGTGCTCCGCCTCACTTCCAGGGTCCAAGGCTGCCCTAATTGCCCTTCCCCACTGCAGGTCTCCATTTCTTCAAGCACATGAATCTTCATTTGCCATAAGCTCTTGCACTTCATCTGGGCAGCCCCTACTTCTCTAGAGCACCCAAGGCACCTACCTCCACCTTTTTCCTCCAAACCCCAATCCCTCAATGAAATTAACAGGACCACAAACATAACTAATTAGTTCAAACTAATATTTGATTTTCTAGTAGCCCTTTCCTTTTCATAAATGCTTAGATCTTTGAAAAAGGATGCTTCTGTGTGTGGGATGTCACTTGGCTATAGGAGTTTGGAAGATCAAATGGGGTACAAAATAATAACAGAGCTATTATTTTTTTAGGGTTGTCTCAGATGGTAATTATCCCTCTTTCTCGACTGCCTCTTATCTTCTTAAGGCAAAATAAGCAATTTCTGGTTTATCTGGCAATGCAACCACACACTGCTGCCCTCCTCCCCATCCACATGACTGATTATTCTTTCTGCTGAGGTAGGACCCTTCATTTCACTACTGGTATTATTGTTATTGCATATTATCTATTAATGGCATTTGTAATAGATACATGTTGCTTTGGGCAGTTCACCACCCTTGAACTTCTGCAGGGGTGTTATCCTGCATCTAGAAGGCTACAGGAATCTGGAGAAGGGCTGTGAGTAAATTGATAAAGAGACTAGATATGAAATATAAATTTGGAATACATGGGGGAGCCAGATGGAGCTTAGCTTTAGTAACTAAGTTCTTCTTCTGAATCTCCTGACCTAGGGCTTTTTATTCACACATTTTTGCCCTAAAGCAAAGCAAACACACAAATCAAAGGTAAAGTTTGGTAAGCAGTAAAGTATCAGGTTGGGGGAACTGCCTTCGGCTGTTCAGCTGTTTGGCCAGCAGCAGGTAATAACATGTAGATTTTCAGGTTTGGGGAAATGCCCTCAGCTGTCTGGCAGGAGGTAATAATATGTATCTTCAGCCCTGCTGAAGCCTCAAGGTTCACCAACCTTTTGATGAACTTCTTGCATTTATGACCTGCTGGAATTAGCCCCCAGCAAACTTCCTTTGGACAAAAGCACTCATCTGCAGGAATTACCCCTCTCCCATTAGAAATTATTCAAATGGGATTTGAATTATGATGATCTTTTTTTTTTGCCAATGGCTGGGAAAACTACCCTTGCTAGACTAATTGCTATCTTTCTCCTTGATCTTAGTGATGCAAATATTGAAAATGGTTGTGATGGTTCATTCTCTCTTGTCCAGGAAACACCTTAGTAACTCCAGCTACTGAAATCTTCTGGAGATGCCTAGGCCTGTGTTTTTTTTTTTTTTTTTACCTACCCTCCTCTTCTATCCTTCTATGCCATATATCAGGGGTGGGGGAACCTTTTTTCTGCCAAGGGCCATTTGGATATTTATAACATAATTTGAGGATAATTGGATGATTAATACACAATTATCAACTTAAAAATTAGCCTGCCATATTTGGTCAAACATTTAATTAACTCTCCCCTAAGGTCTTGGCAGAGCCAGCCCAAATTATTTCATGGGCCTTACATGGCCTGCAGGCTGGACATTCTCCACCCCTGACATATATCTTTCCAAAAGAATTCCTTTTGGTACAAGTTGGCCAGAGTTGGTTTCTGTTGCTGATACAGAACCTGACTGATAGAGCTCTCAACTTCCTCCATTGGTCTATCAGTACTATGAATTTGGGGACAACATCTCAAAAGGATGACATACTTCTTATTCCATTGAGGTATCTCACTCCTACCCCAAACTTTATTTTAATTCCCCAACCTCATTGCCAAACCTAGGAAGACTTTGGTCCCTTTCGGTGTTTCTGTTGTTTGATTTCTAAAGATTTGTTGAAAGTTAAGTGGATCCTTATTTGCCTTCTTCTGGTGAATGGTGAGGATGTAGCTCCTCAAACCCATCTTAGAAACCAGTCCCCCCACATTTCACTCACTTCTAATCAGTTGTGCTTCCAAGAATTACTTACCAGATTTTATTACATTTGTCTGCAAAGCTTTGGTTGTACTTGATAATTCAAATGAATTTGCCATTGGTTGAATTCCTACCAGTATAATAAAATGGACTAGAAAAGTTTAGGCCACGTAGGGTGCTATTTTGCATCATTTCCCAATGAAGTCAAGACAAAAATGGTTTGGCAATGTCCCAAATCCAAATAAGTACAATTTTCATTAGCTTCTATCCTTAAACATGCTTGCCAATATCCCAACTTTTATTCCCTATATTTACATTACAAATTATATTACCTGTACTTTTTGAAACCACTGTCAACTGCCTATTATTCCTGTATGAGCCAGTTTCATTACCAGTGTTTTGTTGCAGTTGCAGGCTGGAAATGATGGGATACAAAACCAGCTCAAGATTTAAGAGATATTATAGGGTGGAGTCAAGAGTCAAACTCAAGCTATCTGATTTTAGGGCTCCACTGCTTCTCCAATAGGGAAGGGACTAGAAGTTTTCATAATGAACTTTGTTGGCTTAATGTAGGAAGCTGCTGATCTGACCCAAGTTCTCTACTTTTAGAAAAATTAACTATGAAGTATAACAAAACACATCTAAATTTCCAAAATGGAGAGAAAAAGGTTTTGGATATGATGAATGGCCTATATGATAAGTGATCTCCAAAGTTGGCTCCCCAATCAACCATACATCCCAGTTTTCGTGCTTTTATGTAGTTTCCTCCTCTTGAGTCTTCTCTGGCCTTTTACCTTGCAAAAGTGATGCCTTTGTAAATCCTCAGGCTACTTCATAAGGAGTCTTGTAGCTTCTATCTGGGTCTCTTGGGATGCTTACTCTGAGGAAGCCAGATACAATGTAAGAAGTCTAACCACCCTGAGATGACCATTCTGGGAAGAAGCCCAAATCAATCACATAAAGAGAGAATATGGAGGGGAGAGAGAGAGAGAGAGAGAGAGAGAGAGAGAGAGAGAGAGAGAGAGAGAGAGAGAGAGAAAGAAATGGCCAGTCTCCAGCTCTTCCATTCATCCCAGCTGAGACATTGAACTGTCTAGTTGAGCTTTCAGATGACTCCAGGCCCAGGTACCATCTGACTGCAATCACATGAGACACCCCAGGTAAGAACTGGCCAAGTGAGCTCAGTCAACCATAGAACCATGAGAGATAATAGTCATTGTTCTTTTAAGTTACTTAATTTGGGCTAGTTTGTTATTAAAACAATAGATATCTAGAACAGATGCTGAATGAAAGAGGGATTAACAAATACTGAGATTTTACTTTGTGCCAGACCCTGTGCTATTTTCTTTACATATATTTTGGGGTGAAAATTATCAATGTATAATGTTGGCAGATTTTCTACCACAGTAAAAGCCTGTCATTTCCAGTTTAATTTAAACCTCCTTATCTGCCAACCTTCACCTTCCAAAACAAACCATTGGTCTTTCTTTCTCAGAAAGGTTCCTCTATACTTGTTAGGCCGAATGACCAAAGAAACATAGACTTGGAGAGACTAAAGTTGAAGACAAGGGACTTTTCAAAGAAGTTAAGTCAAATTTGTAATAAAGACTAAGAGGTGAAATGGATAGCAGGGGTGGTGAGGTGGGAGTGACAGGAAAAGGGATGAGAATGTTCTGTGATTGTAGGTAAATGAATGTTCTGTGGTTGTAGGTAAACTCCAGGGGATACAAGTGAATTAGATAGAAGAAATAAGCAGCTGTGAGAAATATTGTAATTAGTTATGACTGCATTCTCTTTAATGTTGAGAAACTTAAATAAAATTGGAATAGCTTTTCCATGATTGTTAGCTAGTAAATGCTGTGCTTCTTTAATACTGTGGCACTCCTCTGGAGCTGGACCACATGGGTTATGGCTTCACTTAGGGTTACATGTGTATCATCTTATTTAATCCTTTCAGTAATCTCCTGAGGCATGTATTATTGTCCTTTTATTAGAGTCAGAAACGAGGCTCAGAGAAGTTAAGTAACTTGTTAAAAGTCATACATTAGTAAGCAATAAAACTGATATTTAAATCCAGTCTCACTGACTCCAAAGCCCATGATTTTCCAACTCACCATTCTGGAGTCAGCTCGCCAACATTGTAACCTCTCTTCATAATACTGTCCTTTATTCTGCCCCTGAACCCACTGTATCTCACATCATGGTGGTGTCACTGGGGATCCTGAGTGGGTATGAGTGGGAAAGATGTGGCAGTGAATATGTTTATATGAATTTATATGAGTTAGATAGCTTAAAAATCAGAAACAACCTATACTTTCTATATATTTTCCTAAGATTCCCACACGCTGAATTTCCTAACAGTTTCTAAAAGTAGGTTTTAAAAAACAGCTCATATGAATGTCAGATCATGTAATTTCTTAAAACTTGTTTTTATGTTCTTTATCATATTCAGTTCTATTATAATCAATTGCATTTTAAAGCAACTGCCTTGATGGACTCTACAAAGACAACGTCCTAAGGCTGTCTTGGAAAGATACCTTTTAATAATAAAAGATGTTTCTGTTTATTATAAAACCGGATAAAAATACTTGACAAGAAAAAGAGATTGTGTTCTGATTCTTTCTTTCTCTTTTGGATGCTGGCAGTTGCTTGCTAACCTTTCCTGATCATCTCCACCTCTATCTCCTTTTCAAAAGAAACAAAATCATTCCGTATTCTCCTGGCAGCTTTGTGTCATAATGCAGGCATGCTTTGGGGAAAGAAATGAGAGATGTTAGCCTGCTATCATGATTCGAAACATTCATCTTGAGCATATATATATGTGTGTATATATGTGTGTGTGTGTGCGTGTGTGTGTGTGTGTGTGTGTGTGTGTGTATTATATAAAATGATTTTGCTTCTTAGCAATATTATGAATTTCCTATTTAAAACATAAAATTGTGATATCTGAAAGTGACTCTTTAAATGGAGCACATATATCAAAGCAAATCCTGATTACACAGAAACATATTGTCTGGTGTGTTGTCACAGTCACCTTTTGGTAGTTTTCACTCCAGCAGAGCATAGCCAAGGGGAAGCAGGGAATTGCAAACCAGCCAATTTGACCACATAACTGTACTGCTTTTCTAATTAAAGATCTGGCAGAAATGCCAAAATGAGAATTGGCAGTTATCTGTGAATTTTAACTATTCCCTGTTTTCTCATGTCTGTCTCTAAAATTTTCTGACATATGTCAGTAATGTTTTTAAGTAAGAGAGGTAGTCCACAGGGGTAGGGCAAGCATGGGCTTTGCTTGGCCTCAGTTTGAACCCTAGATCTATAATTTGCAAGGTGAGTGACTTCGGGCAATTTTCTTAATGTCTCTGGGATTCTGTTTCCCAGACTGTGAAATGGAGGTAATAAACTGACTGCAGATGATGTTGTGGGGCTCAAATGGCACAAGGGGTGACTCTGTGTGTCTGGCACCGATGCATACATCAGAGGATCAGAGCACATAACTTTGGAAGATTAGGGAAGTAATTCTATTCTGCAGTCTTAAAAAAAACTATGCTTATTATTTTCTTGGAATTACTACTAAATGTTCACCTTCAAAAGCATAAAAGACACTGGACTTGGAGCTGGAGACTAGTTGGGTCCAGTTGGGACTTTCTGACTTTTCTAGACATCAGTCATTACAGGAAAGAAAATATAAATGGCCACATTCAGCTCCAAACCACTCATAGGGTTGTTGTAAATATTAATAAGCAATCAATTACCTTTAAATGCTTTGGAGAATTGTTTCACACAATAAAAAATATTCATCAATGTGCACAGGGGGGAAATGTTTATGAAGTGTGAGATTTCTTTTTTTTTATTGTTTAAAGTATTACATATAGTAGTACATATATCTCCTCTTCTTTTCCCCATTGATCTTCCCCCAGCTTCCCCTACCCCCTGTCACATGCCGTCATCCCACGCCGCCTCCCTGTGTCTTGTGTCCATTGGTTGTGCTTATATGCATGCATACAAGTCCTTTAGTTGATCTCTTTCCCCTCCTCCCCAATACTCCCCAGCCTTCCTGCTGTAATTTGACAGTCTGTTCGGTGCTTTACTGCCTCTGTGTCTATCTTTTTATTCATCAGGTTATAATGTTCTTTATTTTCCATAAATGAGTGAGATCATGTGGTATTTTTCTTTCATTGCCTGGCTTATTTCACTTAACATAATGCTCTCCAGGTCCATCCATGCTGCTGCAAATGGTAAGAATTCCTTCTTTTGTATACCAGCGTAGAATTCCATTGTGTAAATGTACCATAGTTTTTTAATCCACTCATCTGCTGATGGGCACTTAGGCTGTTTCCAAATCTTAGCTATGGTGAATTGTGCTGCTATGAACATAGGGGTGCATATATCCTTTCTGATTGGTATTTCTGGTTTCTTGGGATATATTCCTAGAAGTGGAATTACTGGGTCAAATGGGAGTTCCATTTTTAGTTTTTTGAGGAAACTCCATACTGTTCTCCACAGTGGCTGCACCAATCTGCATTCCCACCAGCAGTGCACGAGGGTCCCTTTTTCTCCACATCCGTGCCAACACTTGTCGTTTGTTGATGTGTTGATGATTGCCATTCTGACAGGTGTGAGATGGTACCACATTGTCGTTTTGATTTGCATCTTTTGAATAATTAGTGATTTTGAGCATGTTTTCATATGTCTCTTGGCCTTCCTTCTGTCTTCTTTCGAAAAGATTCTATTTAGGTCCATTGCCCACTTTTTTATTGGATCATTTATCTTCCTTTTATTAAGTTGTATAAGTTCCCTGTAGATGTTAAAGATTAAACCTTTATCAGTGATAACATTTGCAAATATGTTCTCCCATACAGTGGACTTTCTTGTTATTTTGTTGATGGTTTCTTTTGCTGTGCAAACGCTTTTTATTTTGATGTAGTCCCATTTGTTTATTTTTCTCTTTAGTTTCCATTGCCCTAGGAGCAGTATCGGTGAAGAAATTGCTTTGGCATATGTCTGAGATTTCTCTGCCTGTGGATTCCTCTAGTATCTTTATGGTTTCCCATTGTATGTTTAAGTCCTTTATCCATTTTGAGTTTATTTTTGTGTATGGTGTAAGTTGGTGGTCTAGTTTCATTTTTTTGCATGTATCTGTCCAATTTTCCCAACACAGTTTATTGAAGAAACTGTCTTGACTCCATTGTATGTTCATGCCTCCTTTGTCAAATATTAATTGAGCATAGTGGTTTGGGTTGATATCTAGGTCTCTATTCTATTCCATTGGTCTATATGTCTGTTCTTGTGCCAGTACCAAGAAGTTTTGAGAACAGTGGCTTTGTAGTACAGCTTGAAATCTGGTAGTGAGATCCCACCTACTTTGTTCTTTCTCAGGATAGCTGCAGCTATTTGGGGTCTTTTTTTATTCCATATGAATTTTTGGAGCGTTCTTTCTAGGTCTGTGAAATATTCCGTTGGTATTTTAATAGGGAGTGCATTGAATCTATAGATTGCTTTGGGTAGTATGGGTATTGTAATGATGTTGATTCTACCAATCCATGAACATGGTATGTTCTTCCATCTGTTTACATCTTCCTCTATCTCTTTTCTCAGTGTCCTGTAATTTTCTGCGTATAGGTCTTTCACCTCCTTAGTTAAGTTTATTCCTAGGTATCTTAATTTTTTTTGGTGTGATGGTAAATGGGATTGCTTTTTTAGTCTCTCTTTTTGTAAGTTCACTATTGGTGTATAAAATGGCATAGATTTCTTGGCGTTAATTTTGTATCCTGCTACATTGCTGGATTCATTTATTAAGTCTAATAGTTTTTTGATGGAATCTTTTGGGTTTGTTTTTTAAAAAAATATATTTTATTGCTTTTTTACAGAGAGGAAGGTAGAGGGATAGAGAGTTAGAAACATCGATGACAGAGAAACATCGATCAGCTGCCTCCTGCACACCTCCTACTGGGGATGTGTCCACAACCAAGGTACATGCCCTTGACCAGAATTGAACCTGGGGCCTTTCAGTCTGCAAGCTGATGCTCTATTCACTGAGTCAAACCGGTTAGGGCTGTTTCGGTTTTTTTATGTACAATATCATGTCATCTGCAAAGAAGGACAGCTTTACTTCTTTTTTTCCAATTTGGATGCCTCTTATTTCTTCTTCTTGTCTAATTGCAATGGCTAATACTTCCAGTACTATGTCGAACAGGAGTGGTAAGAGTGGGCATCCCTGTCTTGTTCCTGTTCTTAGGGGAAATGGTTTTAGTATTTGTCCATTGAGTATGATGTTGGCTATGGGTTTATCATTTATGGCTTTTATTATGTTGAGGTATGATCCTTCTATTCCCACCTTGTTGAGAGTTTTTATCAAAAAAGGCTGTTGGATTTTGTCAAATGCTTTATCTGCATCAATTGATATGACTATGTGATTTTTACCTCTCAATTTATTTATGTGACGTATCATGTTTATTAATTTGCGGATATTGTACCATCCTTGCATTCCTGGGATAAATCCTACTTGATCATGGTGTATGATCTTTCTGATGTAGTGCTGGATCCGATTTGCTAGAATTTTGTTGGGGATTTTGGCATCTATGTTCATGAGGGTAATTGGCCTGTAATTCTCTTTCATTGTGTTATCTTTATCTGGTTTTGGTATTAGGGTGATGCTGGCTTCATAGAAGGAGCTTGGAAGTGTTCCTTCCTCTTGAATTTTTTGGAATAGTCTGAGGAGAATAGATTTTAGTTCTTCCTTGAATGTTTGGTAAAACTCCCCTGTGAAGCCGTCTGGCCCTGGGCTTTTGTTTGCTGGAAGCTTTTTGATGACTGCTTCAAATTCTTCCATAGTTATTGGCCTATTGAGATGTTTAGATTCTTCCTGATTGAGTTTTGGAAGGTTATATTTTTATAGGAATGTGTCCATTTCCTTCAGGTTGTCCAGTTTGTTGGAATAGAGTTGTTCATAGTATTTTTTACCACTCCTTTGTATTTCGGTGGGCTCTGTTGTTATTTCACCTATTTCATTTCTGATTTTGTTTATTTGGATCCTCTCTCTTTGCTTCTTGGTGAGCCTGGCTAGAGGTTCATCAATCTTGTTTTTCCTTTCAAAGAACTTGCTCTTGGTTTTGTTGATCTTTTGTATTTTTTTTTCATCTTTATGTCATTTATCTCAGCTCTGATCTTTATTATTTCCTTCCTTCTGCTTACACTGGGCTTTTCTTGTTGCTCTCTTTCTAATTCTTTGAGTTGTAGGGTTAGGTAATTTATTACCATTGTTTCTTGTTTTTTTTTTTGTTTGTTTGTTTGTTTTGTTGTAGGCTTGTAGAGCTATGAACTTCCCTCTCAAGACTGCTTTCCCTGTGTTCCATAGATTTTTTAATGTTGTGTTTTCATTGTTGTTTGTTGCCATTATGTTTTTAATTTCTTCTTTGATCTCTCTGGTAACCCAGTCATTATTTAATAGCATGCTATTTAGTCTCCATGTGTTTGATTTTTTGGATTGTTTCTATTGTAGTTGATTTCCAGTTTTATGCCTCTGTGATCTGAGAAGATGCTTGATATGATTTTTATCTTCTTGAATTTGAAGAAACTTTGCCTGTGACTCAATATATGGTCTATCTTTGAAAATGACCCATGTGCACTTGAGAAGAATGTATATTCTGTGGCTTTGGGGTGAAATGTTCTAAAGATGTCAATTAATTAGATCTGGTCTAGTGAGTCATTTAGTATTGATGTTTCTTTGCTGATTTTTTTGTTTAGAGGATTTGTTCAATGGTGATAGTGGGATATTAAAGTCTCCTACTATGATTGTATTGCTGTCAATCTCTCCCTTGATATCCTCCAGGAGTTTTTTTTTTTTTTTTAATTTGGGTGCTACTATATTGGGTGCGTATATGTTTAGCAGAGTTATTTCTTCTTGTTGGATTGCTCCCTTTAGTATCATGAAGTGGCCTTCCTTATCTCTTTTTATGTCATTCACTTTGAGATCTAATTTGTCAGATATAAGTATTGCTACCCAACTTTTTTTTTTCATTTCTATTAGCCTGAAAAACCTTTTTCCATCCCTTCACCCTCAGTCTGTGTGTCTTTTTTTCTGAGGTGGGTTTCTTGTAGGTAGCAAATATATGGGTCGTGTTTTCTTATCCAACCTATTACCCTATGTCTTTTGATTGGGGCATTTAATCCATTTACATTTAAAGTTATTATTGATAGGTGCTTATTTGTCGCCATTTTTATTCTTTACCCCTGTGTTCCTTCTTCGCTTCCTATTTCTTTTTTTTTAACAGCAGACCCTTTAGCATTTCTTGCATTGCTGATTTAGTGGTAATAAATTCCCTTAGTCCTTTTTTGTCTGTGAAGGTCCTGATTTCACCTTCAATTTTGATTGATAGCCCTGCTGGGAACAGTATTCTTGGATTCAGACCCTTCCTTTGCATGACTTTGTATATTTCATTCCATTCCCTTCTGGCCTGATGTGTTTCTGTTGAGAAATCAGTTGCTAGTTTGATGGGGGATCCTTTGTAGGTAATTTTCTGTCTCTCTCTTGCTGCTTTTAAGATTCTTACTTTGTTGTTGCTGTTTGCCAATTTAATTATAATGTGCCTTAGTGTCAGTCTTTTGGGGTTCATTTTGCTTGGGTCTCTGTGAGCTTCTTGGATTTGTGTGGGTTTTTTCTTCCCTATATCAGGGAAGTTTCCTGTCATTATTTCTTCAAACAGGTTTTCTTTTCTTTTCTTTTCTTTTCTTTTCTTTTCTTTTCTTTTCTTTTCTTTTCTTTTCTTTTCCTTTCCTTTCCTTTCCTTTCCTTTCTTTCTTTCTTTCTTTCTTTCTTTCTTTCTTTCTTTCTTTCTTTCTTTCTTTCTTTCTTTCTTTCTTTCTTTCTTTCTTTCTTTCTTTCTAAATCTTTATTCAGATTATTACAATTGTTTCTCCTTTTTCCCACCATAGCTCCCCTCCACTCGGTTCCCACCCCACCTTCTGCCCATCCTTAGGTGTATGATTTTTGTCCAGTCTCTTCCTGAACCCCTCCATCCCCCTTCCCCCCTGAGAATTATCAGTCCACTCCCATTCTATGCCCCTGATTCTATTATATTCACCTGTTTATTCTGTTCCTCAGGCTTTTAATTCACTTGATTTTTAGGTTCACTTGTTGATAGATATGTATTTGTTGTTCATAATTTTTATCTTTACTTTTTTCTTCTTCCTCTTCTTAAAGAATACCTTTCAGCATTTCATATAATACTGGTTTGGTGGTGATGAACTCCTTTAACTTTTTCTTATCTGTGAAGCTCTTTATTTGCCCTTCAATTCTGAATGATAGCTTTGCTGGGTAGAGTAATCTTGGTTGTAGGTTCTTGCTATTCATCACTTCATACATTTATTGCCACTCCCTTCTGGCCTGCATAGTTTCTGTTGAGAAATCAGCTGACAATCATATGGGTGCTCCCTTGTAGGTAATTAACTGTTTTTGTCTTGCTGCTTTTAATATTGTCTCCTTGTCTTTTGCTCTTGGCATTTTAATTATGATGTGTCTTGGTGTGGTCCTCTTTGGATTCCTTTTGTTTGGGGTTCTGTGCACTTCCTGGACTTGTAAGTCTATTTCTTTCACCAGGTGGGGGAAGTTTTCAGTCATTATTTCTTCAAATAGGTTTTCAGTGTCTTGCTCTCTCTCTTCTTCTGGCACACCCATAATTCTGATGTTGGTACACTTGAAGTTGTCCCAGTGGCTCCTTACACTATTTCCAACTTTTTGGATTTTTTTTTCTTTTTGCTTTTTCAGTTGAGTGTTTTTTCTTCTTTGTATTTCAAATCTTTGACTTGATTCTTGTGTTCCTCTAGTCTGTTGTTGGGTCTCTGTATAATATTTTTTATTTCAGTCAGTGTATGTTTAATTTTTAGTTGGTCCTTTTTCATATCTTCAAGGGTCTCGTTATATTTATTGGCCTTTTCTAGGATATTCTTGAAAAGCCTTATAACTGTGGTTTTGAATTCTATATCCAGTGTTTTGTTTTCCTCCATTTCTTTCATTTGTGATCTGTTTCTTTGTTGCCGCATTTTCACTGCTTCCCTGAGTTGGTAGCTTTGTGTGCTAGGTTTCTTATATGGCCCAGTGGGTCAGCCTCCCAGTTACCTGAGGTGGACACTCTTGGTGTACCCCTTTGTGGACTGTGTGTACAGTCTTGTTGTAGTTAAGTCTTGATTGTTGTTGGTATCACTGGGAGGAATTGACCTCCAGGCCAGTTGGTTGTGAGGATCAGCTGTGTCTATGCTGGGAGAAGTTTGGTGTTGGAGACCACCTTATAGGATTAGACTTGCCAAATTGCAAAACCCTCTGTGCTCAGCTTGGTTGGGGTGGAGTCTCAGGGCGGAGCAGACAGTCTTGGCTTCCCGTCAGCCCTGCCCTTGTGCGTGAGCGCCTCCAGACCTCTGCCTTCCCTGGCTCCCGAGCCTCCACCTCAGAGTTCAGATTTCCCCTGCAAGAGCATGGGTCCCCAGGGGCTCGCCTGGAACTGGGGTTCAGTGCAGTCAGAACTGGGGTTCACTGCAGTCAGGAGCTTCCAACTCCCTTCTGCTAGGGAAAGCCTGTGGCAACCTCTGCAGTCTTTGTGTGCACTGGCGCGCGCACCTCCAAACCCCCTCCCCCGGGTCTCTGAGTCTCCGAGTGCCTTTCTCTCTACCTGACAGTCCAGACTCCCCCTGTATGAGCCTGGGTCCACGGAATTTCGCCCAGAACTGGGGTTCAGTGCAGTCAGAACTGAAGTTCAGTGCAGTCAGGGGCTTCCTTCCCCCTCCCACCAGAGAAAGTCAGCCAGGCTCTCAGCTGCCCTTCCTCTCTGTGCGCACAAAGACCCTTTGCCATACCTCAACCCTTTGCCATTCCTCCAATTCTCTGTGAGCTTTTCTCTTTCCTTCTAGTTGTAGAATTTCCACTCAGCCAGCTTTCCTGTGGTTCGGGATGGTGTCCGTTCTGTCTTTTAGTTGTAGTTTTGAAATTGTTGTGGGAGGCAGTGGTTTAGGTGCTTACCTATGCCGCCATCTTGGTTTCTCCCCCTCAAACAGGTTTTCTATTCCTTGCTCAGTTTCCTCTCCTTCTGGAACCCCTATTATGTGGATGTTGTTTTGTTTTGTGTTGTCTCAAAGTTCCCTTAGGCTCTCCTCCTGTTTTTTAATTTTTTTTTCTAGAAGCTGCTCTACTTGGGTATTTTTTTCTACCTTGTCTTCTAGCTCACTGGTGTAGTCCTCTGCTTCTTATAGTCTACTCTTTATGCTTTCTATTGAGTTCTTTATAGCTGTAATGTCATTTTTCCTTTCCTCTTGGTTATTCTTCATTTCCTCTTGGTTCTTACACATATTGTTGAATTTGTCTTCCATTCTTTTCATCTACCTTATGACCATTTCTCTGATTTCTTTGTTTGACAGGTTGCTTACTTCCATTTCGTTTACTTTCTTTTTCTGGTGATGCCTGCTTTTCTGTTTCTTTGTCTCCCCATGATCTCTCTTCTCCAGGTGTCTGGTTATGTAGTTTTCTCTCTCCTGTGTTGATTTAAAGGCACAAAATACAACACAAGGTACAATGCACAAGGCACTGAACACAAATGTATTCACGATATTAATAACCCCAAATAAAGATGACCACCAGAGAAAGGCAAATTAGAGGATAGGAGAGAAAGAAGAAGAAGAAGAAGAAAAGGAATACAAAAATGTAATTCGGAAAAGGAAAAAAAAAAAGTAAGAGAGAAAAGAAAGAGAATAAGAAAGGAGAGGGGAACAAACTATATATATGGGGAGAAAACTCCAATATAACAGCCACTAATCCCAACAAATGCCAGCAACAAGTACCTGGAGATGAATGCAAACTACAAACAACAACTAATATCAAGCGAGGTGAGGGTAAACCGAAGGAAAAAAACAAACAAAAACAAAACAAAAAAAACTAAAAGCAAACCAATATCATAAACAAGCATAAAAAATCGATATAATCAACAATCAAGCAAACAACAACAGAAAGACAAGAAGAAAAAAATTTTTTTGGATAGTGAAGGAAGAGAAGATAGAGGTGTGTATGGACTTGGAGCAGGGGATTGGAAATTAGATACATAAGTAGGGTGAAATTTTAACAGGGGGTAAAAAGAAGGAATAGTGAAAATCTAATGCAGGAATAGGGTCAGAGAAACATGACAACAAAAAGGAGAAATGTGAGGAAGAGAGTGATGGCATAAAGGTAAAGTTGAGATAGAGTAAAATGATGCTAAAGGAAAGATGAAAATAGAATGTAGAACACTAATCCCAAAGTAAAATAAAGAGGAAATAAATGACACTTTTTTTTAAAAAAAAGGTAAAATGGTAGTAGTAATAATAGTGATTGAAAATAAAAATGTAATAATTAAAAAGGTAAAATCAAGTGAGGAAAAAAGAAAAATAAATTTAGTTTCTTAAGTAAAAGATGAAAAAAATAAAAATGTGCAGTAGTGAAGGTCATTCACTTCCTCTACTGTTCTGTTTGGCATGCCTGTTTCCTAGTCAGGGCAGTATTTAAGTTCCCTGCATTCCACTGCTCCTCAGTTTTGTAAGCCAGTCCTGATTTTTAAGCAGGCAGTACGTCTTTCTTATTTTCCTTTATTTGTGTTTACACAAGAGTCAATTTGTGATTCAACCCCTGGGTGGCAGTGTTTCTAAATTGATCTCCAGTCTATAGGTCCTCTCTAGCTAGTGTTTGGATTTTGTTTTCCCCGTGGTACTTAATACCGGTTTGGGGAAGGGGGTGGGGTGGTTTGCCCCAGAGCTGGTTCTCTGATGGTTATTCTCTGCTCTGATCCTCAGGTTCCAGAAAAACAACTTTCCCCTGCAGTCTCTTAGACTGTCCCCAATTGGGCGATCCTATGTATTGGGCTTAGTAATCAGAAGCAAGGATTTAAGGAGGGCGTGGAGGAAAAAAAAAAAAAAAAAAAGGAAAGAGCCAGAGTAAGTGTGCGAACTCCCGGGCTGCGCACCAATCTGTGCAGTCTTTTTTCCCCTTGGTTCTAAGCAGCCAGCACACTTCTAAAACTTTTAGGCTGTCCTTTTGCGTCCAATCAAAATGGGTTGCTTTTTAGAGTTCCCTTCTGTTAGCAGCTCTGTCGACCTCCTTCCACATTCACAGATCACGCCAGCCGCAACAGCCACAGATTTTTCTAGATGCAGACTTCCCCTGGTCCTCCAGCTCCCAAGTATGTGTTTCTCTCTCCTGCTGAGACCACAGACCTCACCTTATCCCAGGTAAAATCTGACCTTTCCTTGGTGGAGTGAGAGCTCCTCTGAATCCACATGCTTGTGCCAGTATTCTAGGGTTCACAGCTGTTCGGTGGGTGCCACAGTTGGAGATTTCCTGGGCTTTTCAGGTTTCCGATAACATCCACTTTCCCCTTCAAGATGGCACAGTCTTCGCATCAGAGCTGGTCGCTCTGGGAGGGAATGCAGCAGCAGTGGAGGCTGCTCAGTCAGGGGAGCCCCGTCCAGCAGTCCCCCACAGTCTCCTGGAGTATAACTGTCCCTCAACTCACCAACAAACACTCCTCTTGCGACCACACACTCTCCCTTTGTTTTCTCACTCACACAGTCTCACTCACACAGTATCTTGCAGTCTGCCTTCCCATCAGCAGCACTCAAGTGTGAGATTTCTTCAGAACTCAAGTGTGAGATTTCTTATGAAACAGTTCACTGAAGCCTGCAATATTGTTACAGTCATATTGTCTGGTGACATTTGACACAGGGCCATGACCTTCTGAAAAAACAGTTATATTAGTGGACATGATTTTCAAATATGTGCTTTGTGGTGTTATACAGTTTGCTGTTGGGAATCAGTTTCTTTTGCTCATTGAAATTGTTAAGGTTACCGAGACTTGTTCTCTGCTTTGTCACAGGGCAGCATGAAAGACAGCTTACTTCTACTTGCTTATTTTAGGGAAGATTTTCAACATTTTCACGAGTTGTGTTGCTATGTTGGAGCTGACCTGCTGTGGTTCAATCTCAGAGAGATGCTGTGTGGTGGGAGCCTTGGAGCCAAGTAGATTTTAATTTCCAAGTGTCATCCATGAGCTGTGTGGCTTCAGGCAAGTCATGGAGTCTCTTCAACTGTAAAATAGAGATGATAATACAGCTTGCAGGAGTTTTGCAAAGATTGAAGTTTTAGATAAAAAAGATAAAGTTTTAGATAAAAAACACAGTTCTTACCATATAATGAGTTCTCACAAATGTTTAGGAGTACACAGAATAGCCACTCATAAATATTCTAAATATTGTTTATGAACTTAAAAATCAAAAAATAAGTTATGCTAATGCTAACCCACCCACATTACAGATGAATAGTTTGGTTTCAGGATTAAATATGAAACATCTTTTAAGACATATGCAGGGGAGATAAATTAACATTCATGTCTCATGAAAATCTTAAATTTTTTATTTCCTCACTTCCGGTATAAACTTTATAACACATTGCAAATTATTTTGTATGCTCCCTTTTCTTTTAATTTTATTTACTTTTAATAAACAAATAAACCCACAGCATTGTGTACAATATTAGTAATAAAGCTACAGGAGAATGAAGCAATAAAAATGAAATTTTAACTCTAGTTATTGGGGGGAAGCCAGAATCTAGCAGCTAATATTGTGAAGCTTCTAGAAGTTACTTAGGTTATTGATATTGCTGGGGTGTCATTAAAATGGTTATTTAGTTTGAAACTAGTGTGCATTAACCAAAAAGGAATTTTGGTGTTAGCTATCTCACCTTTTTATTAAATCAAAACTGGAAAAATTACCTAGGGCATGCAGCTATTCTCTGGAGAATGTAATTATTTTTTAATTACTTAACGTGTGCCTCTGGAGAATTCTTAGGAAACATTCTAGAGAGTTTATGCAAACTGCAGCCTCTAGTGGCAAGTGCCCCAGCATGAATCTCCCACAGGAATCAGTTCTCAGGTCTGAATGCAGCCTTTTCTCCCTTCCTAGCATCGCCTCCCTCCTGTCCCTTTCTACCACCACTGATCTAGGTAATTGCTACCTGGCCTACCTGCCTCCAGGCTCTCCCCACTTTGCCTATTGTGTCCTCTGCTAACAGTTATCTTCATAAAGCACAGCTCTAAACAGGTCGGTCTCTTGCTCAGACACTTTTAATGGCTCCCATGTCCTACGCAATGAAGTCCAAACTCCTTTAAATGAAATTTAAGGCCTTCTATGATCAGCCCCAATTCCTTAACCTCATAGATTCATTCAACAAGCATTTTTGAAGTGCCACAATCAAGCATCAGAAGGATGAGCAAGACAGCCTCTGTTTCCAGGGAGCTCAGACTCTGGAGATGGGTTAAATACATTAAAAAAAGTTACTGAATAATGTGCTGTTATATTTTTGCACTAAAAATCCAATGAATATTTAACAAGTACCTAGAAGTGCCAAGAATGCACAAGGCACACAGCAGAGGGAATGTCTAACATTTCCTGGAGTCAGCAAAAGCTTCAAAGAGGAACCAGCTTTAACTGAATCTTGAGAGATGAGCAGATGGCCTCCAGGTGGGGGAATTTCAGGCAAGGACAAAGTCCACATTCAAAAATAAAGGCCCAGGAGGGCAAATAACACACAGTCTTGCTGGCAGGGTTTGAGTGGCTAGAGCTCAGCTTTGACATCATTTAGGGCTTGAGTTTGAGGAAACACCTTCTTTCATGGCTCCAAACTCACCACACACATCCTCTATGTCTGTTTCACTCTGTTCCTTCTTCAGACCTGGCTTGAGGGTCACTTCTTCTGAGAAGCCTTTCTTGTTAGTCCAGCCCCCAGTTATTCACTCTAATAATGCCTTGTACTTTTTCCTTCTAACACAATAATGGTAATTAAAGATACTTACACAATTATTTAATATCTGCCTCTCCTTTGCCACCTTCAAACTTTAAGTGCAGTGAGGACAGTCTTATGTCTGCTGGTTCACAATATATTCCCAGTGCCAAGCACAGTGCCAGGCATGTAACCAATGACCTTGACTACATATTTTCAAATGAATAATGATATACATTTACGGTTACTTTTCCTTTTTGGAGCTTGACCTTATTACTCTTAAATAATGGGCAAAACATTCCAGAACCCAGAGTCTATTCTATTGAGACTGCTTCTCACCTTGCCTGATGGCCAACAATACACATAGTACTCCCTTATTCTTGCCCTGCACCCCCACTTCAACACACACAAACACTCATATTCTTCTATTATTTTTATACTTGAATTAGAAGCCAATATTTATGTATTGAGGGATGATGGCCTAGCTAGGAAATCCTATTCCAGCTGTATCTGAATTGCATTCATTCCAAAAGCAAACAAACAAACAAGCCCCACAAAATACCAAGATCTCTGAAAACATTAAATACAGGGAGAAACTACGAATACCCAATCTCTTGACATCTTATAGTTCATTTAAATTCATGGCTTCAAATATAAGTTATGTGTTTATCTCAGGTTAGGTGCCCCAGAATCAGACCCTCAAAGATGAGGATTTGTTTGCAATTATTAATCAAGGAAGTACTCCCAAGACAGACTAGTGAGGGAGAAGGGGACACAAAACAGATGGGAGACAAAGCCAGGCAAAGGTGCAACCTCAGGTAGTCTGGTGGAGGGTAGTTTTGACCTGATCCTGGGTGTAAGGAAGCTCTGGGGTTTCAGTTACACCTCAGTTTTCCTGAGACAAGGGAGCTGGGCTCTCATACATTCACCCCAAACCCCAATTCTGCACCAGTGTCAGTCATTGCTCAAGGGTTGTGCTGCCATTTCTAGGTCTCTGCCTGCAGGGAAAAGTATTTCTAGTGGCCCTGGGGCTGTTCTCTGAAGAAATTACTCAAGTGCTGAATGTTGGAAGCAGAAGTACATCATAGTGGTGAGTGAGGCTCTGGGAAGATAGGAAGGGATTCAAGCGAATCTGGTGGAGCGCCTGGCCATGCCCACTACAATGCTGATGGCTCTCAAAATCTTCTCCATCTTGGACTTGTCCCTTGAATTTTTAGACCCATATATCCAACTGCCTACTTGACATTTGTACTTGAAAATCTGTATCCGTTATCAATTGTCACAATAATGCTGTGTAACATCCCACAAAACCTCAGTAGACAGAATAACAAGCTATTGTATTTGCTCACAGTCCATAGGTCAGCTGGGTGGTTCCGCTGCTTTGAACTGGGCTTTGTGAAGCTCTGTTGTGCATTTTTTTTTCATATTGTTGGCTGTGGGTTAGCTAGGGGGCTTGGCTGATTGATCTTTGCTGGTGACCTCAAATGTCTGGGCTGTCAGTTGGGAATAACTGAGCCGACTCCACTCTGCATCATGTCTCATTCTCCAGAAGACTAACCCCGGCATGTTCCCATGGCAAATGCGGAGATGCAAGAGAAAGAGGGGAAGGGGAAGCAGACCTTTTGAGACCTGGACCCAGAACTGGAACACATCGTCACATCCTATTGGCAAAAGATAGTCACCAGGCCAATTCCAAAGGTGGAGAAATAGACTTCATCTTTGATGGAGGAACTGTAAAGTTCATTTTGTAATCAGCCTACCATACTGTCTAATGGGCATCTGTATTAATGCTGACAGATAAGCAGAGTTCAACTACTAAAGAAAACTCATAGGACCTAAAATTACAATGTTGGCAAATCTACAATTTATTGCAGGAAAATGCTATACTATAGCAATAGTGTTAAAATAGGGGCATGGCTCACAACCAAAGGCTGTCTCACAGCAAGAGAGGCCAGGTGCAAGCTCCCTTTGTAGGAGCCATGTTGACTATACGTTCTTTCTCAGATCAGGAACCATTGATGTGTGCCTGAAACGCTTCACAATTAGGAAGCCCCAAATGAAGTCTTAGTTAGGGATTCTTATGTCCCATAGGCCTCATCTACAAGCATATTGCTGCTATGTAACCAGGCCAATGGCAGAGCCTTCTGGAGGTCTCAATGAGACTAGACCCACACTATCAACCTCACCAGTATACAAGACACGGTTCTGACAGGCTGGTACAAACTGCCCAGAAATTCTATGGACCTGTGGTTACAAGACAATCAGTATATATCCATCCTGTCTTAAGCAGGGCCATTGCTGTGCAAGTGTATTTCTCATTTCACTACAAGTTCAGGCCAATTCTATATATGCTGGAATTGACTTTCATAGCACAAGCTTAACATGCCCCAAATTGAGTTCTTGACCTTAGCTCTAGATTCTTCCTCATCTTGTTATGACAATTTTATTCCCTTTGCTCAGACCAAAGACCATGGCACCCTCTGTGACTCCTCTCTTTATCTAACCTCCTACCTCTAATCCATCAATAAATCCTGTGAGTGTCACCTTCAAAGTATATTCAGAATCCCACTACTTCTCATCATCCTTATCCATACTACTCCGATCCAATGCCCTCACTCTCACCTGATTATTTTCACATCTGACTGACTGGCTCCCCTGCTCCCCTCTTCCTCTTTCAGTCTCTTCTCTACATAGCAGTCAAAATGTCGCCATTAAAAACGAAACTCATAGCCTTCACTTTTCTGCTCAAACATCTCACCTCACTTCTCACCTCACTCTGAAGAAAAGCAAAAGTCCTTATTCTGACCTACAAGCTCCATAAGATCTGGCCCCTCCTACTTTTCTGATTCTGTCACTAACTACTCTTTGCTTTGTTTTCTCCACTCCAGTCAGACTGTCTTCCCTTTTCTTCAAACACTCCTGCTGTGCACTTTGCCTGGGTGCTCCTCTCATCTTTAACTGGATTCCAGATCTTCTCAACTTTAGATTCCCACTTCTTTCACATTCATTTCAATGACGGTTTTCTAGACACTTATCTAAAATTTCAACCTCTACCCAACACTTCACAATCTTTTTCCAGACTTTACTTTAGTCCTTATATTACCTAACACAATGTCCATTTATTTGTTTAACCTTTATATTGAATGTCTTCCTTGTAGAATGTAAGTTCCACAAGAGTAGATAATTTTATTTTGTTTACTATTGTGAAAAGTTGTATTTCTAGCCCCTGGAGAAGGACCTGAGATAGAGAGATTGCTCAGCAAATAATTTTTAAATAAATAAATGAATGAAACATACCAGAGAGGAAACAATCATTTATCCACCAGATTGTAAATTCTTTTAGGACAGGGGCTAGCTTATTTATTTTGATATTCCACATTGTACCTAATATAATGTTTTTGTGTGCAGATTACCAGTAAACATTTATTGGAAGAAGTAAATTTTATTAAATTAAAATGAACTTTTAAATAAGAAGGTATACTAGTGTTAATATTTGGAGATATGGATAATTTTCTAAAATAATGCAAATAATTAAGATTTTTATAGAAAATAATGACCAAATTTGATAAAATCTAAGACATTGAATTTATGACACATTATTATTTTATGTTCTATGGAGAAAGAAAAAAGTGCTGTCAAACCATGACAAAATGCTTTCTTATTACTTGAATTTTTATTTTATACTAATTGAAAAGCTTTTAATAACTTATTTATCAAATAAATTTTCTATGCCAACTTTGTACAAGATGAAAAGGAAAACAGAATTGCAATGAATTGGTTAAGTATTTCTAAAATGTTTTTCATATTCAGAATCCATCTCTTTGGAGTCATTTTTGACATTGTGTCATTAGTGTCCATGGTTTTGATCAAGAATGTTCTTAAAAGAGTGCTCCACTGTGGCTCCAGGATTTCCCCACATCTCTGACACCCAGTGAGCACTTTTTGATATGCAAGCACAGGCGATAGCAGCTACATTATGAAGGCCACCTGCCCTCAGTGGCTGTAAAAGGCATCTCAATTTCAGTAATATTAAAATTGTTAAAATGTGCATCTTAAAATCAGTGAAATAAGGAATACAATGACACACCCATTTCCAAATACCTTAATGCTTAGTAAAAAAAAATTCTAACATCTTTCTCTGTACTATCATGGAATAGGCAAATATTATTAACCATGGCAATACATCTACAGGACATGAAATCAAGGAATTCTTTTATTCACATTCATCCTAATTATTTGCACAATGATAATTATAGGTAATAAAGTGAATTGCAGGGATAATCATAAAATTACTAAAGGCTGGTAATGATTTAAATACAATCAATTGAAAATAGAATCCTTTAAAATATGATTATTTTAATCCAAGAGAAACACATGAAAATTATTTAGATGGATTATATAATAATGCTATTTTTAATTTTTTGGAATTGTTAAATTGCCATAGGGACTACATCATTTTACATTTCCATCTGCAATGCAGGAGGTTTCCAATTTCTTTATGTCCTCACCAACATCATTAAATATATTTCTGAAAACAGTTTTTTTTTGGAGCTGTAAAACAGAATTTATGGAAGTTTAAATTTACAGAACATTTTGGCACACTGCTTGGAGAGTTATTTATTGGTTCGTCCCTGAATGCAGACAACTGCTTATTGGGAGCCACTGTGTTTGACTCCTCAGCTAGTTTTAAGGCCCCCTCTCCAGCTCCCTCAATCTTGACGAGCCATTTCTCATAGGCCTTTATTTCCCCATTTTCTCTCTGCAGCACACGAAGCCTTCCTCTCCTCACCCACTCAGTATTTCCTCCCCCAAGCCCCAGTCTCAGTCATTTAACAGCAAGAGCCCCCCCCCACCCTCCACTGCTCTAGTGCAGCTTGATACTCTCTAAAGAGACTCCATGACAAACACTGATTCTCTCTGTTGGATTCCTGCTATTCCAGGCACTAGTCAAATACCTTTCTGTTATGAAAACCTAGCAGTTTTTCAATCAAGCAGATTGCATAGATCTTAAAAGAAATCTCGTGCTCTTGGTGTGGTGAAAAGCACATTGTATCAGGTGGCAGAAAACCTGGGGTCCAGGCCCTCTCTCCAGCTGCCTCCATGGTGTGTCACCCAAGACCTTCAAGACTTTCCTTCTTTTCAACATGGCCTACTAACTTCCTGTTATGTGCAATGTATTCCATTACAATGGACAAATCACTTAGCCTGCCTAGGTCTCAACTCTGTGACTGCAGAAAAGAGAATACCTTATTTGCCTGGGATCTGATGATCTTGGACATCCATTCCAGCTGAAAATAATTCTGTGATTATGAATTTGAAAGGTTGACATGCTGGGTTAGAACAGTAATGGCCTTAGAAGTAGAGATGAAATAAATAGTAAAAATGTCCAAAACATTTGGGAGATGACATGAGACATTTAAAAAATACCATTTAATATCATTACCATTTCATAAAGCCCCCAAAATTTGGCAGAATAAAAATCATAGAATGAGAGTCAATCCTTTAATTTAAATGCATTTTTTTTTTGCTTATTCTTCTAATTTCTAGGGAAACAGAGGAAAGATATTCAAAGAAGTGGAAGCCCAATCTCTTACCATTTCAGCAACATGCGCCACCTGACCGTTTCCCATTTCTCTCTAGTTACTTATTTGGTTATTTGGAACTCAAAAGTGGGAGGGAAATATGTGCTGAAGGGGAAAATATTTTGAAGAGTAGCTAGCACCTGCAGCCACTAGAGGGAAGACCCGAGCCTGAAAACGCAGTTTTAGGCTACAGTACCGATCACCTCATTGCATTTCCCCGGCGTGTCCCTAGAAGGAGCTGCTACACCTGCTTGTTCCTGTCGCCAGCTCCAAAGCTCCTGGCAGTTGGTGCCTCGCTTTAGCTGGTAGTGAAAGTTTACCTTATTTCAGAGAAAAAGTTGGGAGGGGCACCTTGTTTGCAAGACAGTACCCCGTATCAGAAGCCGGGGAGGAGTTTTCCTCTTCAGAATGAAATTCTGGAACTTGATTCATCATTGGTATAATAAATATGTATAAAATCCTTCAAGAGTGTTGTAGTCTTCTGAGCATTAAACAAGAAAGATCTAACAGAATCTGACCCAGCAAGGTTGACCGACCTCTCAAAAAAATGCTGAGAAAATTCTCTATCAGTCAATTTCTTCAGGGACAGCAGGGTGATACTATTCCTTTTTTTTTTTTTTAAATCTAAAACAAAACAAATACCAACTTTGGAATTTTCCTAGAATTCTTATATACACATTCCTGTTTTATCCTCAACCCCGTGAGGGAGCATTTTGATTAATTTTATTATTATTTTAAAATTCAATCTCAGTTTTGTGTTTTTTTTTTAAATCAGTTTCTATTTTAACAATTAAAGTTTTTCAAGTAAAGTTGATGTTGAAAACGTGAAATGCGGAGGAGTTTCAAGATGGCTGTGGAGTAGGTGGAAGTTACATTCACCCTCTCCTGGTGCCAAATGGGATTTATAGCTAAATTGTAGAGCAGTCAACCTGAATAACCAACTGAAGGCTAGCTGAACAGAAGTATTATAACCAAAGATTTACAGAAGAAGCCACATGAGAGGGCGGAGACACAGAAAGGGCTGGCCCCCACCCACCCATGTGCCCCAGCTGAGAATCCAGACAGATATCTTGGCTGCAAAAGTCTCCCCTGCAGAGCATGGGGTCTCAACCCCACATTGGAATTCTCAGCTCAGAGCACCGAAGGCGGGAAGAGGAGCCCACATAGTATCTGGTGGTGAAAATCAGTGGGATTCAGTCTTCTTGTGAGAAGGGAGTCTGCTAGAAACCCAGATGCCATCTTCCCAAGGTCAAGCATTCCTATTCTTACAGCACCAACCTGGGGAGTGTACTACCTCAGTCTTCCAACTACTGGTGACACCATTCTGCCGAGCTTTAGTCCTGCCGAAAGGTCTGCTGGCTGCACCCAACAGATGCTCTTTGGGGTGCTCTTTTTCTGAGAAGCTCTTGGTGAAGACTCAGACAGTAATTGAGCTGTGTAGCTTTGGAACAGGGACCATTCTCCCCCACCTCAAGTGCACAGCCTATGACCCCCACCCCGACCTGTTGATTCACTTGGCCTGTCCTTCGACTCCTGGTGGCCCTGACCTGCTGAGCTCAGTCCTGCATGGGGGTCAAAGTCCTGTGCAGAGCTGGGACCTTGGGAGTGAGTTTCCGTGGGAGGCTGTCGTCCAAAACTCTGACAGGTGCTAGGTTGTGAGTTCCAGCGGTGGGGAGACATTCTTATCCCCTCTGCAAGCCTAGCCCATTCCATTTCCGCATTTGATCTGTCCCTCTGACAACCAGTGGCCCTGCCCTGCTGAGCTTAGTCCCACAAGGAGATCAGAGTGCTGTGCAGAGCTGGGATCTTTGGAGCAAGTCTCCCTAGGAGGCTTTTGTCCAGGACTCAGATGGGCACTGGATTATGTGGCTCTGGCACAGGGAAGGGCCGCTCATCTCCTCACCATTCCCCTAATGGGAGACTATTTGACCCATCCTTCTGTTGCCTGGAGGCCCCATCCTGCTCTGCTTGGTTATGCAGAGGGGCTGTCTGGCTGCATCCAACCTGAACCTGCAGTGTGCTCCTTCTGGGGGAGCTAGGGTTGGAGATTTAGGCAGAGTAAGTGGTATGAGTCTGGAATAGGAACCACTTTTCCCCCATTGAGTGTCTGATCCCACTGCCCTCAGCAGCAGATCCATTAGCCCTGTCCTCCCAACCTGGTTGCCCCTTCCTATTGAGCTTGTGCTTTGCAGAAGGGTCTGTTGGTTGCAGCCAACTGGGGCCCACTCTACCATTTTTCTATAGAAGGCTCTTGAGAAAGACCAGGCAATCTTAGGGAGTGGCAGAGTGACCAACAGGAGGAGGCAGACCTCATGGTGCAGTGGTCGGCAAACTGCGGCTTGCAAGCCACATGCAGCTCTTTGGCCCCTTGAGTGTGGCTCTTCCACAAAATACAACGGCCTGGGCGAGTCTATTTTGAAGAAGTGGCATTAGAAGAAGTTTAAGTTTAAAAAATTTGGCTCTCAAAAGAAATTTCAATCGTTGTACTGTTGATATTTGGCTCTGTTGACTAATGAGTTTGCCGACCACTGTCATGGTGCCTTGAACCTTTTACTGATCTTCCCCTGCTTCAGAGGTGAAGGAAGCTGGCCCTTGTACAAGCTGGACCTCAGGGAAGAATAGATGGTCTTAGTGAGAATATAAACAAAAAGATAGCAAGCATGCCCTGGCCAGTGTATCTGTGCTGGTTTGGCGTTGTCTGTGCACTGAAAGATTGCTGGTTTGATTCCCAGTCAGAGCACATGCCTGGGTTGCAGGCTCAATCTGCGATAGGGGACTAACAGAGGCAGCTGATTGATGTTTGGCTCTCACATCAATGTGTCTTTCTCCCTTTCCCTCTCTCTTCCTCTCTACCTAAAAATCAATAATAATAATAACAATAAAATGTGAAAAAAGAGTCCCTAAACTTAAAAAAAGTGAGCACATTAAAAAATATAGAAACCATAAAAAAAGAACCAGTCAGAAATGAAGAACACAATATTTGAAATGAAGAACAAACTAGAGGAAGTCAACAGTAAGTTACATGAAAGAGAGGATTGAATGAGCTATTTAGAGGACATGATAACAGAAAATACTTAAGCAGAGCAGAAAAAAGAAAAGAAAAAGAAAGTCTAAGGGACCTCTGGGACAACATCAAGTGTAACAATTTATATATATAAAAGGCTAAGTGTCCATCCATCTGACCAGTAGCTATGATGTGCACTGATCACTAGGGGGCAGACGCTCAATGCAGAAGCTGCCCCCTGGTGGTCAGTGCACTCTCACAGGGGAAGCGCCGCTCAGCCAGAAGCCCTGAGCTGGGCTCATGGCTGGTGAGCACAGCAACAGCAGTGGCAGGAACCTCTCCTGCCTCTGTGGCAGCACTAAGGATTTCTGACTGATGGCTTAGCCCCGCTTTCCATGGGGAGCGGGGCTAAGCTGTCAGTTGAACATCCCCCGAGGGCTCCCGGACTGCAAGAAGGTGCAGGCCAGGCAGAGGAACCCTCGAATGCATGAATTTCATGCTCTAGGCCTCTAGTATTGGCATAATAGGGGTACCAGAAGGATAAGAGAGGGAGCAAAGGATCAAGCACCTGTTTGAAGAAATAATGGCTGAAAACTTTCTTAACATGCTGAAGCAAAACCCCACACACAACTCTAGGAAGTTGAGAGAATCCCCAAAATGATAAACTCAAAGAGGTGCACACCAAAACACATCACAATGAAAATGTCAATGGTTAAAGACAAAGAGAGAATCTTAAAAGTAGCAAGAGAAAGGCAGTTATTTATCCAAAAGGGAGTTCCCATAGGACTGTCAGCTGATTTCTCAACAAAAACATTTCAGGCCAGAAGGAATTGGCATGAAATATTCAAAGTGATGGAAAGCAAGGACCTATAACCAAGATTACTCTACCCAGCAAGGCTATAATTTAAATTTAAAGGCAAAATAAAGAGCTTCCAAGACAAGAAAATGCTAAAGGAGTTTATTACCACCAACCCAGTATTACAAGAAATGTGAAAGGGTCTTTTTTTTAAAGAAGAAATAAAAGGGAGAGAGAGGAAGAGAGAGAAAGCACAACATAGGTATTCTATATAATAAAAGGCTAATATGCAAATAGACCGAACAGCAGAATGATCGCTATGATGCGCACTAACCACCAGGGGGCAGCTGCTCAATGCAGAAGCTGCCCCCTGGTGGTCAGTGTGCTCCCACAGGGGGAGCACCACTCAGCCAGAAGCCGGACTCATGGCTGGTGAGCAGGGGCCGTGGTGGAGCCTCTCCCAACTCTGTGGTAGTCAGACATCCCCCAAGGCTCTTGAACTGCAAGAGGGTACAAGCCGGGCTGAGGGACCCCCTCCTCCAAGTGCATAAATTTTGTGCACCAGGCCTCTAGTAAGGAATAAAATGGCAATAAATAGGTACCTATAAGTAATTACTTTAAATGTCAAAAGACATGGGGTAGCTGAATGGCTAAGAAAACAAGACCCATATGCATGCTGTCTATAAGAGACCCACCTCAGAACAAAAGATATACACAGACTGAATGTAAAGGAATGAAAGAAGATATTCCATGCAAATGGGGGAAAAAAGCTATGGCAGCAATACTTATATCAGACAGACAAAATAGACTACAAAACAAAGGGCATAAAGAAGGACTTTACATAATACTAAAGGAATCAATCCAACAAGAGGATATAACCCATGTAAACTATATGTGCACCCCACATAGGAGAACCTACATACATTAAAAAAATCTTGGTGGACATAAAGGGAGAGATAAACTGAAATACAGTCATAATAACACCCCACTGACATCAATGGATAGATCTTCCAAACAAAAGGTTAACAAAGAAACTGCAGCCTTAAACAACATACTAGATCAGATATATTTAATTGCTATTTACTGAGCATTTCACCCCAAAGAAGCAGAATGTAAATTCTTTTCAAGTATACACGGAACATTTTCTAGGGTAGGACACATATTAGGGTACAAAAAAAGTCTTAATAAATTCAAGAGGATTAAAATTATATCAAGCATCTTCTCTGAGCACAATGATATGAAACTAGAAATCAATTAAAAGAAAAAAACCAGGAGAGATCCAAGATGGATGCCAATGGGACAGCAGGCTACAAGATAGTGTGTGAGTGAGAGAATGAAAGGGGAGTGTGTGGATGTGTGGTGAGTGTCTATATTTGTGAGTGAAGGACAGCTATATTCCAAGGGACTGTTGGGGACTGACAGACGCCTCCCGCCCCCAACCAGGCAGCCTCTACTGCAGCTGAAATCTCTCCCGGAGTGGCCAGCTCTGCTGGAGAGACTGTGCCATCTTGAAGGGGAGATCGTCTGTAATCTGAAGCCCAGCCTTACCTTCAACTGGGGAGACCTCGGATACCTCCCAGGACCCTACAACCACAATGCCCAGGGACCAGATGCGAACCCAAGAATGCTGGAACTCCAGCCTCCCTGACTACGGGTGCCTGGGAGGTCTGCTCAGGGGGAGACAAAGCAGTGTGAATTCACTGACCGGCCCTGTGCCTTCTCACAGAGCAGATAGAAGGAGCAGCTGAATCAAACAGCACCCACCAGAACTGGCAAATTAAACACAGCTGGTGAGGCAATCTGTGGACAGAAAGGTCAGATATCACTTAGAGCAGTGGTCAGCAAACTCATTAGTCAACAGAGCCAAATATCAACAGCACAACGATTGAAATTTCTTTTGAGAGCCAAATTTTTTAAACTTAAACTTCTTCTAACGCCACTTCTTCAAAATAGACTTGCCCAGGCCGTGGTATTTTGTGGAAGAGCCACACTCAAGGGGCCAAAGAGCCGCATGTGGCTCATGAGCCACAGTTTGCCGACCATGGACCTAGAGAAAGGTGAGATTTGGGATCTAGGCTGGAGGGAGAAACGTGTACAGCGGGAACGAGAGTCTCAGAGGAAGACTGTGCCCCACAAAATCTGCAGCTGTTGGGGTCAATGTAGCCCTGCAATGTGGAAGGGGGTCCGGTCCACAGGGCTGCTGGCAAAAGGGAACTTTAGATATTAACCCACAGCTGGACTGGGCCCTGAAAGGCAGCCTGAAGTTCTGCACCGGCTGTGCTGAGCCAGGGGAAAAAGACATGCACAGAGTCGCATGTAGAGACCATGCAGAGCCAGGGGAGAAGTTGTGTGCAGTGTCAGGGGAAAAAGACACAAGTAGGCACTCCTCCTCTAGCTTTTTTTTTTTTCTTTTTAAATCCTTACTTTTGCTGGCTAAGTCCAGTACATAGGATCTTCCAATTAAAAACACTCAACAAGACTGCAGGGGAAAGTTGTTTTCATGGAAACAGGGGATCAGAGTGGGGAGAGATGAACAGAAAACCAGCTCTGGGCAGTC
Organism: Corynorhinus townsendii; assembly: GCA_026230045.1. Lineage (NCBI taxonomy): Eukaryota > Metazoa > Chordata > Mammalia > Chiroptera > Vespertilionidae > Corynorhinus > Corynorhinus townsendii. The sequence goes on from JAPDVU010000002.1 coordinate 139,949,779, forward strand.
CGTCTCTCCAACCCAGTATTAAGTGCGGCAGGAAAAGCAAAATCTGAATACTGGGTAGAGAGGCCTTTTAGCCCTGGATATTAAGATAGAAACACTGCCACCAAGGGGTTGTATCAGAAATTGACTCTTGTGTGTAAATACAACTAAAGGCATGCTGAGAACCAAAGAGAGCAGGGAGATCCTGCCTGCTTGAAAACAGGGTTGTGGCTTATGACACAGAAGATTGGTGGATTGCAGGGGACTTCAATACTGTGCTGACTTCCTGAAAGGAAACAGATATGCCAGGTAGAACAGTAGAGGAAGTGAACGATCTTCACTACTTCACATTTTTATTTTTTATCTTTTACTTAAACTAAATTTTTTCTCTCACTTGATTTTACCTTGTTTATTATTATATTTTTATTTTTAACTATTATTATTACTACTATTATTTTACCATTTTTAAAGTTTTATTTTACTTTATTTTGGGATTAGTGTTCTACGTTCTATTTTTGTTTTCCCTTTAGCATTATTTTACTCTATCTCAATTTTTCCTTTATGCCAACACTCTCTTCCTCACTTTTCCCCTTTTTTGTGCTGTTTCTCTTACCGTGTTCCTGCTTTAGTTTTTCTCTATCCTTTCTTTTTTTTTTATCCTTTCTTTTTATTCCCTGTTAAAAATGGATCTTACTCATATATCTAATTTCCTCACCCCTGCTCCAAGCCCATACATACTTCTCTAGTCTCTTTCTTCACTATCCATTTTTTCCCCTTTTTCTTTCTTTCTGTATTGTTGTTGTTTGTTTGATTGTTGGTCAGTTTTTATTTGTTTGTTTGTTTGTTGTTGTTTTTCTTTTTTTCTTTTGCTTCTGTTTTTCCTCTCCTTGCTTGTTCTCTTCTTCTACTAATAGCTTAAATAATTCCAATCACTACTCTCTATTCTCCTTTTCCAATAGTAAACAAATACATAGATAGATTAAAGGGATATATATATATATATATATATATATATATATATATATATATATATATTTTATCCTTTTGTATTTTGTTTTTTTCTTTTCTTCTTATACACTCATTCTCTTTCTACCTCCTCTATACAGAATTATGGCTATTTCCCCATTCATTCAATTTTTTTTACCTTATCTTCTGGAAATAAGCTCTGCCTCCTCAGATTCATTTGGGCATTTGTTGTTTGGAGGTTTTTTGTTTGCATTTTTTGGATTAGTTGTTGTTTATAGTTTGCATTCATCTCTGGGTATTTGTTGTTTACATTTTTTGGATTGTTGTTGTTTTATTGGAGTTTTCTCCCCATATACATATTTTTCCCCTTCTTTTTTCTTCTCTTTCTTTTCTCTCTTACATTTTTTCCTTTTCTCAATATCTTTTTTCACTCTTTTCTATTCCCTAATACTCTTTTCTCTGGTAGTCACCTTTATTTGGAGTTATTAGTATTGTGAATAAATTTGTGTTTGATGACCTGTGCATTGTGTTTTGCTGTGTTATATTTTGTGCCTTTAAGTCAATGCAGGAGAGAGAGAGAGAGCGCTACATACCCAAAAACTCTGAGAGGAGCGATCATGGCGAGAAAAAAAAATAGCCCATATACAAAAGAAAAGGAGGAATCACCAGAAAAGGAAGTAAGTGAAATAGAGGCAAGCAATATGGCAGAGAAAGAATTCAGAGCAATGGTCATAAGGTTGCTGAAAAGGATGGAAGACAAATTCAATAATATATATAAGAACAAAAGGAAATGAAGAAGAACCAAGAAGAAATGAAAAATGACATTGAGGCTGTTAAGAACTCAATAGAAAGCATCAAGAGTAGACTAGAAGAAGCAGAGAACTACATCAGTGAGCTAGAAGACAAGGTAGGAAAAAATACCCAATCAGAGCAGCAACTAAAAAAACTTTTTTTTAAATAGGAGGAGAGCCTAAGGGAACTTTGGGACAACACAAAACAAAACAACATCTGCATAATAGGGGTTCCAGAAGGAGAGGAAACTGAACAAGGAATAGAAAACTTGTTTGAAGAAATAATGACAGAAAACTTCCCTGATATTGGGAAGAAAAAACACAAGTCCAAGAAGCTCACAGAGTCCCAAACAAGATGAACCCCCCAAAATTGACACCAAGACACATTATAATTAAATTGGCAAAACCAATGACAAAAGTAAGAATCTTAAAGGCTGCCAGAGAGAGATAGAAAGTTACCTACAAAGGATCCTCCATCAGACTAGTGACTGATTTCTCAACAGAAACACATCAGGCCAGAAGGGAATGGAATGAAATATACAAAGTCATGCAAAGGAAAGGTCTGAATCAAAGAATACTGTACCCAGCAAGGCTATCAATCAAAATTGAGGGTGAAATCAGGAGCTTCACAGACAAAAAAGGACTTATTACCACCAAACCAGCAATGCAAGAAATGCTAAGGGGTCTGCTGTAAAAAAGAAGAAATAAGAAAGGAAGAAGGAACACAGGCATAAAGAATAAAAATGGTGACAAATAAGTACCTATCAATAATAACTTTAAATGTAAATGGACTAAATGCCCCAATCAAAAGACATAGTGCAGCTGAGTGGATAAGAAAACATGACCCATATATCTGCTGTCTACAGGAAACTCACCTCAGAACAAAGGACTCACACAGATTGATGGTGAAAGGATGGAAAAAGGTTTTTCAGGCGAATAGAAATGAAAAAAAAAATCTGGGGTAACAATACTTATATCTGACAAATTAGACCTCAAAGGCCATAACAAGAGATAAAAAAGGCCACTTCATAATACTAAAAGGGAGCAATTCAACAAGGAGATATAAGTCTGGTAAACATATATGCACTCAATATAGGAGCACCCAAATACATAAAAAAAAAAACTTCTGGAGGATATCAAGGGAGATATTATTTAAGAAGATAGAAATCATATCAAGCATCTTCTCAGATCACAATGGCATAAAACTAGAAATCAATTACAATAAAAAAATAAAAAATCAAACACCTGGAGGCTAAATACCATGCTATTAAACAATGATTGGGTTACCAAAGAGGTCAAAGAAGAAATAAAAAACATCATGGCAAAAAATGACAATGAAAACACAACAATCCAAAATCTATGGGACATAGTGAAAGCAGTCCTGAGAGTGAAGTTCATAGCTCTACAGGCCTATCTCAAAAAAACAAAACAAAAATGGTAATAAAATGCCTAACCCTACAACTCAAAGAGTTAGAGAGCAACAAGAAAAGCCTAGTGTAAGCAGAAGGAAGGAAATAATAAAGATCAGAGCAGAGATAAATGACATAGAGACAAAAAAAAAAATACAAAAGATCAACAAAACCAAGAGCTGGTTCTTTGAAAGGATAAACAAGATTGATGAACCTCTAGCCAGGCTCACCAAGAAACAAAGAGAGAAGACCCAAATAAACAAAATCAGAAATGAAAGAGGTGAAGTAACAATGGATCCCACAGAAATACAAACCATTATGAAAAAATACGTGAACAACTCTATTCCAACAAAATGGACAACCTAGATGAAATGGACATATTCTTAGAAAAATACAAGCTCCCAAAACTCAATCAAGAAGAATAAAAAAACCTGAACAGGCCGATAACTACTAAAGAAATGGAAGCAGGGATCAAAAATTTTCCAGCCAACTAAAGCCCTGGCCCGGATGGCTTTGCAGGGGAATTCTACCAAGCATTCAGAGACGAATGAACTAAAACATATCGTCCTCAGACTATACCAAAACATTCAAGAGGAAGGCACATTTCCAAGCTCCTTTTATGAAGCCAGCATTACCCTAATCCCAAAACCAGATAAAGACACCACACAAAAAAGAGAACTACAGGCCAATATCTTTGATGAACACAGATGATAAATCCTCAACAAAATTCTAGCAAATTGGATTCAGCATTACATTAGAAAGATCATACACCATGACCAAGTGGGATTTATTCCGGGGATGCAAGGATGGTACAATATCCACAAATCAATAAACGTGATACATCACATAAACAAACTGAGAGACAAAAATCACAATCATATCAATCAATGCAGAAAAAGCATTTGATAAAATCCAACACCCTTTCTTGATAAAAACTTTCAGCAAAGTGGGAATAGAAGGATCATACCTCAACATAATAAAAGCCTTATATGACAAACTTACACCCAACATCATACTCAATGGGCAAAAATTATACTCATTTCCCCTAAGAACAGGAACAAGACAAGGATGCCCATTTTCACCACTCCTGTTTGATATAGTACTGAAAGTTCTAGCCATAGTCATCTGACAAGATGAAGAAATAAAAGGCATCCAAATTGAAAAAAAAAAAGTAAAACTGTCCTTATTTGCAGATGACATGATACTATACATGGAAAACCACAAAGACTCCATCAAAAACTATTAGACCTAATAAATGAATTTGGCAATGTAGCAGGATACAAAATTAGGACCAGAATTCTATGGCCTTTTTATACACCAATAATGAACTCACAGAAAGAGAAGTGAAAAAAACAATACCATTTATCATTGCACAAAAAATATTAAGATATCTAGGAATAAACTTAACTAAGGATGTAAAAGACCTGTACTCAGAAAACTATAGGACTTTGTAAAAAGAGATAGAGGAAGACACAAAAAATGGAAGAACATACCATGTTCATGGGTTGGTAGAATCAACATCATTAAAATGTCCATACTATACAAAGCAAACTACAGATTCAATGCAATCCCTATTAAAATACCAATGGCATATTTCAAAGATCTAGAACAAACTCTCCAAAAATGTATTTGGAATAAAAAAAGATCCTGAATAGCCACAGCAATCCTGAGAAAGAAGAACAAAGTTGGAGGGATCACAATACCAGATATCAAGATATATTACCAAGCCATGGTTCTCAAAACTGCATGGTACTGGCACAAGAACAGACATATAGAACAATGGAACAGAACAGAGAATCCAGAAGTCGATCCAAGTCATTATGCTCAATTAATATTTGACAAAGGAAGCAAGAGCATACAATGGAGTCAAAACAGTCTCTTCAATAAACAGTGCTGGGAAAATTGGTCAGATACTTGCAAAAAAAAAATGAAACTAGATCACCAACTTACACTATACACAAAAACAAACTCAAAATGGCTAAAGGACTTAAATGTAAGATGGGAAACCATAAAAATCCTACAAGACTCCATAGGCAGCAAAATAGCAAACATATGTCATAGCAGTATCTTTACAGACACAGCTCCTATGGCAATGGAGAGTAAAGAGAAAATAAACAAATGGGAGTACATCAAAATAAAAAGCTTCTGCACAACAAAAGAAACCATCAACAAAACAACAAGAAAGCCCACTGCATGGGAGAACATATTTGCCAATGATATTTCTGTGAGGGTTTTTTTTTTTTTACATTGTTTTATTTTTTTTAAATAAATCTTTATTGTTCAGATTATTACAGGTGTTCCTCTTTTTTTTCCCCATAGCTCCCCTCCACCTGATTCCCCACCCCACCCCATGCACTTACTCCCTGCCACTGTCTTCATCCATAGGAGTAAGATTTTTGTCCAATCTCTTCCCGCACCCCTCACACCTGCTTCCCCTGAGAATCGTCAGTCCACTCCCTTTCTATGTCCCTGATTCTATTATATTCACCAGTCCATTCTGTTCTTCAGATTTTTTATTCACTTGATTTTTAGATTCACTTGTTGGTAGGTATGCATTTGATGTCATTTTGTTGTTCATAATTTTTATCTTTACCTTTTTCTTCTTCTTCCTCTTCTTAAAGAATACCCTTCAGCATTTCATGTAATCCTGGTTTGGTGGTGATGAACTCCTTTAGCTTTTTCTTGTCTGTGAAGCTCTTTATCTGACCTTCAACTCTGAATGATAGCTTTGCTGGGTAGAGTAATCTTGGTTGAAGGTTCTTGCTGTTCATCACTTTGAATATTTCTTGCCACTCCCTTCTGGCCTGCATAGTTTCTGTTGAGAAATCATCTGACAGTCGTATGGGTACTCCCTTGTAGGTAATTAACTGTTTTTCTCTTGCTGCTTTTAATATTCTCTCTTTGTCTTTTGCCCTTGGCATTTTAATTAAGATGTGTCTTGGTGTGGTCCTCTTTGGATTCCTCTTATATGGGGTTCTGTGTGCTTCCTGAACTTGTAAGTCTATTTCTTTCACCATGTAGGGAAAGTTTTCTGTCATTATTTCTTCTAATAGGTTTTCCATATTTTGCTCTCTCCCTTCTTCTGGCACCCCAAAAATTTGGATGCTGGTTCGCTTAAAGTTGTCCCAGAGGCTCCTTACACTATCTTCATATTTTTGGATTCTTTTTTCTTTTTGTTTTTCTGGTTGGATGTTTTTTGTTTCTACATATTTCAGATCTTTGGTTTGATTCTTGGGGTACGTTGATCTACAGTTGAGTTTCTGTATATTCTTTATTTCAGACAGTGCATGCTTCATTTCTGACTGATCCTTTTCCATTTTTTTGGCATTCTCATTAATATCCTTAAAGGTCTCATCAAGTTTCTCAGCGGTTTTAAGAAGATTCTTGAGTAACCTTATACATGTGGTTCTGAACTCTATGTCATCCAGTAGTTTGCTTTCCTCCGTTTCTTTCATTCGTGACATGTTTCTTTGTCTCCACATTTTGGCTGCTTCCCTGTGTTGATGGAGTAGCTTTGTGTGGTAGGTGATCTATAGGGGGCAGTAGCTCAGCCTCCTCAATCACCTGATGTGGATGCTCTTGGTACACCCCTTTGTGGGCTGAGTGTAAAGTCTTGGTGTAGGTAAGCCTTAATTGCTGTTGGTACACTGGGAGGAATTGACCTCCAGGCCAATTAGCTGTGAGCACTTGCTGTGTCTATAATGGAAGAACTGCTGCGCTGAAGACACGCTTATGGTGCAGGACTTGTTTCAGTGGGGCTTTGGTGCTCACTGAGTCTGCCTCTTGAATGTGTCACTTATGGATGTGAGGAGTTGAAATCTGGTGTCTCATACTGACCACTAGGTACATTGGCTTCTGGATCTCCAATGGGGTGCAGGTCAGCTACTGTCTGAGGCCACCCAGCAGGAGCTACAGTGAGAGCTACAGTTTTCTCCTCTTTGCTTGGGGTTTGGAGGTTTTGGAGCTGTCTGACCCGGGCTGCAACTTTGCTAGGTTAAGCTGCGATAGGGCAGGCCTTTTTTATGTTAAATCCGCTGCTTGGAGCTTGGGTGGGTTTGTAGGTTGTGCAGGGCGGGGTCTCAGGATGTCACTAGGCTAGGGCATGGCAAACAGCAATGGCTGCTAGTTAGCTGGCTCTGCGTCCCCGATGGCATCCGCGACTCCCGTGCCCCAGTGCAGTAAACAATTATTCTTGCGCTCAGCTCTGCAAGCAAGCCACCCTCACTGGCAGACAGTCCAGCTTCTCCCCGTAGGAGTTTGGGTCCCCCGTGTTTCCCCAGAGACTGGATTTTGGGGGCTTGTCTCCCTTCGGGTTGAAAAAATCAATGCCTGCCACCAGCCTGGATCACACACCTCCGTACCTCAGCTTTTCAGTGCTCGTGCACGTCTCAACGCTCTTTTCTCTTTCCTTCTAGTTGTAGAACTTCCACTCAGCCAGCTTTCCCGTGGTTCTGGGTGATAGACGTTTTGTATTTTAGTTGTAGTTTTGAAATTGTTGTGCGAGGCAGTAGTTTAGGTGTTTACCTACGCCACCATCTTGGATTGCCTCTCTGTAAGGGTTTAATCTCCAAAATTTACAGGGAACTCATACAATTTAACAAAAGGAAGATAAAGAATCCAATAAAAAAATGGGCAAAGGATTTAAGTAGACACTTTTCAAAAGAGGACATAGAGAAGGCTAGAGACATATGAAAAAATGCTCAAAGTCACTAATCATCAGAGAGATGAAAATCAAAACAACAATGAGATACTATCTCACACCTGTCAGAATGGCTATTATCAACAAATCAACAAACTACAAGTGCTGGTGAGGATGTGAAGAAAAAGGAACCCTCTTGCACTGCTGGTGGGAATGCAGACTGGTGCCGCCACTATAGAAGACAGTATGGAGTTTCCTCAAAAAATTAAAAATGGAACTCCCATTTGACCCAGTAATCCCATTTCTAGGAATATATCCCAAGAAACCAGAAACACCAGTCAGAAAGGATATATGCACCCCTAAGTTCATAGCAGCACAATTTAGAATAGCTAAGATTTGGAAACAGCCTAAGTGCCCATTAACAGATGAGTGGATTAAGAAACTGCGGTACATCTATACAATGGAATACCGTGCTGCTATAAAAAATAAGGAACTTTTACCATTTGCAACAGCATGGATGGCACTGGAGAGCATTATGCTAACAAAATAAGCCAGTTGGAGAAAGATAAATATCACATGATCTCACTTGTATGTAGGATATAATGATCAACATAATTTGATGAACAAGAATAGATCCAGAGACAAATGGCAGGGAGGGGGGGTTAAAGAGCAAAAAAAGCACTTGTATGCATGCATATTAGCATAACCAATGGACACAGGCACTGGGGCTGTGGGGGCTTGCCTGGGGTGGGAATGGCTGGGGTGGGCATCAATTGGGGAAAAAGAAGACATATGTAAAACTTTAGACAATAATAAAGAAAAAACACACAAAAGACACAAAAAACAAATGGAGATGAAATAACATGTTACTGAACAATGAATGGGTCAATAATGAGATCAATAAAAAAATCAATTTACCTTGATACAAATGAAAATAAACACTCAACAACCCATAATCTATGGGACATAATGAAAACAGTTCTAAGAGGGAAATTCACAGTATTACAGGCCTACCTCAAGAAGCAAGGAAAATCTTAAATAAATAATCCAACCTCACACCTAGAAGAACTAGAAAAAGGGCAACAAACAAATCCCAAAGTAGGTAGATAGAAGGAAATAATAGAGACTAAAATGGAAATAAATGACATAGAGACTAAAAATACACTACAAAAGATCAATGAAACCAAGAGCTGGTTCTTTTTAAAGACAAACAAGATGGATAAACCTTTAATCAGACTCAACAAGATAAAAAGAGAGAGGATCCTAAATAAATAAATAAGAAATGAAAGAAGAGAGGTAACAAGTGACATCAAAATATACAAAGGATTGTGAGAAAATATTTTGAACAACTATATGCCAACCTGGACAAACTAATAGACACTTCTCCAAAGAGGACATGCAGACGGCCAATAGAAATGGATAAATTCAGAGAAACATACAATATTGCAAAATTGAATCAGGAAGAATCAGAAAATTTAAATAGACTGATTATAGCTAATACAATGGAAGCAGTATTTTAAAAAAGCTCCCAGAAAACGAAAGTCCTGGGCAGAATGGCTTCACAGATGAATTTTAACACCCCATTGACATTAATGGATAGATCTTACCTATATGTGGGATTTAATGAACAAAATAAAGAAACAAAATAGAAACAGAAAACAGACTGACAGTTGTTAGAAGGGAGGCAGGCTTGGGAAGGGTGAAATTGTTAAGGGATTAATCAAAACAAAATAAAATAAGACAACAAAAATCATGGACACAGACAACAGCAAAGTTGGTGAGCACCAGAGGGAAGGGGTTGGGGTGGGAGGAGGTAGTAGAGGGTAAACGGGAGATAAATGGTGATGGAAGGAGACTAGACTTTGGATAGTAAGTGCACAATGCAATGTGCAGATGATGTATTGTAGAATTGTACACTTGATGCCTATATAATTTTATTGACCAATTTAACCCTAATAAATTCAATAAAAATAAACCCCCAAAAAACAGAAACAAACAAAAAAAATGAAATGCCAGTAGAGAGTTTATCATGAGAAGCAGCATTCCCTACTCTACCCCTTCCCACACAACTCCCTGGTTCTGCAACTCAGAAGCAAACATTTGAAATTCTTAACTGTTAGTGTTTTCCAGATTTTGGGGTCCCCTGCATATCTCTGTTTATGTGATTATGCTATTATTCTTTGATTTATCAAGTCTAGATATTAGCAATTGAAGTTCACTTATAAAAGACTAGAGGCCTGGTGCAACAAATTTGTGCAGTTGAGGGGGGGTGGTCCCAAAGCCCGACCTGTACCCTCTCACAGTCCCGGAGCCCTTGAGGGATGTCCAACTGCTGGCTTAGGCCTGCTCCCCATGGACCTAAGCCATAAGTTGGACATCCTTAGAGCTACTGCGGAGGTGGGAGAGGCTCCTGCCATCACTGCTTCACTTGCCAGATGTGAGCCTGGCTTCTGGCTGAGCTGCACTTCCTCTGTGGGAGCACACTGACCACCAGGGGGCAGCTCCTGAATTGAGTGTCTGCCCCCTGGTGTTAGTCTCGCTGTTCAGTCAATTTGCATATTACCCTTTTATTATATAGGATGAGGATTTAGCTTTTTTGAGGAGGTCTCTCATTATCCTTGTTTTAAAGATAAGAAACCAAAGCTCAGTAAATTCAAGGGACTTGCCCAAGATCACATAACCAAGCACCAGTGGAGTGGAGATTAGGACCTACATCTTCCAAATTTAGACCTCATGTAATTTCCACCATGTAGTGTTGGGGGGAGGGGCATTAGAAAAATGCTGATTACCCTCCAGATTATTAGCATTTGGTATTCAGGTATCAAGATTGATGTAATAAGTCCCATTAAAATAGAGTTGCCATGTAAAAATACAATATGCTTAGTTAAATTTAAATAATTTTAAAAGTATAGTGGTTATACTGTTTGCTGTTGGGAATTAGCTTTTTTTTGCTCATTGAAATTGTTAAGGTTACTGAGACTTGTTCTCTGCTTTTACCACATAGTTTATCTTTAGGAAACTTTATTATCAATCAACTCCATGTGGGTGAAGTGGAAGATTTTGCCAGGATTTCTTATTCCATTGGGTAAATTTTGGTCAGAAATTGTCTTAGCTTCTGTTGCCTCTTCTTACTTAAACTTTTTCTTTCATTAGTATGTATTTAAATTCTGAAGAAATCACTTGAAATAGTATGTAATTTGAATGTTTAAATATTTCTTAAAAATGAACCGCAACCAGTTAAGAAGTAGACTTGTAAGTTAATGAGATGATGTTTGTAAGTAGAAGAGTTAAAAGGAAAAGTCAATTCCTGGCTAACGTTAAGTTCTAGCTTCAAAACCTGGGAGACACGTAGGAGAAATCAATGAAGCAAAGTCTTCTGATTGGAGCAGGCAATCATTTGCCACGGATAAGCAAAAGGCAAATATTTTTCTTAATTTTATAATCTCAGAAACTTTCCCCCTGATATTAAAATTATTCTTCTTGGTACATAAGTACATTTTTGGCAAATTTTTGAATTTTAATTTTTTTTGCATTGTTAAGTATGTACTTCTGAATTTCCTAATATATTGAAGTCTTAAGCTAATATCCCTTTTAGTTAAATCTCCCCATTTCTTTAGATACATGTTTAGGCTCTACAGTGAATGGGACGTGAAGTCCTTAATCAAAGACTTCCACTTTAATCCATGATTTAACATTCAATAAACAGAGAAAGAGAACTTTTGAATTCAGATTGAGAATTGAAGCATTTTTCTTATAAGAATTCAGAATTAGCTGAGAGGAGAATTCACCATATCAATTTAGCAGAAAGTATTCTATAAAAAATTATTTTTATGCATCTTGCATTAAGAATTAAAGTGACTTGGGAAAAAATTGTTCAAATTCACTAGTAGTCCATTGAGAAATCATTTCACTTTAAAAATGTCAATACTCAGTGATATAGTGAAGTGGGCATTCTTGTTTTGGCCAGTGGAATGTAAATTGGGACAATCTTTTAGAAACCAATTTGTTAGTATTTATTATATTCTTTGATTATACTTAGCCATTCTGCTATATTGCTCTCAGAAACCAGTAGATGTATTAGTTGGGATAGATCAGAAAAGCCAGCATCAGATATTCTAATAATTAAATCAAATTTCTTTTCGAACCCTCTTGGAGAGAATCAGAAATATTCCTTAATTCTGTTTTAGTTCAAGGTGGGTAAACTATCACTGGTTCACCTCATCCTGAGACTGGCCTTTCTATAAAGGGAGCTTCCAGAAATAATTTTTCTAGCCTATCCTGGTCTGGCTCTCTCTTCTTCATTTCCCCTAAGTCAGTAGAGAGTTGTGATGGTGGAGGAAGTGCAGAGGAGAGAAAAGGAGGAGGAGAAAGCGAAGACAAGTCCAGAGAAGGGAGCTCAGAAAGTAGCAGGGCGGTTGGAGAAAGGGGCGGGGGGAGATGTTGGCACTGAGTAGCTTTGGAAGCTTCTTTAGTTCAGAGACAGTCTCTAAAAGTTTCTTATTAACTTTCTGAAGAGAAGAAATTTTATCTGACAGTTCAGAGACACTCATTAAAATTTTCTTATTAACTTCCTTTAGAAAAGAATGTTTATCTGTGGTCCTTTTAGAGGTTTCTATTTTCCAGTCAAGGTAAGCATCCCATTCATTCAGTTCAATTTTAGAGCCAGCTTTTTCCAATTGAGCACACAAAAAATTAATTTAGAGATAGCAAAAGAGGCCATTTCGGCCATCTTAAGCTAATATCCCTTTTGGTTAAATCTCCCCATTTCTGTAGATACAAGTTTAGGCTCTACAGTGAATGGGACGTGAAGCCTGTGAGAATTCTTAACCGTTAGTACTAAATAGGAGACTGATTGTCCGGGGGCTTGTCAGCTTAGGAGGCATAATTTCCCATGTTAATTTTAGTTTTTCATTTGAGCCAATGGGGAAAAAATACACACAAAATTAAAAGCAATCACATAAGAACAGCTCAAACAAAAGCAGGACCCACTACCTAAAGCAGATAAGTCCAGGATTCCAAGAGAAGACCCACCCCAGTTCACCTGATACAAAGTGGGAGCTGATGGAGCACAATGGGCCACTGCTAGTCCCTAGTGCTGGGTTTGGATCTGTAGGATGGTCCTGGGTGGGCTTCTTTGGAACCTTGCTGGCTACGCCAAGTAATTGTCAAGGTAAAAAAATCCAAACCTTTCTTTACAAGTTTGAGCCAAACAGAGGATACAGCTAGAAGCAAGATCTCTCTCTCTCTCTTTTTAAAATTGATTTAGGTATTACAAATGTGTGGTTATCTCCCCCAGTGCTCCCCCACTCCCCCAATCCTGCCCTCACTCTCACCCTCTGTTGTCTGTGTCCATTGGTTATGCTTATATGCATGCATACAAGTCTCTTGGTTGATCTCGCTCCCTTACCCCCACCCTCCCCTACTTTCCCTCTGAGGTTTGAACTGAAAAATACACTCCCAGAATGACAGTTTGTAGTTTCTTTCATGTATTTGGAATTAAGGAGGGAATGTAAGAAAGATGACATGAAAGTGAGGAAATCAAGGCAGGAACTGGGTTATAGGATAGTTAATAAGATTATGTGCTCTCTTAAGGGTTGGTATGCCTCTGAGTGGTCTAAAAAGAGGCATTTCAAAATTTGTTAATGTAGAAGCACTGAAACAATGGACAGGGCTTGCTTAAGACAAGGAAAACCTTTTAGCAGGGAAATTTTAGGTATGAGGCAGGACTACCCATGCTGACCTGCCATAACTGGGAATTTATGATCAGATCACCCTGTGAGGTAACTTTCAGTTAGATTTATAATGGCACCCACTTTTCCTCTATGTTGTAATTCTAGCAGGACTATTTTCTTAAAAACTCTCAGAGACATGGACTCAGTCAGTAGAGAACCCCCTTCCTTCCTCAGAGTCTGGGTCCTAGTTCGTAGAATAAATGTGCATGTATATTTATCAAGTATTCTGATAATGATGAAAAAGTAAGCTATCTAAATATTCAATCCTATCTAATAAAGGTGTAATATGCAAATTGACCATCACTCAAACACACAAGATGGCTGCCCCCATGTGGTCAAAGATGGCTGCCCCCTTGTGGACACAAGATGGCTGCCATAAGATGGCGAGCAGGGGAGGGCAGTTGTGGGTGATCAGGACAGCAGGGGAGGGCAGTTAGGGGTGACCAAGCCTGCAGGGAAGGGCAATTGGGGGTGATCAGGCCTGCAGGGGAGGACAGTTGGGGGCAACCAGGTCTGCAGGGGAGGGTAGTTGGGGGGGAGGGGAACAGGTCTGCAGGGGAGGGGAGTTAGGGGGGACTGGGCCAGCAGGAGAGGGCAGTTAGGATCAACCAGGCCTGCAGGGGAGGGCTGTTGGAGGGGGACCAGGCCTGCTGGGGAGGGCAGTTGGGGGTGACCAGGCCGGCAGGAGAGGGCAGTTAGGGGCAATCAAGCCAGCAGGGAGGGCAGTTAGGGGCGACCAGGTTGGCAAGAAAGGGAAGTTAGAGGTGACTGGGTCAACAGGGGAGGGCAGTTAGGGGTGACCAGGATGGCAGGGGAGGGCAGTTAGGGGCCATCAGGCCAGCAGGGGAGCAGTTAGGCGTTGATCAGGCTGGCAGGGGAGTGGTCAGGGGGTGATCAGGCTGGCAGGCAGAAGTGGTTAGGGGCAATCAGGTGAGCAGTTGGGAGCCAGCAGTCCTGGATTGTGAGAGGAATGTCTGACTGCCTGTTTAGGCCTGATCCTAGTGGGATTGAGCCTAAACAGGCAGTCAGACATCCCTCGAGGGGTCCCAGATTGGAGAACGTGCAGGCTGGGATGAGGGACACCCCCCCTTTACGCACAAATTTTGTGCACCAGGCCTCTGGTAGAGGAATAATAAAGTAACTTATTGTGCACTCATATTGTGGAGGATAAACTGATTAAAGGTACATTCACCAAGATTTTAATGAAAAGAGGAAAAGGCTTACAAGGTTCTGACAAATGAAAATAGCAGGATACAAGTGGTATAAAATATCACAATAATGTAAAGCACATATTTATAAAATAGTAGAATAAAATAAACAAAAGTACTAACAAGTAATAATTTTTAGATGGTGGGATTATGATTTTTATTTTCTTCCTTAATACTTTATTTTCCAATAAGCACTACTACCATTATAATAAAAAACAAAAATATACTTAAAACATTCTAAGGTGGTAGCATATTTCTATATTGTTTATACATCAGTTGACTTGTATGCAGGGAGAAAGAACTCTAATGGCACGAATGTGATATGCAATTTTCTGTTCCTCAGAGCAGGGGTTAAATGGCATTGTCTCAGAAAGTATTTGTGCAGTTTACATTTACATTAAATTGTTTCATTTCTCTATAGTATTTAGAGACATCCAGTGCACGGGTTAAACAAAAGTCATGTTTTCATACTGGTATATGAAATGACACAAATCTCTAGTCCCTTGGGAGAACATGCAATCTGTAATGCCTATTATTTTTGTGTTATTAAACCCAGCTCTGTTAAGATCTATAGTCATTAAGCAGAAAGCATAACGAAATTGGTTGATTACAAGGGAGAAGTCAAGTGTTTTAAACTCTGACATTTTCTAGTGATAGCCATTTACTAGAGCACTATTATTTTACTGAGAAAGGAATATATTGAAAGAACATTATATTGCTTAAGAGCTTTACATTTCTGAATATGAATACTGATCTCTCTCTTCTTCCCTTTCTCTCTCCCTCCCTCCCTCTCTCACTCTCTGTTCAGAATTCTGATATGGGAAAAGGGTAAAGAGGAATCCATAGCCTAAAATAAAGGTGTGAGGTTGGACTTGAAGGGCTGAAGTGTGGGGACCCCTGCATCAAACCTGTCCCCAGGAGCACCCTTTACACGTGGAACTGTGTTTGACTTTCGGGAGTTTTTTGCTGGATGTGTCTCCCTCACATTAAGTTAATAGTAACTTTATTAAGTGTTGGTACTGATGCATTCGTATTTGAAATGCAGTCTAATGTTCTTATGGAGTATATAAAAAAGGAAGAACCCCTATCTTATATTCTTAATCCTTTGGAGCTTTTCATCTTGAAATTAATCAAATCAACTGTGCAGACTCAATGAGTTCCTTATTCCTTATTCCTTTAGAACTCAAATGGATAGTGGATTTCATGGCATCTCTTTCCAAGTTCAAGTAAAAGATAATTTCAGAATTAATCAATTATATCTTACATCACGGTCCACAATAATCATCATTTTTTAGTTATGATTAAATTTGGACCCAAAGAGTAAATATCTTCAAATTCCTTTTGAATTAATAACCCATGTCAATTCTTTAGACAATATTTCACCTTGCTAAGCTTTTAAGTTTGAATTTAGCATCATGCAATTTTTGCTGTTTTAATTTAATTAATAGTTTATTTGACAAATACTGTATGCTCCACTGAAAGGCATACCAAAGGATTTTTGGAATAAATATAAAACAAAGGTCATGTTTATGGGGCTAAGCATGAGTGGAGAGAGGGACACAGTCATGAAATATATGTGTTACTGTAATTTATGTATACGTACATATATATGTGAATTCCTACTCATCAGGGTATTATTTTGAGAAAAACAATTGTACTTTAAGTGCTGCCACTATGATATTTATTAAGCTGGTGTCACTTAGCTTCAAACCCACACTTCTATCTTCTGCTTTGCAATGCTGTGGGCAGGCTCCTTTAAGCTCTGCTTATGGGACGCTAGAGGGAGACCATGAGGCTGGAGGAAGAAGGAGAGATGCTCTCTTTCCTGTTTGCTTCTTGTTTTTGTCAGTATCACCTTAGCAACACTACTTCATTCTAGCAACAGCAGTTCCTTCCAGAAGCAGCAGTTGTTGATTCCAGACGACTCTAGTTTAGCGATTTTTTAAGCTTTGGAGAACCAGCCTTATTGTGTACCTTCAGAAGGGTTCAGGTCTGGGGACCCCTGCACCACACCTCTCTCCCCCCAGGAGAACAGGAAGGCCTCTCCCTTCTGTACCCATTTGGTTTCTGGTACCCTGGGGACCTCTCTCAAGTTTTTCAGGCACCTGTATTATCTAAACAGCTGCCCCTGCTCGGAGATCTGAATTCCAGACTATGGAACCCATTCTTCAAGCTCCTGAGCTTAAATAATTCTGACTTTTCTTTACTCACTCCTAGGTGTAGCAGCTGCATGCTATGGGTGCCATCTCTGTGATACCTGACTCTTCCTCTTTGACCTTTTCCATTCTCCAGTATCTGACTTTTTTTTTCCCTGTTAAAATAACTGGTGTGATTTCTCTCTTTTTTCCTGGATCCTGACTGATACAACTTCCTAAAACAATAGATTATGGCAATGTTAATCCTCATGAAATGCACAGGACTAGTTGCTGGTTAATTCTACAGATAACGGGGGAAAATTTCTTCCTCATTTCTAGAACAGAAGTAATTTTTCCAAAGCCTAATTGACTGGGCTATTTATAACCTAATTTTATAATATACATATTTACTCAAATACATAGGAGCTGATTTTAAAAAATACAGATATTGTCTCCCTGCTTTCATAAAAGCTTTTTGTAGAAATTCCTCTAAATTATATGACATATCCAGACATTCTAAAATATTCTAATGACATGCTAAAAAACATTGTTTGTATAAACACAGTCTTATTGGCTCCATATTTAAAATAGAAAGAGATAAACAGAAAAATTTAAATACTTATTAATAAATGTAACTAATAATAAACCTATTATGTGTTAACATAAATAAGATATTTGTAATGAAAAAAAACACCCTATATTTTTCAAAACATAATATAGTTAGCCAGAAGAGTGGAAATATTTTAAAATTTTATAAGTCTTTTAAATATCTGACTTAATAGAAGACATCTAGATTCTCATATATGCCTTGCATTCAATCTGTTGAGATATGAAATATATGAAAAAAATAGCCTCACATAGACATATAGTTTAAAATGGAAATAGTATTTTAACAGTCTTTTCAAATAATTGCGGATCTTCTTCTTTACTGTTACACAAAACTTGACAAGTGATAATTTCTTTTTTTTTAAAATAATGATAGAACCTTAAAGGTTAGTTGCAATGTTCAATCTGAAAACATACACATTTTAATAAATATGTTAAAATATAACTTACGTACAATAAGTCACACATATTTGAAATGTACAATTTAATGAGTTTTGACATATGACTACATTTATGTATACATCAGTAGTCAAGATAATAAACATTTTTATTACCCTCAAAAGTGTCCTTGTGCCTCTTTGTAGTCATTTCTCCTTTCTATGTCCCCCAAACTATTCCCAGCAATCATTAATATGTTTTCCATCACTATAGATTACTTTGCATTTTTCTTTCTTTCTTTGTTATTGTTGATCGTGTTACAGATATCCCCCATTCCTCCCTGTTCCCACCCCCCCACCTGCCACCCAACCCCTGCCCCACCCCAGGCCTTCATCACACTATTGTCTATGTCCGTGAACTGTGCATGTAAGCATATATGTTCTTTGGTTAATATCTTCCCATCCCCCCTGCTCCCCTCTGAGATCTCTCGGTCTGTTCTATGTATCCATGTCTCTGGATCTATTTTGACAATCATTTTATTTTGTTCATTAGATTCTACATATAAATGAGATCATGTGATACTTGTCTTTCTCTGACTGGCTTATTTCACATAGCATAGTACTCTCCAGGTCCCTCCATGCTGTCGCAAAAGGTAAGAGATTGTTTTTGATTACAGCCACATAGTATTCCATGGTGTAAATGTACCACAGCTTTTTTATTCACTCATCTACTGATGGGCACTTGGGCTGTTTCCAGATCTTAGTATTGTAAATAATGCTGCTATGATTGGTGTTTAGGGGCTCTTTGGATCACTTGGTCAAATGGCAGCTCCATTTTTAATTTTTTGAGGAAACTCCATACTAGTTTCCACAGTGGCTGCACCAGTCTGCATTCCCACCAGCAGTGCATGAGGATTCCCTTTTCTCCACATCCTCATCAGTAGTTTGCATTTTTCTATAAGAACACTTCCCATAAAAAATATAATATGAGCTATAAATGTGAGCAAGACATGTAATTGTCAATTTTCTAGTAGCGTATTTGATTGAACACAATAATAAAAATATTATTTTGGCATGTAATCAATAGAAAAATATTAATGAGATATTGCCATAGACTGAATGTTTGTCTACTCTCCAAAGTTCATAATCTAGTGAAACCTAATCCCTACTGTGATGGTATTTATAGAGAGGACCTTTGGAAAGTGATTGGGTCATGAAGATGGAGCCCTCATGACTGGGATTAGTGTCCTTATAAAAGAGACCTCCAGAGAAATGATTTGACCTTTCCTCCTTGTGAAGACACAGCAAGAAGATGGCCATTTATGGACCCGGAAGTAGGCCTTCACCAGACCCCAAATCTGCTAGTGCCTATATCCTAGACCAGTGGTTGGCAAAGTCATTAGTCAACAGAGCCAAATATCAACAGTACAGTGATTGAAATTTCTTTTGAGAGCCAAATTTTTTAAACTTAAACTTCTTCTACTGCCACTTCTTCAAAATAGACTCGCCCAGGCTGTGATATTTTGTGGAAGAGCCACACACACTCAAGGGGCCAAAGAGCCGCATGTGAGCCGCTGTTTGCCAACCACTGTCCTAGACTTTGTAGCCATCAGAACTGTGAGAAATAAATTTCTATCTATATATATAAAAGCCAAGTGACCGGAACGCCGGAACAACCAGAACAACCAGAATGACCGGTTGCTATGATGCACAATATGGCCAGCCGACTGGTCCGATCGGGGGATGACCCCTCCCCCGCACCAGCTCCAACCCCTGATAGCCCCCCCTGATTGGGGGCAGGGCCAGCCAGCCAACCTCCTGCGTCCCCTCCCCAACTGCCCCCACCAGCCTGGCTTGATCAGCCTCCATCTGGGGGGCCCGCCCGACCCCACCCACGCACGAATTCGCACACTGAGCCTCTAGTCTATATATATAAAAGCCTAAGCGACCATTCAACCAGTAGCTATGATGCACACTGACCACCAGGGGCCAGATGCTCAATGCACAGACATGGAACCATGGAACAGACTGATGAATCTCAGAGGGAAGGGGGGAGGGGAGAGGGCAGGAAGAGATGAACCAAAGATCTTATATGCATACTAGAGGCCTGGTGCACACATTCGTGCACCTGTGGGTTCCTTTGGCCTGGCCTATGGGGATTGGGCTGAAACCAGCAATCTGACATCCCCTAAGGGGTCCTGGATTGCGAGAGGGCACAGGCCAGGCCAAGGGACCCCACTGGTGCACGAATCCGTGCACTAGGCCTCTAGTTGTTTATAAGTCACCCAGTGTATTTTTAGTATAGCAGGTCCAACAGACTAAGACAGATATTTTATATTTCTTTCTTCATTTTAAGTCTTAAAAATCTGGTATATATTTTATATTTTTAACATGTCCCAATTTGAACTAGTCACATTTCAAGTGCTCAATAGCCCTATGTAGTTAATGGCTACAATATTTGACAATGTAGGTCTAAGTGAATTATAAAGTAGTCTTTTTTGACTAGCTTCTGTCACTCAGCATAATTATGTTGAAATGTATCCATGTTTTAGCATGTATCAGTAGTTCCTTTTTATTGTTGAGTAGTATTCCATTGTTTGGATATGACACAATTTGCCCCCAGCGATGGACATTTGTTTCCCCCTCCAATTTTTTGGCTATTATAAATGTCTATGGATATTTTAAAAAATATATGTTCTATTGATTTTTTACAGAGAGGAAGGGAGGGGGATAGAGAGTTAGAAACATCAATGAGAGAGAAAAATTGATCAGCTGTCTCCTGCACACTCCCTACTGAGGATGTGTCCGCAACCAAGGTACATGCCCTTGACCAGAATCAAACATGGGACCCTTCAGTTCGCAGGCCAACACTCTATCCACTGAGCCAAACCAGTTAGGGCTGTCTATGGATAATAATGTTCAACTATTTGTGTGGACATATATTTTCATTTCTCTGGGGAAATACCTAGGAGTGGAATGCTGGGTCACACAGTATATATTTAGCTTTTTATAAAACTGCCAAACTGTTTTCCACAGTGGCTGTCCCACTTAACATTGCATTAGCAAGTTATGAAAGTTCCAATGCTTTATATCCTCTCCAGTGCCTGATATTGTCAGTCTTTTAATGTTAGTCATTCTACTGGGTGTGTAGTGATAGGTACCTCATTGTGGTTCTATTTTCATTTCCATAATAACTAATTATATTGAGCATCTTTTTGTAGATGTGTCTGTGCAAATCATTTGCCCACCTTTTTAAGGTAACTTGTTTTACTATTTTAGCAGCTATTTATAAATCCTAGATAGCACTCTTTTGTCAAATATATGTTTTGCAAATATTTTCTCTCAATTTATGGCTTTCTTTTTTATTTTCATGGCATTTTGCAGAGCAATAGTTTTAAATTTTGATTAATTTGTTGGCTTTTCTTTTTATACGTTGTGTTTTTTTTTATTATTATTATGTCTTATTTAAGAAATCTTTGCCAAGCAGAGGGTCACTGAATTCTCTTATGTATCCCTTTAGAAGTTTTATACTGTTGACTCTTAAATTTAAGACAAGAATACAGTTTGAGTTAATTTTTACATGTACTATAAGATAAAGATGGCGGTTTCCTTAAAAAAAAAAAAGATTATCCAGTTGTTCTAGAATCAATAATGAAAAGATTATCTTTACCACATAAATTGTCTTGGCATCTGTGTTAAAAAATATTGGCCCTGCCCTGGCTGGTGTGGCTCACTTGGTTAAACATCATCCCATGCACCAAAAGGTCACAGGTTAGATTCCTGGGCAGGATATAAGCCCAGGTTTCAGGCTTGGTCCCTAGTACGGGGTGTGCAGGAGGCAGCCCTATCAATGTTTCTCTTTCACATTGATGTTTCTCTCTCTCTCTCTCTCTCTCTCAGCAATAATCTTTAAAAATATATGTATTGGACCCATACATGTAGAATTATTTCTAGGGCCTCTATTCTGTTCCATTTATCTACTGTATATGTCTATCTTTATACCCAGGCTACACTAATGTGATTGCTGCAGCTTAATGGTAAGTATTAAAATCAGATGGAAAATTCTTCAACTTCCTTTTCAAATTGCTTTGGGTACTTCAGTTTTCTCCATTTCCATATAAATTTTAGACTTAGCTTATCAAGTTTTAAAAAAATTAAGCCTGTTGGAATTTTGATTGAAATTTCACTGATTCTATAGATCTATTTGGGGTGATAGCAATAAACATTTTATAGTTTGTTACATTCAAATGCATTGGTTATCTTGCAGTCTGAATGGACTTAATCTATATATGATTTTGTAAAATCATGCACTGGTCATTTGGCAAACATTGGTTTACTGAATTATGAGGATCTTCTAGATGTTTGCACATTTTATTGAACAACATATTAAGAAGTCATATTCATTAAAATCTCTGTCAAGCTCACAGTGGCAGATGCATATTTTCCAAAAATTCTAATTTTTGCTGGCAAGCTCAATTTTTATCAGTGGCAACAAACAAAAAGTTTCACTTGTTTTCTTTGAAGTGATAGGCTCACTTGCTTCCTGTCTCAGAAACTGTCTGCCGAATCCCCAAGTCTGAATAGTTCTAGTTAGCCTGTCAGTGGTTCTTCCAAATAAAAATGTTCTGTGAAAAAACAACACACAAAATAAAAATAAATGGCCAGCTCAGCTCGCAACTCAAACACAGGTGCTTTTTCTTGTGACAGACATTGTAGTTTGGTATGCAGTCAAAGTGCTTTATTTTTAATTCTTATTTCATCCTGTAGAATAATAAAAAGTTGTGTATTCAAGGACTGAGATTTAATAGTCAGTCATTTTTACTGCCTCATTAATGAACTTTTAAAGTGCAACAGGTGTTGTTTTTTTTGCACAAGTATGGTGGTGACGAGTACAGTGACTACTAGTGTAGTTTGGTGCCACTGCCTTGATTTGTGTTAAGATGCTAGCAGTTTTACTCACCGCTGCTTCTGCATTATTATCACCACTAATGGCAACACAGTAGAAAAGGCAAAAAACATCCAGCATTATTATGAAAATAACTAGAGGCCCGGTGCACGAAATTCATGCACGGGGTGGGGGTGTGTGTCCCTCAGTCCAGCCTGCTCCCTCTCCAATCTGGGACCCCTTGAGGGATGTCCGACTGCCCGTTTAGGCCTAAATGGGCAGTCGGACATCCCTCTCACAATCTAGGACTGCTGGCTCCCAACTGCTCCCCTGCCAGCCTGATTGATGCCTAACTGCCCTCCCCTGCCAGCCCGATTGCCCCTAACTGCCCTCCCCTGCTGGCCTGGTCACCTGTAACTGCCCTCCCTTGCCAGCCTGGTTTCCCTCCAACTGCCCTTTCCTGCAGGCCTGATCACCCCCAACTGCCCTATCTTGCAGGCCTCATCACCCACAACTGCCTCCCCTGCTGGCCATCTTGTGGCAGCCATCTTGTGTACACATGGGGTTGGCCATCTTGTGTGTTGGAGTGATGGTCAATTTGCATATTACCTCTTTATTATATAGGATTTTGATCTTGTGAACCCCTCACATTAGTTTAGGGAACACGCCAGGGCTTCATGGGCCACACTTTAAGAACCATTGCTCTAAGGGCACAGAAGGGCATTTCATACAACCTGGAAGGGTGCTGGGAGGCTTTGTTGAGAGGGTGAGGCCTATGGATGCATATGTAAGGAAAGGTTGGCTGTCTAGACAAAGGGAACAGCATGAGCAAGGGCACTAGGTGGGAACAACAGGTCTCCCTGCTTTAGTTTTGTTGATGCAAAAGGTGCAATGAGTGCAGGGGCCACAACAGAGATGGCAAGAGATCCAGAGGGCCATGTCCACATGATAGCAGCTGAAACTTTGTCCTTAAGTTGATGGAGATCTCTTGAAGGTTTCATAGCCAGGGAGCAACACGATGAGTCTGTTAGCTCTAGCACTCTGGCACAACATGGTGAATGGATTTGGGAGGTTTACACTGGAGAGAGGGAGCTCAGTTAAGAAGCTGTGCCTGAGATGATTTAATAGAACAGATGGTCAACTAATTAAAACTCAAACCCCATCCCCCTCATCAATTCAGTCAGAATATTTCAACTAGTGCATTTGCTCAGGGGTCAGAACTATATATACCTTTACTTCACGGATGCAGACTTGGACAATAAGAGAGAAAAGCAGGCTTACATATCATGTTTCTATTACTCATGTCCTTCCAGAACCTCAAATGGAAATTTGTACTCTCGGCTCAGTTTATTGCCTTTAATAGTTAGGGAACAGAGAGCAGAGAGCAGGGGTAGAAGTGGGTTTACAAGTTGTATTTAATTGTTTCTCACAACAGCATAATTAGAATGATATTATAGCGGTTGGAGATCTCAGAATTTTTTTTGCTTTAACTATGATGTGACTGTTTCTCTCTGTGTGTACTTACACATACATGTTCTTGGGTATATAGATAATATTTATTTGTATATTTTAACATTGCACTCCACTGCTATAGCTTAATTCAAATCTGTATTAGCTCTTGTCTGGAATTCTCCAATGACTAGTCTTAGTTCTACTCTTAACCCACCACAACCCACTTTATCCACAGTATCCACAGTACTCTTTTAAAAGTATAAATCAGATGATGTCATTCACCTGCTTGTAATCCTCAATAACTTCCTGTTCCACCTAGAAAAAATCTAAAATCCTTACACTGTTTCACAAAGCCCTGCGTAACTGACTCTTGCCTGCCTCTTTGACCACTTCTATCACTCCTCACCTTGCTCACTAAAGTCTCATTACCCTGGTCTTTCCATTACACCTTGCACAGTAGATGTTTTCTCTGCAAGGGAAGCTATCCCCTTAGAGCTTCACATGTCCTTTATGTCCTAACAAATTATGGGAAGCTCCTTTTCAGATCACCAAACCTAGAGTCGCCTTCCTGTCACTCTCTATCATTTCGCTGTCTTATTTCCATCATAGTCTTTAATTATGCTAGCACCTGGAACATTGTCTAACAGTAATTTCTCGAGAAGTATTTGTGGAATGAATGGACAAATGAATTATAGTAAAGTTTTCTTTTGTATTAACCTTTTATGGTGTTAGCCATGCAAATGATCTCATATGAGCCACCTTTTGAATGCTGTGTTTGTTTTGGTCAGGATTTTATTCTTTCTAAAAGCAAGTATGAAAATTAAAAATTACTTAGAAAGTAGATGGCTTTCTCTTAACCAGCTGGAGGTATTAGTCATGGTTAAAAACAGAAAGGCCTGGCCAGCATGGCTTAGTGGTTGAGCATCGACCTATGGACCAGGGGATCGAGGTTTGATTCCCAGTCAGGGCACATGACCGGGTGGCAGACTCAATCCCTGGTGGGGACCGTGCAGGAGGCAGTCCATTAATAATTCTCTCTAATCATTGATGTTTCTATCTCTCAGTCTCCCTCTCCCTTCCTCTCTGAAATAAATAAAAAATATATAAAAAAAACCCAAAACAAAACAGAAGGAAAGCACTTGCCTGCTAAGTAAATCTCACCAAAAGGGTAGATAAATTGGAAAGGTGCAATCTGACCAAACCCAGGTCTCCTAGTTTTTAACGTCATAATGTGCATGTGATCCTTCTGAGCTGGACCAAAGATACTTTTATTTTTCCTTTCTACCTCATGGCAAAACTTATAAAGGGAGAGAAGGATCTGCAGAAAGTATAAAAATCTAGGATGCCCTAGTATGCACTGGGGATTTAAGTATACTGATCCCCTGACTTGCCCCCAGTCGCCCTCATTATCAGTTTGGTCTTCGCTATTTCTTCATTTATACTTTAATTCATATATTGGACCTTTCTTCTATGTGGGGGATAGCAATGAACATGACTGACATGTTTAGGGCCCTGGCGTGTTCCCTAAACTAATGTCCCTGCTGTCTGATAGCACATGTTCTTGGTGAGGAGAGAGGTGGTAAATACCGGTATGCAACATAATGGGAATGTGAGTGATCAGACAGAGGAAAGAGTGGTTATTTTTCACAGAGTGGACTGGGATGCCCACTCTGAGAGCCAGCCCTGAAGAGGACTAAAGAGCAAAGGGAACATCAAGTGCAGACACTTAGGTAGGAATAGACTTGGCTTGTTCAAGGAACAGAAGGCTAACGGGGCTGGATCACAATGAGCATAAGAACATAGTGGGTGATCAGGTCAAGCAAAAGGCTGAGCCCAATCCTATAGGGCCTTCCAGGTCCAATATGGTTAGGAGTTAGGAGTTTAGACTTATTCTTAGTCAAAAGAGAATTCACTGGAGTTGCTGGGTTTTTGTTTTTTTTTGCTTGTTTTCAGACACAGATACTTTAATGTTGAATGTTTCTGTAAATAATCTGAGCACTTGCATTTTCCTAATCATCAATTTGTCTTATTTGTTGTATCTCTTCCTTCCTCATAGAATGTGGTATGTCCTCAAGGCCTAGTATGTGAGTAGTCACTACACGTTGACTAAATGAAAATGCTATTGAGAAAGACAAGCTTGTGGTAAAAAAAAAAAACCAGTGTGAAATTCCAAAAGTTTAATAGGTCAGTATTGAATGGCAGCCAAAGGGAGGAAAGCAGTCTGGTAAGCTCTTGTGTTATGAAAAATTCCTGGTAAAAAGAGGAGGGGAATTGACTACTGATACTAATGGGGGGACTTCAAAATGTTGTGATCCAATGTGAGACCCAGGCAATAGGCACAGTCATAAAGGTGTTTCAGTGACCTCCAGGCTGTGTGTATTTATCTTCTTGTGGGATATGATCTTGTCTCCCTACTGGGAAGGAAGGGAAAGGGTTTGAATAATCTGTCCTCTTTTGGTTAATTAGAAGGTAAAGTAAACATCTGTTCTTCTTTTTGGCTGCTCAGTAACTGAAACCCTTTCCATGTTTGGATTTTTCCACCTGTGTTGGTGAAACACAGAATGTATCTTCCACTATAGAAACTGAAATTCCAGACACTTACTTTACTAGTCTCCATTGCTAGAGTCAGGTATGAATCACAGTATCCACTTGTGAGATGAGGTTGTGAAGTTGGGGGAACCACGAGAAACTCTCCAGTTTCACTAAGGGTCAGAGGTGGCAAAATGATTGAGTTTCCGGGATAGCAGTGCTACAGGGGCTAGTGGAGCCCAGGGTCCAGTTAACCTATTTCCTACACAAGTCACTGTGTCCCTTCTCAAGAGCACTTTTCCTGGCTGCCTCACCACAAACTTGACTCTTCCTAGGAATTCTGTGAGCCACCTAAAAAATTGTTTTCTGCTTCAACCAGACAGAGATGGTATCTAGTCTTTGTAACTAAGAACTGTGAACAATTCAGAAATTGGAATGGAATAGTTGCAGGCTATAGAGCCTTAGAGAAATATGGGATGCATGTGGGACTATGGAAGTGTTGTCCAGTTTGGCTGAGGTTGAGTGCAATGAAAATTCAGCTGGTGTTGTTAATGGCTCTTGTCATGATCTGTCGAAGCAGTTAATCAAATTATCACCGGTGTGGACCTACACTGAATTGCCACTGAAAGTAAAGCTTCGGGGAACTAAGAGATCAGTGCTATTGAATAATAAAAAAGTCACAGGGAATCCCAGGACCATGGGATGAGATGGCTTCTTCTAATGATAATTGATAGCTCAAATAAAAAGAAACACATGCTTAAAGTTCCCAATTCTCAGTTTAAAGCACATGCTGAAAAAAAGAGGCTTCTATGGCTTTGTTAAAAGAATGTCTTATTGTTTGCCACTGAAGTGTGCTGAAAGCCAAATATCAAATCTGCAGCCTGATCCTGAACTTTCTGAATTAAAAAGAGTTGAATTCATACCATCAACTGGTCTTTTAAGAGAGAGCTGGAGAATTGATTAGGGGAAGAGTGGGCCTTGAGAATTTCAATGGGAAAATTTAGATGATTCATGTAGGCCGTAGTCAAGCATGGCGCACTGAACTCTTGAAAAGACCTAATTACATAATTCGAAAATAGAATGCAGGAATGTGTAATTGTGGAACATAAGCATTGCCTTACATAGTGATGTAATGGACCCTTGGATACTAATGTATTCCTCCATGCCTTTCCATGGGCAAAGCAGTATAAATGGCAGATCAGTCTCCTTACTCCATGAAGATTACTGAGACTATCAAACTTCTGGCAAACGTGTATATTTTGTTCTTTTGCACCCCTGTTTGCTGGTTTAAAAGTAAAATAAAGTTAAAATTACTTAAACCAAATCTGAATAGTTATTATCACTAGTTTCTGAACCTAGACCAGTCTTTGCAGTCTAACCTGGATTACTAAGAATATCCTGAATCTTGAATCCCCATTGAGTGCCCTTTTCATTTCACTTCTATCCCTTTAAGTAAGGGACATCAGGAGTTTGTTATCATTTGTTGGGGTTAGCAATGTACGTTTACCACAGTGCCTCATGCTTATGCAAATTCTCTGTGTCTGTGTCAAATTTAATCCACAGAATATGAAGCTATCTCACTATATTAATTATATAGTACCATTAAACTTACTAATAATAAAATTTCTAACTGATGGAAAACAGGAAGTAGTATGCAGCCTATGTGCCTTAGTAAAGCATATGTGCCAGAAATTGGAGAGTAAATCACATGAAATTATGGGGCTTGTTATCTTAATAAAGTTCTAAGTACGGGAGAGAGAGAGAGAGAGAAAGAGAGAGAAGGGAAAGAGGAAGAAGGAGGAGGAGGAGGAGGAGGAGGAGGAGGGAGGGAGGGGGAGGAGGAGAAGGGAAAAGAGGGGGAGGAGGGGGAGGAGGGAGAGGAGGAGGAGGAGGAGGAGGAGGAGGAGGAGGAGGAGGAGGAGGAGGAGGAGGAGGAGGAGAAAGGTCTGGGGAATATAGGTCTTTTTTTTTTAAAATAAATCTTTATTGTTCAGATTATTACAGGTGTTCCTCTTCCCCACCCCCCCCCAATAGCTCCCCTCAACCTGATTCCCCACCTCACCCCATGCCCTTCCCCCCCGCCACTATCTTCATCCATAGGAGTAAGATTTTTGTCCAATCTCTTCCCGCACCCCTCACACCCGCTTCCCCCTGAGAATTGTCAGTCCACTCCCTTTCTATGTCCCTGATTCTATTATATTCACCAGTCCATTCTGTTCTTCAGATTTTTTATTCACTTGATTTTTAGATTCACTTGTTGGTAGGTATGTATTTGATGTCATTTTGTTGTTCATAATTTTTATCTTTACCTTTTTCTTCTTCTTCCTCTTTTTAAAGAATACCCTTCAGCATTTCATGTAATCCTGGTTTGGTGGTGATGAACTCCTTTAGCTTTTTCTTGACTGTGAAGCTTTTTATCTGACCTTCAACTCTGAATGATAGCTTTGCTGGGT
This sequence comes from Corynorhinus townsendii, assembly GCA_026230045.1. NCBI lineage: Eukaryota > Metazoa > Chordata > Mammalia > Chiroptera > Vespertilionidae > Corynorhinus > Corynorhinus townsendii. Next base: position 139,978,937 of record JAPDVU010000002.1, read on the forward strand.
AGAGTAATTTTGGTTGTAGGTTCTTGCTGTTCATCACTTTGAATATTTCTTGCCACTCCCTTCTGGCCTGCATAGTTTCTGTTGAGAAATCAGCTGACAGTCGTATGGGTACTCCCTTGTAGGTAATTAACTGTTTTTCTCTTGCTGCTTTTAATATTCTCTCTTTGTCTTTTGCCCTTGGCATTTTAATTATGATGTGTCTTGGTGTGGTCCTCTTTGGATTCCTCTTGTATGGGGTTCTGTGAGCTTCCTGAACTTGTAAGTCTATTTCTTTCACCATGTAGGGAAAGTTTTCTGTCATTATTTCTTCTAATAGGTTTTCCATATTTTGCTCTCTCCCTTCTTCCGGCACCCCAAAAATTCAGATGTTGGTTCGCTTAAAGTTGTCCCAGAGGCTCCTTACACTATCTTCATATTTTTGGATTCTTTTTTCTTTTTGTTTTTCTGGTTGGATGTTTTTTGTTTCTACATATTTCAGATCTTTGGTTTGATTCTTGGGGTACGTTGATCTACAGTTGAGTTTCTGTATATTCTTTATTTCAGACAGTGTATGCTTCATTTCTGACTGATCCTTTTCCATTTTTTTGGCATTCTCATTAATATCCTTAAAGGTCTCATCAAGTTTCTCAGCGGTTTTAAGAAGATTCTTGAGTAACCTTATAAATGTGGTTCTGAACTCTATGTCATCCAGTAGTTTGCTTTCCTCTGTTTCTTTCATTCGTGACATGTTTCTTTGTCTCCACATTTTGGCTGCTTCCCTGTGTTGATGGAGTAGCTTTGTGTGGTAGGTGATCTATAGGGGGCAGTAGCTCAGCCTCCCCAATCACCTGATGTGGACGCTCTTGGTACACCCCTTTGTGGGCTGAGTGCAAAGTCTTGGTGTAGGTGAGCCTTAATTGCTGTTGGTACACTGGGAGGAATTGACCTCCAGGCCAATTAGCTGTGAGCACTCGCTGTGTCTATAATGGAAGAACTGCTGAGCAGAAGACACGCTTATGGTGTAGGACTTGTTTCAGTGGGGCTTTGGTGCTCACTGAGTCTGCCTCTTGAATGTGTCACTTATGGATGTGAGTAGTTGAAATCTGGTTTCTCACACTGACCACTAGGTATACTGGCTTCTGGATCTCCAATGGGGTGCAGGTCAGCTACTATCTGAGGCCACCCAGCAGGAGCTACAGTGAGAGCTACAGTTTTCTCCTCTTTGCTTGGGGTTTGGAGGTTTTGGAGCTGTCTGACCTGGGCTGCAAGTTTGTTAGGTTAAGCTGCGATAGGGCAGGCCTTTCTCATGCTAACTCTGCTGCTTGGAGCTTGTGTGGGTTTGTAGGTTGTGCAGGGCGGGGTCTCAGGATGTCACTAGGCTAGGGCGTGGCAAACAGCAATGGCTGCTAGTTAGCTGGCTCTGCGTCCCCGACGGCATCCGCGAGTCCCGTGCCCCAGTGCAGTAAACAATTATTCTTGTGCGCAGCTCTGCAAGCAAGCCACCCTCACTGGCAGACAGTCCAGCTTCTCCCCGTAGGAGTTTGGGTCCCCCGTGTCTCCCCAGAGACTGGATTTCAGAGTAATCGGGGGCTTGTCTCCCTTCAGGTTGAAAAAAACATTGCCTGCCGCCAGCCTGGATCATGCGCCTCCGTACCTCAGCTTTTCAGCACTCATGCACGTCTCAATGCTCTTTTCTCTTTCCTTCTAGTTGTAGAACTTCCACTCAGCCAGCTTTCACGTGGTTCTGGGTGATAGACGTTTTGTCTTTTAGTTGTAGTTTTGAAATTGTTGCGGGAGGCAGCAGTTTAGGTGTTTACTTACGCCGCCATCTTGGATTCTCTCTACCTATAGGTCTTTTTAAATTTTGGAAATCACATTTGGATATGTGGCAGACTCTTCCTATTGTATACCAATATGGATCTCTTCTTTTTAATGAAACCTTAATTCTGTTTGAGCACCAAAGTTTCCAGTTAAAAATATTCAGATTCCTTTGCAGCTAGAAATCACCAAATATCAGAGTATGGCTAATATGAAATAAGCTCAAGATTTCTGCGAAAGGTACTACCTCTCTTTGTTTTCCTCTCTCTTAATTATCTGGAGTTGTGGCAGCCAACTTGTGACCATGACCCATGAGGCAATAAACATGAGAACAAATCACAAGTGGAAAATGGTAAAGCAGAAAGATAGAAGGATTCTGACACTATTGATATTACATAGCTACTGTACCAGCCTGTTTACCTCCATACTTCTTACTATGTGACAGAAATAAATCCCCATTAGGTTAAACTATTAGGGTTAGATTTCTTGTTCCTAATATAATTCCTAACTGATATAAAGGTGTCATGCTGATTCATTTATTGGGTGACAGGAAAGGCTGATAGCTTTGACTGAAGCCCAGAGAAATCTCTCTGGCTTGTGAAAACATTGGTACAGATAGTTTCCCCCTGAGCCCTTATTTTCAAAAAAATCCAATGGTGCTCAAAGTGCTTGTGGCAAGAAATACATTGCATGGATTCTTTGAAAAATCTGTTAGGAGAATGACAGGGGAGAACGCTTGGGTTTTAAACACTCCTCTGTGAAAATAATAATTTTTCTTTTGAGAAAAAACTTGATAATGAATAGTAGTGTATGCATCTACTTCTGGGCTCTCTATTCTATTCCATTAGTCTAGTTCTATACTAGTATTATATTCTCTTGATTTTATAGGTTTATTAAAATTCATGATACCTGGTGGAGCTAGTCTCTCACCTTGTTCTTCAACAGGGTTTTAACTATTTTTTGGCCCTTTGCATTTTTATGTTAATTTAGAATCAACTTGCTAATTTACATGAAAACAATTTTTTGAAATTTTGACTAAGATCATACCAAATCTATTGAACTGGGGAGAATTGGCATTTTAATCCATGAAAATAATATGTCTCTCCATTAATGCAGTTTATAAGTCTTCTAAAAAATTTATAGTTTTCATTATAGTGGTCTTGCATACAGGCATATCTCATTTTATTGCACTTCACTTTATTGCATTTCACAGATACTGCATTTTTTTTTTTTTTTTTTTTTTTTTTTTTACAAATTGAAGGTTTGTGGCAACTTTGCATTGAGCAAATATATTAGTGACATTTTCCCAACAGCATTTAATCACTTCAGGTATCTGTGTTACGTTTTGATAATTCTCATAATATTTCAGATTTTTCCATTATTGTTATATTTGTTAATATAATCTGTGATCAGTGATCTGTGATGTTACTATTGTAATTGTTCTGGGGTACCACAAGCCATGCCCATATAAGATGGTGCACTTAATCAATATATGTGTGTGTTTTGACTGCTCTACCAACTAGCCATTTCCCCATCTCTCTCTCTTGCCTCAGGCCTCCCTATTCCCTGATACACAATAATATTGAAATTAGGCCTATCAATTACCCTGCAGTGGCCTCCAAGTATTTAAGTGAAAGAAAGAGCCCCATATCTCTCATTTTAAATCAAAAGCTAGAAAATAAGTAAGTGATTTAGTAAAGAAGGCATGTCAAAAGCCAATATAGGCTGAAAGCTAAGCCTCTTGCACCAGTCAAGTTTTGTACACAAAGGAAAAGTTCTTGAAGGAAATTAAAATGGCTACTCCAGTGAGCACATGAATAATAAGAAAGCAAAACAGCTTTATTGCTGATATGGAGAAAGTTTTAGTGGTCTGGATAGAAGATCAAACCAGCCACAACATTTTCTCAAGCCAAAGCCTAATCCAGAGCAAGCCTAACTCTCTCTGATTCTGTGAAGGTTGAGAAAAGTGAGGAAGTGGCTGAAGAAAAATCTGAAGCCAGCAGAAGTTGGTTCATGAGGTTTAAGGAAAGAAACAATCTCCATAACATAAAAGTGTAACATGAAGCAGCAAGTGCTGATGTTGAAACTGCATCATTATCCTGAAGAAGCTATGCTAAACAACAGATTTCAATGCAGATGAAACAGCCTTATATTGGAAGAAGATGTCATCTAGAACTTTCATAGCTAGAACTTTTCATAGAGCGAAGTCAATGTTTCAGAGCTTCAAAGGAAAGTCTGACTGTCTTGTTAGGGGCTATTGCAACTGGTGACCTTAAGTTGAAGCCAATTCTCATTTACTATTCCAAAAATTCTAGGGCCCTTAAGAATTACACTAAATCTACTCTGTTTGTGCCCCATATGTGGCACAACAAAGCCTGGATGACAGCACATGTGTTTACAACATGGTTTACTGAATATTTTAAGCCCACTGCTGAGACCTACTGCTCAGAAAAAAGATTCCTTTCAAAATATTACTGCTCATTGATAATGTACCTGGTTACCCAAAAGCTCTGATGGAGACATGTATGTTGTTTTCATGCCTGCTACCACAAAATCCACTTTGTAGCTCATGGATCAAGAAGAAAATTCAACTTTCAAGTCTTATTATTTAAGAAATACATTTTGTAAGGCTGTAGCTGCCATACAGTGATTCCTCTGACGAATCTGGGCAAAGTAAATTGAAAATCTTCTGGAAAGCATTAATCTTCTAGATGCCACTAACAACACTCATGATTCATGGAAAGAGGTCAAAATAGGAACATTAACAAGAGTCTGGAAGAAGTTGATTCCAACTCTCATGGGTGACTTTGAGGGGTTCAAGGCTTCAATGGAGGAAGTAACTGCAGATGTGGTGGAAACAGCAAGAGAACTGAAATTAGAAGTGGAGCCTGAAGATGTGGCTGAATTGCTGCCACCTCATGATAAAACTTTCACAAATGAGGAGTTGCTTCTTATGGATGAACAAAGAAAGTCGTTTTTCGAGTTAAAATCTACTCCTGGTGAAGATGCTGTGAGGATTGTTGAAATGACAACAAAGGCTTTAGAATATTATATAAACTTACTTAATAAAGCAGCAACAGGGTTTGAGGGGATTGACTTCAATTTTGAAAGAAGTTCTGTGAGTAAAATGCTTTCAAACTGTATTGCACACTGCAGAGAAATCACTCATGAAAGGAAGAGTCAGTTAATGTGGCAAACTTCACTGCTGTCTTATTTTAAGGAATTGTGACAGCCACTCCAGCCTTTAGCAGCCACCACCCTGATCAGTCGGCAGTCATCACCATGGAAGCAGCACCTTTCACTAGCAAAAAGATTATTATTATTATTTTAATCCTCACCCGAAGATGTTTTTCTATTGATTTTTTTAGAGAGAGTGGAAGAGAGAGGGAAAGACAGAGAGAAACATCAATATGAGAGAAACACATCGATTGATTACCTCCTGCACGTGCCCCAACCTAGACCCGGGCTGGGGAGGAGCCTGCAACCGAGGTACATGCCCTTGACTGGAATCAAACCCAGGACCCGTGAGTCCACAGGCCAATGTTCTATCCACTGAGCCAAATCAGCTAGGGCACCAGCAAAACGATTACAACACACTGAAGGCTCAGATGATGGTTAGTAGTTTTTTTTAGCAATATTATTAAATTAAGGTATGTGCACTGTTTTTTTAGACAACCCTATTGTACACGTAGTAGACTATAGTATAGGGTTAATGTAAGTTTTATATGCACTGGGAAACCAAAAAATTCATGTTATTTGCTGTATTATGGTATTTGCTTTATTGCAGTGCTCTGGAACTGAACCTGCAACATCTTTGAGGTAGGCCTATATTTTCTAATAGATTATTCTTTGACATTTAGTATTTTTGATACTATCAGAAATAAAATTTTAAAAATTGTTTATTTTCTAACTATGGAGGCTAGTATTTAGAAAGATGATTGTGTATATTAATTTTGTATAAAGTAAACTTGCTAAACTCTCTGTGGATTCTTTCAAATTTTTCTAGATATATAACTCTTATAATCTACAAATAATGATAGTTTTCTCCCATAATTCTTAGAACTTTTCCCTATTTTATCTGTCTTACTACTCTGGCTAGCATATATTATAATGGTAAATTAAAGAAGTGTTATCAGAATTCCTCTTCTTGTTTTTAATCTCAAAGGGAATACTTTCAATGCTTTACTATTAAGTATGAGTTTTTATATATCCTGCACCCAAATAGTAAAAAGTGGTGTGTTTTTAAATGTAACAGAACTTGTCAGATTACTTTTGCAAAAAAACTAAAACTATCTACATTTTTATCAACATGTTTGCCAGCAATAGGTGTTATAATACTCGAAAATACTTAAAAATAATTGCCATTCTGTTGTATGTAAAAAAATCTTATTATTCTCGTTTAGTGAGTTTGATCTTTCCATGTGTTGTTGACCATTTGAATTTGCCCTCTTATGAATGGTCTCTTTGTATCCTTTGCTTTATTTTTATTCCTGTCTTCCATTTTGAGAGATTTTTGTGTAGTATAATTGTGTTGTGCCATATGTTTTTTGTATAGCTAGTATTTTCCCAAGCTTATTATTTGTTATTGACACTGTTTTTTAAGCTATAAAAATGGCTTTAAATTTATATATGATAAAATGTTTATTTTTTATTTTGTGTGTCCATTTTTCTAGTCTTCATATGTTATCTCTTAGATTTTCTTGTGTATTAAAAAAAATATACATTTCAGTGTTTTAGCCACCTGAAACTTATTTCTTTATATTATATAAGACAGGGATCCAATTTCCCCAAACCATAAGACTCCTAGAAGAAAAAATAAGCAAAAAACTTTTTTATGTCACTCTTGGCAATATTTTTTTTGGATAGTTCCTCCTGGGCAAGGAAAACAGAAGAAAAAATAAGCAAATGGGACTACATCAAACTAAAAATTTTGCACAGCAAAGGAAACCATCAAAAAAATGAAAAAAACATCCTATTGAATGGAATAAAATATTCATTAATCATACATCTGATAAAGGGGTTAATATCCAAAATATGTAAAAAACTCATAAAGTTTAGCATAAAAAAGGCAAAGACAAATAATCTAAATCAAAATTGTGCAGAGGACCTGAATAGACATTTCTGCAAAGAGAACATACAGATGGCCAATAGATATCTGAAAAAATGCTCAATGTCATTAACCATAAGAGAAATGCAAATTAAAACCACAATGAGATGACATCCCACACCTGTCAGAATGGCTATCATCAATAAGTCAACAAATAACAAGTGTTGGAGAGGATGTGGAGAGAAGGGAACCCTCATGCACTATTGGTGGGATTGCAAATAGGTGCAGCCACCATGGAAAACAGTATGGATATTCCTCAAAAATTTAAAAATAGAACTACCATATGATCCAGCAATCCCATTTCTGGGTATTTACCCAAAGAAATCCAAAACACTAATTTGAAAAGATATATACATCCCTATGTTCATTGTAGCATTATTTTCCATAGCCAAGATATGGAAGAAATCTAAGGGTCCATCATTAGATGGATGGGTAAAGAAAAAAAGGTACATATATAAAATGGAATATTACTAGTAAAAAAGAATGAAATCTTACCTTTGTGACAACATGGATTGGACCTAGAGGGTATTACACTAAGTGAAATAATTCAGACATAGAAAGACAAATACCATATGATTTCACTTGTATGTGGAATCTAAAACACAAAACAAACAAATATATAAACTCATTTACAGAGAATAAACAAACTGTTGGTCGCCAGATATGTGGGGGGATGGGAGGCTGGGTGAAAAAGGTGAAGGGATTAAGAAGTTTAAATTGGCAGTTACAAAATAGTCACAGGGATGTAAAGTACAACATAGGGAATATGGTCAATAATATTGTAATAACTGTGGCCTTAGCTGGTTTGGCTCAGCTGGTTTGGATAGAGGGTTGGCCTTTGTACCAAAGGGTCCCAGGTTCGATTCAGGTGAAGGGTATGTACCTTGGTTGCAGGCTCCTCCCCAGCCCAGGCCCTGGTCAGAGCTTGTGCAGGAGGCAATCAATCCATGTGTTTCTCTCACATTGATGTTATTGATGTTTCTCTCTGTCTTTCCTCCTCTCTTTCATTCTCCGTAAAAAAAAAAAAAAAAAAAAAAAATCAATGGAAAAATATCCTTAGGTGAGGCTTAACAACAACAACAACAAATTGTAATAACTGTGTGTGTTGTCAGGTGGGTACTAAACTTATTGGGGAGCTAACCTTTTAAGTTATAAATGTCTAACCACTGTGCTACTGTGCTGTACCCTGAAACTACTATAATATTGAATGTCAACTGTAATTGAAAAATAAAAATAATTTAAAGAGGTGCAAGTTTATTTTCTTTCAGTTGGATAACTATTTGTATCAGCACCATTTATTAAATAACTCACTCTTTTCCTACTTAAATGAAATGCTATTCTCAAGTATTAAATTCTCATGCATAATTAGATTTAAATTTTTGATTGTTCTGTTGCATTTTATTTATTATATGATAATAACATATTAGAGCACATTATGGTGTGTTCTTATAATTGTTGAAGCATGTTCCCCCCTTCACTAATCTTATTTTTTATACTTTTCTTGTAGAAAAATTAAATTAATTACTTAAAGTGTAAAATTTGCCCAGTCAACAATGTGGCTTAGTGGTTGAGCATCAACCTATAAACCAGGTGGTCACAGTTTGATTCCCGGTCAGGACACATATCTGGGTTGTGGGCTCGATCCCCTGTGGGGCATGCAGGAGGCAGCCAATCAATGAATCTCTCTCATTATTGATGTTTCTATCTCTCTCTCCCTCTCTGAAATCATTAAAAAAATTTCTCTCTGATAAGAGAAATTAAATTATATATTAAGAAGTAAGATGTTGTCAGGTAAGTTTCAGCTTTAGAGGACCCCAAACCATTGTAAAAGCTAAGGGTTTTTTTCCACTCATTCCTCTGCCCTACTCCAAGTACTAATTTTTGCCCTCCGTGTGTGTGTGTGTGTGTGTGTGTGTGTGTGTGTGTGTGTGTGTGTGTGTTATTACTCCTGCTGAAAATACATGCTTTGGGTAGAATATAAGATAATCTTGCCCCTTAGTGGATATTTCAGATACTCATAAAAGATAAAAGTATCTATGATTCTGGAGCAAGGTGAAGATTTACAGGCCCTGGAAGATTTAAGAAATACTCTTACAGACCCAAAGACGAACAGATGCAATCTGGTGTTTGCTAATAGTTCTGGAGGCAACCAAATGTAGATTTGAGACAGTTGAACAGAAGTCATATATCTAGGAAAAGGAACAGGAAGTAGCATTGCCTGTCAAGAAGGAATGTAACTATGCTGCTCCTGGGCGTGACTGCCTGTGGATCCATCCCTTGGCTTTCCTCAGCTTTGGTTTATTTATACAGCAATCAGCTGACTCTCACAGCCTGCTCTTCTCAAGCTCTCATGTCAACTCCCTTCCAGCTAGGTTTGTTCAATGGGAGGCATGGTGGGAGATTGGAGGATAGGAAAAAAAGTCAATGTATTTCTTCTCCTCTCTCTTTGCCACAGCTATGTATTTTCTGTGGCTGCAACTCCTGCTGAATGCTGTCTCACTATGATTCCAACTTCCACTGGGATATCCCAGTCTCTGGACTCTTGTAACCTAACCTCCTCCCTTTCTTCTTCCAGCCAACGCAAGGTTAAGGATTCCCATCGTTAATCTTTCAGTTGCCTCACTATTCCCCATTGTCTTATCTACTCTTCCATGATATGTGTAAACAATTCCCTGAATTAAATATCCTGTGTTTTTAGATAATCAGACCCCGACTAATAGAGCAACTAATTGGAAAACCCCAAATTTAGTGTGGATGCATAGTGGAAGGCATTTATGAGGAATAAGAGGGAAAACTCTTATAATTATAAAAGTCTGTTTCAGAGTGCTTAGCCAGAGGGAGTGTAGGGATGATAGTTTATACTTATAAATCACAAATAAGCATATATACAGTAATTTGTTTATATCTTGGTACTATATTGTAATGTATATTATCAGTTTATACATTCAATTCTCTTAATAGGCAAGCAGGGTAGGTACAGTCTCATTCAAACTTTGTATACTCAGTATTTAGCACAGTGCCTATCATATACTAAGTGCACAATAAATGTGTATAGAGCAAATGGAAGATAATGTAGAAAGAAAGGTGTTAAATTATTTTTGAGTCAATGTATTTCTAAGAGTTTCTAGCATGGAATCTACTGATTCCTATAGGACCTATGGGGAGATTTTAAGGGGACCACAAACAAGGTGAGAAAAAATTACATCTTTATTTTCACTAACATCTAAGGAAAAATTTAGCATTTCTTTTAGTTATGAGTGTAGGAAGCAATCTTAGTAGTTTTTGGAGTACCTGTTAACAATTAAAATCACAGATATTTTTATGTCTGTGTTGCAGCTATCTCAAAAACTTGTTTACACCCACCATCAAAATTTAAGTAGTTATCAGACCTGCCACTAGGTCTTGCTATTTCATGTGTTAATAAAATAACTAGTATACTAAATTTGTTTTTTTAAAACATTTTGATAACTATGTCAATATGTTTTTCTTTTAAAAATATATTTTTATTGATTTCAGAGAAGAAAGGAGAGGGAGAGAGAGAGACAGAAACATCAATGATGAGAGAGAATCATTGATTGGCTGTCTCCTGCAGGCCCCACACTGGGGATCGAGCCACCAACCCGGGCATGTGCCCAGACTGGGAATCGAACTGTGACCTCCTGGTTCATAGGTTGACGCCCAACCACTGAGCCATGTCGGCTGGGCAATATGGTTTTCTTTTTAATCTTTTTAAAAAATTAAAAACATTATTCTGAGAAGGGGTCCATAAATGTCATGAGACTACCAAAGAGGTAGTCTCAAAGAAGGTTAGGGAGCCCTATGAAATTTATAACCTTGGGCTGCAGTGTCAGACAGATCTGGATTCAAATCCCAACCATGCCTCTTAAAAAGGTTTGTCTACTTGGGCTAAATTAGATTCCTCATTTGTTAAGTGGGAACACTAATGTTAAATAACTTCTAGGGATGTTACAAGGATCACATGTTAAGTTTTTAGTCCAATACCTGCACAGTGTTAAGCTACATGGGCATATGAACGATAAGTCACACAAGATAAAAAGCAGAGTTTTGACAAACGATGGCTTGCCAAGCTAGGGTCTTAATTTGAAGACTGTGAAAAAAGGACTTGTCTGATGGGTAAATAGACAAAATAGGCCAACTCTGCTGGGCCAGTTAAAACAATGGGGTTTAATGTCCCTGATACTTGTCACTATATTGGGAAGACATTAATGAACCAATTAATTACAACAAGGAATTTGCTTCTTTGTAAGAAAGTATTCTTTGAGGGCCCTTTTAGGAATATAAAAATAAGGAGACACTTTAAGCATGGTGTAAGTGTAGTCCAGCTCCAACACCCACTGCTGATCAGTTATCTCCTTACAACAGTGGCTTTGCCATGTGACATCAATTGGGAGTGATTCACTGGAAATAAACTGGCAGACCAAAACTTGGAGCAACTAAGTGGCATAAGAAAAAGAACTAACAAATCCAGAAAGCTGAGTAATGAGTTAGAAAACTCTCAGATTCTGCCAGGAAGGAGGCAATTTCAGTGCCAGGCTATGATGTCCCAGTGCATTTTCCCAGTTTCCAGTGCTAAGAGCTCTTGGAGGTGTGGTGGGGTGGTAGGAGATAGGGTATCTTACAACATTGCCAGAGATATAATGTTCCTATTTTATTGAATATTTCATGATCATAGTGACCTAGTCTGCTATGATTAAGATTTATTTCTTTTTTAAATATGTTTTTTAAATTGATTTTTTAGTCAGAGAGGAAGGGAGAGGGAGAGAGAGATAGAAACATCAATGATGAAAGAGATTCCTTGATCAGCTGCTTTCTACACCTCCCCACCCCCACTGGGGATTGAGTCTGCAATCTGGGCATGTGCCCTGACAAAGAATCAAACCTTGACCTCCTGGTTCATGGGTTGATGCCCAACCACTGAGTCACACTGTAGGCTAATTAAGATTATTTCGATGATATCTTTCCTTATGTGTGCATATGCTAGACAATTTAGATATTCCTCACAATACTCTAAGATATAGTTATTATTACCCATGTCCTCCTTTTTAACAGGTGGGAAAAAACAAAGCTTAAAGAAGGTGATTAACCTATCTGAGGTCATACAAATGCAAGATATAGAGCTAAAATTCAAAAATTTCATAATATAGATCGGTTGGAAGGGTTTGTAGGGCAAAGGCCTGTATACACAAAGTCTGCCTAACTCTTAACTCTTTTATATTCATACTAGAGGCCCTGTGCACAAAATTTGTGCACGGAGGTGTGTGTCCCTCAGCCTAGCCTGCACCCTTTCCAATCTGGGAACCCTCGAGGGATGTCCAACTGCCCGTTTAGGCCCGATCCCTGTAGGTGGCCATCTTGTGTCCACATCTTTGACCACATAGGGGCAGCCATCTTGTGTGTTGGAGTGATGGTCAATTTGCATATTACTGCTCACCTACCTGCCTTCCTGATTGCCCTTAACCACTTCTGCCTACCAGCCTGATCACCCCTAACCACTCCCCTGACAGCCTGATTGCTCTTAACTTCCCTCCTCTGCAGGCCTAGTCACCCCTAACTGCCCTCCCCTGAAGGCCTGGTCACCCCTAACTGCCCTCCCCTGCAGGCCTGGTCACCCCCAATTTTCCTCCTCTGCAGGCCTGGTCCCTCCCAACTGCCATCCCCTGCTGACCATCTTGTGGTGGCCATCTTGTGTCCACATCTTTGACCACATAGGGGCAGCCATCTTGTGTGTTGGAGTGATGGCCAGTTTGCATATTACTCTTTTATTATATAGGATAGAGGCCTGGTGCATGGGTGGGGGTCAGCTGGTTTGCCCTGAAGGGTGTCCCAGATCAGGGTGGGGGTTCCCTTGGGGCATGGGGTGGCCTGGGCGAGTGGCTTGTGGTGGTTTTCAGGCTGGCCACGCCCCCCAGTGACCCAAGTGGAGGCCCTGGTATCTGGGATTTATTTATCTTCTATAAATGAAACTTTGTAGCCTTGAGTGGATCCAAGCCTCCTGCTTGCTCTGTGGCTGCAGCCATTTTTGTTGGGATTTATTAGCCTTTGTAGCCTTGAGTGGAGGCCTGGGCCCACCAGGGTGTGTAGAAAGCTTGGCTTCCTTCATTGCCCAGGAAACCCAAGCCTTCTGCTCACTCCGTGGCCGCAGCCATCTTGGTTGGGTTAATTTGCATACTCTCTCCTGATTGGCTGGTGGGCATGGCTTGTGGGTATAGTGGAGTGATGGTTAATTTGCATATCACTCTTTTATTAGATAGGACTAGAGGCCTGGTGCATGAAATTCATGCACTCAGGGGAGGGTGGAGCCCTCAGCCTGGCTTGCACCCTCTTGCAGTCCAGGAGCCCTCAGGGGATGTTTGACTGCCACAGAGGTGGGAGAGGCTCCCACCACCGCTGCTATGCTTACCAGCTGTGAGCCCGGCTTCTGGCTGAGTGGCGCTCCCGCTGTGGGAGCGCACTGACCACCACGGGGCAGCTCCTGCATTGAGTGTCTGCCCCCTGGTGGTCAGGCACGTCATAGTGTGCAGTTGAGCAGCCTTAGCATATCACTAGCATATTACGCTTTGATTGGTTGAATGGATGGCCAGACAACCAGACACTTAGCATATTAGGCTTTTATTATGTAGGATTACTAGACCAGAGGTTACTAGAGTTACAGTATAGGAATTTAACCAAGACAAAAAAAAAAAACCAAAACTGAAAATATTTGTAATTTTAGACTATGAGACAAAAATCTGATCTTCAAAGTTAAATATCTTTACTTGGATGAGAGGAGCATTCTCCATTTTGAAGCTTTCCTTCCATTATTTTTCAGGTTAATAAATTCAGCCAGAATCTCTATATATAAAAGCCTAATATACTAAGTGTCCGACTGATTGGTCGACTGTTGACTTGATAGCTCGACCAGTGGCCATGACACACACTGACCACCAGGAGGCAGACACTTGGACTGGTAGGTTAGCTTGCTGCTGGGGTCCAGCCAATCGAGACCAGGCGAGATGGGCCAGACATGCCCTGGATCCCTCCCACAGTCTCTCCCTGGCCTCTAAAATATTTCTTCTAATTAATTTCCTTTCAATGTGCATGAATTCATGCACCGGGCCTCTAGTAATATATAAGTAAAGTTCTGGTTGGTATTAGGGTTTCTGTCCCTTTGTGGCTCCTAGATGATCTAAAGAATTGAGTAGTCTAGTTGAAAGGTGCTGTGATAGAGAATGAAGCTCTGTTGACTCCTGGGAGTCTCCCTTCCCTCTCCTGCAGAGCTGGGTGAGGGCCAGCACAAAGGGAAATCAAGTTCAGTATATTGCTGTCATTCTGTGAAGGAGGAGGATGGGAAGAAGCGGGGAGAGAGAATGAATGGAAGTATCTCTGGTCCATCCTACCCATCTCTGGTACTAAAAATTTGTCATATACACAAAATCTCTGAACTTTAAAGCTAGAAGAGATAGTAGAGATGATCCATTTCACCCCTGAGGAAACAGACCTAGCTGGCTTATGGCAGAGCTCAGAATCCATCATGCTTCCCACTATACTGCACTTTGATTTTCATCTGTTCAGTCATGCGTCATGACTTTAGAGTGCACTCAATACCGCCAGGCACTATTCAAAAGGCCCGAACTGAATCAGCTCCATCTCTGCCCTCAAGGGGCTTACACCACAGTGAGAATAATGATAGAGCCATTTATTGAACAACTGCTGTTGCTTCACATGCATTATTTTTAATCTACCCACCATTTAAAAATAAGCAAGAGTATAGGTTTAGAGAGGTTAGTGGGCACAAAGGCTGAGATTTGAACTCATGTCTATTTGACTCTGAATCCTATACTTGTTCTGCTATGTAACACTGCCTGATACTATTAACAAACTTGGAGTAGAAGCATATGTATTTTTCCTGTACCATGCTGACTCAGATATTGGTATGGTTTCCAGAAAATAAAGAACTTATTATTCTGGTACTATTCTTACAAGAGAGGAGACCAAGGAAAAGATAGAATGAAGTAATGAAGAGTATGGAATTCACTTTCTAAAAATGATTTAAAACAGCTGAGAGGAAGATATATAGCACATTAAAAGATGAAACAAATCTATAATAATAAAAGGATAATATGGTAATTAGACCAGACGTCTTCCGGACATCCTTCCTGACAAAGCCAGGGACAGAGGGAAGCCAGCCCGGGTGTCAGGTGCCTGTGGGCAGCCTGAGGGAAGCCATCTCGGGTCCCAGGTACCTGAGGGTGGCCCAAGGGAAGCCAGCCCAGGTCCCACGTACCTGAGGGCAGCTGGAGGGAAGCCAGCCCAGGTGCCAGGTGCCTGCGGGTGGCTGGAGGGAAGCCAGCCTGGGCCCCAGGTGCCTGTTGGTGGCTGGAGGAGGAAAGCAGCCCAGGTCCCAGGTGCCTGCCGGCAGCTGGAGGAGGGAAGCCTGGGTCCCAGGTGCCAGAGGGAAGCTGGTGCCAGCAGTCTGGGTCCTAGGTGCTGGAGGGAAGCTGATGCCAGCAGCTGGGGGAAGGAAGGCCTACTCTTGCATGAATTTTCATGCATCGGGCCTCCTATCTATCTATCTATCTATCTATCTATCTATCTATATCTATATCTATATCTATATCTCTATATAGATATATAAATATATATCTCTCTATATAGATATATATATAAAAAAAAGCCTAAGCAACTGTTATGACGGAAAACCGGAACGACTGCTCGACCAGTAGCTATAATGTGCACTGACCACCAGCAGGCAGACATGCAATGCAGGAGCTGCCCTCTGGTGGTCAGTGTGCTACCATAGCCAACCTCCTGCAGCCCCCGATAGGGCTCGATCACCGGCCAGGCTGAGGTACCCCACCAATGCATGAATTCATGCATGGGACCTCTAGTACTTAAATAATGAAGGAAATTTAACAAAGCAGCAAGCAAGGTGGAAATGAGGAGCCAGAGGTGAGATATGCATATAAATGCCACAGGGTTATGAACACCTAGCAAGGGTCAAAAAAATGTGCTCTATTTTTACAAAATAGTTCTGAGGACAAATCTGCCGATCTATCCTTATATACAGTTTGTTGGTTAATACTAGAAAACAGAAGTAGCATGGAGACAATAAAAAGCTGTTAGGGTTTATTAAAAATTGAATTTATTGAGGTGCCATTGATTCACAAAACCATACAGGTTCTCAGTGGAAACCATACAGGTTTCAAGTGTACAACCAACAAAACATAATCTGCACACTGTATCATGTGCCCATTAACCACAGCAAAGCCTCTTCCTGTCCCCATTAATCCCCCCTTTGCCCACCTCCACTACCTCCCCTTTTCACTATACTGTTGTCGGTGTCTGTGTATTTTATTTATATATGAATTTGGGTTTTTTTTTGTTTTGTTTATTTAATCCCTTCATTAAGGATTCAACTTGATTTAGACCTCCATGTTATACAGAGAGGTTCAGTTTAGTACTTTAATTAGATACTGTCTTTACCACAAAGTAAACTTCAACAATATAGCTTTATTTGAGAGCAATATCTTTCTTAGAAAAGGCCCAGTTTTCAGAATTTACATGAGTGAGACAGTGAGTTAACTACATGTTGAATATAGCAGTACTGTACCTGGGCAGCAGAGAAGTAGGAGGGGCTTAAGGAGGGACATTCAAGCAAGGATGAGAAGGGTAGATTCAAAGGTTTGAATTCAGATAAACTGGAGTTCTAGATCCATTTGACAATGGTTTAATTATTTCACATGTCCAAGTATGTTTCCTTACTCATAAAATGAAGATACTATCTACTTCATTGAATTTTTATGAGGGTTAAATAATCCAATAAAAGAAAATGCCTGGCAATTTAATGCAAGTGATGATTTTTGTTAATAAGGCAAAACTACAGAGTTTCTCCCTTAGTGATTAGCTGATTTTTTCTCCAATTTTATCTCTGTGTTCTCTTTACCAGAGAGTCTAGGTAGAATTGTTTTTAGAGTAGCATCTAATAATGACGAAGAAGACAAAATTCCACGGTGATATTCTTTCCATTGTCCATAATAGCACCACTCTATGTCACAGGTAGGTTCCCCAGAGTTTACAGTGCATCATGTAATTAGGAACTACCTTGGGATTGGTATCTGTGGAGGGAAGCAGGTGTGGGCCGAGGGAGAAGCTGATTGCAATGCAGGCCTCAGAGCAGCCTCAGCCTACTGGGTGTGCTAGAACTAGAGCTCTTCAGAATTGCCACAGTTTGGCTGGGATGGTCTGGCCTTCATACTCCCACTGAATCAGGTTAAGGCATGTGGAAAGGGGAGGAGCCTTGTCAAGGGGGCTCTCCACAGCAGAGGAGTCCCCGACTCCCTTCATGGAAGGGGTCTGGGCCATGGACCACTGTATCTTGTGAAGATGAGCTCTCTCTGGTGGCTTTCCTGCCTTTCCAGACGCAGACTGTTAACATTATCAAGTTCCTTCTAATTCTTTTAATAGCAGTTCCTGGGGAAGACCGAGAGAGATTTGTAAGGAAGGTATACAATGGTTGCTAAGGGAGAGGGAGTTATCTTCATTCTCAACTCCCAGTCCTGAGTGAATTAATTAGGGGAGAAGGACAGAATGCAGACGGGCTCCACACAACCCTGTCAAAAGAACTCGAGGGGAGGTTGAAGTCGGCTGATTGGAGAAAATGTATAAAAAGCACAAGCTCTGAGAGCTTATCCTTAAGATTTTGTGAGCAAAGGAGGGCATAGCTGGTACATTCCACCTTAGGAATTCAGAGTCCAGCTTCAAATACAGAAATAACTACATAGGTGTCAGAATACAAATGGCAGCACCTTCTTGCAAAACGTGGGAGGTAGGTTCTTTAAACTCTGTCTTAGGAAGGAAATAAAATTTTAGTCTCTGGTGATATTACTGATGAAGTGCACCTATTTTCTTTGTCTTAAATCAAGGAAGGAGGCCAAGAATTATCCAAACAACTATAGTCTCCCATGAAACCTATGTTGTTATATAACAGAAGGAAGGAAATGGCATTCTCCTCAGGGTGTTCTAGATGAGGAGACAGAGAATGTGATTCTCCAGAGAGGCTACTAAATAACACTTCAGTGAAGCCAAGAGAGCTGTTATAGAAAGGATGAATGGTTCCCGCTAATAAAACAAGACACAGCCATCAAATCTGTATTGCCAAGTATTTACTTGAATGTCCATTTCAAGACTGAGGAATCTAAAATTTCACCAGAGGAAAGAAAAAGAATTAAACAAAATGTAAACCACCTTATAAAGCAAAATACCATGAAATAGCTTGTATAAGAACTACTAGGGTCTTTTCTAGAACTTATTAATTTTGCCTTTTGAAGATCATTTTTGCCTAACAATTCTACCTGTCACACCAGCTTGGTATTTGCACCTTATGGAGAAAATTCAAAGAGGGCTGAAGAGAAGAACAGTAGAGCAAGTCCTGCCAACTAAATAAAATGGCACCTGTCAAAGCCTCAATTTGTGTGAAGTGGCAAAAGGACATCTAATACACAGGGCCTGCCAAGAAACGCCTAATAGTGCTTTCCTCAGCAACTTCGGTGCTTAAGTTTACGCTTGAAAAACAAATACATCTGTCTAGGAACTCAGAGCGATGAGGGCTGAGTTAGAGCTGCTACTAATGTTTCTCCCATGTGAGATCCAGTTCATGGCACTCTAATAATGCACTTATTACAAGTGCTACCCCCATGTCATCCCAAACAGACAGGACACAAAAGAGAGGAGTGCATCCTGCTTTGTAAACCCCCTGTAATTAACGGGCTTTCATCAAAAGCAAAGAAAGGTCCTACCATTGATCTCATTTAGAAGCGCAACAGAGACTCAAAGCTTTTGAGAATGAAAAATGTCCCACAGCGTGGGAGAGGATTGCTGCACAGAGAATGATCAAAGGCATTATGGTGCAGCTACTATTCCCAGCTCCACACAGGCTCCTCTGAAAAAAGGACGTGGTCCAGCCAGACCTCCAGGAAAGCTGGTGATGTCTGTGCTGCCATTGGCTTGTGGATTTCATTTGGCCAAATAGAACGGCACTAAATTACAGGAGAATGCTAGCCCAGTGCTGGAAGAGTGCCACCTCATGGCAGACATGGGACAAGTTGAATGAAACGGAAAGATGCAGGGAGTAAACACATCTTCCCTCTCAAGAGAAGGAGGTGGGAAGTGAGGCGAATCCCACAAGTCTCACTGCTTGAGGTCTCCAGACTTATAAGGATGAGGGTGAGAGGCATGTGCAGATCTGAGAAAACTTCAGTTTTTTACTTTCTTCTCCTACTCTGTCAACATAACAATCCCTTTAAAATGAAATGTCGGGAGATAGCTTTATCTCAGTTTTACATAATTCTTTATGATGAACTTACCAGCTATTTCCTTTGAGAAACGCATTAAGCTAATCACATCGCAGTGTTCAAGAGACTTTCCTGTTCATGTCTTTGTGTTCCTTTCCTTCATTTTTATTCTATTTATATTCACTTTGGTTTCCTTAGATCATTCTAAATAATCACTCCCTGCCTTAAGTCAGGGTAATATAATAATAGGCACACTTGTGTTATCACTGAGAGAATGAAGGTAGAGAAGTCTGTAACACACACACACACACACACACACACACACACACACACACATGCACGTTCCCTGCCATATCCAAGTGGCAGTTTTTATCTGTTGGGTCTGCCAGGATTATCATCACCTTACACTCTTTAACTGCATGTGCAGCAAAACCCCCTGCACATGTTTCTGGGGGAGGCCCCCAAGCTCTTGTGTTATTATGCCACTTCTAGCTTCTCTGCTGTGTGCACTCCTGAACTCGACAGCTGCTTCCTCTGCAGAATAAACATATGGGCGGTGAAAGGTCTAAGAAGATCATTAGAAGCAGGGAGGGTGGGGGGAGGTTCCATTCAGAGGCTAATCACCATTTAGAGAGCCATTTTCAGGAAAGTAACAACACCACTATGCATCGCTACAAAATAAACTCGAAGAACTTTAGTGGGACTGAAACAGGCTGGCTGGCTGAACTGGACATTGCTTTGGAGTTAGTCTTTTCTTCCTGGAACTGCTATTTCATGCCTCCGTTTTGGTGAAATGCAAAGGTTTAGGAGAGGTGCCTAAAGAAACTAAGCCTTCCCAAACAGCGAGTCCAGAAGCACAGCTATGAGCCGTGGCCTCTGAGAGGGATGCCACCTCCTTACTTCAGTCCTCTGGACCCACTGAATAGTTTCTTTGGTTGTTGTTTTTTTAAATCCTCACCCAAGGATATTTTCCCACTGATTTTTAGAGAGGGTGGGAGGGAGGGAGGGGGAGAGAGAAAAAGAAGGAGAGGGAGAGGGAGAAACATCGATGTGATAGAATCACATTGACTGGTTGCATCCCACACATGCCCCAACTGGGGTTGGGTATCAAACCTGCAACCCAGGAATCAGACCTGCGACCCCTCAATGTGCAGGCCGAGGCTCAAACCACTGAGAAACATCAGCCAAAGCCTGAATAGGTTTTTTTTAAAGCACACCAAAAAGACATTTCTATCTACATCTACCACTAGAGTTGCAGACATGTGGATGTTAGAGCAGGAAGTGCCCTTAAATATCAACTATTCCAGTCATTAGCAGTGGGAGCATTCCTTAAAACAAATCAGTGGAATGTCACTGGAAAAGCAGATAGAGGTGGGGGAGGTTGGGCCCCCCTGACCTCCATGGAGCCTTCACAAGCTCTATGGAATTCTGGTGGAAAGAGCTTGACTCTTAATCTTGTTCAGGTCAACCTGGTGGTTTTCAAGCCATGGCTATAGCTCACAGAGGTGTTTTTGTTTGTTTGTTTGTTTGTTTGTTTGTTTGTTTTTGGTTCTCCCAGTGCCTTGCTGGGGTAGAAGGCAGTGCCATTGCCATTATAGACTATTACAGAATAAATGGTGTATCCATTTCCAATACTCAATAATAGATTTTTGCATAAAGACATGAAAGTCAGGTCCCTCTTAAAAACTCAGAAGCTGAGAAGTGTGACTATGCAATCCCTCATGGCCGCGGTGAAGCGAGGCTGAGTTGCTGCTCACTGTTGCCTCTGACCAGGTCAGGGAACTCATTTAGGTCACCTGCCTGCAACATCTGGATTTGTGGTCTTCTTGAGCGCTGATCTGGCCTATCTCATTTTACACGTGACGCAACCAAAATGACCAGGCTGGGTAGTGGTGATGGCAAGATGAGAACCAGCCTTCCTAAGTTCGGGTTTGGCATTTCTTTTTCTAGTACACATCGACATCTCTCAACCTGGTGTCTGTGGTATTCAGGATCCATGAGAATACTTTCCCTTAAAAATGTGTCTGTATTCGACCGACATTTGAGAAATCCCATGCTATCCCCAGCTACCAGTGGAATGTCTCAAGTTTCACAGGCATAAATATACTCAGTTATTTCTGCTTTGCTATCTGTCATAGAAAAGGAGGCCTCTGTTATGGCACACCTCGCTAGTATGCAGTTTGGGATATTCCGTCAGCCAGTTATTTCCCTGTAACATACAAATAGACACAGAAAAGCCCTTGCAAGCGATGAGTAGTTCTGACTCCTTCAAGTCAGCCTCGCAAAGGGATATACAGTTAGGAAGGAGGGTTGCATGAGGAAGCCTATGGCAAGGGCACTGCCTTCTAGCCCAATGAGGCCAGGGCAGGAGCATTTTTAAAAACAATTTCTAACAATGACTTTAATACATTAATTATAACTTGGAAGTAGCTCAGCATAGTGGTGAGTAGGCTTGGCTGCCAGATAGCCACCCTTTATTACTGGTATAAAGACACTTAAGCTATCTGTGCTTCAGTATAGTCCTCTGTAAAATGGGCCTAATAATAATTAGTACTCTGGGAGGTTATTATGAGAATTCAATAAGCACCCAAAACTCAGTGCATAGCACATAATGAATATTGAGAAAGGTTTGCTGATATTAACACAGCAGGTTTACAGTTTATAAGCCACTCCCATTTCCTTCCATTTCTTCCATGTAACAAAGCTGTGAGATTAGCAGGAGACACTGTATCCATTTTAACACTGGGAATCTGAAGAGGTTAAGTCACTCATCCATGGTCATAAAGGAGAAAGATTCTACTACCCACAATGCCTTTGGGAGCCTCCAATAAGTAGGAATAAAATTGAAGGACTATTCTGCCCTAACTGGTTTGGCTCAGTGGATAGAGCGTCAGCCTGCAGACTGAAGGGTCCCAGGTTCAATTCCGGTCAAGGGCATGTACCTTGGTTGTGGGCACATCCCCAGTAGAAGGTGTGCAGGAGGCAGCTGATCGATGTATCTCTCTCATCAATGTTTCTAACTCTCTATCCCTCCCCCTACCTCTCTGTAAAAAATCAATAAAACATATTTTTTAAAAAATTGAAGGACTATTCTGAGAGTAAGATGTCAATACGTGTTCATTTATGCTGGAGCAAATAACTTAAAAGTAAGGGCTTTCAAGAGAAGTAGCAGAAGCAAGTGGAGAAACAGAGAGGATTTATATAGAGAAATGAAAAGCTGCAGCACACAGGAAATTTTTTATCTGAAATTAAAAATATTTGGGAAGGAAATGATGCCTAAATGATGGGCAGTTCTCAGATGGTAGCAGCAGCTTCCATGTAGGACCTAGAGGGGCCTGCAGGGCACTCTGGTGAATTCCTGAGTTTGCCCTGCTTCTATCATGGGTGGTGGGAATGCAGTGAGGGGCCTGGCAGGGGGCTGGAAGTAGGGGAGGGGAAGAGACCCTTCCCTCCCAGCATAGCAACTCTTGTGCTTTGCTGGTGGGAGAGTTTAAGCAAGGCAGCAGCCAACATTTTCCAGGTAATGTGAAACTGTCTGGTTATGGGTTCTTCATTGGTTAAAGACTCAGGATGCATTTTATGGTGTTTCCCCATTACTGCTTTGGATTCCAGAAATTTTATGTTGGAACTAGGCACTTGCAACAAGCTCATTGGAAATAGATCTTGAGTAGTCTATTTAGAACAATGGCTTGGTTCTTAAGGCAGTAATAAAAAATTGGCAGTGACCTGGACAGGCATATTTTCAGTTTTATTACAACCCAAATGGGCCCACAATTTTATTTAAGGCCAATGTGGGGAAAGGCAGGTCTCTTTACCCTGCTTTTGGTACTGAAGGCATTTGTTTCTTCCCTTGCACTCCCAGGACCCCATTATTAATGCTCCATCCCACCTATTCATCCACATCTTACCCTTTAATACATTCCCCCATATTAAGTCTGCTTGAAGTGTCTCTGAGTAGAGTATATGAGGCATTATCCAAGGCATCCCTTGAGATAAACTTAACTGTGCAGGTGTTTGGACATTAAGTAGTTGCTAGCTAAGAGAATATTCTAAGCAAGCAGGACTGAGGGTAGGCATTATCATCTGATCTCATATTAATACTAGAGGCCCAGTGCATGAAACTTGTGCATGGGTTGGGGGGGGGGTTTGTCCCTCAACCCAGCCTGTACCCTCTCCAATCTGGGACCCCTCTCACAATCCGGGACTGCTGGTTCCTAACTGCTCACCTGTCTGCCAGCCTGATCACCCCCTAACCACTCCCCTGCCAGCCTGATTGCCCCCAACTGCCCTCCCCTGCCAGCATGGTTGCCCTTAACTGCCCTCCCCTGCCAGCCTGATCACCCCTAACTGCCCTCCCCTGCTGACCTGGTCACCCCCAACTGCCCTCCCATGCAGGCCTTGTTGCCCCTAACTGCCCTCCCCTGCTGGCCTGATCACCCACAACTACTCTCCCCTGCCGGCCCTCTTGTGGCAGCCATCTTTGACCACATGGGGGTGGCCATCTTGTGCAAGGGTGTGAGGGTCAATTTGCATATCACCTCTTTATTATATAGGATAGTTAAGACTGCCGGAGGAATTATGTCACACAAAAATATGCAGTTGTAAATCACACAGCACACTTTATTATTCACAAGATTCCTGATGCCGTGGGCTCAGGTTTAATGGGGTCGGTCCCCAGGGAAAAGTGGCATCCTCTGCAGGCAGAGGTCTTTGGGTGGTTGGCCATCTGGTTGGGTCGAGTCAGTGGGAGGAGGGAGACTGAAGTCTTGTGATTGGAAGTTCGGCCATTCTTCTGCTGTATGGCACAGAGCAAGGCAGTGTGGAGCGTGGATTAAGAGGATGATCAATGTCTGAAGTCGGGGACCCATTTTTAAGCCTGTTCTGGCCCACGGCAGTCCAGGTGGCTATCAGTAGCATATGTCATCATACAAGTGTTAATCAGAGTACAAGATCGCTATCAATCACAGTGCGTCAATTAGAAGGTGTCTATCAGGTTTACATATGTCATTCCTAAGGGTAGCATTCAGCTACAGTCTTATCTACATGGTGCAGCTAGGGCTTGGCCAGAGTGGTCATTCCCTGTGCTCTTTAATATTACTCTTTAATATTTCACAAAAAATAATTTTTCTATAAATTAATTTGTTACTAAGACAAAATGGGTCAGGCCAAGGAAATAGCTGATAGATACCTTCTGAAATAGTTTAATGGGTTTCTTTTCCCTGCAGCCTATTTTTATCCTGTAGAGAAATTTTCCCTTTAGCAGAACATAGTAAGACTGTTGGAAAAATAA
Organism: Corynorhinus townsendii; assembly: GCA_026230045.1. NCBI lineage: Eukaryota > Metazoa > Chordata > Mammalia > Chiroptera > Vespertilionidae > Corynorhinus > Corynorhinus townsendii. The sequence goes on from JAPDVU010000002.1 coordinate 140,003,421, forward strand.
TTTTTGCGCCTTCTCACCTGAAAATGACCTGTCATTTCCCTCCCCAGGTATAGTACACTAAGCTCCACTCTCCATATTTGTTCTTTTCCTGCAGGGTTGCCAGAAAAAATACAGGAAGCCCAGTTAAATTTGAATTTCAGAAACAAAAATAAATTTTTAATATAAGCATGTTCCAAATATCGTATGGACCATATTAATAATAAAAACTATGTGTTGCATATCTGAAATTCAAATGTTTGCATCCTGTATTAATTTTGCTAATTTGGCAACCCTATTTCCTTGGGAAAGTGCATAATTAAGCCTATTGAGTAGAAAAGAGAAAAATGCTGGTAATTTAAGTTCTTCTTTAGAAAAATTGAACAATATGATAAAATATTGGAGACAAATTTTCATGAAAAAATAATCAGTGCATAATACTGACCATTTCAAACACACACAAACATTTTATTTTTGCAAGTTTTTTTTTCTTCTTGCACATTTTTATTTTTTAGGGAAAAGGATGTGGAAGTGAAATAAGGTTTGTTATTTAGTTAATAGTATTGTACTAATGTTAATATCCTGGGTTTGATAGTGTACTACAGTTTGCAGTTTGTTAACATTAGAGGAAGCAGGGTCAAGGGTATATGTGACTTCTGTATACTAATTTTGTAAGACTTTTAAGTCGCAAATGATTTCAAAATAAAAAGTTAAAGCAAAACAAAAAAATAAAAAGTCACAGCCCTCCCCACTGTGAGAGGCCATTTCACAGTTCGTTACCTGCTCACTGCTGTTTCAACCCTACAACTCTTTAAGACAATGAATCTCCACCTTAGCAGCATTGGTGCCAGAGTACAATGGCTGGCACATCAAAGTGCTCAGAAAATGTTTTTGTTTTTGTTTGTTTGTTGTACTAGTTTATTCACTAGATAACAATGGACTATTTTAAGTTACTTTACTTGGTTAATGAGTGCTTTTTGGGTGAGGAGATGGTGGAAGGTCTTTTTTCAAGTTGGCCTAGGTCAGTGGTCTGCAAACTCATCAGTCAACAGAGCCAAATATCAACAGTACAATGGTTGAAATTTCTTTTGAGAGCCGAAAACTGACTTCTGTGCATGGGCCACAAAGTTTCAATCACACTGTACGTGCGTGCCCGCACGTGGTATTTTGTGGAAGAGCCACGCTCAAGGGGCCAAAGAGCCGCATGTGGCTCATGAGCCGAAGTTTGCCGACCATTGGCCTAGGTCAGTGTGGGACCTTCAGCCTGGGCTTCTTGGACTGTAGCCACAAGAACACAGAGAGCTCTGACTTTATTTTCCCAATCAGATCCAATTTTATTATTAATTTTATATTAATAAGCAATGCCCGTTAGCATTCAGAATCACATTCAAAGACTGGAAATGCATATTTGATTCTATAGGTGCATTTTTAGACCCTGCCTTACAAAGTGTGGAGTTGTGAAGCTATTATCTAAATGTCAAGTATTTCAAGCATAGCAGGGAGTTGGATGCCCTAAAAGGTACAATATCCATGCCTTAGTCACCTGGATAACTCCATTTGTTCTCTGGTCTTCCATTGTCCATTCTTGTCCACTCCTTTTAAGTCATCTAACTTCTATGTCTCAGTTTCCTCATCTGGGAAGATGGAGATAACACCACAAAGCAGGGTTGTGGTGTGGATTAGGTAAAATAACATGTAAGTAATCACCACACAAAAACAAATAGAAGCACTTAACAAACCTTCATTACCTTGTTTCCTCCAGGTTTTTCTGGGCCACAGAGCCATCTTAACCCATTAACAATGGCTAGCCAGGCTTAACACTAAGCAATGCTTGATATAATTCCAAAGCTACAAACTAGATGTTCAATTCAAATGGTATTGTTACAAGGTCTATTTAAAAAAGTAAGATTATATAAAGTACACTAATGAACTAGAAACTCTATAAACAACACAAACAATTTAAATATTTGGTATTATAAATGTTCTATAGGAAATATGCTGATGGATATAAGCATCTATTATACAGTATATTTCCTGGGCAGTTTGATCTTCTATAGGAAGTTTTTAATGAGATAGTTTGTACAATTCAGGTCTCTTAGAAAATTGTTAGGGCATATTGGGATGATGAATTATTTTTTTATTCATCACTCTACAGCAAACAAAGAGACATTCAGTGGACATTTATTTTTGATCATGATAATTAAGAAGATGATGATAGTATTTCATACTGATAAGTTCTTTTTTAAAGGATTAACTAAATATTTTTTACCCTCTTACTTTTTCAATCTTCTTATTTAAAACTATAATAATAATAGTTGTAACAGCAGCAAGATTTATTGAATGCTTAATACATGTTAGGCATTAGTCTAAGTCCTTTACATGCATTAACTATTTTAATTCTCCCCCAAACCTTATTAAATGAAAATAGCTACTGGTTCTATAGTATTTACTATGTGCCAGAAATTGTTTAAACACATTATATGTATTAATTCACTTTAGTATCACAGCAGATGTGTGAAAAAGGTATAATTGTTAACCAATTATAGGAAGGAGAAGACAAGTGAGCTTGAGAGATGTTAAGTAACTTGCATTAGGCAAGATCAAGGTACTGGGAAATAGCAAATGTTCTATCACTTTTCTTTATTCTTGGCTGTCATAGATCCTACTTGATTTTGTGGTCTACCAATAAATGAACCCTTTACTCTGCATTAAAAGCACTAATAACAAATATACTAGACTATTAAAAGAGACTTCAAGTCACTATTGCTGAATTGCTAAAATGATCAGAATATCCCAGATATGCTTGATCTGTTTCCTTTGTCATTCCCACCATTTTGTTGAATAGTATCTTATTTGTCTCTGGATATTGTGTGTGTGTGTGTGTGTGTGTGTGTGTGTGAGAGAGAGAGAGAGAGAGAGAGAGAGAGAAGTAGAGAGAGAGAATGAATTACCTGATTCTGCTGTAGCCATCTATCTTGTACCAAAAGGGGAGTCAGCCAACACACTGAAGTTGGCAGTGGGGAAAGAATCAGTGTCTTTGATGACATAACTGAGCAGCTGAACTAAGCAATCCTGGAATCACCATACCTCTTATAAACACAATAGTCTTACTGTGTACTTTTCAGAGATACAGACATGCACACTTATGTGTGTGCACATGCACACACAAACACACACACACACACACCACACAACCAGGAGGTCTCACTATGAATCAGTGCAGTACCAAACAATCCCTAATTTCAGTGGCTTAGAGGAGAAACGAAGATGGCGGCATAGGTAAACACCTGAAATTGCTGCCTCACACAACCACTTCAAAACTACAACTAAAAGACAAAATGGACATCATTCAGAACCGCAGGAAGGCTGGCTGAGTGGAAATTCTACAACTAGAAGGAAAGAGAAAAGCATACTGAGACTCAGAGGAGGTGCGGAAGTAAAGTGCAGAGGAACTGAAGTGCACGCTCATGGAAAGGGCTGGCAACTGAGTATGCGGTTGTCTTTTTCAATCCTGAGGGAGACACAAGCTCCTGACTGCTCTGAACTCCAGTTCCTGCCAAGACTCTGGGGATCCAGACTCATACGGGGAGAAACTGGACTGTCTGGCTTCTGGTGGAACTTGAGGGCGGCTTTCTCTCAGAGGTGCTTGCAATGATTACTGAGGGATACTGAGACCTGGGGGCCTCTTAGGGCAGGGCTGAGGATCAGCCATAGTTGTTTGCTCTGCCCTGTTGATTCCCTGAGACCCCGCCCCACCCAAGCTGTGCACAGAGGCTTTTGCATATGAATGGCCTGGCCCTTTGCAATATAAAATTACCTAACAAACTGTAGCTGGGTCAGAGAGCCGCAGAACTTCCAAAAGAAGACCCAAGGTCCCACGGAAGCTTGCATTGCTTCATAGCTGGGCCTCATCTGGGCACCTCCAAACCCCAAACAAAGAAGAGGAATCTGTAGATCTCTCCGTAGCTCCTGCTGGGTGGCCTCAGGCAGAGGCTAAATTTGCACCTTCTTGGAGATCCAAGAGCCAATGTACCCAGTGGTCAAAGTGGGACCATCCAGATTACAACTCCTCAGATCCATAAGGGACACAGTCAACAGGCAGACTCAGTGAGCACCAAAGCCCCACTGAATCAAGTCTTCCCCCATAAGGGTGTCTCTAGCACAGAAGTTCTCTCAGCGTAGACACAGCTGATCCTCACAGCCAATTGGCCTGGAGGTCAATTCCTCCCAGTGATACCAACAACAATCAAGGCGTAACTACAATGAGACTGTGCACACAGCCCACAAATTGGTGCACCAAGAGTGTCCACCTCAGGTAATTCGGGAGGCTGAGCCACTGGGTCCTATAGGACACTTAGCACACAAAGCCACTCTATCAACACAAGGAAGCAGTCAAAATGCAGAGACAAAGAAACAGGTCACAAATGAAAGAAATGGAGGAAAGTAAACTTCTGGATATAGAGTTCAAAACCACAATTATAAGGTTTTTCAAGAATCTTTTAGAAACCACTGATAAATTTAGTGAGACCCTCGAGGATATGAAAAAGGACCAACTAGAAATTAAGCATACACTGACTGAAATAAAGAATAATATACAGAGATCCAACAACAGACTAGAGGATCACAAGAATTAAGTTAAATATTTGAAATACAAAGAAGCAAAAAACACCCAACTGGAAAAGCAAAAAGAAAAAAGAATCCAAAAATATGAAGACAGTGTAAGGAGCCTCTGGGACAACTTCCAGTGTACCAACATCAGAATTATGGGGGTGCCAGAAGAAGAGAGAGAGCAAGATACTGAAAACTATTTGAAGAAATAATGACAGAAAACATCCCCCACCTGGTGAAAGAAATAGACTTACAAATCCAGGAAGCACAGAGAATCCCAAAGAAAAGGAATCCAAAGAGAACCACACCAAGACACATCATAATTAAAATGCCAAGAGCAAAAGACAAAGAGAGAATATTAAAAGCAGCAAGAGAAAAACAGTTAATTACCTACAAGTGAGTATTCATACAATTGTCAGCTGATTTCTCAACAGAAACTATGCAGGCCAGAAGGGAGTGGCAAGAAATATTCAAAGTTATGAATAGTAAGAACCTACAACCAAGATTACTTTACCCAGCAAAGCTATCATTCAGAATTGAAGATCAGATAAAGAGCTTCACAGATAAGAAAAAGCTAAAGGAGTTCATCACCGCCAAACCAGTATTATATGAAATGCTGAAAGGTATTCTTTAAGAAGAGGAAGAAGAAGCAAAAGGTAAAGATAAAAATTATGAACGACAAATACATGTCTATCAACAAGTGAATCTAAAAATCAAGTGAATAAAAAATCTGATGAACAGAATAAACTAGTGAATATAATAGAATCAGGGACATAGAAAGGGAGTTGACTGACAATTATTGAGGGGAAAGGGGTGTAGGGGATGTTGGAAGAGACTGGACAAAAATCATATACCAATGGATGAGGACAGTGGGGGTGGGGAGTAAGGGCATGGGGTGGGGTGGGAACTGGGTGGAGGGGAGCTATGGGGGGGAAAAAGAGGAACAACTGTAATAATCTGAACAATAATGACTTATTTTTAAAAAATTCAGTGGCTTAAAACATCAAACATTTCTTGCCCATGCCTCTTGCCCATGTCCATTGTAAATTGACTCTTTGTCATAATCCTCTGAGCCCAAGGCTAATGGAGAACATTAACTAAAAAACAGAATGTCACTTTGACAGGAAGAAAAGTGAAGTCCAAAGGATCTCATACTGGCAATTGAATGCTCTGGCCTAGAAGTGACACACATCATTTCTGCTTACAACTTCCTGGCCAGAACTAGTCACACAACCCTGTCCAACCATAGGAAAGCCAGAAAATGCAATGGAACTTTGCCTGGAAGGAGAAGCATTAATAACTACCAAAGCTTACAAGGCATTGGAGTTCCTAAATAGGGCTATTTACCTGAGGGGAGAAAGTGTGGGTTAGGAGATAAGTGTGGAAAAGGGACTTATTTTTTTCCTCTACCTTTTTTTAGAATTTGAATTTTCTTAAACTTTTAAAGGTTGAAACATAACATAGAGATAAGCACACAAATCATAAATGCATCGCTCAATGAATTATCATAAAGTGAACTCATTTGTATAATTATAACCCAGATCAAGAAATAACATATTGTCAGCACTCCAGAAACCCATCTTGTGAAACCTCCTATATCTACTTTTATTCTTCCTCCCAAAGCTATCCTGATCTGATTAAAATTTTAAAAGAAATAAGTATTTATATTCTTATTACAAGGGAAATAGATGATAATGTCCCTTTGGGGTTTCCCTAAAGGGGGGTGGGGGGAGAATAAATAGGCTGTGATTTTGTTTAATTGAAAATTACAGGAGGTAAAGAGTGGGTAGAGAAGTAGCTGACCCAGGGAAAACTGGGTTATCTGAGATTTGGAGGATGGAAGGTTCCATGAGTAGGGGAGATAGTATCTTCCCCATGTACTCCTCAAGGTCTCAGGACCTCCGATGATGTAGTATATGGCTCCCTGGCATTTACAATTGGACTTCTTGGCTTTGGAGCCTTGTGACTCAGGCTGAGGCAGATAGAAGTGTTGAGGACTTCTCCATGACGGCTATCCTTGATAGACAGCAGAGGACCAGACTCAATTCTGGCACTGGGAATTAAGAGGAAGAAAGTGATAGGGCCAGGCCCCACCCCATTTTTGTGAGCCCCCAGGGTTCCTGTTCTATACAATGGGTAGGCAGTGGTGGTGGTTAAGTCTCCCAGTAATAACTTCTTTTGGATTTTCTCCCAGTCAGGGATGTGGGGAGATATAATTTAATTTAAAAAACGAAACAAAATTACTCATCTTTCCCCTCAGCAGGTGGGCTATGAATGCACACTGGTCCTCTAAAGGCAGTTTAACCTTCTTTTAAGTTGTTGATGTCCAGGCCTGACCAACAGCAAAGCAGAGGGTTGAGGCCTTAGCACCTATTCCCATTCCTAATATGTACCACTGCCCTGAAGTAAATTGGGGAAAGGGCACACAATAAGTGTATCACTCTCAGTTCCACCATGAAGAATACATTACACTGAGTGGCCAGATTATTAAGATCTCTGAACACATAATAATCTGGCCACTTAGTGTGTGTGTGTGTGTGTGTGTGTATTAGAAGCATATATTAGAAGCCTGGTACATGAATTCGTGCATGGGTGGGGTCTGGCCAGCCTGGCTAGGGGTGAGTGGTTGGCTGGCCTGCCTGCTGGTTGAGGGGACAATTTGCATATTAGCCTTTTACTATATAGGATATACACTGAGTGGCCAGATTATTATGCGTTCAGAGATCATAATAATCTGGCCACTCAGTGTATACTAGCATACACACACACACACACACACACACACACACACTAGAGGCCTGGTGCACAAAATTCATGCACGGGTAGGGTCCCTAGGCCTGGTTGTCAATCAAGGCCAATCGGGGCCTTCTGGTGGCTGGCCGAGGCCTTCCTTCATTATGCACTGCCCCTTGGTGGTCAGCACACATCATAGTAAGCGGTCAAACTCCTGGTTGGTTGAACTTCCGAGGGGACAATTTGCATATTAGCCTTTTATTATATAGGATATAATTGAACAAACGTGAATTGTTAGGAACTGGCTAACAATTATGGGAGAGAGCTAGGCAGTCTCCACAAAGTTGTCTTCTCACTACTGTTGGAGCCTGAAGTGCACCAGCAGACAGGAAAGTCAGGAGGCAGTCTAGAACTCCACAGCAGGAGCTGGGACCCCACATGGGCAGATGGAAACCCATGTTTTCGTTCCCTCTGACCTTGCTGAGGAGGATATTCTGCAGAAGCGGAGGCCTTTGTCATGTTTCTGAACAGTATGCACTGGGCCCAGGCCCAGGGTGCAGAGAAACTGAAGGAAGATCCAAGGGGGAGGGAGTTAAAAAGTGGCTGCGGCCTCTGTGCCTCCTTCCAACTCTTGCCTGTGCTGACCTGAAACAGAAGGAAAGGAATTCTGGGGAACATAGTCCGGACTGGGCAGGTAGGCAGGCACATTACAAAACCATATGAGCATTGAATGATGCTTCACTGAGGCCTTAGGCTGTGAATTTGGACTTTATACCAGTAGCATACTCCTCGCTACTCCTAGATACTTTCTGCTCCTCCTGGGATCCATGTCCTCTGAGAAGCAGACACCAAGATCAGTTAAAGGAGCAAGAAACTTATTAGGGAAAATGCCTGTGAAAGAAAACAGAGAGGAAGCCAGAGAGCTTGGAAAGCCATCAGACCCTAATGCAAGTCTGACCCCAGGGAAGGAAGAAATGAAGTTTGGGTAGAAGTGATCTAGACTGCAATGCAACTCTAAGGAAAGTTCCACAAAACTTCCCGTGGGAAGAGTTCATATTTCCAATGGACAGACTTGCCTTGGTATCCCTGCTGTGACCACAGGAGCAGCATGGGAAGTATGGCCCTGGGGCCCTGGGTCATTTGTGCTCCTGACAGTAGGATATTTGAGGGATCCTTCTCATGGCTGCTATACTGCCTTCTTCTTGTTTCTTGCTCTGATCAAGACTCAGAATAAACTCCGTCTTCCTCTTTTGGAGTGTGAAAAATATCTAGATCAGGACCAGGTGTCTTCTTGCTGGCATCTCTTTTGTCCAATGACTGATCTCTGTTCAGTCAGGACAAACTTTGCCAGGAGTTGATGGTGGAGGTACTTGGGAGGTGAAGGCAGTGTCCGGGCATCTAAATGCAGGAAGATGGAGTTGTTGATTGAGAGCCATACAGTGGCTCTGCCTTAGGCATGTCATAAAAGTGTTTGGCTGAGTATTAAACAGTCCTGATTCCTGGCATTTATTACACACTTATTATGAAAAAAACAAAACAAAAAAAACAAAACAGAACTCATGGAGTGTTTGGTTGGATAGGGGGAAATAGGCCTGGGATTTGCTGGAGATGGGGATTCAGAAAATACAGGTGGAAGCATTTTCTGCAGTCTTTTATTCCTATTCTCATGAGAAATCAAGTGTAAGCATCTGTAACAAATGAATGTAATGAAATGGAAGTAATTTTTGCCTAGGCAATGAAAAACAGAGAGGATTGTTAGGTTGCTAACTCCTGTTTCTCTGAAGCTGTGTGACACCTAGTGGGTGTCTGAATAGAACAGGACCTGATTGCTTTTTGGTGGTGATTCTATTGAATTTTGAGCATTATTTCCATAGTTGCATAACTGCAAACAAACAAAAAAAAGAAATAAGTTTATATTGATATTGAGGGGGCAGGGGTAGGTGGAATGATGCCCAGCCTTACCACAACCTGTTATTTCTATCTCGTGTGTATAGTAAACAAACTCCACTTTTGCAATACGTGCAAATTGCACTTTTACAATTCTTTCTCTGCAATACGCATGAGATTTTCTGACCAAGCACAGCATTCCCTTCATAAGTACTCATCTATGCAAAGAATGGAGTGTAAGTTGCTCTGCTAGCCTCAGCTCTCAATTTCTTGGCCTTTGGGTGAAATCATGCACTTTAATGAGGATTCATACTAGAAATTCAATCGTTTGATCACTGATGTCTAATAAGCATTCGAAAAGAATCATCAAGAAATAATTTTCTTTCTACTTTACCTACCTAACAGTAAAAACACAGAAGCAAATTATCTTTGTTTACAGTTAAACCAGGGCAATGAGAACAACAGTTCTTCCTGACTCAAATTCCCTAGACTCTAGGGCCTAGAGCATTCCTTTGCAAGCTTACAGATGAATAAACCTCACATATTAATTAGGGCCCATTGACCTTTTAAATCAGCTCACAAGGTACTAAAAAGCAATGCTTTATCACTAGTTTCTGAGGAGGTAACCTGAAGGAATCTGTTTTCCATAATTTAGGGCCCTTTTCTAGGTTTAGCTATATTTGCAGGAACTGGGTAAACTGTTCTGACACATTGCCATAGCTGGCAGCTTCACACCGGGATCCTCACCAGGTCTGAAGACTGAGAAATGAATTCATTAACACCTCCCAGGCAGCCCTGTGCTGGTCCAGCAGTATCAGGGACTGGGATGCAGAATGCACTTCAAACATCCTGGGAGCCTTGCCTCAATCTTGGATTGCTTGGAAAACAAGCCCTTGTGTCTTTCTCACTGACAGTGAAATCTCTCTTTATGCAGTGTCTATTCAGCTGCATCTTTCATAAACAGGCCCACTAATTTTGCCTGTAAAAAGTCTCTCTTAGCTGCCTCTCTTCTCTCTTTTCTATCTCAATCTCAGGGTTTATATTCTGCTAGGTTGTACTGGTAAAGCCATCCCACCTGGCAAATAGCTGCTGGGGGAGTGCCCTCTCCTTCCCCCCTGTGATATTTGGCTGTTGAGAGCTCCAGGACTATTAGATAATCTGCTCGGCCTAAGTCTTTACCACCTGTGGTGAGAAATTACATTCTGCTGTGTATTTTTTTAAAATTCGAAACATTTTATTGGAAAAGAATATGCAGTTTAGAGGAAGATAAGAAAAAATACACACCCAAAAGACCCTACTCCATGATTCCTGACCCTCAGGATTCACTGATTCTTGTTTTTGAGATTTTAAGTTTTAAATAGAAGTAAATCACTTTTTTTGTAACATGCCCAATTAGAACTCTCCTGAGTGAATGGGTACCTGTATTATCTGAAAAGTCTGATTCCCATGAATCATCTGTCCATTTGAAGCATGATGTGAGCAACAAATGCAAACCACTTGTGTCATTTAAAAAATTTCTAGTAATAATATTTTAAACAGTAAAAACAAGTGAAATTAATTTAATTTTATTTTAATCCAATAATGTATTTTGCTTAACCCATTATATCCAAAATATTATTGATATATAATTAATATAAAAGTTATTGAGACATCTTACTTGTTTTGGTATTAAGTCTTCAAAATAAGGAGTGTAATTCGTACTTACAATTGCATGAAAATTTGGGCTAGTTGAATTTTAAGTGCTCAACAGCCACATCTCTGATAATGTACTAGTAGTTTATTCATGACTTTTTAAGAACACATTTCCAAGTTCTGCTTTTCTATAAAATATCTTCTTTAAAGATAAAAAAACAACAAAAAAACACCAGATTTTTTTCTTGATATCTAAAGTATTTTCTGTCTACTGTAGAAAACTTAGAAAATTACAAAGAAGAAAATAAAACTCTTTCTATATTTTAACCTTCCCGGGTTTGTTTGTTTCCCTAAGCACAACTAAAAATATATAGATTTTAAATATTAGGACCATTCTGTGACTATTATTTTGTAATGTTTTGGCTTAGAAACATGGTCCTGAAGTTTTCATGTTGTCCCATGTATGTTGATTTCCTCTCTAAGTGGATTTTATTATATTACTAGAGGCCCAGTGCATGAATTCGTGTATGTCAGCCAGCCAGCCCCAATCAGGCCGTGACGGCCTGGAGGAAGGGCCATGGGGGGAGGGGCCTTAGCAAGTTGGCAGGTTGGCCCCTTGGTGGAGCTCCCAGTTGAACTCCCCATGGTTGAATGAACTCCCTGTCGAGGGGACAATTTGCATATTAGCCTTTTATTATATAGGATTATTTTTTTTTTTACAGTTATGATAGTATTATTGGTCACCAAAATAGAGAGGGAAGGGAAAATTTACAATTGTGAGAATGCACAAATATTCTCATGAAGGCAGTATTGACCCAGATGACCATCAACCTGTCCCCTCAAACACCTCACAACTCTGGAATGGCCATTGCAACAAACGTGTCCTCACAAAGTATTCTCTAAATCCTCACACGTTCTTCATTTTCTGATTCATTTGGTGAACAAGGAAGAGGAAGTTAGTCATAGACACGGTGCCCTCCTTCCCTTGTCGGACAAACGCTGAAGCAGTCACATCCACTGACAGACCAGCTATAGCCTTGGCTTCATCCTCTGAAGCAGCCCACAGAGGACTGACTTCAACAAGATTCAGTGCTGATAGCAGCCCCATGTTGTGTATTTCCTCAGTAAAGTACATGCCTTCTCGATAGGTCAGTCCCCCTGCAACAGGGCTCCTGTGTTACCTTGTCCTGTAGCTGGAGCCAGTGCAGCGTCCAATGCATCAATATCAAAACTCAGATGTGTTGGTCTTTTTCGTCTGCCAATCAGTAGTTTGAATACCCGTTCCACGACTTTCTGGATACTGAGTTCATCTATGTCTCTCATGGAAAAATACTGTATATCATAATTCTTTTTTAAAAAATGGTCCAGAGGGCCCACAACTCTTAGACAAATATACACGATACTTGGGGAAGAGATACAATTGATTCAGGAAACTGTGGTATCTTATCCTATAGTTCTCTGAGGAGAAGCAAAACTGGCTGTCCATGGAAATTTCCAGAGGAAATGGTGAGGGCTGTATTGATGTCAGGTGGGCATTAGCCCAGATCACATGAAGGTCTGGGCAGTGGTGGGCATGGCCACTAATGATACCAATTGCAAGGCTGTGATCTCCTCCACCTGTGACACAGGGGTAGCCACCTGACACTTCTCTGCTAACCACCTCAGCCAGTTCCTGGTTGGCCAGGCCAAGGATTCACTATCAGGTTGTTGCAGAGATCACTTATGGGGACTGGAGTGCAACACAAATCTCCAAAGCCTTTTAGTGGCAGCCCAAATTAGAGAGTCTTTTTATCAAGCCAACTTCTCTACAGCAGCAGGATCATATTCCACTCCTTTTCTTTTCTGTCCCTGTGAGAATGGAGCTCTGATCACAGCCATGGAATGGACAGACTTTTTCAGAACGAAATGCACCTGTTTCTGGAAGAGAGGTGAGAAGGTGCTTTCTCTGAGGTGGATTTTAAGCCTAGAAGACAGAGGTTGTTTCATATCATTTCTACATACCTCAGAAAATATGACTGGGCACATGGAACTCATGCAATAAACACTTTCATTTACCAAAAAAAGGGTTAATTAATCAACAAATATTTATTCAGTGGCTTCTCTGACCTCTTAGTTAGCAATGAACTGGATTTTAGAGTTGGACAAACCCAACAGAATGCTTCATTTTAGTTTGGAATAACCCTCTGAACTTAGAGAAAAGATGTTGCTACTTGTGCCTAAACATGGGATCATCCTCTGAGCCTCACTTTTTCAACTATATGGACGAGAAAAATGTGTGCTGCTTATCTTATTAATTCTTTCAACTCTCTTAGGCTTATGAGAGGATCAAATGAGATAATGTTCAAATGACATAACTAATACAACCACACCCTATAAAATAAGTTGTTTTCATTTCTTTTTCTAACCTTGCTACACTGTGTGAAATGTGCTCGGAATATGCTTAAGATTTGTCCCCAGACATTGATTGCATCCAGTTCTTGATAATATAATCTAATAGACTCCAAACTATTAGTATTTATATTACTTTTAAATAATAATTTTTAAATAATACATAACTTCTCCTAGAATTTTAACCATATTTACAAATTTTTAAATGTAGTTTTAGGGCTTACTATTAGTCCTTATCCACTTTTAATCATGACTTTCTTATTCAAATTTTTGAATTCTTTACTTTGTGAATATCTCAAGTAGCTGTTTTAGAAAATACGGGATGTGGTAAATCTAGCTCTTTAATCTGAAATAGAAATGTCTTTTACTAGTATATTGGGGTTGACAGATAAAATATATGACACCCAGTTTAATTTCAATTTCAGATAGACAATGAATAGATTTTAATGTAAGTATGCAGTATTTGGACATAGTTATATTAAAACATAGTCATTGTTTATCTGAAATTTATTAAAAACCTATTCATTGTTTATCTGAAATTTAAATTTAACCTAGTGTCTGTCTGGTCTCTGTTTTTATTTGTTAAATCTGGCAACCCTATTTTATAAACAACTTTTGATTGAGTACAGAATTCTTGGGTTAAAGGCTTTTTCTCTCAAAACTCTGAGAATAATTCCCTATTATTTTCTAACCATCATTGTAAACTCTGATTTTTGCTCCTCCTTGGGCAATCTCCGCACCACCACCACCCCCCTCCCTGCCATTCTGAATAGTTACAGGGACTTTTCTTTTCATAACAAAATATTTTTAAATCTATATAAGAATTTTGAGTCTTTAATTAAGGTTCTCATAACGTTTCTGAGACTCCTGAAATAATATTGCATATCTAGTAGCTACTCTTTCTGACTTATCTTAAACTTTCTTACATCTACATTTTCTGTATGAATCTGAACTTTTTGAGGGTGTCAGTTATGTATTTATAACCCTGAATCTGTAATCCACAGAGTAGTGAGATGAAGTTGAAAAAATGTTGGCTAAAAGATCAAACGAATGAATAAGGGCTAAATATTAGGATGGGCCACACATTTCTAAAAGTCTCACACATAGTTTGGCTAAGTCAATACACAGTAGTTATTGAACCATATGAAGATAAAGATAAACCCTGATGACAGTTCTTTGATGTAAGCAATACTCTCAGCAATGAAGGCATCAACATAGATTTTAAGGAAAAGGGAGATTAAAATAGGTCTCGATTCCTGATAGGGAGAATATAATGCAGAACAACTAAGATTGTAGGCTAATCCTGGCTGGTGTGGCTCAGTTGCGTGGCATAGTCCCATGCACCAGAAGGTCACAGGTTCGATTCCTGGTGAGGGCACATACCTAGGTTGCGGGTTCGATCTTTGGTCGTCGGGGCACCTACAGGAGGCAACCAATTGATGTATCTCTCTTACGTTGATGTTTCTCTCTCTCTCTCATTTCCTCTGTAAGAAAAAAATAAACAAAAGAATTGTAGGCGAATAGGCTTTTATTTATTCAGAAGCAGAGTGAAACTCAGGTTTCATTTTGTCACCCTTGCTGAGAGGCCCAGGAGCATGAGAAAATACTGGTTCCCACTTTGCAGAGAATAGCAAGTTGCCTTCCCACCCACCAGCTGGTTAGAAAGCAACATTGCAGCATTTGACCGAGCCAAGAGGCCAGTGGGTGATCTGGGATCAGGTCCCAGAGGACTGACTCAAGAGAGAGGTATGAAGGGTCACTGATTTATGAGGCCATTCACGTGTTGGGGAGGGAATGAAATGTCTTTTGGTGTATGACTGCAATCCTGAGTCAGAGACCTAATTTCTAGTTTCAGACCTTCTCTACAACCAAATCATAGTTAGAGTTGGCCATGTGGCTCAGCTCCGAGATCCTGATCCTCTGACTAATCAAGAGCTCAGCTCCCTTCACTTTAGTAGCAATCTCTCCCTGCTCTTCTACAATTGTAGCAAATAATTCACGTGTCAAGCATTTCTGTAGGTGCTGTGTATAAGAAAATGGGTTTACTAGTTATACTTTAGCACCAACCCAGTTTCTTTAGGGCAACAGGAATAAATATTATTTAAATGATCACATCTTAGTTGTTAACCTCAGTCAGATTTCAGACAATTTAATTTGGTCCCCAAATGCCTTACATTCATCTGCTTATTGTTTTTTCAGTCATGTGAATCTCCATGGCATCTGATTTCCCATGAGATGCTGTCTGACCATGAGATGAGATTGTTGGTCATCAAAAATTAAACAACAATAATAACAATTGTCTAGAATTCCACCCTGGAGTTATTTTCTTAACCTGAGCTTCAGCTCAGCACCATTGCCAGTTTGTAAATATGAGTATAAGAATGTCACCCTAGGGTTTTCAATAGGCATATGTATATTTAGGCCTGTATGTAGGCATGCTATATAATACAAATCTAATATGCAAATTATCCCCTTGGGAGTTTGACTGTGAGACCAGGAGTTTGAACACTTGCTATGACATGCGCTGACCACCAGAGTTCGATTGCTTGCTATGACATTTGTGGAACATGGCAGGCGACCAGCGGTGGCGGGGCACTGAGGGAGTGAGGGAAGGAGGAGACGTGGAGGCGGGGAGACAGGGAACCTGATCAGCCCTGATTGCCTGCTAGGCCTAGGGACTCTACCCATGCATGAATTTTGTACAATGGGCCTCTAGTATAATATATTGTTGATAACTCTGAGTTATAAATTATGGAAATAAACTACACAACTGGAGAAGCTGGATCAGATCCAATAAGGCATCCCTTCTCTTTCTGCTAGAGATCAAAACTGAAGTCTGGGCATTTTTAAAAACTGATAGTATTATAGATGTCCCCCATTTTTCCCTCTTAGCCTCTCTCCACCCAGGCCTCCCTCACCCCTGGCTTTCACCACATTGTTGTCTGTGTCCATGGGCTATGCTTATATGTTTTTCTTTTTTAGGAGGCTCAAGTTCTGGCTCCAGCACTGGCACAGGTTCTAGTGCCTTTTCCAGAGTTTTGGTAGGCAATAACTTTTCTAGCAGCTCAAGGTTTTGCCTCCTTTGGCTGTTCACTGACATTGTTACCCATTCTCCAAAGCTGTTCTTGGTCTCAGTCTCGACCTTGGAGGCTGCATCCATGGTCACAGGTATGTGTTTTGTGCCTGCAATACTGATCTTTGCATTATTTGCAGGTTAATTCTTGTGCTCCTGGTGACCCCCAGTGCCATGGCTTCATCAGGTAGCAGCTCAGTGGGGAGAAGCAGACCAGGGAGCCCTGAAGAGCTGGGGACTTGTACCCAACACAGAGCAATAACCATTTCCCCGCAGCATGCTGGGTCTGGATGCTTTCTTTAATGGAGATATTTGGTCGTTAGGAGACCCTGGAGAGGACCAGGAAAGCACTGGTGTCTGCCAGCTTGAGATGCTTAGCAACATTTAGAACTAACTTATAGTGTTGCAGGGCAAAGAGATTATTTCTGATTCATAGAACTAAGTCTTGCTTGTGTGAAACATCATCTATAGTGTGATATTTCACCACACAATTCCCAGTCAGGGAAGGCCCATTGTTCTATGTCTGCTATCCCGAGGGGCATGGCCTAGCTGTAAATGACACCATGAATATGTACAAAGGGAGGTCAGGCAGATGGCTCTGACATTAAAAAATGATAAAAATAATCTTTAATGGATTTGACTGTAGTTACTATAAGCAAGCGCCTCAAAGTGATATACACAAGAAACAAGACGTATAAATGAGTTTTATAATATCCTCACCTCATTTAGTGCAATAAGTAAATTTCCACCCAATTAGAAGCGAGAGAGAATGTGTGCATTACTGAAAGACCCAGACCACTTCAGTGATGACTGTTCCCTTTCCCCCTATTCCATTCCCCATAATGGATTTTGTTGAGTGTAAAATACTTGAACAGAAAACTAAATTTTGGGGGGGAACATCATTTGGTTTTTATTCCAGCAATTATTGTATATAGTACTGAATAATCCTTTTAAAGCTTGGAATGCAGATGATTCTAGTGAAGTTAATTCTTGAAACCAGATGTGAACTGAGAACAAATTGCACAGACTAAGAGAAAGGACATGGGCCTAGTGTTGTCCAAAATACATCATCAAATATGGGAAGATCACAATGTACCACATTGATTTGAACAGAAGGGCTGGTTAAAGGGCTATGGCATCCAATATGTGATGTCAGTCTGGGCAGGAGGGCTCATATGTAAAGCCAATTCTGGATGTGCAGGTCAGGTTTGGAGCACTGCAATGTGATTGGGCACAAGGCGCTTGGTTCTATAGCAGAGGGCACCCATTGACATGAGGGGAAGATCTGGTGGTGGAAATCAAACCTGCAAAGAACCTGAAGACACCTGAGGAAGAATACAGGCATGCAAGGTGCATGTTAGGAACCCAGACAATAAATAGCAGAGACTCTGAATCAGCTTTAAAAAAAAAACTTGAGTTCCAGGAATAGTGCCCTGACATGGCATGCCTAGGCTGGGGGACAGAACCCTATTGCACAAAAATTGAGATAAATCAAGGGGTAATAGTACTAATCACAAACTTTAATACACATGAATAGCTAAGCTAACATGTACAGAGTAATCACCATGTACTTGGCTAAGTGCTTGATTCTTCAATCTTTTCTATTCTTTTTTAATAGAGGAGAAAGTGGAGGCCTATAGAGATAAAGTATATGTTCAAGGTGACACAGTGCTAAGTGGCAGAGCTGGGATTTGAACTCAGATTTGTCTCACCCCCAAGTTCATGAGCTTTGGAATGACTCCTGACAGATGCTCCCTCCCCAAGGTTCTGGGGAGACCTGAGCCCACAGTAGAGGTGGAATACGGGTAGCCATCCAAAGCAGATCAGCACTGCTCCCAAAATTAACATGATTATGTAAAAATGATTCTAACCTAAAAACACCCTGAATAGTAATTGCCCATCATGCTCAACATTGGTGAGGATCTTTATGAAATCTATTTTTGTTCTGAGGATACATATAAAGCAATTAAAATATGAAGTGATATTTCTGGGGACTACACGATGGGATGGGAACTCTCATACACCACTTGTTGTCTCATACATCATTTGTGGGTTGAACTGTGTCCTCCCAAAAGATCTGGTATGTTGAACTCCTAAGCCCTAGTAACCTGTGAATGTGATCTTATGTAGAAATAGGGTCTTTGCAAATAGAATAAAGAAGAGATTATATTGAGTGAGGGTGGGCCCTAAATGCAAAGACTGGTGTCCTCAGAAGGAAAGAGCCATCAGGAGACACAGATACCTAGGGAAGAAGCCATGTGAAGATGAGGCTGAGAAGGGAGTTACACTGCTGTATACCAAGGAATGCCAAGGATTGCTGGCAACCTCCAGAAGCTGGAATAAGCAAGGAGGTATTCTTCTCCTGCAGCCTTCTGAGGGAACACGGTGCTGCTGAAGTCTTGATTTAGAATTCTGGCTTCTGGACTGTGAGAGAATAAATTTCTGTTGTTTGAAGCCATGCAGTTTGTGGTAATTTGTAACTGCAGCCATGATGAGCAGAGGTGAATTGATAAAATCACCATGAAAGCAATTCAAGATGGATCAAAACTTAAAAATTTATAGTCTTAGGATTCCTATTCTTAATAAACTATTCTAGAATGTTGTTTATAGATTGAGATATAGGAAGCCTTTATTCACAATTAATTGTTGCATTCTGTGTAATATTTTTAAAAGGAAACAGCCTAATAGCTAATGAGAAGGAATGATTAAGTAGCTTATGGTATACCCATAGGATAAAATGTTATATAACCATTAAGACATTTAAAAAATAGTTTTTAGTAAAATGGGAAAATGTATGTTATAATCTTAAATGAAAAAATTAGAAAATAGAATATTCAATTCAATATGATCATAATTCTAAAATATGCATGGGGAAACTGGATGGAAATATATCAAAATATTAATGGTGATAATCTTTGGGTTTGGGGACTATGGGTGACATTTTTTTTATGTCTTTCAGTATTTTAAAATTACCTTTAATGAGCATAGATTACTTTGTAAAATGAGAAAAAAGAGCTTATAAAGAAGACTTAGAGAAATCATTAGAAGATTAAAAAGGAAACGTCAACTGAAAAGTCATATACAAAAAGTGGAAGTCTGTTATTATTTACACTGATGATACAATAGGGTGAATACTTTTTTTTTCATTTCACATCTATTCTTTTTTTTAAAGATTCTGTGATCTTTTAAATTATTTATTTACTTATTTTTGATCATTTTTTTATTGTTTAAAGTATTACATATAGTAGTACATATATCTCCTTTTGTGGTGAATACTTTTTAATGTCAACAATGTTAATAATGAGTATATTTTCATAGAGGTTTATAGCACCTTACAGGGCTTGCAATAAGCAAACCACTTTCATTGAACATTTATTATCTTATTTGGTAAGTTAAAATAAGTCTGTAAGCAGTAGGTATTGTTATACTTATTTTAAGGAAGCTGTAGATCCAGGGATGCTTGTAGAACCAAGACTATAGGATGGAACTAAGTACCCAGGACTTACAGGCTCCCTTTCATTAGTGACAAGGCAGAAGCAGCCTGCCTCTTTTCTGCAAGCTTCTGCCCAGTTGGCCCAGGACTCCTCCACTACAAAATAAGAGGGATGCACAAAAACTACCTTCTGCTTCCAAAATCCTATGATCCTAAAACCTGGGAGTTCTTGAGAGCTGGAGAATTGCCTTGACAGTTTTTTTTAAAATATATTTTTATTGATTTTTTACAGAGAGGAAGGAAGAGGGACAGAGAGCTAGAAACATCGATGAGAGAGAAACATCGATCAGCTGCCTCCTGCACATCCCCAACTGGGGATGTGCCTGGGACCCTTCATTCCGCAGGCCGACACTCCATCCACTGAGCCAAACCGGTTTCGGCAGCCTTGACAGTTTTTAACTTTTGATCCCCCTGATTTCTTTCCAGACAAGATAAATTAAATCTCAATCTCTCACTCTCTTTTTCTCCCTCTCCCTCTCCATTTCTGCTCCAAGCAGAAATTCCTCAACTATCCTAATGAACAGAGCTGCATAGACATGAACTTCCTGTTTTGACAGCTGACCTCTCTTATGCACAGATGCTGTGGAAACATTGACACCTTCATATACCGTGATGTATTGATGTGTCTCAGTGACAGGGTGCAGGACCACATGGAATAGACTCCCAGCCTTTCTCTACACTCCCTTGGTCCTGACGGCTTCTCATCAGACAGGTGCTCCCTAGTCTGGCTGCCTCCTCTCTCCTGCCTCCAGTTACCCAAACAATATAATCATAAAATTGAAAGACCCAAGGAGAGCTGAGTAAGTCAGCCCACCTAGTTCTCAGACTGCAGAAAGGATTGCCCCTAAATCACCCTCACTTTTTTCCCTTATTGAAGCTCTCGTCATGTGATAACCAATTCTAGGGCCAGAGGGAAAGACATCAGAATATAAAGCAAGGGCTCCACTTTCCACATTCCATTTGTGTTTGACCATAAATTATGAAAGGCACTTTAATTCTGCATCCCCGTTTCCAGCAGTACAGGGACTCTAATGGATTCATCTGAAATTACATTAGCTCCAGCCCCATCATTCTTGCTCTGTTTCACAAGCTTGCCTGGAGGAGGCTGATAAAGTGAGTTCTGCCAATCAGATCACTCGATTGCCTCAGGGGACAGCTTCAAGGGCTTCTGTCAAACCTCGGTATTCATTCATAAACATTTATTAAGTGCTTACTAAGTGCAAGGCAAAATCGAGGACCTTTAGTTTCCACCCTCCCTCTCTTTCCTCCTCCCCCACCTTCTCTCTTTCTCCTTTTTTTTGAAAAAATATTGTTTGAGCCCCTACTTACAGTGTGACAGATGCAGTGGAGATACAATGACAAATTATAGTCAGTCACTGTCAAGGAGGATCTCACAGTAGGTAGGAGCAAGAGGAGGGTAGACATATAAATAAACATGAGACAGCATGGTGGAAGGGGCACCTGATGTCAGTCAGACTTGCTGGGGGTGAAACCCTGCTCTGGCCCTCATCAGTCATGTAATTTTGTGACAGGGCATGCCAGTTCTCCGAGTTATTTCCTTATGTGTAAAATAGAGATAATTATATCCCTCTCAAAGGGTTGGCATTAAAGAACATTATATATGTAAAGCATCTAATACAAAACCCGGATCATACTAGTTGTCAGCAAATATTTGTTTTCTTTCCTCTCAGATATTCTTATCTAATAAAGAGGGAATATGTAAATTGACCATCATGCCATCACAAAGATGGCTGTACCCATAGCAGAGGTGGGGTTTCTGTAACACAAGATGGCTTCACCCACAGTGGAGGCTGAGTTCCTGTAACAAGCCTTAATGAGCAATCAGCAGGGACCTGAGGCTGCGTGGCGCTGGGCTGGAGCAGGGGACCCGAGGCTGCACCCCCCGCCTGGTGGGGCTTGACAGGGGATGTCAGGCCGCACCCCCCATCCCGGTGCCAGGCCAGGGGACCTCAGGCTGTGCCCCCCACCTGGCAGGGCTTGAGGGGGGACCTCAGGCACGTCCCCATACCCAGTAGGGCTTGACGGGGGACCTCAGGCCATATCCCCCACCCATTGGGGCTTGACAGGGGACCTCAGGCCACACCACCCGCCTTGGTGCCAGGCTGAGGGACCTCAGGCCATGCTCCCTGCCCCAGCACCAGGCTGGGGGACCTAAGGGTGTGCTGGGGGACCTGAGGCTGTGTCCCCCACCTAGCTTGTGCCGGGGGACCTGAGGCTGCACCCCCTGCCCAGAGGGGCTTGACAGGGGACCTGAGGCTGCAACCCCCACCCTGTGGGGCTTGACAGGGGCCCTGAGGCTGTGCCCCCCACCTGGTGGGGCTTGACAAGAGTGGGCTGGCTAGGTCTGCATCTTGCCTAGTGGAGGTAGGGCCGGCTGGGTCTGGGTCTCGCATGATTTTGAGGTGCCGCAGGTGGGTGGGGACTTAACTCTGGGTCCCGCAGCATGCCCCACATTCTGAAAGGAGGAAGATTTTTATATACATTTTACTAATTTTCTTTCATCTCTGATACTTCTATTACAGAGAAAGGACAAATAGCAATATTAAAATATTGCCTCTAATTAATCCCATTTTAATGTGCACACATTTTGTGCACTGGGCCCCTAGTTACAGTATAATATGGCAAGTGTTAGGATAATCAGAGTTGTGTAGCCCTGGAGCAATAGAGAGGACTTGGGCTCTGAGCCTTTATTTATTCAGGGGCACAGTGGGGTGACAGTGGGGCAGACAGGCCATAGGGCACTAATGTCACAGGTTATGGGAGTTAATGAGCTTCCAGGGAGGATAATGGCTTCATGGAGAAATTGGCTGATGTTTTGGTTTCATGATAAGCTGTATAAGCAATTCACTTGATAGGTGGTGTCCTTGAAAGAGAATAAAGCCACTCCTTGAAGAATGAGTAGAAAGTCACAACCTGGCTGGGGATGTGCAAAGAAAAATGATTTTGAGGGTGGTGGTCAAACTGTCTTTGGTCTCACCTCCTGTGTTTGTCAGGGTCCTTCAGAGGAATGAGCTTTAAGGAAGCAAACAAGCAAATTAAAAGAAAAGACCCAAATCAAGAGATGGTACTGGAAACTCCCTTTTGGGTTCTAACAGGGTTTAGGATGAGTTGGATGAAGACAGTTGCACTCTGACACATGGTTATAGATCAAGCTAACCAGTGAGGGTTTGAGCTGCCCTTAGGATGGCGAAAGCAGAGGCTATAGGAATACCATCACCAGGGAGCCACAGAGCCAGCTTTTGGGTAACAAAGAGAGTAAATGCAACAAAAAGTGGAAGCAGAAGACTGAGCTTCATGAAGTCTAGCTTCTGATGGGACAATAAAACAACTTGGCACCTAGAGCTCCATTTGGTTCCTGAAGAAATCTCAGTTTCAGTCTTCAAAAGACTTTACTGTGCCACTCTGCAGGCTCCATGGGTTTGGTTCTTTGGCCTGGTATGTTGTTAAGGATCAATGTAATCCATTTCATTAGCCTTAAAAACAACTATCTATATAGTGTTGTCCTAAACTCAAATGCCTAACTTTTGTTGTTAGGGGCTAAGAGCAGCAGGCTCTCACTCAGATGATCCATATTTTCCCATTGTATATTTAGGCTGCCAAGGGGCAGAAAAACCTGTGTTACCTATGAAGATCTGGGTACCAGAGAGATCTGACTGCTTGAGGGGTCCTGAAGAAAGGCTCTTAAATGAGCTTCAATTTTTGATAAGCCTGAGGTAATTGGTGTGTATATGGTTTAAGTATGGGAAAACATGAGATCACCAGGAAAGAGTACTGTGACGGTGATAGGACAAGAGGCTAAAACTGATCACGATGAGTATGAGAGGTGGTGGTCTGAATCTCTAAGACCCATTGTTTTGAAGAAAAAATAATGAATGAAAGCAAATTGAACTCTTTCAGCCTGCACTTTGTAAGGTTGAGCCCTTTGTCCTGTAGGTTTAGATACCTGACTTTATTATTTCACACAAGGAGTGAACTGATCAAGACCTTAGAGTTTAATCTATTCGATCAAACTCAAAATAATCTTTTTTTTTCCAAACTAGAATGGGGTTCTATTAATTTACAAGGGTAAATGCAAAGAAGCACAGAAGTAATCAGGTACTAATTAAAATATATAATTCCAAAATTATATTGCTTTGTATAGTATCTTGCTTCAAGGTAGAGATATTAAAAAATTAGCATTCACTGTCTTCAACAGTATTCTCCAAAGGATATTCTATGGAATAGTAATGTGATTTAAAGCTCCCTAAAATAAGTATGATGAAACTTAATAAATAAGCTAAATAAGTTTGATAAAACTTAAATCCTTCTCTTGGATGTTCACAAAGTACATTTTGGTTAAAACTTTAAGGAGTCCCAGAGTAAAAGAGCCTGCTATGCTTTACCCAGCATTTCAAAATCCTTTGTCCATAGAACTCTCCCTGCTATATACCAGCCCTTATTTCTGGCCTGGCATGTTCTGACTAATGAATAACTCCTCTTGGTTGTATAACAGACACCTTAAATTTGACCTGTTGAAAACAGACCCTTGACATCTGTCTCTCTAAGGCTACTTATCATCTTCCCCATCTTCGTAAATGCTAACCTCACCTTCTAGTTTCCCGGTCCCCAAATCTTGGAAGTTTCTCTTTTTCTAATACATCACATGCAAAAATAAGCAAATACTATTGGCCCAAATCTGATCACTTCTCACCAGTTTCACTTCAACCATTGTAGTCCAAACTGCCACCATCTTCCTCCTGGGTGTTGATATCACCACTTAACTTATCTTCCTGTTCCCACCTTGCCACCATTGTCTACTTTCCATACCATGGCTTTTAAATACCCAAGTCATGTCATTCCTCTGCTCAAAATCTTCCAGTGGCTCCCCAGTTCAGTCACAGTAAAAGTCAAAATCCTTACTGTATTTTTTAAGATATACAATAGTATATCAGACCCTATTTGATCTGGACCTTCGTTGCCTCTCTGATCTCATCTCCCACCAGTTACAGTTTCAGTCACTGTGTTCCCATCACACTGACCTGCCTCAAGGCCTTTTACTGGCTGTAATCTTCCTGAAATGCTCTTCCCCAGACATCAGCATGACTCATTCCTTCACTTCATTCAGGTCTCTCTGCTCAATTAACCACTTATTAGAGAGACATTTCCTGACCATCTTATTTAAAATATAGTCCCCTTCACAGACAATGGGGAGGGGGTATGGTGAGAGCATGTGCTGGGGAGTGGGGGTGGCTGGAGAGAGGTCAATAGGGGAAAAAGGAGACTTATGTAATACTTTAAACAATAAAAATTAAAAAAAGAATAATTGAAAATAAAATAAAATATAGTTGCCTTGTATTTTTTCATAGCACTTACCAATATGACAATGTGTGTATATACGTGTGTGTGTGTGTGTGTGTGTGTGTGTGTGTGTGTGTGTGTATAAATTTTTCTTTACTAACTGCCCCTGCCCCCACTAGGATATAAGCTCCATGGGAAGAGAGAGAATTTGACTTATTCACTGCTGTATCCCCACTGTTAGTATTTCCATGAGTATGTAGAATGTAATAAATATTTTGTTGAATAAATGAGTGACTTCCAGTTTTAGATCTGCAGAGCACACCTTGGGAAGCTGGTTTAAGCTTTTGATGTTTGCTTTTGGGCTATGGTCTAGACTTGGAAAAGGCCTTAATAAAATGAGACTCTCAATGTAGATTTGAAGGCATGGGTTTATTCCATTTAAAATATGCTGCTGCACTGTGAAAGTTTAAATTTGGGGGTTTTAAAATAAGGAGTTGAAAGGATCAGAGTTAGCTCACCTGGAAGTCAACCAACTCTCATGTTTGATTTTGGATGAATATCTACATGAATCTCAAGTAGAACTCATAACTTTGCCTTATATTTGTTTATTTATTTACTGTTTCTCTAGCTTAAATGACAGTCTCATGAGGGAAGACACTTTGTCTTGTTCGCTGCATTCCCAGTGCCCAAAAGGTGTCTGGCATGTATTAGGTTCTGGCTAAATATTGATCACTTTTTGATTAAATTTTCATGCTGCCTAATTTAAAGACTTATTTTTTGCTTTATGACTTACTCATTTGATGCTTTTTTACTAACGATGCTCAATATGTACATTTAAACATATTCATTTAGTAGCCAGTTAATATTTATATAGTACCTACTGTGTGCTGGGAACAAAGGTACAGGAATATGTGAAGTTAGTGTTTTGTCCCATAATGAGACATGTAGTCTCCAGGGATAGCTTGTATTTAAAAGCAAGAAATCCTATTTAATAAAGAGGAAACATGCTAATTGACCATCACTCTGTCACAAAGATGGCTGCACCCACAGCTGAGGCCAAGTTCCCATAAGGAGCCTTAACGAGCAATCAGCAGGGACCTGAGGCTACGCCCTCCCCTGCCCCCTGGCCGGGTCTGGATCTAGGCCAATGAGGGTCTGGGGCAGCCAGGTCTGGGTCTCACGCGATTTTGAGGTGTATGTGGGTGGGTGGGGACTTGACTCTGGGTCCCGTGGTGAGCCCCAGACTCTGACAGGAGGAAGGTTTTCATATACATTTTACTAATTTTCTTTCATCTCTGACACTTCTATTATAGAGAAAGGGCAAATAGAAATATTAAGTTATTTCTTCTAATTAATCCCTTTTTAATGTGCATGAATTTTGTGCACCGGGCCACTAGTACCTAAATAAAATTTTTCCTGAAGTAATAGTCAAAAATAGTAAAGATCCTGTTTTACTTGATGTTTCCTTTTTTAAAAATATATTTTTATTTATTTCAGAGAGAGAGAGAGAGAGAGAAACATCAATGATGAGAGAGATTCATTGATTGGCTACCTCCTCCATGCCCCCTTATGGGGATCAAGCCTGAAATATGGGCATCTGCCCTAACCAGGAATCAAACCGTGACCTCCTGGTTTATAGGTTAACGCTCTAAGTATTGAGTCACACTGGCCAGGCTATTTGATACTTTCTTTTTTTTAAAATAAATCTTTATTTAGATTATTACAATTGCTTCTCCTTTTACCCCCTATAGCTCCCCTCCACCTGTTTCCCACCCCACCTTCTGCCCTTACCTCCCCTCCACTGTCCTCATCCATAGGTGTACGATTTTTGTACAGTCTCTTCCTGCACCCCCCCCATACCCATTTCCCCCTGAGAATTATCAGTCCACTCCCTTTCTATGCCCCTGATTCTATTATATTCACTAGTTTATTCTATTCATCAGATTTTTAATTCATTTGATTTTTAGGTTCATTTGTTGATAGATATGTATTTGTTGTTCATAATTTTTATCTTTACTTTTTTCTTCCTCCTCTTCTTAAAGAATACCTTTCAGCATTTCATATAATACTGGTTTGGCGGTGATGAACTCCTTTAGCTTTTTCTTATCTGTGAAGCTCTTTCTCTGCCCTTCCATTCTGAATGATAGCTTTGCTGGGTAGAGTAATCTTGGTTGTAGGTTCTTGCTATTCATCACTTCATACATTTCTTGCCACTCCCGTCTGGCCTGCATAGCTTCTGTTGAGAAATCAGCTGACAATCATATGGGTGCTCCCTTGTAGGTAATTAACTGTTTTTCTCTTGCTGCTTTTAATATTCTCTCTTTGTCTTTTGCTCTTGGCATTTTAATTATGATGTGTCTTGGTGTGGTCCTCTTTGGATTCCTTTTGTTTGGGGTTCTCTGTGCTTCCTGGACTTGTAAGTCTATTACTTTCACCAGGTAGGGGAAGTTTTCGGTCATTATTTCTTCGAATAGGTTCTCAGTGTCATGCTCTCTCTCTTCTTCTGGCACCCCCATAATTCTGATGTTGGTACGCTTGAAGTTGTCCCAGAGGCTTCTTACACTATCTTCAACTTTTTGGATTTTTTTTTTCTTTTTGTTTTTTCGGTTGAGTGTTTTTTGCTTCTTTGTATTTCAATTCTTTGACTTGATTCTTGCGTTCCTCTAGTCTATAGTTGGGTCTCTGTATAATATTTTTTATTTCAGTCAGTGTATGTTTAATTTCTAGTTGGTCCTTTTTCATATCCTCGAGGGTCTCATTATATTTATCAGCCTTTTCTAGGATATTCTTGAAAAGCCTTATAACCATGGTTTTGAATTCTATATCCAGTCATTTGTTTTCCCACATTTCTTTCGTTTGTGATCTGTTTCTTTGTCTCTGCATTTTCACTGCTTCCCTGAGTTGGTAGGGTAGCTTTGTGTGCTAGGTTTCCTATATGGCCCAGTGGGTTGGCCTCCCAGTTACCTGAGGTGGACACTCTTGGTGCACCCCTTTGTGGACTGTGTGTACAGCCTTGTTGTGGTTAAGTCTTGATTGTTGTTGGTATCACTGGGAGAAATTGACCTCTAGGCCAGTTGGCTGTGAGGATCAGCTGTGTCTACACTGGGAGAAGTTCGGTGCTGGAGACAGCCTTATAGGATTAGACTTGCCAAATTGCAAAAGCCTCTGTGTTCAGCTTGGATGGGGTGGAGTCTCAGGGCAGAGCAGACAGTCTTGGCTTCCCGTCAGCCCTGCCCTTGTGTGTGTGTGCACACGCATGCGCCTCCAGACCTCTCCCTTCCCTGGCTCCCGAGCCTCTGCCCGAGAGTCCAGAATCCCCCCGCAAGAGCATGGGTCCCCAGGGTCTTGCCTGGAACTGGGGTTCAGTGCAGTTAGAACTGGGGTTCAGTGCAGTCAGGAGCTTCCGACTCCCTTCTTCTAGGGAAAGCCTGTGGCAACCTCCTCAGTCTTTGTGCTCAGTGGTGCGCGCACCTCCAGACCCCCTCCCCCAGGTCTCTGAGTCTCCAAGTGCCTTTCTCTCTACCTGACAGTCCAGACTCCCTCTGTATGAGCCTGGGTCCATGGAATTTTGCCCAGAACTGGGGTTCAGTGCAGTGGGAACTGGGGTTCAGTGCAGTCAGGGGGCTTCCTTCCCCTTCCCACCAGAGAAAGTCAGCCAGGCTCTCAGCCACCCTTCCTCTCTGCGCGCACAAAGATCCTTTGACATACCTCAACTCTTTGCGGTTCCTCCAATTCTCTGTGAGCTTTTCTCTTTCCTTCTAGTTGTAGAATTTCCACTCAGCTAGCTTTCCTGTAGTTCCAGAATGGTGTCCATTCTTTTAGTTGTAGTTTTGAAATTGTTGTGCGAGACAGCAGTTTAGGTGCTTACCTATGCCGTCATCTTGGTTTCTCTCCTATTTGATACTTTCTTGACTCTTGTGAAAGGGAGCAATAGAAAACATCAAATAAATGGAAGAAATAAAAAAAAAAAGAGGGAGTATTGGCTTATTTAAAGGTCATATACTTAGTAAAGGAATTGCTAAGGAACTCATACTCATCACATAGAGAATGCTGGTCCTGCTTGCCCTCCCTGATGCATGATTTGAAAGCCTATTAACCTTATTTGAACTGAGATGTAAGACAATCACCCCAAACTCCAATCTTAATAATAGCACAGGTACCATAGTCACCTTTCTGATGCTCATACTTGCAAATCACTACTATGTGTTTACATTCAATTTGATTTTATGTTCTTGATGTTCTCTGCTCTACCAGTTGTACTACACTCCTAGGAAAAAGGGAAATTGTGCTGTTTTTTTTAAAGAAAGATAATTTTAATTTATTGAAGTTGAGAAGAAAATCTTATAAACTTTTCTTCCTAAGTACATAGCTCCACCCTTGAGAAAACTTAGCTCATTGTGTACTCATGAAAAGAGTACAATATCCTGAATGAGTCAAAACTGAAGATGCCAAATGGTGATGCATGGACTTTTTATAGAAGATCAGAGAACTGAGCCAACATTTTACTTTTGCTATTTAAGATTAGAGTGTTGGAGGTTATCAGCATTGCATCTTACAAAAGAGGAGTGATGGAGTCACAAAATGTCTTCATTATCCTTGTTTACAGGATTGGTTTTGGGGTGGCAATGAAAAGTCCCCTATTGGTAATAATGTCAAGTGTATTGGTATTGGCGGCTCCCCAGCATCATCAACCTTGACATGCAAGAATATATAGAAAAACACTTCCTTTAAATGTGGCTTTTCTTTTACTGTTTCATAGTACTCAGGGGACACTTTTGGTGATTAAATGCAGAATGACTTAATATGACTTCAATATTCTGAGAAACTCTTCCTTCTACCCTTGACTGCCACTATTTCAGTAAAGATTCTTGTTAAAAAAAAAATGCCAAGAGTAGGAACTTTTTCACCATCTAATAGTCATATACATGACTATTTTTAGAGTAGTTTAGGTTTATAGTATAATTGAGAGGAAGGGAATCCATATTTATTGATAATAGTAGCACCTTGTATTAGGTTCCTGTAGCTACTGTAAGAAGATACTACAAATGTGGTCACTTAAAACAACAGAAATTTATTCTCTTATAGTTTGGAGGCGAGAAGTTTGAAACCCAGCAGGGCTACACTCCCTCCGGGAACTCTAGGGGAGAATTCATTCTTTGCCTCTACCAGTTTCTGGTGATTGTCAGTATTCCTTGATGTGTGGCTACAACACTCTGATCTCTGCCTCCATGGTCACATTGCCTTCCGTCTTTTGTCTGTTATCTCCCTATGCCTCAGTCTTACAAAGTCACTTATCGCTGCTTTAAGACCTACCTGATAACCCAAAGCGGTCTCCTCTTCTAATCCTTAATTTTATTGCATCTGCAAAGACTTTTTCCCTGAATGATGTCTCATCCACAGGGTCTTGGGATTAGGGCAAGCACGTATCTTTATGGAGGGCCACCATTCAATCCATTACCCATCCAATATTTATTCTTCTCTGTGTGTTCCTTAAGTCAGTCTTGCCAGCAGCCACAAATATTTTTAAATTAACATTCTGTCCTGAACTTTCATAAATTATAATTCATTTGGGCACAGCTGTCAAACACAAAATTAGATTAAAATTCTGAGAAGGAAAGTGGTTTATAAAGGGAGTTATAAACTTATAATCATTAGTCAGATCAGAGGCAATAAATTAATATTGGTTAAATATCTTCTGCTGTTTGCTTTCAAATATGGGCTTACTCAATTCTCAATATAAATCTGTAGTGTACCTATTTTAATCCATAGTTCTATTAATGGGGAAATAGAGGCTCAAAAATCTGGGTAACATTCCCAAGTCCCACCAACTACTAAGGGCAAAACTAAAATTCAAAGGCCAGACCCCTGCCTTTGCCTCCAAAGCATGCTTCCTCTCTAGCCAGGAGAGGGGCTCTCTGGGTTGTCACTGGCACATGTCCTGCCTTGGTTGGGCCCAATGGGGCAGAGGAAGGCAGAGTTTTTAAAGCTTTGGCAAAAGTTGAGTTCTTGGTCTAGGCCAGTGGTCGGCAAACTCATTAATCAACAGAGCCAAATATCAACAATACAACGATTGAAATTTCCTTTGAGAGCTGAAAAACGACTTCTGCACATGGGCCACGAAGTTTCAGTCGCACTGTATGTGTGCGCCAGCACGTGGTATTTTGTGGAAGAGCCACACTCAAGGTGCCAAAGAGCCACATGTGGCTCGTGAGCCGCAGTTTGCCGACCATTGGTCTAGGCTAATAGTTACTAGATTATATAGTAGGACAGGAGAGAAAAGAAATAATTGTGAAGTATTTCTCTTTGCCACCCACATTTATGCATTGTTACTATCATTGTATCTCCATAATTAGAAAACTGAACAGGTAAGGCAGGCCTGAAAAATCCAAATGTGATGTTTTAGGGCGGGGGATTGAGCAAGAGTGTACGAAGTATCTCGGCATGACAATTTCACAGTTTCTTCCTCAATTAAAAAACAAAACCCAAAAGACAATAAGTTTCTTGTGAAAACTAATTAAGACACTTTGAATTTTAAAATGAGTAAACATATTTTATAGGGGGAAATGCAAATAAAATACACTAGAACATAAAACAATTTTGTTTTTTAAAATTAGAATTTAAATACAAATCTTGACTGTTTCTTTGCTGGGTAAGGAAACTTTTTCATTTGAACTACAAAGAAATGAAGAGAGAATTTCTTACATTGTTATATATACCAACCCCATTTCTCCTCTTGCCTCCTCACCTTAAAGTCAATTGGATAACATCGGCATCTAGAATTTGAAGATTGGGTCCTTAACAAAAAGAGGACAGCACAATCTGTTTCTGAGGGAGACATGCATTTAATGAGAAAACCCTAGTGGCCTAGCCCTTGGTCAAAGCTGAAGTTCCTGCTAGATGGAGATGAAATGTTTGAAATTGTTACTGGACCTTGAATGCCAGTTTCTTGAGTCTCAATGTCATGAAAATGAGCACTGAACTCAGTACAAGATGAAGCAGATAGAGTTTATTGAAAAGAGCTTGTGCACAAGGGAGTCAACCTGAGAAGAGAAGTCAAGCTCCTCAAGGGATTCTTGTGAATGGCTTACACAGAGGCATTGGGGTGAGTGTAGGGCTTGGGAATGAAGATGAGGTCAGTTGTCCCATAATCATCATCTGGTGGCAGTTGATCCAGGGTAGTCACAAAGCACTTTCCATGGTCCGTGGGCCACCCAAAGAGCCTGTAAAATAATGCTTGCACAAATGTTCTAGTCACCATTTAATTGACAAAAACTATTTTGCAGAACATGATATTAAGAAAGGATGTTATTATCATACACTCCACATATGTGGTTAGGTTAATTTAAACTATGGAATTTTCCTGAAAGCAAGGATTCATACATAGGCCTCTAAGATGGAGTTCTTTCAGTCAAGATAGAGTCCAATGTTATCCCTATACTGTCTCAGAAGGTAACTTTGCAACAATCATTAAGCTGAGTAGCCCATTAGACTTAAACATATGAATCACTAATGGCTTAATGACAAACATAAGTTAATAATCGGGCCCTTCATTTGTTCTGGAAAGCCCCACACTATTCCTGGTATCCTCACTGAGGGCATGCAAAGACTGGGAATTATGGATCTCAGAAGTTTTTACATATAATCTTGTACAAAGATCAAAACAGGTCATTCAATTTTATTGAAAGTCTCTTTATGGGCAAGACATACTCTTAATGCCTTGAGGGACTTGTAGACTCACACCAGAGCAGAGCCCCATAGGTTGGCTTCATTGCCTGTTCCCTCATCCTCCTGGTTCCAGTCCCTTGTAAAAGGTGTCAACTATTAGCCAATCAAAGTGTATTCTGATAAAGCTTGCAATACTCCAGGCACATGAAATCATTTTAGTGGATTCTTCAGGAGAAAGTGCCTTTGAGAGCTAAAGAGATGAAGCTATCTGTAATGGTGGAATGACAGGTTCATAATTTCTGGCAGGAGAGCCTGTCTGGGGAGTCTCGCATCTCTCCAGTGAAGGTGGGAGCCTCTTCCCTAACTAGAAGCTGACTGATCTGGCTGTTCTGAAAACTAGCTGTGGCCATGGCTGAAATGACAGTTTCACACCTGTTCCACATGGAAAGGACTCTGGTCACTTTATTCATTCATCTTCACATAAGGCTCATCAATGTCTACAAATCCCAAAGGGAAATAGTGCTTGATACAATAGAGTCTCCATCCTCTGGCTTAAGGCACTCAGGAACCATCACTCACAGGACTGGGGCATGCTCAGTCTCCTAGAATTTACTGCTATCAGCTAGGATGATGGTGTCTTCCCAAGCTGGAAAAATGTCCTAAGACATTATTACACTTGTAGCACATATTGTGTAGGCAAGTATGTGATTGAGAGGCTATTGACATTTAATAGGGCATTTAGAGACAATAATAGGTAACATTTACAGAGAAGTTGTCTGGTGTTAATTTTTTCATCAACAACCCTATGTGAGAGGTATTATTTAATTTTTTTTTAGAGGAAGAGAAGATTTATTGATCTAATAATTTTACTAACAGTAAATATCTTCTATTAATTTTGTTTTATATGATTTTTAAGGTGTTACATATGTGTCCTTCTTCCCCCATTACCCAACACCCCCCCACTCATGCCCTCAACCCTCCCCCCCCCCCCCCGTTGTCTGTGTCCATTGGTTAGGCCCATATGCATGCATATAAGTCCTTTGGTTGATCTCTCTCCCTTACCCCTACCCTCCCCTACCTTCCCTCCGAGGTTTGATGGTCTGTCTGATCGATGTTTCTCTGTCTCTAGAACTGTTTATCAGTTTATGTTGTTCATTATATTCCACAAATGAATGATATAATATGATACTTATCTTTCTCTGACTGGCTTATTTCACTTAGCATAATGCTCTACAGTTCCATCCATGTGTAGTATTCCACTGTGTAGATGTACCACAGTTTTTTAACCCACTCATCTGCTGTTTCCAAATCTTAGCTATGGTAAATCGTGCTGCTATGAACATAGGGGTGCATATATCCTTTCTGATTGATGTTTCTAGCTTCTTGGGATATATTCCTAGAAGTGGTATTACTGGGTCAAATGGGAGTTCCATTTTTAGTTTTTTGAGGAAACTCCATACTGTTCTCCACAGTGGCTGCACCAGTCTGCATTCCCACCAGCAGTGCAGGAGGGTTCCTTTTTCTCCGCATCCTCGCCAACACTTGTCATTTATTGATTTGTTGATGATTGCCATTCTGACAGGTGTGAGATGGTACGGCGTTGTCGTTTTGATTTGCATCTCTCATATAATCAGTGACTTTGAGCATGTTTTCTTATGTCTCTTGGCCTTCCTTCTGTCTTCTTTTGAATAGATTCTATTTAGGTCCGTTGCCCATTTCTTGATTGGATTGTTTATCTTCCTTTTGTTGAATTGTATGTGTTCCTTGTAAATGTTGGAGATTAAACCCTTATCAGTGATAACTTTGCAAATATGTTCTCCCATGTAGTGGTCTTTCTTTTGTTTTGTTGATGGTTTCTTTTGCTGTGCAAAAGCTTTTTATTTTGATGTAGTCCCATTTGTTTGTTTTCTCTTTAGTTTCCATTGCCCTAGGAGCTGTATCAGTGAAGAAATTGCTTCAGCATATGTCTGAGATTTCTCTGCCTGTGGATTCCTCTAGTATTTTTATGGTTTCCTGTCTTATGTTTAAGTCCTGTATCCATTTTGAGTTTATTTTTGTGTATGGTGTAAGTTGGTGGTCTAGTTTCATTCTTTGCATGTATCTGTCCAATTTTCCAAACACCATTTATTGAAGAGACTGTCTGTCTTGACTCCATTGTATGTTCATGCCTCCTTTGTCGAATATTAATTGGGCAT
The DNA here is from genome assembly GCA_026230045.1 of Corynorhinus townsendii. NCBI lineage: Eukaryota > Metazoa > Chordata > Mammalia > Chiroptera > Vespertilionidae > Corynorhinus > Corynorhinus townsendii. Next base: position 140,038,369 of record JAPDVU010000002.1, read on the forward strand.
AGTGGTTTGGGTCAATTTCTGGTTTCTCTACTCTATTCCATTGATCTATATGTCTGTTCTTGTGCAGGAACCAGGCTGTTTTGAGAACAGTTGCTTTGTAATACAGCTTGATATCTGGTATTGAGATCCCACCTACTTTGTTCTTCTTTCTCGGGATTGCTGCAGCTATTCGGGATCTTTATTTTTATTCCAGATTAATTTTTGGAGAGTTCGTTCTAGGGCTGTGAAATATGCTGTTGGTATTTTAATGGGGAGTGCATTGAATCTATAGATTGCTTTGGTAGAATGGACATTTTGATGATGTTGATTCTACCAATCCATGAATACGGTATGTTCTTCCATCTGTTTATATCTTCCTCTCTCTCTTTTTTCAGTGTCCTGTAGTTTTTTGCATATAGGTCTTTTACCTCTTTAGTTAAGTTTATTCCTAGGTATCTTAATTTTTTTGGTACGTTGGTAAATGGGATTGCTTTTTTAGTTTCTCTTTCTGTAAGTTCACTATTGGTGTATAAAAATGCCATAGATTTCTTGGCGCTAATTTTGTATCCTGCAACCTTGCTGAATTCATTTATTAAGTTTAATACTTTTTTTGATGGAGTCTTTAGGGTTTTTTTATGTACAGTATCATGTCTTCTGCGAATAAGGACAGTTTTAGTTCTTCTTTTGCAATTTGGATGCCTTTTATTCCTTCTTCTTGTCTCATAGCAATGGCTAGTACTTCAATACTATGTCAAACAGGAGTGGTGAGAGAGGGCATCCATGTCTTGTCCTGTTCTTAGGGGAAATGGTTTTAGTTTTTGCCCATTGAGTATGATGTTAGCTGTGGGTTTATCATATATGGCTTTTATAATGCTGAGGTATGATCCTTCTATTCCCACCTTGCTGAGAGGTTTTATCAAGAAAGGGTGTTGGATTTTGTCAAATGCTTTTTCTGCATCAATTGATATGACTATGTGATTTTATCTCTCAATTTGTTTATGTGATGTATCATGTTTATTGATTTGCGAATATTGTGCCATCCTTGCATTCCTGGGATAAATCCTACTTGGTCATGGTGTATGATCTTTCTGATGTACTGCTGGATCTGATTTGCTAGAATTTTGCTGAGGATTTTGGCATCTATGTTCATTAGGGATATTGGCCTTTCATTGTGTTGTCTTTATCTGATTTTGGTATTAGGGTGATGCTGGCTTCATAGAATGAGCTTGGAAGTGTTCCTTCCTCTTGAATTTTTTGGAATAGTCTGAGGAGGATAGGTTTTAGTTCTTCCTTGAATGTTCAGTATAATTCTCTTGTGAAGTCATCTGGCCCTGGGGTTTTGTTTCCTGGAAGCTTTTTGATGACTGCTTCAATTTCTTCCATAGTTATTGGCCTATTGAGATTTTTAGAATCTTCCTGATTGAGTTTTGGAAGGTTGTATTTTTCCAGGAATATGTCCATTTCCTCTAGGTTATCTAATTTGTTGGAATACAGTTGTTCATAATATTTTTAAACAGTCCTTTGTATTTCTCTGGCGTCTGTTGTTATTTCGCCTCTATCATTTCTGGTTTTGTTTATTTGAGTCCTCTCTCTTTGCTTCTTGGTGAGCCTGGCTAGAGGTTCATCAATCTTGTTTATCCTTTCAAAGAACCAGCTCTTGGTTTCATTGATCTTTTGGTTTTTTTTTTTTTTTTTTTTTTTTTGGTCTCTATGTCATTTATTTCTGCTCTAATCTTTATTATCTCCTTCCTTCTGCTCACTGTGGGTTTTTCTTGTTGCTCTCTTTCTAATTCTTTGAGTTGTAGCATTAGATGATTTACTACCATTTTTTCTTGTTTTTTGAGGTAGGCCTATAGAGCTATAAACTTCCCTCTCAGGACTGCTTTCATTGTGTCTCATAGGTTTTGGATTGTTGTGTTTTTATTGTCATTAGTTTCCAGAATGTTTTTAATTTCTTCTTTGATCTCATTGGTAACCCAATCAATATTTAATAACATGCTATTCAGCTTCCAAGTGTTTGAGTGTTTGGATTGTTTTTATTGTAGTTTATTTCTAATATTATGCCATTGTGGTCTGAAAAGATGCTTGGTATGATTTCAATCTTTTTGAATTTAGGGAGACTTTGCTTGTGACCCAGTATGTGGTCTATTTTTGAAAATGTCCCAAGTGCACTTGAGAAGAACGTATATTCCGCAGCTTTGGGGTGCAATGTTCTGAAGATGTCAATTAAGTCCATCTGATCTAGTGAGTCATTTAGGATTGTTGTTTCTTTGCTGATTGTTTGTCTAGAGGATTTATCCAGTGATGTCAGTGGTGTATTAAAGTTCCTTACTATGATTGTATTGTCATCTATCTCTCTCTTGATATCTTCCAGGAGATTTTTTATGTATTTGGGTACTCCTGCATTGGGTGCATATATGTTTACCAGGGTTATAACCTCTTGTTGTATCGATCCCTTTAGTATTTTGAAGTGGCCTTCCTTATCTCTTGTTATGGTCTTCACTTTGATGTCTATTTTGTCAGATATAAGTATCACAACCCCAGCTTTTTTTTTTTTTCATTTCCATTTGCCTGAAAGGTATTTTTCCATCCCTTCACTTTCAATCTGTGTGAGTCCCTTGTTCTGAGGTGGGTCTCTTGTAGACAGCATATATATGGGTCATGTCTTTTTATCCATTCAGCCACTCAATGTCTTTTGATTGGAGCATTTAGTCCATTTACGTTTAAAGTTATTATTAAAAGGTACTTGTTTGTAGCCATTTTTATTTTTTGAGGCTGTGTTCCTTCTTACCTTTTTATTTCTTCTTTTTACACCAGTCCCTTTAGCATTTCTTGCATTGCTTACTTGGTAGTGATAAACTCCCTTAGCCTTTTTTTGTCTGTGAAGCTCCTTATTTCCCCTTCAATTTTGATTGATAGTCTTGCTGGATAGAGTATTCTTGTATTGAGTCTCTTGCTTTGCATCACTTTGTATATCTCCTTCCATTCCCTTCTAGCTTGATGTGTTTCTATTGAGAAATCTTTTGATAATCTGATGGGGGATCCTTTGTAGGTAACTCTCTGTCTCTCTCTTGCACCTTTTAAGATTCTCTCTTTGTCAATAACATTTGCCATTGTAATTATGGTGTATCTTGGTGTGGGTCTTTTGGGATTCATCTGACTTGGGACTCTTTGTACTTGAGTAACTTTTTTCTTCCCCATGTCAGGGAAGTTTTCTGTCATTATTTCTTCAAATAAATTTTCTCATCCTTGCTGCTCTTCTTGTCTTTCTGGCAGTCCTATTATATGTATGTTATTTCATTTTGCAGTGTCCCAAAGCTCCCTTAGGCTCTCCTGCTTTTTAATTTTTTTCTCTAGTTACTGTTCAGGTTGGGCTCGTTTCTGTACCTGATCTTCTAAGTTGCTGATTTGGTCCTCTGCTTCTTCTAGTCTACTGTTGAAGCCTTCCATGGTGTTTTTGACTGTAGCTATATCATTTTTCATTTCTTCCTGATTTTTGCATAGGTTGTTGATTTTCTCGTCCATCCGGTGTATGAATTGTATGACCATTACTCTAAATTCTTTTTCTATCATGTTGCATGCTTCTGTTTCACTTATTTCCTTACTTGGCAATTCCTCCTTTTCTTTCCTCTGGGGATTGCTTTGTTGTCTTCCCATTTTGACTATCACCAGAAGGTTCAGATGTCGAGTTGTGGGGGCCTGGACTGTGTGCAGTGGGAGTTTTGCACCCTCCAAGTATCACTGAAGAGCTCTGATACCAAGACATGCGGTTGCTGTGGGTTGGTGGGGACCATGCTTGCCTTGGGTCAGAGTCACAGGCGCTTACTGTGGCCTCATGTGTACACCTAGAATCAGGGACTCTGCCTGCGCCATGTTGAAACAGAGAACCCACTGGCATGTGCCAAAAATCAAAGTCCCCTACTGTGTTTCAGGAGTCAGAGGCTCCATGTGTACATGCAGAGAATCGAGCATCAGAGTCTCTGTTTCTTGGTGCTACCTCACCCTGAGAATCAGGTCCCTGTGTGCACATGCACCAAGAATTGGAGTCACTGGCTCTTAGTGTGAATTTACTGGGAATCAGGGATCTCAGGCGCATGTAATGAGGAATGGAGTCTAGTCACTGCTGGTCAATGCTGCCTCTTGTGTGGAGATTCAGGGTCCCCAATCTGCCCAGGAGACCGGGTTGCTCAGTCGCACTGTGTTGGCAGGAGGTCCACTTCTGCCCCATGGTAAACAGCCTTCTGTGTGTGCTTGCCCTGAATCAAAGTCAGGTGGCACTTCCCCGTAGTGTGGGTGTGAGGTCTGGTCACGCGGGTGTGCACTGTGTAAAACAAACTCCCTGTGTCCATGTACCCAGGCTCAAATTCAGTGCTGCCTTCCTGTGTGGGCACAGGGTTTGGTCATGGGGAACAAATTCCCTGAGACCACATATCCAGGTTCAAATTCACCACAACCTCTCTGCTAAGGTGCAGGGTCTGGTCATGGGAAACAAACTCCCCAGGTTCACACCCCCAGGCTCAAATTCACTGCTGTTTTCCTGCGTGGGCGTAGGATCTAGTCACAGAAAATAATCTCCCCAAGGTCATGCACCTATGCTCAAATTCAGGACTGCCACCCTGCCTGGGCATGGAGATGAGTCGCGGGAAACAAATTCCCCGAGTTTGCAAGTGCGGGGTCAAGCTCAGCACTGTCTCCCTGCCCTGGGTGGGCACAGGATCTTGTCGCAGAAGACCACCTCCCTAGGGATGAGCAGCTAGGCTTGAATTCCGCTCAGTCTCTCTGCCTGGGTGTGGAGACTAATCACGGGAAACAAACTTCCCGTGTCTGACACCGCGGCTCAAAGTCAGGCAGAGTCACCACTGCTTTGTGTGTTCAGAAAGCCTTATTGTGCGGCTGGGGTCTGGTAGTTTCTATGTCACTGCCATGGGGACGGTGGGGGAGGGGGATTGGCTTTGTGACTCACAGAAATCTGCGGCAGGGCGCCTGGAGTCCTGGTGTCCCTGGGTCTGCAGCTGTGGTGGCAGGTCTTCTACCAGAGCGGCTGTAGGGTCCTGGTTTGCTTCTGAGACCAGACTGGGTGGTGGCGAGGCTAGGATCTTAGTCTCAAGCAGTTCTGTTCTTCAAGATGGTGTGGTCTCTGTCCCGCTGGTGTCCTCCCTGGAGTGTTTGCAGTGGCCGTGGGATTTTGCTATCTAAGAATGCCCAGATTGGCAGCCCCCTGGAAGAACTGCAGGGTCTAACTGTCCCTATTTCACTCACACACACACTCACACATCCACACACACTTCTATCGCTCCCTCACTCTCTCGGACACTCTCCCTCCCTACCTTCCTGTGGTTGCCATCTTGCCTTCTCTGTGAGAGGTATTATTATTTTCATTTTATAGCTGAGGAAACTGTGACACAGAGAGGTTAAGTAACTTGTGGAAGGTTGAACAAGTGGTAAGTAGGAGAGTTGGTTCCAAAGCGCACACTTAATCTTACATAATGCTAACAATTCACATATATAATCTATGTGTCTTAGCTTTAGTTCCATAATTGACTTTACCACAAGGACAAAGGACTTAGGCAAAGGCAATGTGACGAGCAGGGAGGAACTAGAGCAGAGTAGTTGAAAGCATGGCTTCTTGGGTTAGATATGAATGAGCTGACATCTCAGGTCCAAAACATACAGTCATGGGTGCTTGGGCAAATACCTAATGTCTTGGGACCTCAGTTTGCTCATCTACAAAATGTGAACAGTAAGGGTACATGACTCATAGGATTGTAATGGTTATATGTGACAACTATGACAACACCTAACATTTATTGAATGCTTATTTTTGTGTCAACTCTAAGATGCAAGGAAGTGATTGTCTTCTCCCTGGCACAAAATGAGCATTTACACAAACTATTATTATTGTTATTATTTTCTTACTACATGTCAAACCCATTTGACAGACTTCAAGAGATCATAAACTTCTTTTGGTAGACAGGTATTCCCTGCTTTTTGAAAGTTCCCATTGCAGCACTTTGCTTTTATGAAAGACTAGCATTAGTACCTATTTTTCTAACTAAAAGAAATCAGAAGAGGATTTCTGCTGTTATGGAAACATACAAAAAGCAAAACTAGTGTTTGTATGTTTTGCTGAGAGCCATTACAGACACAGCTGCACCCCAGCAGTGAGAGTTGCATTGCTCTTCCATTATGTTAGTGTTATTTTAAGATTTATGTGTTATTGGTATGATTTGGTAGTTATATTTGGGGTCTGGGAATGCTACACATTTTTTTCTCATATAAATTAATGGTAATTGCTTCTTCACTTTAAGGTCATTTTGGCGTAGACAAAGTTTCATAGGAATATTCCACTTTCAGATGGTAGGGGAAACCTATATTGAAATTCTGACCCATTGAATATGGTTTTTAATAAGTGGGTCAGGGATAGAGCTTACACATCTTTGTTATATGCAATCTCACCTATAATTTATTTTCCTTTTAGTCTAATGCATAATGAACATATCTTTTGGAATATCACATTCTACATTACTTCTATTATTCTTGGAAATACTGTGTCTTTGTCATAAGGTATTACTAAATCTAGCTAAATCTCTAACTTCCCAAGAATCTGATAAGTAGGCTCATTTTTCTTTACAGATTAGTACAGTGAAGGGAATTAACTCTGAATCCTGAGTCTTATCTGCAGTTTAGGGAAAAAATACAGTTAAAGTAACTTGAAATCATAGTCATAGCTTCATCTTGGACAAGATGGTGGGGTTACACTGCAGCTGTCAGAGCTACTCATGAGCTGCAAAGTAGCAACTGCAATAGCGACCTTTATTTTCTAATCCATTTCACAATTCATTTTTGGCAAGAAGCAGTCTACCTTTTGAACTGTCAACTTCTTGGACCGAGCAAATTGGGTACAGCTTTTCGATTACACATTCAGTTCCTTCCCAGCTCACAAAGTGATTTCACATTATCAGCATGATTTATCAAGAGTATAGCCATCTTAAGACTCAACACTAATTTATAGAGGCAGCACCGAAGTGTAAGCAAAAGTACTGCAAAATTACAGATAAAATGAAACAGGTGAACCTGCTATTACCTGTGCCCTAGATATGAAAGATGCTCATCTGATATCCTGGGAAAGCTGGTGCCAGACCCCATTTTACTAGGTGGTACTGTTTCTACATTTCCAGGTTATGGACTACCATTTCTTACTAATCATCACAGTAGCTAGAATGGTATTCCATTAACAAGATAACCAACTTTGGGTCACTATCATTAAGCTGTCAAGCATATACTCTTGGTTGGCTATCCTGAAGCCAACTAGTTGGGTAAAGTTTGCGGTTGTCTTTCTCATTAATTCTAAACCCTGTCTTCTTGTGCTTCCCCCATTGGACCTCTGCAAGGCATTCTATATTTACATGTTCTTTCCACTTCCTTCTAGAAAAACTAGCCTTTACCCCCTTTAATCAAACACCAGTAATGTGTTAGTATCTTCTTACAGCTTTTATTCTTGTTCACCCAACACTTTACACTGTCAGAGACCAAATCCTTGAGGAAATAGTAGGGAGATAGCACGATGGAGGAACAACTGGATCAGAAGATTGGAAGTTAGAGGATTGGATTTCACATCTGCTATCTAGCAGGCCTAGCACCTACCATCCATTCTGGGCATTGGTTTCTTTATCAAATGGCTAGACTGGAGAATCTGGATTTTTGTAATTCATAGATTCATGGATCATTAGTGACACTCATTCTGGAGAATAGTATAGCAGAAAATTAAAAATTTTCCCCCAACTCTGATGTCCTGTAATTCTAAGAGTGAGAGTTAGAATCTCAGCTCATGGGGAAATGTTTAGAGGGTATCATCACACTATCCCTAAATATCTGTCTCATTATGGGCATAGAAATGAAAGAGAAAAAAGCATTGATTCAGGCCTCTGTTAAGTGCCTGCTTGTTCTCACCACTGCCCTGTGAAGGAGATATTGTTGTAACCAAAGTGCAGGTAAGGAAATTGAGACTTAAAGAACGCTTTCCCAAGGCCACACTACTAGTAAGTGGCAGAGTCTATCAACTTTCCAATTCTATATCCACCACAAGACTGGCCCCATATGATATTTGATTGAAAGATAATTTTGAGCAAATATTTTCATGATTCCAGAAGCCAGTGGTCCCAGCCTCTCTGTTTGCCATTTCCCAGCACCTTTTGCTTCAAGAGCCTGGATTTCTCCAGACTCTGGGGTCCAGCATGAAGTTGTACCTGAGACTGCTAGGAAACACATCTTATTTTGGGCCAGCTTTATCCGTGTGTGTGGCGGGGGGAGAGGGGAGATGACCAGCTATAGAAAACTGTAATCTTTCACTTGTTGGAAGAAGATGAAAAGGTTTTCTATTCACCCTATTCCTTCTCTGCTAGGGTGGCCAACTAGTCCCAGTCTGCCTTCGATATTCTTGGTTTTAAAAGGGGAACTCCCAGATCCAGTGAATACTTCAGTCTTGGTCAAGCTGGGATGGTTAGTTACTCTACAGTTTCCTGAACTCTGAATTTCTGTAACTGGGAGGACAACCATCTATTCCATATACAAAATAAATAAAATCACATTTCTGTCCATTGAGATGTTGCCTTATTGAATTTGAAGATTACATTTGAGAGAGTCTGTGCAAAATAGAGATTTTGGTGGAGTATGCAAAATTCTTTTTGGGGCTTTGGAGCAGGAGGATTCTCAAATGAGTCAAAGCCTGGATAAGCCTCATGATCATTGGTTGGGAGAGCAATGCCACAGATACAGCCTCATGAACAAAAGCAATAAGCAGTGGTTTCAGAAAAGCTCCAGACTGATGCTCTAAATTGTAGAGTTGATTTGCAATCAAACTGTTTCCCACCTGGGTAATTCTGCTAGGTAAGACTCAGGTGAGTAGCCAAAGAGTTGTTTTTTCAACCTGGAACTACAGTTAATGGTTCTCCTCAGCTAACCCAGGAAAATCAGGTAGTTAAAATTATAAAATGCAAACTCTAACTTAAATGTACAGACAGACAGACAGACACATTCACACAGAATAATTTGCCAAACCCTTGCTTTTATAGAAAGAAGGAACAGAGATTCCCAGAATTCATGTAACAAAAATGGGACCTTCCAGGGAGAGGAAAGAAAATTGACATTTGTTGACTACCAGACCAGGCATTTAACATACACTAATTTGATTTTTTTTGGTAATTCTCCTTTTGCATTGCTATTCCACCCCCACCCATATCCATTATCCACATGAGAAAATTGAGGCTCAAGCCCAGGAAGAGGTTAAGGGTTGCCCAAGTTCACATGACTGTCTAACTCCATGATTTCTCCCCTCTACTAACCTGAGGCTGGAACACAGAGAAGAGATTTCATTAGTTTGACCAACACAGGCCTTGGTGCAAGGGAATTACCTGTTTATTTCTGTAACTAGAGTAACAGTTCTTCAGCACAGCTTCATCTGTCAGGGGGTTATATGGGCTCAGATGTAGATACCAAAGACCAAACATGTCCATTCAGCTCCTGGTACTACTGGAAGGTCCAGGAATCAGGTACCTAGAGTCAGCTAGCAAATCAGCAGGAGGCCATGGTAGTGGGACTCAAATATTACTGACTGTCAGAAAAGGAAAGGGGGGATATAGCTAATAACACCCCAGTTTTACCCTCTGGAGATTGAATTAGTGGGTCTGAGGTAGGACAGCATGGTGCACTTACAACAAGCCAATTTAACCACTGGCTGATTTGGAAGCCATGGATTTACCAGATAAAACATAGAACCTAAAAATAAGGCTTGTGTCTTATTTCTTTCTCAGCTACAGACTAACTTTTGAAGGACAATTAAAATATTTTTATTGATTTCAGAAAGGAAGGGAGAGGAAGAGAGATAGAAACATCAATGATGAGAGAGAATCATTGATTGGCTGCCTCCTGCACACCCCCTGTTGGAGACTGAGCCTGAACCTGGGCATGTGCACTGACCAGGAATCGAACCCTGACCTCCTGGTTCATAGGTCGATGCTCAACCACTGAGCCACTCTGGTTGGGCTTGAAGGACAATTTTAAGGCCTCTGTGTCTTTTATGATGGTGAGGATGGATAAAATGCCTAATGGGTAGCCAACACGTGGCGTGGCAATCATTTATAATCTCTGTGCCTTAGTTTCCCCAAATGCACAATGAAGTGATATCTGAAATTGCTTTTCAGAAATCTTGTGACAATAAATTAAATGAATACACAGAGAGCCATGAGCTCTTGGGAGGAGAGGAATTCTAGCTATTATTAAAACATCACTCTACTGTAGCAGTTAAATGAAGTGCCACTTTTTTTTCTTGATCATCTTGGAAAGAAGATACAGTTCTTGAATCATGAAGCACATAAAAATCTCTTTAATTATTCATGTGAAGACTACTTTGAGCCATGTAGTTAGAGTGACCAATTATTAATAAGTTCTCTTGAATTCCAATTCTCATTCAGTAGTTGATACAGGAAACCTTAACAGAATCCCTGGTATGCAAATGAATTTTGTGTCAAAACTTCATTTGGAACTTGAAAAACTATAACATGTTTAAACTATGGTTAGTTTCCCTCCCCACCCCTTCCCCATATCCATAAAATGCCATTTATCCTGAGATAACTAAGGTCTTGAACAAAAAAGGTGATAGAACTTAGTGATGCAGTATAACAATAATGTATCTATTGGCCTGTATATCCAGCAAAGTAAAATTACTTTTCTGCTACAGGGAAATCTGGGGTCTGGGACACTTACTTTACTCTAGGAAAAAGAACAGTCTCCCTCATCAGCTGGCCAGGGAATGGACACCCAGATTTACATCAAAGTCAGCAGCTCCTGTGACCCAGATGGATGAGGCTGGAGTTGGTTGCTAAAGGGCAGAGATAAAATTGTTGGCTCTTCAATTTTGGGATGAAGACTTTCCAATAAGATAAAATGATATTCCAGGAGATGGAACTGGGAGGGTATACTGAGTTGAATGGTGGCCCCTACAAAGGTAAGTCCATTGGAACCTATGGTTGCTGTGACCTTATTTGGAAAAAGAGCCTTTGCAATTGTAGTGATGTTAAATATCTCAAGATGAGATCATCCTGGGGTAGAGGAGGCTCTAAATCCAATGGTAAATGTCCTTAGAAGAGAAGCGATGGGAGAAGACCCAAAGAAGCCCATGTGATAATGGAAGTAGAGATTGGATTGTGAGACCACAAGCCAAGGAATGCCAGGAGCTACAAGAAGTTGGAAGAAGCAAGGAAGGATCCCCTTTCAGAGCTTTTGGAAGGAGCATGGTACTCTCAACATCTTGATTTTATACTTTTCGCCTCCAGAATTGTGAGAATAAGTTTCTGTTGTTTTAAGCCACCCAGTTCCTGGTAATTAAAAGCCCTAGGAAACCAATACAGAGAGTAAAAGTTTTTTATTTTTTTATTTTTAATATTTTTACTGATTTCAGAGAGGAAGGGAGAGGGAGAGACAGAAACATCAATGATGAAAGAGAATCACTGATTGTCTGCCTCCTGCATGCCTCCTACTGGGGATCGAGCCTGCAAGCCAGTAAGTGCCCTTAACCGGAATCAAACCTGGGACCCTTCAGTCTGCAGGCCTATACTCTATCCACTGAGCCAAACCAGCTAGGGCCAGAGGGTAAAAGTTTTAAGGAGCCAGCTCTGTCAGCCCAGTGCCATGAGACCCTCTCTCTTTCCTCTGCTGATTCTACTTCCCTTCTCCTCACCCATTGAGTTACCTGTAAGTCTCCAATCTGACTGATTCTAGAAGACTAAAGCACAGACGTTTTTCTGTAAGAGCAAACTGAGGAGGAACAAATGTTTACAGGCTATGTATCGTTCCTCCATTTTAAAAAAAATCAGAGAATTGTTCATAAACATTCTCGACAAAGCAAATGCCCTAATCCTCTATCATGTGTTGTATATTCCTCTCCTTCTTAGCACTGATCACATGTGAACCTTCATCTTGGTTTAGAGGTGGTGGAGTATTTTATGTTAAAAAGAACTTATACTTTACTAGAGGCCCGATGCACAAAGATTCGTGCAAGAATGGGCTTTCCTTTCTCTGGCTGCCGGCACCACCTTCACTCTGGCCCAGAGCCTTTCTGCCTTCCCATACTTCCCAGAGGCTCGGAACTGCTGGGGTGGAGCAGAACACCTGCAGCCTGCCCCGCCCCTGGCCACTCGGTGCCTGTGTATGCAAATTAACCCGCCATCTTTGTTGGGTTAATTTGCATACTCACTCCTGATTGGCTGGTGGGCATCGCAAAGGTATAGTCAATTTGCATCTTTCCCTTTAATTAGTGTAGATATACTTTACTGTGTTGGTGTCACTTTGCCAAAAACCATGGGAAGTTTCCTATAATTAGTAGACTTTTGGAGGCCTTGCTGATGCTGGGCTGGAAATTGAGGTGATGTCCATCCCTCTCTACCGCTCCTTTAGCTGATATTCTTGAGAAACAATGAGTGATGCAAGAAAGCCCTGTGAGGTCTTGAGATAAGTCTGGAGGCAGTAATATTTGTAATAGGATGACAAATGTCTGATGATGACTTTTTTTCTGGGTCAAAAGTATCTTCTCTTCCCTGCTTCACAAATTGAAGAGTCATTTAAGTTAGCAGGCTACTCTTTTGAAGAGAAAAATCCTCCATAGTGAACTTAGGCTCATTGGCACTTTCATGAGAATTACTGTAATCAAGGAAACAACTCCTAGCTGGTGCCCTAGAAGTTGGAAGATGTGATATCTGATGGAAGATTTTTTTCCCCCCCTAATTTTATATTTCTGAAAATTGACTTGTAGTACATATGATGTGATAGTGTCTTTTTCTCCTTGAAAAAGCTATTTTAAAAAATAACGATGCAGTTTTGATTTGATGGACTCTTAGCACCATGTCAAAATAGGATAAGGAGCTAGTAGGCCTGGGGGTTGTTGTCTTTGGGCCTGCTGGTTTCCCGGGGCTGGGTGCAGGGTGCAGTGAGAAATGGGCAAGATCATGGGAGGAAGGCACTTAAGTCCCTGTGCAAGTTTATCACCTTTCTCCAGGTTTTACAACATGTCATCTCATCTGAAAGTATCTTTTTTCTAATCTTGTATGACTTTACATTTTGATCATTAGTTGTTTTCTGCATTTTCTTTCTCCTGCTTCAGAAACTATAACTGTGAATTCTCTGACATTTGGTGTAACATAAAGCTTTATGAGTGATGCAATGATTTTTATTTTATCTTCAAAAACCAAATATTTGGGAATTTCAACAATTCACCTGCCAAACCAAATCTCTCAAACTTCCTCTCACACTTAGTACAAAAATATTTTGGCAGCTTGCATAACTCATTTTAGTTTATGGAAGCTATGGGCATAAGAGGGCAAACTTTGCCATCACATGACAGGTTCATGCTCATCTGGTTGTGGGTTTTACAAAACAAAGCACCTACCCAAGATTCCAAAGATGCCAGATATCAGACATTTGAGAAGAAAAAGCTGGTTGCAGCAGCAAAGCTGTGCAAAGCTAGGAGCTTCCTCCTCCCCTAGAAAACTCTGCAGTCACCTACCAGCACAGACAGCAGTGGCTGTCACATGCCAGTGGGCTCCAACGGACTCAGGGCCAAGGCCTTTTGCTTGCTGGGTATGCTTGTTTTTCTCCATTGCCCTGACCCTAAATCCATTCTCTGCCCTTCTCTGTCTTGCTCTTGGCTTAGGAAGGCTGGTCACCTGGCCTGCCTTGCCCTCCACTTCCTGTTGTGGTCCGGCAATGGGAATATGCAGGAGCCTGGCAGTGGATGCTTTGTCTCTGCTCTTCCCTGTGCTGGCACCATGGAGATGACATTGGCTGTCCTCTCTGTGACCTCGGCCCTTCCTCCACCGCCCTCTCCTTAGGCCCAAGGGTGTTGGGGCTCCCTGATGTTTCTCTTTTTTGGGAGTTGGTTCTTTAGCTCTGCCCACACCTTCTTTCAAGTCTCTTGGATTGAACCACATGAATAGGATTCTGACTTGTTCTACAATTTCAACTGATATCATGGAATATGCTGCATTCAAAAGGATTTGATTCAGTAACATTCCCCCCAGAACTTTGTTCATTGCCACTCACTGTCCCCATTGAGACTATTTGGTCATCTACCCAACCAGGTCAAGAAGCAAAGGACCTTTGAGGTCCTTCTGCACCCTCCCCAAATCCATTTCCTCTCCAATTTCCTTTTCCTTTTATCTCCCTCCTTCCCCCCTGCCCCACAAGTGATTTCTTCACCTACTGAGCTCTCACCTTGGAAAGGAAATTTTTAGTAAAATGACCAGAAGGGTTTATCACCACACCCTTTCTTTACTATCTAAGTCCTGTTTCATCGAGTGGGGTTCAGTATAAGTACAATTGCATCATCCACTGAGGTTAATTTTCTCCCACATCCTCACTTTCCCTGATTCTTATGCACTTCCCTATTGCCGCTGTTAGTTCTTCCCTCCTCCACACTCTCTGAACTCTCTCCTTTCCCACTACCTCAGTAGGTCAGGCCTTCCTTGCCTTGCAGAGGCTGGGCTTCAATGACTTTTCTCCAATGTGCATCACTGTGCACTAATCTGTGCCATGTTGCTTCTGAAACACAGTCATTTCCCAGTGAACAATAGCCATGGTCCTGCTGCCTTTGGGCTAAAGTGCCCTTGGATGGTGCCCGGTTCTGTCATCTGCATCCTATCTCTTGTTTCTTCTCCTCACACAGCCCCTCTGCTCAAAACCATCCAGGTTATCCTACTAGTATGTTCCTAGAACAATTTTTTTCTCTTCCTGCCTTTGAAATGTGCTCCTTATGGAATGTTCTTTCAGCTCAGCAAATTAGAAGCCTACTGACTTTGGCTTAAATTAAAATTTCCTCCGTGAAATTTCCCTCAATCTCACCAGCCACAAGCAAGATCCTCTTCCTCTGTGCTCCTCATGAGGACACTCACATTAGCCAAATGTGGACTTAGTTTGCTGGTCCCGTGTGGCCAGTCCTCTACAAGATGATAAATAGGAGCTGAAGTTGTGCAGGGAAAACTTACTTCACTTGAAATTAGGAGATGGGGCTCTGAAGTCAAGGTGCTTATTAACCTTGGAAATCACTTAATATTTCTGGATTTGTGTTTTCTCAACTGTAAAATGAAGTGGTTGAACTGGGTGTTCCTGAATGTCTACCCCCCACAAGCAGTAAGACTCTGTGAACTTTTTGTTAGACCTATAGCCTGTGAGATGCATGTATCTTCTCTCCTGGCTTGTACCTCTTCTGTGAGGGATGAGAATTAGGGAACAGGGAATTTTCTCAGTAGCCAGTGAACCACCTAATGATGCAGAGGGCACTATGATGGTGGTTAACAGCATACATTGACATCAGGTTGGAATTTGAACCCTGCTCTATGCTTTTTAGCTATGCAACTCCAGCAATTCTTTAACCTTTGAATACTTCAGTTTTTTCCTTTACAAGTGGCAATTATAATAACATTTACCCCAGAGTGTTGCTGGCAAGTTAATGAAATTCCTCAGGATACTTCATAGCAGACAATCAATCAACTGAAGTATGAGCAGTGGAGACCTGCTTCTTATGAAGGCAACCCATGAACACTGTTTAACCAGGACACTATAGTGCCCAATTCTTCATCCAGGATGCACGTTAGACTCATCTGGGAGCTTTGACAACATAATGTTGCCCGAACCCCAGTTCAAATGGATTGAATCAGAATCTCGAGGGGTGGAACTGGTATCTTCAGTTCTGCTGAAGAAGCTCTCTAGTTTATTCTAACTTACAGTCAAGGTTGCTAACCATTGTTCTAATGATCATTTAGTTGACCCCAAGAGAGGGAAATCCACATGATGAATAACTAATTCCTACGTAATACTTCAGAGAAGTTTGAGTTACTTAGCCAAGAAAGGTCTGCTTCCCCAATTCAGGGTCAGTTACTAAACTTACACCTATCTCCTCAATTCTTCCCAGTAAGCCAACCTATAAAGCTACTTGCCTGGGCCAGGAATGACACTTATGAACTGACTAGTGATTCATCCTTCCCAACATTTGAAGTCATTCTGGAGGCATTCAAATCCCCCAACACTCTAACTGATGGTATGGATTTAACGTTCAAAATCTCTAGCCAACTACTTTTGTCAGTTCCCTGTTCCAAACTGTAAGTTAATAGAGTGTCACCATGGAAACAGAAATTTCTACTTGAGGACCAATCCTTCCCTTAAAAATTTGTCTCTTCTATCTTTTGATTGTGATCAGTGAGAAGTGGAGGTAAACAATTGAGATTTATATTCATGGAAAATATGTAAACGATTTAAATTTAGACTTTTCTTAAGGGTAGCATTTTCTCTGAATCTGTTAAGGTTTTATTTGTGATAATAAGATACTTGTTTCTTTCTGGGAAGGAAGGGGGAAAAATTCTCCATTCCCAGACTATTGTTCAATACTGGGTAGATATATTTTCAAATATGAGAAAGTAAAATGTTTATTATAATCTGCTTCACTCTCAGTTTTTGGGTTCCAAAGGATAGAACCAAACACCAGTTTAATTATTTTGCACCCAATTCCAATGTATGATTATTCCACCCACACACATACCACCAAGCAATTCTGGGTGTCTTAGAATTCAACTCAATTCAGACACTATTTACCTGGAGATAGCATTAGATCTCACAGTTTAGGGGCTCAGACATATAAGACTGCCTGCTACTTCAGATGCAAATTGAAAGCACAGGTTGTCATCTGTGCTTCTTACTGACTGACTATAAATCAGAGGTTTGCTTGACCCTCTTCTTGGGTTTGGTTAGTTTTCTAAGGTGATTCACAGAACTCTGAGAAACAGTTGTTTATTATAAAAAGATATATAACCTAGGAGCAGCCAGATGGAAGAGATGCATAGGGCAAGGTGTGGGGAAAGAGCACGGCGCTTTCATCCTCTATGAGTGTACCAGTCTGCCTGAATCTCCACCTGTTCATCAAGTCATGAGCTCCCTGAATCCCATCCTTTTTTTTTTTTAATGGAGACTTCATTATATAGGCATGATTGATTAAATCACTTGACAGGTTGGCTCTGTGGTGGATGTGCATATTAGCAGTTATCTGCTGGCTCATGTTGGTGTGGGTCAGCAAATGGCCTGCAGCTACTTCTCTGGGACCTTCTCTAAGCTTTTCCAGTGCCTGGCCAGGTGGGTGTTTGGCTTTTTGACAAAGGTGCCTAGATTTTGAGTTCTGTGGGATACCCCATCAGCAAGGCTGGAGGCACTGAGAGAATGACACAGCTTTTAGTCTGTTCTGTGGGTTCTGGCTTATTGTCAATGTCCCCCACTGTCTTAGTCAGTTCTGGCTACTATAACAGAATACCATAGACTGGGAGGCTTAAACTACAAATATTTATTTCTCACAGCCCTGGGAACTGGAAGTCCAAGATCAGTTACCAGAATTGAGGGGTTCTGAAGAGAGCTGTCTTCCTGGCTTGTAGACAGTTGCCTTATTGTTGTGTCCCATCAAGGCAAGTCTCTTCTTATAAGGGCACTAATCCTATCATAAGGGCTTCACCCTCATGACCTAATGACCTCCCAAAGGCCCCACTTCCAAATACCATCATACGATTAGGCTTCGGCATATGAATTTTCCACATTCAGTCCATAGCACTCACTTTGCATCCATCTTCCCTTCCAGGCTATCTGACCTGAAAACTTCAACTTCCAGCGTCAGATGCAGAGGAGCAGCCTTACAGAGACTGTTGAACCAGTGCTTACAATTTTGTAATGTCAAATCCCTGTAATAAAGTCATATGTGTGGGTGTATGTATGCATGTATGAGTATCCTAGTGATTCTGCATCTCTGATTGAACCCTGACTGAATCAGCAGGAATGAATGGACAGGGACTATGGCATAAAGGGCCAGTACCCTTGCTCTGTGTTTGCAGTCAAGGGTCCTGCAATGTCTAAGGTTGGACCTGACTCTAAGCCAGGCCAGTCCTCCCAGGGTAAGCTAGAAACTAGAACTGAGAAAGTCACCCATAGAAGCTGTGGGAAGTAAAGCTGGGGAGCTGTTGACTACTGCATTAGCCTGATAGGGTTGTTATAACTAATACACCAAACTGGGTGAATTACCAACTGAAATTTATTTCCTTGTAGTACTTGAGGCTGGAAGTACAAGACCAAGTTGTCAACAGGTTTGTTTTCTCTTGAAGCCTCTCTTCTTGGATTGCAAATGGTCACCTCACTTGTCTTCACATGGTCTCTCCTCTTCTTTTTATAAAGACACCAGTCATTTTGGATTAGGGTCCCATCCAAGTTGGTCTAATTTTAATTTAATTGCTTCATTAAAGACCCTATCTCCAAATATAGTCACAATATGAAGTGCTGGGGGTTAGGACTTCAATATGCGAATTTTGGGGGAACACAGTTCAGTCCACAGCAGTAATTTTTGGTGGGCAAGGATGGAGGGTATGCTCTTTGCTCTCCAGAGAAAGCCTGACTTCAGTGAAAGAGAAGAATGTAGCATTAATTTATCGTTCCCAGCATTCAAAGTGTCTGACGACTTCTGCAGCGCGGTCAGGCTCTAGGTATCTGTCTCCAGGTGTCCATGCATGATTCTATTATAGCTGGGTTATATCTCCAGCCATGTGAAAGGGAATGATGTCAGGACCAATCAGAACAGCTCTCTCCTAGCAACAGCAAGACACCTGGTTTTTTCTTACTATTATTTAAAATTGTGCCATTTCTTCTCTTTGGTTATAGATTAATTTTTTTTCAGAATGTTCTTTTTGCATGTTATAGATTCCATTTTCACAAACTATAAGCTAAATACATATTGTTAAACAAAATATTACATCTATTCAATAGTGTGCCAAGCTCTTAGAAGCCCAGTCACATCTCAGTAACATGTGGCAATGAACCAATCCATGTTTACTGAGCTCTGATTATTGATGAGGCTTAGCAGTAGGGATGGCAAGAGAGTCAAAGATGGCAAAGATGAACTCCCAGCTTTCAAAAATCTCACCATCTGGCTAAGCTCAGGGACAAAGGCACTGGACTAGAAATATATCTTAGAGTCAAGATCAAAGCATAATTTCAGTTTTGAGCCAGCCCCCTGGCCGGAGGAGCAGAAGTCCCAAATTGAAGCCATGTACAAGCATTTAAATAGCATAGCTTTGTCTACGGGAGACTCTGGACAGCTGAACAAATCCATACTTTGACTCTCCCAGTGTTTATATCTTTCAAGTGTTTTTGATAAATTCCAAAACAATTTGGATATGTCACAGAAATGGAAGTCACAAGTGTTTGTGTGCTATTGTTTTTAAACAAGTCGTTTTGGATTCTCTCCCTGTCTGGGCCTTCGGTGACCTCTCAATTTTACTCGTGGCTGATAGTGCTCTGTAGCTGTACAAATATTTAGAAGGAGTTATAAAATGGTGCAGATGCAATGAGTGGGACTTGTCTGGTGGGTTGACTGCTGATATAGTTCTGTGTCTGGTTACTGCTTTGAACATTTAGGATAAATATATAGTGCAGCCTACTGCATAAAGAACACTTCACAGAGCAGTAAAGTGGAAGGACACAGGCTATTATTAGGGGTCCTTGAGGTATAACCTTATGTAGGAATTTAGTTTAACTGCATATAGTAGAAAAATTAAAATAAAAACCGGGGAATCGATAAAATAAGTATATATTTTTGTCTCTTATAATGAGAAATCTGAAAGTAGGCAGTCAAAAGCTCTAAGAATCATCAGAAACCCAGATCCTTTCTAGCTTCTTGATCCATTTTCTTACAGCTTTGGGTCTCAGATTTATAAAATAGCTGTGGAAGCTCTAGGTGCTAGAAGAAGGAAAGGGCAGCTGACCAGGCCCTCTCCTTTGTGATGGTTAATTGTATGTGCCAACTTACCTGGGCTATGTTGCTCATCCATATTTGGTCAAACACTATTCTGGTTGTTTTTGTGAAGGTGTCTTCTTCTTCTTCTTCCTCTTCTTCTCATGAGAACAATATTTAAATCTTACTAGTGACTAAAGCGGATTGCTCTTCCCAGTGTGGGTGAGCCACATCTAATTAGTTGAAGGTCTGAATGGAAGAAAAATACTGACCCTCTCCAAAGTAAGACAGAGTTATTCCTGCTTGGCTGTCTTCTAACTGGGAGATCAGCTTTTTCCTGCCTATGGAGTTGAACTAAGCTATTGGTTCTCACTGGGTCTCAAGCTTAAGCTTACGGGTCTTCAGAGTGGAACTACCTCACTATCAGCTCTCCTGGGACTCCTGCTCAACAACTGCATATCTGGGATTTGTCAGACTCCATAATTGTATGAGCCAAATCCTTATAATAAATTTGTCTATCATCTATCTCTCTATCATCTATCTATCTAGCTATCTATCATCTATCTATCATCTCTATATGCATATATTTTTGTTTCTTATAATATATCCAATAAGTGCTTGTGGAATGAATAAAGCTTTACAATGTTACCTTCTTTGTCAAATTTGAACCCCAAGTCCTCCACTCCGTGCCTTCAGATTGTCTATGTGGGAATCTAAATATCAGGAAGATTTCCATTGGGTAGGATAGTGCTAGAGAGCCAAACTAAATAGCCACCTGCTGGGCCTTTTTAAAAGTAATTTTTGAACATGGATTAAGTTCTTGCCAACATAAGACTGTTTTTAAAAAATATATATTTCTTTATTGATTTCAGAGAGGAAGGGAGAGGGAGAAAGAGATAGAAACATCAATGATGAGAAAGAATCATCAATCAGCTGCCTCCTGCACGCCCCCTTACTAGGGATCAAGCCCACAACCTGGGCATGTGTCCTTGGCCAGAATCAAACCTGGGACCCTTCGGTCCGCAGGCTGATGCTCTATCCACTGAACCAAACCGGCTAGGGCAGTGTCGGCAAACTGCGGCTCGAGAGCCACAAGCAGCTTGCGAGCTGCAGTTTGCCACTCGGTTGACTAATAAGTTTGCCGACCACTGGCTAGGGCAAGATTCTTTAGTTTTGTGATTTTAGGAAAGGCCAAAAGAAATAATAATATAAATAATTGGAACAGCAATAGTTAACACATACTGCCTGTTTATTATGTGCTGTGGACTGATGTAAACAAATGACATGCATTCTTTCATTTAATGATACCTAGGAAGTAGGTGCCATCATTACGTCCATTTAACAGATTAGGAAACTGAGCTATAAAATAAGTGACTCCAGCTGTAAGTGATAAAGCCTTGACATGAAGGGTGTCTTAACTATTAGGCCAGTGGTTTCCACAATTTGCTGCATATTAGAATCACTTGGCAGCTTTGAAAAACTCTCCATTATCATAAATGAAATCAGTTTCTCAGATGGGAACCAGGCATCAATATTATTTAAAGTTCCCCAGCTGATTCCAGTGCACAACTAACTTTGGGAACCATTTACTGGGCTATATCGTCTCTCAAAGCCAGTGGAAGAGGCCACATGTTGGGCTGGGGTGTCCAGGGGATAATGCTCACCCCTCCTTCCTGCTCCTCCAGGCACAGGGCAGAGGATCTCAGGTGAGAGCCACCATACAGCTGGTAACCACCATACCATTGTCTGTGTCTATGAGTTTGTTTGTTTGTTTGTTTTTTCATGTGTTTCTCTCTGTGTTATAAACCACAGAAACCATATGGTTCTTGCCCTTTTCCCTGTGAGATATTTCACTTAGCATGATACTCTCAAGATCCACCCCAGTTGTCGCAGTAGGCAGTATTTCATCCTTTCCTCAGGCGAGGATGGCGGTTTCCCTTTCAGTTACAAGTTCTCATCCCTGCCTCATGAACTCAGAGGGGGGCAAGCTGAACTATTACAGAAGGGAGGGTAAAATGGATTTAAGATTCATTATTATTATTTTTGACATCATTCTACAGTTTAGATCAGTGAGAATAGTTGTGTTCATTTTAATAAGCTAATGAGTACTGTGGGAGTGCCTCCACCAGTGATTCATAGTGAGCATTACATTAACTGTTAACTGTCAGGACCAGAAAGTAAAAAACAAAAACAAACAAACAAATAAAAAACCATCACCCTCACTTTCCTCCTAATCGCCCCACAGGGAAATTCCTCTGCCTTGAGCTGGATGGATATTCCTGCTAAACATTTAGCCTATAAATGCAGCCTTATAATTTACAGAGAGTCCAGTAAGAGAGACCATAAACCACACTCCCTCTCCACCAGCGGGTGCGTGGAGGCATTTGAAGAATAGGTCCTGTCTTGGTTTTGTGGTGTAGCAAGGTCAGGCCATCTATTACAGCCAATAAAATGAGGCAGACAGCTTAAGGGTAGCGGCAGTCATGAGGCAGCTGGCACCAACTGTGATATTTCAGGGCACTGAGTACAGAAGGGCTCAGAGTGTGGGTGAGAGGTTATGTGCTAGATGATTTAAGGCAGAAAAGTAATGGATCATTTGCAAGAAGCACATAATATCTACACTCAGGGCAAGGCAGGGAATGTGGAAGTGACACTGCCTGTCACAGAATGGCCTGGTTTCTTCCTGTCTTACATGTTGTATCTGCCTTCTGTAATAATGGAGAAGTTGTTGCATTTCTGGAACCTTCTCTGGAAAGGCTGGAAATGGCAGTGGGGGTGAAGGGTAGGCGTGGAGTATATGGGATATCTATGTGGCAGGGCAGATTTACCTTTTTTTTTTTTTAAATAAATCTTTATTGTTCAGATTATTATAGGTGTTCCTCTTTTTTTCCCCCCATAGCTCCCCTCCACCTGATTCCCCACCCCACCCCATGCCCTTACCCCCCGCCACTGTCTTCATCCATAGGAGTAAGATTTTTGTCCAATCTCTTCCCGCACCCCTCACACTTGCTTCCCCTGAGAATCGTCAGTCCACTCCCTTTCTATGTCCCTGATTCTATTATATTCACCAGTCCATTCTGTTCTTCAGATTTTTTATTCACTT
This sequence comes from Corynorhinus townsendii, assembly GCA_026230045.1. Lineage (NCBI taxonomy): Eukaryota > Metazoa > Chordata > Mammalia > Chiroptera > Vespertilionidae > Corynorhinus > Corynorhinus townsendii. Next base: position 140,061,252 of record JAPDVU010000002.1, read on the forward strand.
GATTTTTAGATTCACTTGTTGGTAGGTATGTATTTGATGTCATTTTGTTGTTCATAATTTTTATCTTTACCTTTTTCTTCTTCTTCTTCTTCTTAAAGAATACCCTTCAGCATTTCATGCAATCCTGGTTTGGTGGCGATGAACTCCTTTAGCTTTTTCTTGTCTGTGAAGCTCTTTATCTGACCTTCAACTCTGAATGATAGCTTTGCTGGGTAGAGTAATCTTGGTTGTAGGTTCTTGCTGTTCATCACTTTGAATATTTCTTGCCACTCCCTTCTGGCCTGCATAGTTTCTGTTGAGAAATCAGCTGACAGTCGTATGGGTACTTCCTTGTAGGTAATTAACTGTTTTTCTCTTGCTGCTTTTAATATTCTCTCTTTGTCTTTTGCCCTTGGCATTTTAATTATGATATGTCTTGGTGTGGTCCTCTTTGGATTCCTCTTGTATGGGGTTCTGTGCGCTTCCTGAACTTGTAAGTCTATTTCTTTCACCAGGTAGGGAAAGTTTTCTGTCATTATTTCTTCTAATAGGTTTTCAATATTTTGCTCTCTCCCTTCTTCCGGCACCCCAAAAATTCGGATGTTGGTTCGCTTAAACTTGTCCCAGAGGCTCCTTACACTATCTTCATATTTTTGGATTCTTTTTTCTTTTTGTTTTTCTGGTTGGATGTTTTTTGTTTCCACATATTTCAGATCTTTGGTTTGATTCTTGGGGTACGTTGATCTACAGTTGAGTTTCTGTATATTCTTTATTTCAGACAGTGTATGCTTCATTTCTGACTGACCCTTTTCCATTTTTTTGGCATTCTCATTAAGCTCCTTGAAGGTCTCATCAAGTTTCTCAGCGGTTTTAAGAAGATTCTTGAGTAACCTTATACATGTGGTTCTGAACTCTATGTCATCCAGTAGTTTGCTTTCCTCTGTTTCTTTCATTCGTGACATGTTTCTTTGTCTCCACATTTTGGCTGCTTCCCTGTGTTGATGGAGTAGCTTTGTGTGGTAGGTGATCTATAGGGGGCAGTAGCTCAGCCTCCTCAATTACATGAGGTGGATGCTCTTGGTACACCCCTTTGTGGGCTGAGTGCAAAGTCTTGGTGTAGTTAAGCCTTAATTGCCATTGGTACACTGGGAGGAATTGACCTCCAGGCCAATTAGCTGTGAGCACTTGCTGTGTCTATAATGGAAGAATTGCTGCGCTGAAGACATGCTTATGGGGCAGGACTTGTTTCAGTGGGGCTTTGGTGCTCACTGAGTCTGCCTCTTGAATGTGTCACTTATGGATGTGAGGAGTTGAAATCTGGTGTCTCACACTGACCACTAGGTACACTGGCTTCTGGATCTCCAATGGGGTGCAGGTCAGCTACTGTCTGAGGCCACCCAGCAGGAGCTACAGCGAGAGCTACAGTTTTCTCCTCTTTGCTTGTGGTTTGGAGGTTTTGGAGCTGTCTGACCCGGGCTGCAAGTTTGCTAGGTTAAGCTGCGATAGGGCAGGGCTTTCTTATGCAAAAGCCGCTGCTTAGAGCTTGGGTGGGTTTGTAGGTTGTGCAGGGTGGGGTCTCAGGGTGTCACTAGGCTAGGGCATGGCAAACAGCAATGGCTGCTAGTTAGCCGGCTCTGAGTCCCTGTCGGCAGTCCCGTGCCCCAGTGCAGTAAACAATTATTCCTGCGTGCAGCTCTGCAAGCAAGCCACCCTCACTGGCAGACAGTCCAGCTTCTCCCCGTAGGAGTTTGGGTCCCCCGCGTCTCCCCAGAAACTGTATCGGGGGCTTGTCTCCCTTCGGGTTGAAAAAAGCAACGCCCGCCACCAGCCCGGATCACGCGCCTCCGTACCTCAGCTTTTCAGCGCTCGTGCATGTCTCAGTGCTCTTTTCTCTTTCCTTCTAGTTGTAGAACTTCCACTCAGCCAGCTTTCCCGTGGTTCTGGGTGATAGACGTTTTTTCTTTTAGTTGTATTTTTGAAATTGTTGCGGGAGGCAGCAGTTTAGGTGTTTACCTATGCCGCCATCTTGGATTCTCCCTCCAGATTTACCTTTTAGGGTCAAGAAAAGGACATTACCTATTAGCATCTGTGTTCCTTTCTTACTGCTTTAAACACACCCATTTGTTAACTCAATCTGTAGGTCAGAAGTGTGGGCACAACATGTCTCAATTACATCTGCAAAATTCTTTCCCAGCAGCACTTAAATTAGTGTTTGATAAATAACTGAGAGAAGGTGTATGTACACCAGGACACAAGGGAATCTTGGGGACCATCGAAGAATTCTGCCTACAAGAGCATTTTACATAAAGTTTCTGAAAGCCTACTAGTGAGTGTGAGCAATGCCTGAGCCCAATAGCTAGGCCATTCCTGAGCACATCCACATCCCTGAAGCTCCTTCCTCCACAATCCTCAGACACTATGATGCTTGGACCAGGGGGATGGTCTTAGAATTGGCAATAAAATCTTCATACAGTGTGCATTTGTTTTGTACACAGCTTATGCAAATGTTAACATTAACTCACTTACGTTAGGAGATCTAAGGCTGATCTTTCCAACCAATTCACAGAGAGACCATTTGTAAGAAGAGCTGTTACTATCAAAGGAGGGGACATAAAGGAAAATTTTAGTGAAAATGATTTTATTATACCTCTCACTTAGAAATTGTGTCATCACACATTAAAACAAGCTTGAAAATACATCTATCAGAAGTCAGATTTTTTGTACATCTTTGGAAGAGGCAAGGACTGTTCATTCTTTCAGAGATGAGGTAAAGACAATTGATTAAGAGGGGCAGAGTGTGGACTTTGCTGAGGAATGTGGTATAAGTGATACTGAAGTTCAAGTCATAGAGTTTTGTAGGAAGAAGTATAAAAACAAGTAGAGTTTTGGGGATGAGTAGGGAGAGGATATGAGAATTGAAGGGGCTCCAAGACATAAACCTGCTGGTGCCTGAGGAATTTCTGAGAGCAGAGTGAAGGTTCTTGATATGAGCATATTTATGCATCTTTGATTCAGTCATTCTCTTCAGTGTCAGATATTTGGCTAAATGCTCATAGATAGTGGGAGAAACCGAACAAGGGCTGATAGTCATGATGGCCAGTGTATCACTCTGCGTGATACAAGTGGGGGGTGGTGAAGCCGGAACAATCATCTGACTGGGAGGGTGTCTCAGGAAAGCCTGAGCTGAGTCTTAGAGGGTGACTAGAACAATTTGACATTAATCTGCTTTCTTTCAAGGCATGTGTGTCTTATAGGTAATGAGAATGTCAGGCTCATAGAAAGCACTCAGGAAATATTAATAATTACCATCATCATTGATTGTCTCATATTGTACCCTCACAGCCCCACATACATTCTTAGAATTTTGGACCTGGAAGGGGTTAAGAAATTATCAAGTCTGGTTTCCTCATTTTCAGTTGCAAGGTGAAGTGACTGGCAGTCCTGTTGCCCAGCCAGAGCACTTCTGCAGTGCTTCTCAAATCTGAATGTGCATCAGAAGCACGTGGAACGCTTGATGAAACAGATTGCTGGGCACCATCCAGAGATCCTGATTATTCACTTTGTCTGGGTGGGGCCTGAGGATTTGCATTCCTAGAGGTACTTTGCATTTATGGGTACTTTGAAACCACCGCTCCACAGTATGCTATCATTCATCTCTGTGAATGGCACTTGCAAAGGGTTAATAAAACGTCAGATGGTTGGTAATTTTACAATGGGCACTGATGAAATTGGCCTTGGAGGCAACTCGCTATAGTGAAGAAGTTCTGCCCAGAGGAAAGGGCCAGAAGTTTTCCACTGGCGCTGGTGTGGTAAGCAGTGAAAATTTAAGGAAGGCTGTGATTGAGGAGGAAGCCATTTACTTGCCTACAAGCTCCTGTATCCCGAAGTTGGCGACAGAGCAAAAGATAAAGCACACAGCATTACCCAACCTGACTGGGAAGTGATTAATACTCAGAGCTTCTTGAGCAGAAAAGGTGGGCATGCAAGATGCAATTAAGATGATAAACAACCCTGAGAAGCAGTGCTTAGCAGCAAGCTGGGGACGCCAAGCTGGTGAGCACAGCTCCTGCCTGTCCCTTGCTCTGCAGAGACTGCTTACTAGACATAGATGTGGGCTCCACGATTCTGCCAGGCTCATCAGGACAGAGAAGAAAGGTAATTGGGAAGACTACTTTCAAGATGGGGTGTTTCTTTGTCTCACTGGATGCATGAAAGCCCCAGCAGTCACAGATAACAATGTTGATGAGGATTTCAGTGGGTAGTGGATGGAAAGAGCCATTGTGGTTTGGTTTAAATTCAGACTGTCTGGCTTGGCTAGTAATTAATAGAAGGAAATAAGTAACCTGGGAAAGGTACTCAGTGTGATTCATAAGTCTTGTGTGAAATTCTAAAGCATCACAGGTTACATACACAGGGCCAGCCTCTGGGTCATGTCTAGTGCCTTGGCCTCCCCATTCTGTGCACCTCCTGCTCTCTGGACCCGCTGACCCCTCTCCAGGGTCAGGTAGAAGCCCCATATACACCACAACAATTCTAATTCCCTAAGCAAACTATTGTATAATAAATTAACTAGATTCATACCAAATGACCAAATGGTGATTTAATGCATCTACTTAGGTCAATATCTTAACTCCAGTAAGTGACCCTGTAATGGTGAAAGGGAAGCAGAGAGGTGGAGAAGGTAGCACCACATCTGTATATCCTACTGCCCACTCAACACTTCTGCTTGGGTGTCTAGTGTGCAGCTCACTTTACTTGGCTAAATCTGAACTCTACTTCTGCCAGTTGCCCCACCCCAACATGCCCCTCTCCTAGTCTTCTCCATTGCCACCCACTAGCAACAGTCTACCTTCAAAGTAGATCCTCATTTAACCACCTCTCACCTCCATGCTCCCACCTTAGCATCCCTTGTTCAAATATGGCAGCTTCCCATGGGACTCCCTAATTCAACTCTCTCTCTATAGCCAGTTGTGCACAGACAGAGCAGCAGGAGTAATCTTTCTTTTTTTTAAGTCAGATCATGTCGCTTCCTGTGACTTCAACTCTCTTATGCCTTCCCCTAATGACTGACTAAAAATCCAATGTTCTTACCACACCTATCGGGCCCTACCTGACCTGGCCCTGCCCAGCTCTTCAACTCTGCCTTTGTCTCCTTCTACCCACTCACCCTGCTCCGGCCACACTGTCTCTTCTGCTCTTTGAACGCCCCTCTCTTATTTCCACCCCAGAGGCTTTGTGCTTGTTTTCTCCTCGGACTGGAATTTTCCTTTCCCAAATCTTTGTACAGCCTATTCCCTCATTTCCTTCATGTCAACTCCAGAGAGAACTTTCCTGGTATCCTTCTCACCACTACCCCTGAGCTCTCTACCCACCCCCCTTTTTTTACCTTTTTGGAATCATGTACACTGACTTGCTAGGTACTTCTTGTCCATCTCCCCCTTAGAATGTAAGCACTTTAAGGGAGTACCTTTGTCTTGTTCACAGCTGTATCATAATGAGAATAATGCTGTACCCATAGCTGTACCTGTAGTGAGAATAATGCCTGGCACATAATAAGTACACAGAAACGTCTGTTGGAGGAGGAGTGCTATTTATTAAGTGCCTGGCAGGTAGGTGCTCATGGCTGTGATGCCTTGACTCACTTTTGAAGCCACAACTCTGTGAGGCAGGCACCACAGGCAGCATTTTACACAGGAGGCCGTGAAAGCTCAGAGAGGCTGCATGACTTTTCCAGGATGATGCCGGTATGAAATGGTGCGACTGGGACCTGACCTTCAGTCCTTCTGGGGTCCCCTGGCAGATGAATGATGTTTTAGGGCCCACAAGCCCCTCGAGCATATCTCTAATGACGGTGTTGCTAGTAATAACAGCTAGCAAGGGCCTACACTGTGGCAAGCACTGTTTATTTTCTTCTTTAATTCTTTTAGCAAATCTTTGAAGAAGATATTTATTAGGATCCCTATTTTGCAAGAAGAAAGAAAACAGGAGCCCCAGACAAATTTAGGAACATTATCAAGATAATTTGATCAGTAAGTGGTGGAAGCAGGACTTGAAACCAGATGGTTAGACTCCAGAGCCTTCACACTTATAACCTCTGCTCCTCTCTGCCCAAAGTCATTGGCTCACATGCTGTCTTCCCTGCCACGGGTCTATGCACACATTAACCATATCTCTGTTCCTCACTCCCCTGTCCTTCCCCACATGGGGGCTGGGACTCTGTCTGTCTGATTCTTTTCTGTATCTGAGGATTAGGAGAATGTTGGGCATTGAGTGGAAAGTGATGCATGTTGAATAAATGAAGGAAGCAGTGAAATTTCAATAGAGAATTTTCCTATTATCATATTGTTTAAAATTTCTTATTTGAGCCAGTATGTTTTTGATAAATGGTAACCACCATGGGAGCATGATGATAAAAAGTGTTATCCTGTAAGTTTTTTAGCATAGAAGCATCAAAAGTGCTTATATTTATAAGAGAGAAAAGACTTTCCATCATCGAGAACTCTGTCACTCTGTTCTTTCCAGAATCTGGAAAGGATAGAGCATAGCGAGGACCAATGGAGCAGGGGCAGGGCTGGGACAAGCTGAGGAAAGTGCTAAAAACATGCATATAGAAAGCATGTACCAATGTATGTGTACATGCACAAATGTCCACGGAGAGGGTTTGTGTGTGTGTTGTGTGTGTATTATTCAGGTTCTAGTTTGGAAGCAGAACCCACATGAGTTACTTTAATCAAAAGAAATTATTATAAAGAATTTATTAAACATCTGTGAAAGGACAAAAAGGGCAGAAAGGGGACATCGATATACCACACAGAGCTAGCAGAGAGATCGTCACTATAGGAAACCCCTGAAACCTGGCAGAACAAAAGGCAGAGAGAGGTTTGAGTTTATGGAACCCAGAAGCTTGGATGGGGGCTCTCCTGGGTGGCAGACCTCTGAGGAGAGGTATGTCTGACTCCTGCTGGTACCTGAGGAGCTTGGAGGAGGAGCCCCTGGATCTGGGACTCGGGCCCCTGGGGAATGGGGGTGCTGCCCAGTAGATGCAGGCCACCTCCAAAGAGACATGAGGTGAGCAAGGTTCTGGGTGAACTAAAGGAAGCTGGCAATTGGAACCATGACCAGAACTAACCAGTTGGTGCCAGAATGAAGGGCCATCCTGGGGTAGTGTAGATGGGAATAACAAGTCTCTTTCTCCTTCAAGCTTAGGGTCTTCATCCAGTTCCTCCAGTGGGTGGAGAATAATAGGGAGGCAGCTGGTGGAGAACAAAGTTTGCCAAGTTTTGGACCCGGTACCACTGAATGAATTGTAGAAGGGAGTTTAGAGCTGAGAGACCCTTTACCGTGGCGATTACCCTTGCATTCCCTTTGCAGGAGGGTCAACATTAATTTGGACCCAGATCATGCACCAGGATGCTTATTATGAACCTCACTTGAAGGTTCTATGGCAAAGAATACCTTTCGCTACCCAGCCCTCCTGAAGAGGACCATCTGTTCTCTACTCTCAACAATATGACAATGCTTGTTCAGTTAAATAGCAGTAAAATAGCTCACATTTATTGATTACTGTGTTCATAATATTTAAAATAGTGTCCTCGTTATAACCCTTTTCAAATGGCCAATATTTTAATCTCCAGTTGATGGATGAGAAACTGAGGCACATAGGAATTAAGCAATTGATTCAATTTTATGCATTTATATGTGGCTAGGGTCCAGAACCTGTGCTCTTATCTTTTTTACATTATCATATCTACTAGTAATCACTTACTGATCGGATCTGGATCTTTAGACCAGTAACCAGCTGACTTAGAAACTAGAACAGAGTTGTGATTAGAGCAAGTGCTTTAGAAACAAAGGAGGCTGATTTTAATATTGAGCTACGACTCTTGCTGGGTGGGTGGGTGGGAGGGACCTTACTAAGTCTTAGTTTCCTCATCTTGAACATGAAAATAAAGATAGTATTTGCCATAGAGGTTAATTTTTAAGGAATGAATGAGATAATTCATGTGAATCACTTAGTATCTTTGTTACACTCAAGTGTTAATAAGCTAGTTAAAAAGTTACCATCATTATTTTCCAATGTAAAATTGAGAAACTCCCTGTACTTCAGTCACAGTACATGAGAAAAGTGGTGGTTGGTAGTCCACTTCTATGCTGGACTGCTAGCCAATGTTTGGATCATGGACAGCTCCAGCTCTCTTAGGACCCATGATTGTAGAGGGGCTGGAGGCTGAAGTCACTTCCAGAGGTAGGAAGGGCAGCAGTGTGGGCAGCAGCAGCTAAATGGGGGCATCTGTGGCAGGTCAAATTTACAAGACACAGAGTGCCAAGACCTAGTTAAGATAACAACCAGGTCTTGACACTCTGTGAGTGCCTTTCTTTGCTTGACACCTGGGAGAAGTTTCACGGAATTCCCCTCACCCTTCCTGCTGTGATAGTAGAATGTTGATGTCTAAGTTCCCAGAACTTGTGAATTCATTACCTTACAGCTAAAAGGGACTTGCAGGTGTGATTAAGTTAAGGATATTGGGGTGAAGAGATTATTATCCTGGGTATCTGAATGGGACCAATATAATCAAGAAGCTCTTTATAAGAGGAAGCAGGATATTAGAAGAGAAAGCATGTGGTGATGGAACCAGAGATTGGAGTGATGTGGCCACCAGGCAAGGAATGTGGCAGCCTCTAGAACAGGGATGGGAACATCCGGCCCATGGACTGAGAAATCATTTGGTGTGGCCCTGCCAAGGCATTTTAGGGGTGAATATAGCAGGCTAATTTTTGATCAAATATAGCAGGCTAATTTTTAAGTTGATACTTTTATATGGCCCTCAAATGATGTTATAAATATCCAAATGGCCCTTGGCAGAAACAAGTTTCCCCACCCCTGCTCTAAAGAAGATAGAAGAGGCAAAGGAGTGAATTCTCCCCCAGGAGCCTTCAGAAAGAACCAACCCTGCCAAAACTTTGATTTTATCTCCATAATACTTATTTTAGACTTCTGATCTCTGAAACTGTAGGAGAATATATTGGTGTTTTTTTCAGCCACTGAGTTTGTGGTAATTTGTCACAGCAGCAATATATTCCCCAACAGACTTAGTTATCCCTTCTTCACTATTTTCTATGTACTTTGTTCATTCCTATATCACAGCACATATCAGATCCTATTGTGTTTACTTGCTTGCCTATCTCCCCTACTGGATAGACAATCAAATTCTTCAAGGCAAAGGGCCTTAAGAGCCACAAAGCCTATCAGGCTACATCAATGTGGGTGACCTGAATTAACGTGTGAATGTTTTTAAGCCAAGGAGGATAATTTAGGAAGGTCCTAAAAGGTAAGTCACAGACTAAGACAACTTGGGAGAGTAACAGGCCAGTGCCTGTTGTCCCAAGTTGTCTTAGTCTGTGACTACCTTTCAGGATCTTCCTAAATTATCCTCCTTGACTTAAAAACATTAAAGATGGTGTCAAGAATTTTAAACAATCTATACCCATGAACATATACCCATGGAAATGATGACATTCTTGATCCCTTTAATATTTCATTGGCTCTTGTCAACTTAAAAGTCAAAGCAATAATTTTCCACCAATGGGTTAAGACTATAGAGAAGGCTAGAAAGGAGAAAATATGCAGAGCTATTTAGAAGAGGAGAGTTAAACCAAATATAATTGAAGCAAGAAGTGATCAGAATATGCAGCATGAATTATTTTAAGGAAAATACATTCATGAGATTCAGATTTCAGCATGACAGAGAAAAAAAGGAATGGTTTTCACATTTCCCACAAGATGTTCAGTAAGATGAATCTGTCAAGAAATGGGGGCAAAGGTCACATGGGAGCCAACAGAAAGTCATGGATGGAATTCATTTTGTCACACAACATCATCTCAATGAAAATATTACATTCAGAGTTTTGTCTTTCTAGAACCTTTTATATAGAACATTGACAGGGCTTATTTATTCAATAGGAAGACCTTTAAAATCTTCCCATTAGGTTTTCAGTCTGAAATAATTAAAGTGTGAAATGGTCTATTGCCTCTATTTTGACAGGAACTGTCTCAGATATATGAAAACTTGATAGTAAACAAAGCAGTGAGTCCCCTGGGATGTCCAGGTTTTTTGTTATTCTATTGGATGTTTCCATGTCTTGGGTTCTGTCTGTGCCACACTGAGTCACAAGGACCTGGACTCCAGACACACTCCCCTTGGCCAAGTGTCAGTAACAGGCAATGGGCTGGTGGGAGGAACATGGTTTAAGGGAGTGTGGCACAGACAAGTCATACTCAAGAGTGAGTAGTGGGTACATTGTGGATTCATAAATCAGCTCTTGTGTGGCACAGGGTAGAGAGGAAACCCAGATTTATTTGTATTAGTTCCAGATTTCCATAGTGTAAGTATTCCTGCTGTGGTTGATTTCAAATGACTGGAAAATTTTCTGAAAATTTAATGACCAACCCTTGCTAGCCATTACAAACCAGCTTCAGCATACCTGTGTGTGTGTGTGTGTGTGTGTGTTGCTAAAGGCAGGCATCAGGTGAATACATGACAGGCAGAAGTCAAAACTGAGAAATTACAGGGATAGAATGCAGGCAGGCTGAAAGTCTAAGTTTGTTTAGGATAGTGTGCATTTGGGAAACTGACCCACAATTTTCCATCTGCAATGACCTTCAGGAATGCGCTGTGGTTGTTGCCAATTTTTTGCATCTGGAAGGCAAGTGAACTTATAACTAGAATCTCCAGAACTTCTGGGAAAAGCCAGGAGAGGATATGCTGAGACTGAATAATAAGGAAGTGACCTGTTTTTGTTGGTCTGGTATGTGCCAAATGCCATATTTGTATGCATTATAGTCATGTACCACGTAATGACGTTTCAGCCCATGACACACCGCATATATGTCAGTGGTCCTTTAAGATTATAATGGAGCTGAAAAATTGCTATCACCTAGTGACATCATAGCATCGTAAAGTCATGGTGCAATGTTTTATGTGTCTGTGGTGATGCTGGTTTAAACACATCGACTGCATTGCCACATGTATAAAAGGATAATACCTACAATTTTGTATAGTACATAATAGTTGATCATGATAATAAACAATTGTTACTGGTTTATATATTTGCTATACTATACTTTTCATTGTTATTTTAGAGTGTACTCTTTTTACTTATTAAGAAAAAGTTTTCTGGCCTCACCGGTGTGGCTCAGTGATTGAGCATTGACCCATGGACCAGAAGGTCACAGTTTAATTACGGGTCAGAGCACATGCCCAAGTTGCAGGCTCGATCCCTAGTAGGGGGCTTGCAGGAGGTGGCTAATCTATGTTTCTCTCTCATTGATGTCTCTCTCTATCCCTCTCCCTTTCTGTCTCTGAAATCAATAAAAACATATATTTTTAAAAGTTTGCTGTAAAATAGCATGCTGTTAAGCCAGCAACGGCCTCATACATCTTGTTTACCACATCTCTTAATTGCATCATTTTCTCTTGTGCTTGATTTAACCTTGTGTTGCTTTGTACAATAATTTGCTGTACAGGCTTGTAGCCTAGGGGCAATAGGCTATACCATATTGCCTAGTGTGTTTTGTCATCCAGGTTTGTGTAAGTGCACTATGTGATGTTCACACAATGATGAAATTGCCTAACGATGCATTTCTCAGAATGTATCTCTGCCTCCAAGAGGCACATGACTATTTTTAATCCCCTTGACAACCTTGCAAAATTAGTGTTGTTACTTGCGTTTTTTTAGATGAGGCAGGGAGGTAGAGAGCAGTTAAGCACCTGCCTGACATTGTATTGTTAATAAGTAGCAACTGCTAAGATCAGAATGTGGGTGTTTCGGACCCCAGTTTCTCCCTTCAATGATCTGAGGATGAGGGGAGAAGTTGGACGAATTAACCTGGTTGAGGGATTTTTTTCCTGAGTAGAATGTTTCAAGATTGTGTCAAAGGTGGTCTAGGTTCCAGAGTTCTAATTCACATGGTTGGGTCTGAGGGAAGCACCTGATCATATAGATAGATGATGCTTAAAGTCAGGTGCTAATTAAGTAAGGTTGTAGGCAATGAGCTCACGTGGAGCTGGATAGGACCATAAAAGGGTAGGGGCTGGTAAGAATGAGGCAGAGAGTCAGAAGCACAGCTGAAAAGAGTGGGGTTCAGGACAAAGTCCCAGGCAGGAAGAAACTCCCACTAGGGAGTTTCAGGTATGTGAGTACAGGGAGCCTAATGGATCACAGAGAGGTGTGGTCCCCTAAGTGAAGATTCACAGTGACTACCACGTGGTGCTTTGGTCATCCAACCCTTTTTCCCAGTTTACAGTATCTGTTGTAAGGGAATTGTTGTGAACCAGAAGAATGATCAGATAGTAGAGATAAACATCATCTCCAGGGTCCTTGAGGAACTGACTGGTAATTGAATAACTCAATTAGCCTTGGGCACTCTCTGCAGCTGATCAGATGGCCACCCCATGATAGTCACTGTGCATATGGAGCTTTCTGGTTGTTGTGCTTGGCTCTGTGCAGAGTTGAGATAGAATGGTACTGTTCTGGCAGATAGCAGAGGTGCCAACCCTGTGCCTTAGGGTAGGGGTTGCCTTGAAGGTATTGAAAAGGTGCTGGGAATTCCTATCTGTGTTCTTAATCAGTGGCTTGTCAAGGTACAATTATTATCCTGTGGACACTTTATTGATATGTAAAGAAAATTTTTTATACTTAAAAAAGAGGAGAACCAAAACTGGAAGACAACAAATGAGACAAATAGTTTAAAAGCAAATGATTTCCATTAATTGATAGTGGGCAACTTAAAACCTCTTTCCAAACACTGGTGTATGTTTATGCATCCATGTGCATGGGTGTACGTGTATGAATGTATGTATATATGTATGTGTGTGGCCAATCTATGTGACCAGAGATGAAATAGAAAATTCAGTGCAAGGTCTGAGGAACTCCAGATCATTAGGGGCCTTCAGGGATCTATATCAGGTCTTGACATACAGGAACGAGAAGGGAATGAAGGCTCTGAGGCTGAATCTCTTACTTATAGAACAGTGATTTTCCACTGTTTTCATCTCATGGCACATAAACTAATTACTAAAAGTCTGTGGCACACCAAAAAACAAATTATATATATACATTTGCAGATCTAATCAAAAGTAGGTATAATTTTGATTCATTCACACCAGACAGCTATTGTGCTTGTTGTTATCATTTTTTATTTGATAAGCTTAAGGATAAAGAGGTCAGTGACATAGACTAAATAGTCAGGTATTGCATGTTTTAAAAATTCTTATGGCACACCAGTTGAAAATCACGGTCATAGGCAATAGGGCTTCAGAGACATTTGAAAGCTCCCATGTACCTGGTGTGCTTCAATTACTCTCTGCCAGAGAGACATGGGCTTAGCAGGCAGTGTCTGGGAAGAGGGAGGGAATGGGGCATGTTTTGCAGCACTTAATCCCATACCGTCTAGGCTATCACCCCACAGAGACTGCCCCCCAGCAAAGCCCAGGATTGGTCTTCATCGCCACATTACTTTTAAGTTTTACCCAAACACTTCATTTGCTATCTTTGTGAGGTGGGATTTCAATGAATGTAAAAAATGTCAGAAAAATATTTTCTTAAATATTTTTAAAACTTTATTTATTTTTAGTATTTAAAAAGTATTTCTGAAAATCTAGTTTTAAATTTCTTCAGTGAAAAAGGGTATATTTAAACCCCATTTACATGAATAAAGGCAAATGAAAGATTAGAAATCATATTTCAATTTTACATTAAAACTGAATATCCAAGGAAATATTTTACAACAAATCAAGATATCCAGCAGAGAATTAATCATCTTTTAGATCACAGAGAAATGTAGAAAATGCCTACAAAGAAACATAGCTTTAAAATAGCCTGCCTCAGAATGCAATCATCTTAAGTATTGTCTGGTAGATTGATGAATGTGGAGAATCTGCTCTGTCTGAACAGGACACCCATCATTATTCTATTCTTTTTCTTAAAAGGATAAGATTCGAAATACCTGATTTTAAATAAGTGTTTTCAAATTCATTAACACAGAGTTCTTGTAACTTTATTATAACTTGTTGGTCATAACAATAATTCACATTCATGGTGAAACAATTGTAAAACAAAAAATGAAAAATGAACCCTCCCTTAAAAGAATGAAAGTAAAATGCAGCATAATCTCAGCATCCTGAGTTAATTACTATGCAAAATTTGGGTGCACTGTCTTCCAGTCTTCTTTCTATTTTTTTTTTTTTAATTAGGGCCATAACATATATTGAGTTCTTTATATTAGCTTTTCCTTAATTTTTAACATTTTTATTTATCATTAAATACTGTTTAGAAACATAATTTTCAATGATGACGTTGTAATTACTTAGCCCTTCCCCAATTCTTGGACATTGTTGTTTAACATTTTCAATGATAAAAATGCGATGATGAAGATCCTTGTACAAAGATCTTTGAGTGAATCTTGGTTATTTTCTTAAAATAATTTCTAGAAGAATTGCTGGGTCAAATGGAATGAAGAGATTTAAGTCTCTGGGTGTAATGACTGTTGCTCAGGTCTTTTTAACATGTGGACAAAGTGAAGTCACAGATTCACAGTCCTTGGTGTGCTTTAAGAGTTAAATGGCTTAATAAGACATTCAACCCTACTGGAATAGAAAAAGAACCAGTTAACATGGAGGAACAATGACGATCAATTCCCTTGACTTAGCTCAAAAGCAGAGCAAGCCTCTGCAACTCTATTGAACAAAGCTCTCCTGAAGTTCTCCAGCAGTGAGTCCCTGCAGGTCATCAGAGACTCACCTGTCCCTAATCTGACCTGAACGCCTGCACCTTTTCAAGAAGTAGCCAGAATTCACAAGTCAGGAGGAAGTAGGCTCTGTGGGTAAAGGGGCTGTAAGCTGGGATGTAATTTGTCTTTTACCAAACCCCATAGTCCCGAAGACTTGCATTGATGTGTATTTTCAAAATATAAAAAGCAATAACCTCAACATTTAAAAAAAAAAAGACAGCTTTTACTAGCCTAAGGGTCCCTCCTCTTACTTGAATAGTCACAGTTACTTGAGCCCCATATAGCTTTCTTTTCTCTGGCATATCAGGGAGTTTCTAGAGGGTGCCTCATATTGGTTGGTAGTCCCTCAGACACATGGGCACCATCACTACTGATGTGCCTTGAGGGAGGGGGTGGGGGTGCCACTGAGCTGCTCCCTATGGCTCTGGGCTGCTGGTGCTCACCTTCTCTCCTCTCTATTTTATACTTGCTGAGGGCCCACTTATAGAGATCCTTGGGTAGTGACACCTTTATACTAAGGATCTCTGGTCTCAAATGTAGCTTTTTTTTTTCTCCCTAGGACATCCCAGGTGACTGAATCTGGACAGATATAAATACTTGGGCACTTGCCAATGTGATTAAAATTGCTACCTTCTCCATTTGGAGAGCCTATTGTCTAATAACTCTGCCTGACTTCTCCTTGGAAGATTTACTCCCAAGGACACTGTTTCCTCTTAAAATTGAACTTCATATTGTCCTATATAAGTTTACCAAACATGTCTAAACTTCAGATGAGGACATAGTTCTGGATAGTTCCAAGATAGCTTCTAGCTTCCCCAGAAAATTAGTGAATTTAAATAAATATCAGTGGAAATGGGTATTTCCAAAGATATTTTTAATCTTTGACCCACCCAGAAGGAATTTTCTCTGTATTTGTGAAAAAATTGTCCTTCAAAAAGGATGTGTCCATTGATGTTTCTAACACAAGTGCCCACTTCACCAAACCACCACCAACATTAGATACCATCATCATCATCAACAACATTATCATCATCACACACAAAAGGATTTTGTTAATGTAAAGAAAAAATATTATCTGATTGTTTTTTTGGGGGGGGCATTTTGTTATTAGTAAATTTGAGCTTCTTCAACTATTTACTGTCTATTTGGTTTTCTTCATTTGGCAATTATCTGTTCTTTTGCTTAATTTTAAAATCTTGAAATAGAGATCCTTTTCTCATTAACTTTTATGTTATGTCATAAGGATATTAATTAACCACCTATTCATCAGGTGGAATACTTTTAGTTGCACCATCAGAAATATAATCTTATAAATAAGAAGACACAAATAAGGCAGCTTGGAAACTGATTATTTCAGGGGCTTCATGGCACCATCAGGGACCCACGTTCTTTCTGATTTCCTATTCTGCTATCCTTGACGTACAGCCTTACTCTCAGCCTCATGCCTTCAAGGTCTGGAGATGGTGATTCATAACTCCATAAGTTACCTCGTCATCATAATGACATCCAGAAGTAGACAGAGCTTCTTCTCTTCCATAGGTCTCTTTTTCAGTTTGCGGAAAACCTTTCCCAGAAGCCTTGGGGATGCCACTGAGCTGCTCCCTATGGCTCTGGAAAGCAAACTTTCTTTCACAACACATTGACCAGGCTGCATCACATGCTCACAACACCAGTTAGAGGCAAAGGCGACCAATGCCATTGGCTTCATTCACTCAGCACTTGACCCTGAATCTCATGAGGGAGGAGTGGATATGTAAACAAAATGGGGCTCTCTTATTGAAGAACAGTGGGGGGATGACCTTTCGATTTGCTCCCAACTGTATCTGCCACACCATGACTTTCATATACCAGTATAAATTCCAATTTCAAAACAAAAAGTAGCATGTCTGACATCTTTCTCAGAGCAGAGGCCATGAAATCAGGCAAGTAGCTTTATTGATAATGTGTAATCCTTAGCAGAGGTGCCTGAACTTTACTGAGGGTCAGAAGATTAATTTCGCAGCTGCAGTAAAGTGATCCTGCCACATAGCTTAGACTATGCCAAGTTATAGTCAGAGGCATTAAAATCATGTAGTGTGAAAACATTTTCTTTTCTCCTAAAAACTTTTTAAAAAAAATTCCTCAAGGACTTCATTTCTCTGAGGGGAGCTTGAGGAATATATCTAATACTCATCAAGACCAATTCAGATAATCATAATGCTCCCCTACTTATTTGACAGTTTTATGTGTCTTCTACAGCTGCTGAAACAAATGACCATAAACTTGCGGGCTAAAGATAACATAAATTTATCATCTCACAGTTTGGGAGGTTAAAAGTCCATTTGAAATAAATCTCACTGAGTTAAGACCAAGGTGTCCATGTGGTTGCATTCCTTCTGTAGGCTCTAGGGGAGAATCCATCTCTTTGGCTTTTCCATCTGCTACAGGCTGCTGGAATTCCTCAGCTTAGGGCCCCTTCATTTGTCTACAGAATCAGCATTGGCAGGTTGAGCCCTCACATTGTATCACTCTGACCTTTTCTGTCTCCTTCTTCCACTTTAAAGAAAATTGTGATTACATTGGGTCCATTCAGATAATCCAAGATAATCTCCCCATCTCAGTCACCTGATTAGCAATCTCAATAGCATCTGCATCTTAATTCCCCTTTGCTACATAATCTAACATAGTCATCAATTCTAGGGGTTTAGGATGTTGAAATCTTTTGGGGAAGTCATGTTCTGAACACAATAGGTAGGAAAATAATTTCCTTTTCCTCCTCTGTAATCTTGATTTACTGCTACTGTGGTATTTGTAGTTCTCAGCATATAGTAGTTAAGGCCTCAAAATAGTCCTGTTTTGGGTTTCCAGAAGGCCTTCATTAATCTCCCTCTGGACCCATAAGAGCTGTGCCTCTGGCTTTTTGCTGAAGATACAAAATTTGAAGTCAGATCAAGGAGCGCAAGAATTTCTTTTCCCAGGCTTTCTATGCATCAATATTTCTACCCAGTCACCTGTTATAGACTCTCCGCCCCACTGTGCTCCTATTTAGGAGCCAGACTGTATGTGTTCATTCCTCTTTCACATGGCCTCCTTGTCAGAATAAATCCACCTTGGAGCAGAGTGGGCTTATGTCCTTTGGGCATCCTCTTTCCCTTCCTATGAGTCTGTGGAAACTACACACTAGCATGGAGTCAGTCCAGCTCTTGGCTCTGACAGGTACTTTATTCAGAAACTAGTGCCCTGGTGCACAGATTTGTGCACATTGAAAGGAAATTAATTAGAAGGTGGCTGGCAGGGTGGGACTGGGTGAGATGGGTGGGACACGCCCTGGAGCCAACCACCCGTGGTCCCGCCCAGGCTGGCCACACCTGGGGGCTCCATGGCTCAAACAGCATTTGTGGAGTGAGCAGGGTTCCTCTGGCAGGTGGGGTCCCTCGGCCTGGCCTGAGTGGATCTGGCCAACATCCTCCAAGGGGTCCCGGATTGGGAGAGGGTGGTTCTCAGGTAATGCATTTCAGAATCTGGCTCCTTCCTCTCTGGTTCCGGGGTGTGTCCCCTGAGAACTGTTGTTGCCAAGTCACCGAAGCTCGGCAGCTCTTGCATTGAACATCTACCCCTGCTGGTCAGTATACATCATAGCTACCGGTCAGATGCCAGTGAGATGGCCACTTAGCCTTTTATATATATAGATTGTCTTAGTTTATTTCAACAGGTAAGAAATGATAGTCTTTCACACATACCCCTTTTTCCCTTAATCTCATTTGTTACATAATATGCTTTCTCATCATTCCATAATCCAAAGTAAACACAATGGAAAAACAGAGTCCTCACGCGAGGGGCGTCAGGGTGGCAGAGAGCCCATAAAGAAACAGAACACAGGAGGAAATTGTGCACCGCCTGCCTGCCGCACACAACTCTGCACTTGGCCTCTGTAGGTTATTGATGGCCTGGGAAACACTAAAGATATTACCCGATTTTTTACTGGCTCAGTATTAGCATTTGGGTCCCAGTTACCCAAAAATGTCCAAAGAGGAAGCTCAATAAACTTTGACTTAAAAATCAGTCTAAAAATTCTGGATTTTTAAGGGCTCTATTTGACCAACTGTAGATCCCTTTGAGATGGAAAGTGTTCCAGGGAGCTCTGTAGCCTCCAGGCCATGTCTGAAACCTGACTGTATCAAATTGAAGAGAATAAACATATTTGAATCCAGCTGATTTAATTTTCTTTACAAATCAGTGTGGAACTCTAGCAGCATAATCTATTTGGGTTTTCTATAACCCAGGATGGGGGTGGGCATGCGACCATCCTAGATGCATTTGAGTAATCAATCACTTACTTATGAAGGTGCCATGCTCAGCTGCTTGGGGTCTATATATTTTTTGAAAAACTGAATACAACAAAGGGTTTTTTGGTAAGCTTCTCTGCTTCTTAAACTAAACTAAACTAAACTAAGCTAAGCTAAGCTAAACTACTCCTGGTTTCCAAGAAACCCCAGGCCTCTAAGGCTCCTTCCCATCTAAACACTGAAGAAGGCACTGAGTTTCCTTCCACCACAAGCAAGAAGCCTGAACAAGAACTTGGAAGGAAACTAGAATGGGGCAGGGCCTGGGGTCTTTCCTTCTCTTATCATGTGCAGGCCTCATGGTACAGCTCTGCACAGTCAGTCAAAGCTCTTACCAGGCATTATTTTCTTATCATTTATGTACCTCTCTTCTCATCGTGTCATTTCTTAGAGCCCCATAATTACCAGGGTGTGCATCCAGGCTGTCAACAGAATCTTATGAGTGACATATAGCTAAATAAATTTCTGTAACTAGGAAGGACCAAAATCAAGAGGGGATTTATACCAATCTCTTCTACTGTTCTGGTCTGCCTCACTCTCACCAGACTGCTAGCTTATTCATTGTAATGCTAATAAGACTTTGTCTCACCTTGCATTTCAAATTAAGGCCACTATCCCAGGAACCCCTGTGTTCCTGGAAGATATGGAAACCAGCACTGAGAAGATGAAAAAAGCTTTCCTTTTGATTGGATGTTTATGAGGGAAGGTTGCCTGCTTGTTTGCCAGTTAAATACCTTCTTGTTTTAAAATATTTAAAAGCTGATTTATGATTTTGTGGGTGTCTGTGAGGGCTCAATCTAGTTTGCTGTCCTGAGGAGATTACCCCTTTTCCCCTGTGTTAGGTAGAATAATGGCTCCCCATGGATATTCATGTTTTTTATTTATTTGTTTGTTTGTTTGTTTGTTTGATTTTAATCCTCACTGGAGGATATTTTCCCCATACACTTATAGAGAGAGTGGAAGGGAGGGAGGAGGGGGAGACACACACACATCCATCTATTGGTTTCCTCCTGCACTTGACCCTACCAGGGTTAGGAAATCTGAAACGAAGGTATATGCCCTTGACTGGGAATACAACCCTCACCCTTTGATCCTTGGGCCAGTGCTCTAACCACTGAGAAAAACTGGCCAGGGCCATAGATTTCCAAGTTCTAATCTCCAGAACCTGTGACTATGTTACCTTACCAAACTCAGCAAAGGGAATTTTGAAAATGTAATTTAGATTAAGGATTATGAGATGGGGAGATTACCTTGCATCACCTAATGGGTCCAATGTAATCACAATGGTTCTTATACTGGGAAGGAGTTAGAGTCGGAGAAGCAGTGATGATGAAGGAGAGTTTGGAGTGATGTAATTGCTGGCAGGGGGTCAGGAGCCAAGGAATATAAGAAATACAGGAATAGGAGGAAATTAGAAAGGCAAGAAAACAAATTCTCCCCAAGAGCCTCCAGAAGGCATGCAGCCCTTCCAGCATCTTGATATTTGCTCAGTAAAGTCATTTTAGAATTCAGGTCATAAATTTGTGTTGCTTTAGGCCACAAGTTTATGGTAATTTGTAAGAGCAGCAAGAGGAAATGAATACACCCTAATCAGAACATGTTTTAATTAGGTTCTTTGAGTGGCAAGGACTCAGTGCACCTTAAACAATGAGATATTTATTCCAAGGAGCCCTGTGCCGGGAGAGAGGCCCACCCACTAAGAAGAGCAGGACCTAGGGGCGGCCTGGGGACCTCAGCAGGAGACCTGGTAGTTCTTGGCCTGATGTGGCTCCTTGTCAACTGTTTTTTTTTTGTGTGTGTGTGTGTGTGTTTGTTGTTGTTTTTTCCAGCTGGCTCACTTTCCTCTATGGTCCCTGTGTTGTAGTCTTTATTCTGGGTCTCTGTTTCTTTTCACTTCTGTCTCCCTCAAAGCTTTGCCCGGAGAATGGTGCACTGTGGTCATTACCCTAATCCAGAACATCCACTCAGCTTCAGATTTTTCTGTTATCTGCTCCAGTCTTTCAGCATGTCTTATTCACCATCCTAAGGAAGAATCTGATTAGCCCAGCCCAATTTACCATTCTGGACCATGTCATGGGCTACTGGTCAGCCTCTAAGTGCTCTGTTCCTAGATCATATGCCATCCCCAGTCATGTCAGCCATGGTCAGGAGGTCTGAATGATGGATAAGAATTGTGGCTTCTTGAGAGCTATGCATTTACTGAGGCATGGCTGCCTAGAAGGGGCAGCAGATGGAGGAGTGGCTGATCATTACTGAAACCAATTTAGGGCACAAATATTACCCAGAAAGTTGATTTTCTTTCTGAATCCGGAGTGTAGAGACAACTTCAATGGAATCTGTCACCGATAAATTATAACGACCTTTCAAAGCAGCCACCTTCCCCTCTCCCTTGCTGATTCACCAGACAAGAGTGAATCTCCATTTTGTGCCCCCAGAAAGCTGAGGTTTTGTGAGGCAGATGTTCAATAAGGTAATTCTAGTTGTAGAGCCTGGTTAATGACATTAAAGGCCTAGTCAGGAAGGCTCAGGGGCAAAGAATAAAACAAAACCTCCAAACAATATCTGTTAAGCACCTACTGTATGCAAGGCACTGTTTTAAGCATATGTGCTATACCTATAAGCAAAACAGCTCTCTCATAGAACTGCCATTCTAAGAAGGAGAGGAAGACAAAATAATCAAAATCTCCTTACAGAGGTTAGCTGTTTGTTTAGTACCTAGTCCTAGGTACCAGGAGGAGAGCTGGACCAGCCTATGGGGTATCAGAGGAGTTGAGCTGCAAGTAACGGGCAGGAATTGGGCCTGGAGGAAGGTCAATACAGGTGTCATGGAGGCTAGCACTGGGGCACAAGGTGGTGGGGCTCCATCCTTAAACATTGGCCTCATAAGCCAGCTGGGGGATTATGGTAAAGGAGAACTGGCTGTGAAGATTAAGGTTTGGAAATAAAACCTCTGCCTTCTGAGAACTGGTTGTAGTACTGGGAAGTGTATAAAGCATGGCTGTGTAGACAAAATGCAAATACTGGGCTATAAATTGGGTGCTTGGCTTCTAGGGAATCAGACAAGAATCCAAACTGGGGTCAGAGTGGAATCAGCAGGAGGACCCATTTAGCACCAGGACTCTGAGTGGCTGACTTCAGGCCCTCTGGATCCCTTCTCAGAGCTTGGAGTGGGGCAGAGCCAGGAAATACAGGGGCCAGGACTGCAAGCCCAGTGGTTCAGCTGTGCCAGAGAGATGGTGCAGGGCAGGGATCTAGGCAGGTGCTTCTAATCAGGTCTGATCCTGGAGCGTTACTTTCCCTGTGTGACTTGAGATCTGCCTTGTGTTTCTAGTTCTGATGATTAGAGCTACAAACAGCAAGTATAAATTTTCTTCCTTTTAGTAGCCTTCCAAATATGCAAAGACCCCTGTCAGAGCACCCCAGGCAGTGACTTCAAACACTCTTAGCAGAAGGAGCTTTCCCGGCTGCCAATCACTACTTGATGTGAATCTTAGGCTGCTGCCCAGTATGTGAAGCAGAGGAAAGCAGAGCTCCTCCTCTAGGAGCTGGGTGGGGCCCGTGGTCCTGCCCACTCCCTTTCTGCTCCCTATTTTTTGGCAGCTCCTTGGGCAACTCTGTGAAATTGTCAATGCAGTATGAAAACCATTCCTCAAGACTTCTCCTTTATAGGCTAAACTAGAGGCCTGGTACACAAAATTCGTGCCCTGGCGGGGTGGGAGGGGATGTCCCTCATCCTGGCCTGCACCCTCTCACAGTCAGGGAGCCCCATGATCTATCGCCCTGCAGAGGGAGGCCCTGCCCACCTGGCCAGAGCTCCATGATGGATTGCCCCCACAGAGGGAGGCCCTGCTTAACTGCCACAGTGCTGCCATGGGGTAGCTTGGGCCTCCCTCTGTGGAGCTATCATGGGGCGATGGCCAGGCCCCCGATGAATTGCATTGCACCCACCTTGGCTGGCCTAGTGCCAGTAGGTGTCATAGTGTGGTAGTCCAGACGGTGGTTCCACTGTTCGGCCGTTCAGTTGATTTGCATATTATGCTTTTATTATTATAGATATGTCTAGTTCCTGCCATGACTTCTCAATGCTTCCAAAACTTCCTTAATCTTGTTACTCTTCTCCAGGTAGACCATTTTGTCAGTGTGTGCTTAGTGACTATGTGGTCTGACCAGGAGCATCCAGACTATCACCCTCTCCAAGCTGGGTGTTGGAGGCCCCCTGGGTATCTTCTGCTGATGTGGATCCACCCTGCTATCTATATTTCTCGTGTTCATTAGCTCATTCCATAAATATTTACTGAGTTCTAATTATGAGACTAAATATTAAACCTTTTTTTCTTTTTTATTGTTTAAAATATTACATATATTAGTACATATATCTCCTTTTTTTCCCCATTGACCTTCCCCCAGCCTCCCCTACTCGCTGTCGCATGACCTGATCCCCCCCTCCTTCCCCCCCCCCCCCCCCCGGGGCCTTGTGTCCATTGGTATGCTTATATGCATGCATACAAGTCCTTTGGTTGATCTATTTCCCTTCCTCCCCAGCACTCCCTAGCCTTCCTGCTCTAATTTGACAGTCTGTTCGGTGCTTTACTGCCTCTGTATTTTTTTATTCATCAGGTTATAATGTTCTTTATTTTCCACAAATAAGTGAGATCATGTGATATTTATCTTTCTCTGCCTGGCTTATTTCACTTAGCATAATGCTCTCCATCTCCATCCATGTTGTTGTAAATGGTAAGAACTCTTTCTTTTTTACCACAGTATAGTATTCCATTGTGTATGTGTACCACAGTTTTTTAATCCACTCATCTGCTGATGGGCATTTAGGCTGTTTCCAAATCTTAGCTATTGTAAATTGTGCTGCTATGAACATAGGGGTACATATGTCTTTTCTGATTGGTGTTTCTGGTTTCTTGGGATATATTCCTAGAAGTGGGATCACTGGGTCAAATGGGAGTTCCATTTTTAGTTTTTTGAGGAAACTCCATACTGTTCTCCACAGTGGCTGCACCAGTCTGCATTCCCACCAGCAGTGCATGAAGGTTCCTTTTTCTCTGCATCGTTGCCAGCACTTGTTGTTTGTTGATTTGTTGATGATAGCCATTCTGACAGGTGTGAGATAGTACTGCATTGTCATTTTGATTTGCATCTCTCGGATAATTAATGACTTTGAGGATGTTTTCATATGTCTCTTGGCCTTCCTTCTGTCTTTTTTTTGAAAAGATTCTATATAGGTCCATTGCCCATTTTTTGATTAGATTGTTTATCTTCCTTTTATTAAGTTGTATAAGTTCCCTATAGATGTTAGAGATTAAACCTCTATCAGTGATAATATTTGCAAATATGTTCTCCCATACAGTAGGCTTTCTTGTTGTTTTGTTGAAGCTTCCTTTTACTGTGCAAAAGCTTTTTATTTTGATGTAGTCCTATTTGTTTATTTTCTCTTTAGCTTCCATTGTCCTAGGAGCTGTATCAGTGAGGAAATTGCTTCGGCATATGTCTGAGATTTCTCTGCCTGTGGATTCCTCTAGTATTTTTATGGTTTCCCATCTTATGTTTAAGTCCTTTATCCATTTTGAGTCTATTTTTATGTATGGTGTAAGTTGGTGGTCTAGTTTCATTTTTTGCATGTATCTGTCCAATTTCCCCAACACCATTTATTGAAGAGACTGTCTTGACTCCATTGTATGTTCATGCCTCCTTTGTCAAATATTAACTGAGCATAGTGGTTTGGGTTGATATCTGGATTCTCTATTCTATTCCATTGGTCTATATGTCTGTTCTTGTGCCAGTACCAGCCTGTTTTGAGAACAGTGGCTTTGTAATACAGCTTGAAATCAGGTATTGAGATCCCACCTACTTTGTTCTTTTTTCTCAGGATTTCTGTGGCTATTCGAGGTCTTTTTTATTCCAGATGAATTTTTGAAGAGTTCATTCTAGGTCTGTGAAATATGCCATTGGTATTTTAATGAGGAGTGCATCGAATCTATATATTGCTTTGGGTAGTTTGGACATTTTAATGATGTCCATTCTACCAATCCATGAACATGGTATGTTCTTCCATCTCTTTACATCTTCCTCTATCTCTTTTTTCAGTGTCCTGTAGTTTTCCATGTATAAGTCTTTTACCTCCTTAGTTAAGTTTATTCCTAGGTATCTTAATTTTTTTGGTGTGACGGTAAATGGGATTGCTTATTTAGTCTCTCTTTCTGTAAGTTCACTATTGGTGTATAGAAAGGGCCATAGATTTCTTGGCATTAATTTTGTATCCTGCTACATTGCTGAATTCATTTATTAAGTCTAATAGTTTTTTGATGGAGTCTTTTGAATTTTTTTATCTACAATATCATGCCATCTGCAAATAAGGAGAGCTTTACTTCTTTTCCAATTTGGATGCCTTTTATTTCTTCTTCTCTGATTGCAATGGCTAGCACTTCCAGTACTATGTCGAACAGGAGTGGTGAGAGTGGGCATCCCTGTCTTGTCCTGTTCTTAGGGGAAATGGTTTTAGTTTTTGCCCATTGAGTATGATGTTAGCTGTGGGTTTATCATATATAACTTTTATAATGCTGAGGTATGATCCTTCTATTCCCACCTTGCTGAGAGGTTTTATCAAGAAAGGGTGTTGGATTTTGTCAAATGCTTTTTCTGCATCAATTGATATGACTATGTGATTTTATCTCTCAATTTGTTTATGTGATGTATCACGCTTATTGATTTGCGGATATTGTACCATCCTTGCATCCCTGGGATAAATCCTACTTGGTCATGGTGTATGATCTGTCTGATGTACTGCTGGATCTGATTTGCTAGAATTTTGCTGAGGATTTTGGCATCTATGTTCATTAGGGATATTGGCCTGTAATTCTCTTTCATTGTGTTGTCTTTATATGATTTTGGTATTAGGGTAATGCTGGCTTCATAGAATGAGCTTGGAAGTGTTCCTTCCTCTTGAATTTTTTGGAATAGTCTGAGGAGGATAGGTTTTAGTTCTTCCTTGAATGTTTGGTAAAACTTCCCTGTGAAGCCGTCTGGCCCCGGGCTTCTGTTTGCTGGAAACTTTTTGATGACTGCTTCAATTTCTTCCATAGTTATTGGCCTATTGAGATGTTTAGATTCTTCCTGATTGAGTTTTGGAAGGTTATATTTTTCTAGGAATATGTCCATTTCCTGCAGGTTGTCTAGTTTGTTGGAAAAGAGTTGTTTATAGTATTTATTACCAATCCTTTGTATTTTGGTGGGGTCTGTTGTTATTTATCCTCTTTCATTTCTGATTTTGTTTATTTGGTTCCTCTCTCTTTGCTTCTTGGTGAGCCTAGCTAGAGGTTCATCAATCTTGTTTATCCTTTTAAAGAACCAGTTCTTGGTTTTGTTGATCTTTTGTATTTTTTTTTTGGTCTCAATGTTGTTTATCTCTGCTCTGATATTTATTATTTCCTTCCTTCTGCTTACACTGGGCTTTTCTTGTTGCTCTCTTTCTAACACTTTGAGTTGTAGGGTTAGGTAATTTATTACCACTGTTTCTTGTTTTTTGCAGTATGCTTGTGGAGCTATGAACTTCCCTCTCAAGACTGCTTTTGCTGTGTCCCATGGATTTTTGGATTGTTGTGTTTTCATTGTCATTTGTTGCCATGATGTTTTTAATTTCTTCTTTGATCTCCCTGTTAACCCAGTCATTGTTTAATAGCATGCTGTTTAGTCTCCATGTGTTTGATTTTTTTGGATTGTTTTTATTGTAATTGATTTCCAGTTTTATGCCACTGTGATTTGAGAAGATGCTTGATATGATTTCTATCTTCTTGAATTTGAAGAGACTTTGCCTAAGACCCAACATATGGTCTATCTTTGAAAATGACCCATGTGCACTTGAGAAGAATGTATATTCTGTGGCTTTGGGGTGAAATGTTCTGAAGATGTCAATTAATTCCATCTGGTATAGTGAGTCATTTAGGATTGATGTTTCTTTGCTGATATTTTGTTTAGAGGATTTGTCCAATAGTGACAGTGGGGTATTACAGTCTCCTACTATGATTGTATTGCTGTAAATATCTCCCTTGATATCCTCCAGGAGTGTTTTTTTAATGTATTTGGGTGTTCCTATATTGGGTGCGTATATGTTTGCCAGAGTTATTTCTTCTTGTTGGATTGTTCCCTTTAGTATTATGAAGTGGCCTTCCTTATCTCTTGTTATGTCCTTCACTTTGAGATCTAATTTTTCAGATATAAGTATTGCTACCCTGGCTTTCTTTTCATATCCATTCACCTGAAAAAACCTTTTTCCATTTCTTCACCATCAGTCTGTGTGTGTACTTTTTTCTGAGGTGGGTTTCTTGTAGACAGCAGATATATGGGTTGTGTTTTCTTATCCAATCTGTTACCCTATGTCTTTTGATTGGGGCATTAAATACATTTGCATTTAAAGTTATTATTGATAGCTGCTTATTTGTCGCCATTTTTATTTTTTACCCTTGTGCTCCTTCTTCGCTTCCTAATTCTTTTCTTTCTTTTTCTCTTCTTTTCTTTTCTTTCTTTCTTTCTTTTTTTTTTTTTTTTTACAGCAGAATCCTTTAGCATTTCTTGCATTGCTGGTTTGGTGGTAATAAATTCCCTTAGTCCTTTTTTGTCTGTGAAACTCCTGATTTCACCTTCAATTTTGATTGATAGCCTTGCTGGATACAGTATTCTTGGATTCAGACCCTTCCTTTGCATGACTTTGTATATTTCATTCCATTCCCTTCTGGCCTGATGAGTTTCTGTTTAGAAATCAGTCACTAGTCTGATAGGGGTTCCTTTTTAGGTAACTTTCTGTCTCTCTCTGGCCACTTTTAAGATTCTTACTTTGTCGTTGGTGTTTGCCAATTTAATTATAATGTGCCTTGGTATCAGTCTTTTGGAGTTCATTTTGCTTGGAACTCTGTGAGCTTCTTGGATTTGTGTGGGTTTTTTCTTCCCTATATCAGGGAAGTTTTCTGTCATTATTTCTTCAAACAGGTTTTCTATTCCTTGCTCAGTTTCTTCTCCTTCTGGAACCCCTATTATGCAGATGTTGCTTTGTTTCTTTTTTTCCAAAGTTCCCTTAGGCCAGGGGTCAGCAAACTGTGCCTTGCAAGCTACATGTGGCTTGTGAGCCTCTATTTGCCTCTCTGTTGACTAATGAGTTTGCCAACCACTGGCATAGGGGTTTAATCACAAGGAACAACAACAGCCTGTAATTATTGGAATTGAGAGTCTTGGTCAGTGGTCGGCAAACTCATTAGTCAACAGAGTTGTAAACCACGGCTCGTGAGCCACAATTTGCCAACCACTGCCTTAGGCTCTCCTCCTGCTTTTTAATTTTTTTTTCTAGAGTCTGCTCTACTTGGGTATTATTTTCTAACTTGTCTTCTAGCTCACTGATGCAGTCCTCTGCTTCTTCTATTCTACTCTTGATGATTTCTATTGAGTTCTTACAGCAGCGAAGTCATTTTTCATTTCTTCTTGGTTCTTCTTCATTTCCTCTTGGTTCTTACACATATTGTCAAATTTGTCTTTCATTCTTTTCAGCCACCTTATGACCATTTCTCTGAAGTCTTTCTTTGGCAGGTTGCTTGTCTCCATTTCACTTACTTCCTTTTCTGGTGATGCCTGCTTTTCTTTCATATGAGGGCTGTTCCTTTGTCTCCCCATGGTCTCTCTTCTCCAGGTGTCTGATTATGTAGTTCTTTCTCTCCTGTGTTGATTTAAAGGCACAAAATACAACACAACCAGGTCCAATGCACAAGGCACTGAACACAAATGTATTCACGATATTAATCCAAACTAAAGGTGACCACCAGAGCAAGGCAAATTAGAGGATAGGAGACAAAGAAGAAGAGAAAGAAAGAAAGAAAGAAAGAAAGAAAGAAAGAAAGAAAGAAAGAAAGAAAGAAAGAAGTGCAAAAATGAAATTTGGAAAAGAAAAAAAAAGTAAGAGAGAAAAGAAAGAGAATACAAAGAAGAGGGGAACAAACTACATATATGGGGAAAAAACTCCAATAGAACAGCCACTAATACCAACAAATGCCAGCAACAAGTACCTGGAGATGAATACAAACTACAAACAACAACTAATATCAAGTGAGCAAGAGAAAATAGAAGCAAAAAACAATACAAACAAACAAAAATAATAAGCAAAACAATCTTACAAACAACCATAAAAATCATTATAATCAACAATCAAGCAAACAACAACAAAAGGACAGACTGAAAAACAATATTTTGGATAGTGAAGACAGAGAAGAGAGCGGTGTGTATGGACTTGGAGCAGGGGATTGAAAATCAGTTATATAAGTAGGGTGAAATTTTAACAGGGGGTAAAAAGAAAGAATAGAGAAAATCTAAAGCAGGGAAAGGGTAAGAGAAACAGGAC
Source organism: Corynorhinus townsendii (assembly GCA_026230045.1). Taxonomy (NCBI): domain Eukaryota; kingdom Metazoa; phylum Chordata; class Mammalia; order Chiroptera; family Vespertilionidae; genus Corynorhinus; species Corynorhinus townsendii. The sequence continues at coordinate 140,090,728 of JAPDVU010000002.1, forward strand.
AACAAAAAGGGAAAAGTTAGGAAGAGAGTGATGGCATAAAGGTAAAGCTGAGATAGAGTAAAATGATGCTAAAGGAAAGATGAAAATAGAATGTAGAACACTATCCCAAAGTAAAATAAAGAGAAAATAAAATGATACTTTCTTTTTTTTAAAAAAAAAGTAAAATAGTAATAGTAGTAATACTGATTGAAAATAAAAATGCAATAATTAAAAAGGTAAAATCTAGTGAGGAAAAAAGAAAAAAAATTAGTTTCTTAAGTAAAAGATGAAAAAAAAAGAAATAAAAATAAATGTGACCTACAACCAAGATTACTCTACCCAGCAAAGCTATCATGCAGAGTTGAAGGTCAGATAAAGAGCTTCACAGACAAGAAAAAGCTAAAGGAGTTCATCACCACCGAACCAGGATTACATGAAATGCTGAAGGGTATTCTTTAAGAAGAGGAGAAAGAAGAAAAAGTAAAGATAAAAATTATGAACAACAAAATGACAACAAATACATACCTACCAACAAGTGAATCTAAAAATCAAGTAAATAAAAAATCTGAAGAACAGAATGGACTGGTGAATATAATAGAATCAGGGACATAGAAAGGGAGTGGACTGACAATTCTCAGGGGGAAGCGGGTGTGAGTGGTGCGGGAAGAGATTGGACAAAAATCTTACTCCTATGGATGGAGACAGTGGCAGGGGGTAAGGGCATGGGGTAGGGTGGGGTGGGGAATCAGGTGGAGGGGAGCTATAGGGGGGAAACAAAATGAGGAACACCTGTAATCTGAACAATAAAGATTTATTAAAAAAATAAATAAATGTGCAATAGTGAAGGTCATTCACTTCCTCTACTGTTCTGTTTGGCACACCTGTTTCCCAGTCAGGACATTATTGAAGTTCCCTGCATTCCACTGGTCCTCAGGGTTGTAAGCCAGTCCTGATTTTTAAGCAGGCAGTGTGTCTTAATTTCTTGTATTCCTTTATTTGTGTTTACACAAGAGTCAATTTGTGATTCAATCCCTGGGTGGCAGTGTTTCTGGATTGACCTCCAGGTCTATAGGTCCTCTCTAGCCCGTGCTTAGATCCTGCTTTCCCTGTGGCATTCAGTACTGGTTTGTGGGAGTGGGCTGCCCCAGAGCTGGTTCTCTGATGGTTATTCCCGCTCTGATCTCCAGTTTCCAGGAAAACAACTTTACCCTGCAGTCTCTTAGGGTGTCCCCAATTGGGTGATCCTATGTATTGGGCTTAGAAATCAGAAGCAATGATTTAAAGGAAAAAGAAAAAACAAAACAAACAAACAAACAAACAAAAAAGAGCCAGCATAAGTGTGCGAACTCTGGGGCTGCGTGCAAGTCTGTCCAGTCTTTTTTCCCCCTTGGGTCTAAGCAGCTGGCACACTTTTAAAGTTTTTAGGCTGTCCTTTTGTGTCAGATCAAAATGGGTTGCTTTTTAGAGTTCCTATCTGTTAGCAGCTCTGACAACCCCCTTCCACATTCACAGATCACGCCAGCCCCAACAGCCATGGATTTTTCTAGGTGCAGACTTCCCCCGGTCCTCCAGCTCCTGCAGTGCATGCATTTCTCTCTCCTTCCAGGACCAGAGAACTCACCTTATCCCAGTGGAAATCCGACCTTTCCACGGTGGAGTGTAGATCTTCTCTGAATCCGTGTGTTTGCACCAATTGGGGACCAATGTTCTCAGGTTTGCAGCTGTTCAGTGGGTGCCGCAGTTGTAAATTTTCAGGCTTCCAATATCATCCACTTTCCCCTTCAAGATGGCACAGTCTCCACGTCCACGCCGGTCACTCAGGCAGGAAACCCAACAGCAGTCAATATTAAACCTTTTTAAAAACATATTTATTTATTTTGTTTTTATTGACTTTATTGGGGTAACAATGGTAAAATTATATAGGTTTCATGGGTACAATTCTATTATACATAATCTGTATATTGTATTGTGTGTTCACCACCCCAAGTCAAGTCTCTGTACGTTACCATTTATCCCACCTTTCCCCTTTCCTATCCCCTCCCCTTTCCCTCTGGGGCTAAAGGAGAAAATGAAACATAGTCTTCATCCTGAAAGCCACTGGGGAAGGTGGGAGAGAGGAACATGAAGGTGTGGGGGAGGTTGCTTGGGTACAGCTCAGTAGATGCTGTAATGGAGATAATTGAGGGGGAAAAGGAGGAGCAGGTAGTTCTCTCTGGGGGTGGAGAGAACTTCCTCCTGATGAGTTTGCTTCCCTGGTCTTTGGTCTATCTCTGCACGTGATTCCTTAACTGTGTGACCTCAGGGGAAATAAAACATACCCATGCCAACCTCCACTTTCTCTTCCTTAACATGTCAGAGTTGGACCTGAATATTTCCAAGGTCCTTCATGTTCCAGCCCAGATTCTAATCACGGTCTTCTACAGCTTATGACTTGGAACCCCCCAATCAGAGTTCAAAATACATTTTTCTTGTAAAAAACACATTTTCAATAGTAATTAGGGGTACTTTGAGAGATGCACAATGTCATTTTAAAGTCTGACGGTAACGTTCCTCATAGGACTGTTTATGGTTTGGAGTACAAAATCCTTATTTTTTCAGAGTTCAGAAAAATTTCCCAAATCTCCATGCACAGTCTCAGACCATCTTTTCTTTTCAGCTTCTAGTTCATATTGGGATCCTTCAATCAGTCATTAATTCTAGCCACAACCCTGCTCTTGCATCCTAGATTAGAGTGGGTGCTTGCTTCCCTCTGGCCTAAATCCCCATCTCTCTTCCATTTCCAGTTTTTATCCTTTCAGACCTGTGTCATGTGCTCTGTACATACACTTTTAGTGCTATATGGGAAGGATAATCTAGCTACTAAATACAAAATCCCTAAAATTTGTGGTCTATGACAAGGAATTTGAAACATGGCTTCTTTTGAAGTCAAGAACTTCTTATTAACTTTCCTTATTTCCAGTCAAAATATATTTGCATTCTGGCCAGTCATCCACTGCTCACTTAGATCAAATGTAATGTGAAAAGAATTTTTAAAAATATAAAATGTATGTTGTTGTTTTTTTAAGATAATTCATTGTTCTGTTCACTATACTACACATAATTTCCTTTTCTTGGTAAAGGTTACCTCTTTTTCCCTAATACCAGAAATCCAAATTTTCCATCAGATAATGTTGCTTGTCTCTTTTATTTTGAACAGACACTGTAAGGGCTCTTAATTAGTTTTATAATGTCCTATGACCCTGATTCCTCTTCCTATCCTTTTCAGAATGACTTGTATACTTCTGGGATTCTGGGGTTTCTGATCTTACTCAAGGGATTTTTGAGACTTTTGGTCATTGGGCATCCCCCTGTGATACCAAGTAAAATATCTATATATATAAAGATCCAAAGTTGTCACGACTGGAATGGACAACTGAACAGGAGGCTGTGTGGGCGACCAGGCTGGCAGGGGGGGCACTGAGGGATGACCAAATCACTGGGCCCTGGCCTGGTCCCGTGGCCCAAGGGAGCTTTGGGCCCTGGCCAGGACACAGCAGAACTGCAATGGGGGCATGGCTGGCCTTCAAACCTGGGGCCCAGAGCTCCCTGCAGAAAGTGCTTCTGTTTATTTAGTCCATTGGTTTTTAATCAGATTACACACCCACAAATGGGGTAAGAGAAAACTGTTCAATGTGCCTTTGGCAAATTGCAAACTCTTGCTGAACTTGAGCGACCCCTTCCTGGCATATCTGTCTTCATGCTTTTTGGGCACTTTTGAAGGAAGGAAAGGGATCCCGTGCCCCTATGGCTCTCCCGTGGGAACAGAGTTGGAAAAACAGTTTCCCAAGGAGGTGGAAGTGCAGTGGGGACCCTCCCAGCTGGGGGAGGGGTGCGCCCAGATGCCCCTTTGCTCCAAGGCTGGGGCAGGGCACACAGGGTGGGACATCAAGTGGTAAAAGTCTAGCAGATGCCTGGCCTACAGGCTGCCTGAGAAGTGGTGTCAGATGCACGAAGGAAAGGCTTAGCATCTCTGTCATCACATTGGTTTTCAGAATTCCCTGATCCCCATCTGTTGGCTCCCTCCCTCTGAGGGGCACTGTCGTCATCACATGGGTGCAACTGGAGTATTGTATCTTGAGAAGATTGCCCCAATGTATCTAGCCTTTTATCTGATGGTGAAAAAAATCCCAAAGAACAAGAATGAAGACAGACTACTGTCCTTTAGTCTTAAAAAACCCCAGAAGTGTCCTGTGAAGAGCTGAGACTTGGTTCTATCCACACAGCTCAGAGAGATTGGATGAGGAAATGGCCTGGTTTGGTCCTGACTTTACCCACTTATGTTACTCTTGAAAGTGTCTTTGCCACAATGTGAGTAAACTGCCACCTTTTGGAATAAGGCTCATATGAAAGTCTGCATTCCCAACTTTTCTTGAAACAGATCTATGCTCTGCAGCTGTGGCCACTGTCCTGAGATCAGGTCCTGTCGACCAGGTCCTGTTGCTGGGAATCAGGAGGCACTGGAGTGAAGCCCTCACCCCTGCACCCTGTGCCCTTTTACATTCAGGGGTTGAGCTGAACTCACTTGGAGGGGAGGCCTGGCAAGGGTGACAGGTGTCACAGATGGAAGTATGAAGAACAGAGAGGTGGACACCCTGCTCGGTCCCTCCCTGGGTGGGGTCAGGCAAATGAAGGCTGGCCAGCCCACCCCACAATTGGGTGAGATAGCGTCCTCTGTGTCCACCTCTCACCCTGTGGGCTTGGCTCAAGGCAGCCCTCAGCACAAGGCAGTCCTCTGCATTCCACGACAGTGCACTCTGCCCTCACATGCTGCTCGCCCTAAATGAGAAGAAAGGGAGCAGTTGGCCAACAGACAACTACACAGAAAGATAGGGCTCATGGCTGGTGAGCACAGTGATGGTGGCAGGAGCCTCTACTGCCTCCATAGCAGCGCTAAGGAGCAGTGAGCTGAGTGGTAAGGATCAGCAAGCAGGTGGGCGATAAGGAGCAAGGGGTCCTGGACTGGAAGAGGGATTTCCAGCTGTCAACTTAGGTCCATTCCCCATGGGGAATAGGCCTAAGCCAGCAGGCAGACATCCCCTGAAGGGTCCTGGACTGCGAGAGGATGCAGGCTAGACTGAGGGACCCCCCAACCCAGTGCATGAATTTTGTGCACTGGGCCTCTAGTCCTATCTAATAAAAGAGTAATATGCAAATTGACCATACCTCCCCTACACCCTCAAGCCACGCCCACCAGCCAATTAGGAGACAGTATGCAAATTAACCCAACCAAGATGGCTGCAGCTCTGGAGCGAGCAGGAGGCTTGGGTTTGTGGAGGAAGCCAAGCTTTCCACACACCCTGGCCAGCCCAGGCCTCCACTCAAGGTTACAAAGTTTTAATTATAGAAGATAAATAAATCCCAGATACCAGAGCCTCCACTTGGGTCACTGGGGGGTGTGGCTGGCCTGCAAACCACCACAGGCCCATTGCCTAGACTGCCCCATGCCCCAAGGGAACCTCCACCCTGATCCAAGACACCCTTCAGGGCAAACCAGCTGGCCCCCACCCGTGCACCAGGCCTCTAGTCTATCTAATAACAGAGTAATATGCAAATTGACTAACACTCCAACACACAAGATGTTTGCCCCCATGTGGACACAAGATGGCTAGCAGGGGAGGGCAGTTGGGAGGGACCAGGCCTGCAAGGGAGAAGAGTTGGGGGCAATCAAGCCTGCAGGGGAGGGCAGTTAGGGGTAACCAGGCTGGCAGAGGAGGGAAATTGGGGGTGATCAGGCCTGCAGGGAAGGGCAGTTGGGGGGGGACCCAGGCCTGCAGGGGAGAGCAATTGGGGGGAACCAGGCCTGCAAGGTAGGGCAGTTAGGAGTGACCAGGCCTGCAGGGGAGGGCAGTTAAGGGCAATCAGGCTGGCAGGGGAGCAGTTAGGCATCAATCAGGCTGGCAGGCAGAAGTGGTTAGGGGCAATCAAGAAGGCAGGCAGGCGAGCAGTTGGGAGCCAGCAGTCCTGGATTGTGAGAGGGTTGTCCGACTGCCTGTTTAGACCCTATCCCGGTAAGGATCCCAGATTGGAGAGGGTGCAGGCTGGGCTGAGGGACACACACCCCTGCACACAAATTTCATGCACCAGACCTCTAGTGTTTTAATAAAAACATAAAAATTTAACTGGGTGACTATTTAATGCTTCCTTTTTCTTTTCTATGAACACATCTGAGTAAAATTCTTCCATTTTTGGATGGTGATCTGGTCTAGATTTATCCAAAATTAAGCTTTGTTATCACCTTTTCTGCATCAGTTGATATATTTTCATATTTTTTTAGGAAAGTTTTTTTCTAGGCTTCTCTCCTTGCTAGCTTACTTTATGCACACTGGCCTCAGGTTGTTAGTGTAATTTTCTCTCTCCTGACATTCCTCTGTCAATATTTTCTGTCTGCCTCTCATAATCCTCTATACCAATTTTGTCTCTTAAATTGTTTTGCATTAGTTCTACTTCTCACCGTCTTTTTTCCCACAATTGCCCATCAATAGTGTCCATTTTGAAGGCTGAGAATGACTTTCTGTTCATTAATTCCTTGGCTTACCTTCAACTGTTCTCCTCCTGTCTGAAAAATTACTTCCTCCACACACCCTTTGAAAGAATATGGAGACATGCTCAAATTGATGGGAAGCTTGAAGCACAAGGTTAGAAAGCCAAGAACAAGGTCAGAACACAGCTAGGAACTAAGGCCAGCTGAGCCCCTTCAAGGTCACACCACAGAAACAGTCTGGGGAGGACACTGCCACTAGTGTCATGTGGTGTGTGCATACCTGCGAGTCCTTAACTGAGTGACCTCATCTGTTGTCGCCACTGAACATCATCACTGAAAACTACTTAATGTGCTTGGCTGAGGCTCAGAATCTGTGGCCAGAGCACCTGATGGGCTGCACCTAGGTCACATGTCTACACCCTCACTGCTGTGGGTGGGGTCGACAAGACTCATTCAGAGGGGTTTTCCCACATGGCAAGGAAGTTCAGATCCTGCGCAGAAAACAAGCAACACCAGTCCTCTGCACATCTAAGTCCCAGGAGACGTATGCTCTGATTTTATGCTGCTATTCTACATGATGGATTTCTCCTTTTAAGCAGAATTCAGCATTTTCTTTCTGCCTTTTCATGAGCATTTTTCTAGCCCTAACATTGTATTGTGAGGTAAGATGGTATCTCTCACCTTCTTATTCTAATGACCTTGTTTCATGGAGGATTTTTTTTTCTTTCTTTCTTTTAAATCTCTCCACAAAAGCAGCTTTTTCTGTAATGGCCTCTTAAAAACCATGCCTGATTCTTAATAGGTGTGTCTGTCTCCTCACCCCTTACTGCCCCCACCCCAATGCACACACATGCCACACAGCACTCATGCTATTTTAACTGTTAACTGTGTGTTAACTGTTTTCCCATTGTTGACCTAAATAAGGAGGTAAACTGAGGCAAGCTCAAAATTGTGAAAAAGAGGAATCTATTTGAGAATAGCAGAGGAGTTGCATGTGGGACATGCAAACTGTAATTAGCTATAGGTTAGTCCACTAAGGGTTTGGGGTGGGCTGTGTTTATAGGCAGGGAATATAAAGAAGGAAGATTCAGTTAAAATCTGTTAAAATAAAAAACAAATGGAGACAGGCTAGTCAGCTTATTTTGTGAAATCAACCCTACCTGGTTCATTTCTTGTTCATGTTTCTGGACACCATAAGCAAAATCTGATTGAGGCAACCTTTGACCAACTCCCTATCATTTATGAATATTTCAATATTATCTATTTTCTGTAAGTCAGACATTTATGGGAAATTAGTCTGTTGATCCTTATGTTTTGTTTTTCTGAGGGCACATAACTGAGAGTTTCCATTTTATATCCTCCAGTTCCATTGTAAATTGAAATTCTTTCACACAATTAAATTATAAACTCTTTGAGGGCAGATACTACCTCTCACATTTTTTCCTCAGCACCTAGTACAGGGCTTGGCACATATAATGCATTTAATAAATGCTACCTGAGTGAACGAATGCATCAATAAACATCTCTTCCCTCTGTATCTTTTGTTCAGTGTTTTTTAAAAATAATTTTTTATTGTTTTTTTAGAGAGAGAAGGGAGAGGAAGAGAGAGAGATTAAAAACATCAATGAGATAGAAACATCGATTGACTGTCTCCTGCACACCCTCCATTGGGGATTGAGCCCACAACCTGCTCATGTGCTCTGACCAGGAATCAAACCGTGACCTCCTGGTGCACGGGACAATGCTCAATCCACTGAGCCACACCAGCCAGGCTGTTCAGTGTTTTAAAGCAAACATGTTCCATATTTTCTGGAACAATCACTGAGAAGAACTGTTAGTCTTTTCAGTAAATAATAGTCATAATTTTCTAGCTAAAACGGTTCATTTATGTACCATTGTAAAACTTTCTTTATAATACCTTCTTAAATTATAGCTGAATCTTTAAACCACATCTCAATTTTGTTTCAGCAAAAAGATAATTTGTGTACTTACTGTCAGAGCCATCACACACTTCTCAAAATGCTGTTACAAAAAGAGAAAAGAAAGGTAACATTTCTCTTTTTGAGCACAAATGTAAGGCAGGGAAATTTTAGCTCATACAGAGGCCAGGGCCACTGCTGGGGTCAGGCAGCTGGGCTGACTGTCAGGCAGTTCCCTGCTGTCCCTTTTCTGGGGCTGCCAATCAATTTCTGTCAAAAGCTCAGTTGAGAAAAATCATGCTTGTGTGCTTTGCCCTAGAGCATATGTACTGTAGTCATTCCTCAGCCAAATATTTCTCCACCCTATCAGACCGTTTTCTATAACAAAGCTTTATAGTGATTCCTTTTACTATGCTAAAATGAAATGAGAAATAAGCTATCTACACATACAATTTTTCAAAAACAGCAAAATATAATTTTAACTAGAATATAAAGGAGACATAAAAGGAGATGAATTTATAATACAAGTTGCATATATTAATAAGAAGTACTAAATATTGCCCTAGCTGGTTTGGCTCAGTGGATAGAGTGTCGGCCTGCAGATTGAAGGGTCCAAGGTTTTATCCCGGTCAGGGCACATGTCTGGGTTGCAGGCTCGATCCCCAGGGGGGAGTGTACAGGAGGCCAATCAATGATCTCTCCCATCATTGATGTTTCTATCTCTGGCTCCCTCTCCCTTCCTCTCTGAAATCAATAATATATATACTAAATATTGAGCACAACCCTCTGTGAGACAAAATGAAGCAGTCAGCTGCTTAATCTCTCACTGTGAGTGAGTGACAGGATGGTGCAGGTGTGTTGTCTATGGAATGGTGAGCAACTTTGGGTTTAATTCAAATAAAAACTGAAAGCTTCTCTTGATTCATATAGTAGGTGCTTTCCTAAAACACTCATTGATTAAAAAAACACACAAAACTATGCTAAATATATTTTGGGATTGTATATGAAATGGAGTAAGGGTCTATACTAGAAAAAAAATTAAAAACTTTCCCCCAATTTTTTTTATTATGAAACATTTTAAGCATATAGAGGAGATAAAAGAAGAGCAAAATGAATACTGGTGAATACTGGTGTATACCCTCCATTCAGCCATTCCCCCCCTGGAATCATTTGAAAGTGGTTTTAGATATTCTAATTAATTTAAGTATGCAACTTCTAGGAATAAGGACTGTTTTCCATATTCACACACTGCTATTATGCCTAAAAAAATTAACAATAGTTTTGTAATGTTATCTATTTTCTAATCAATATGCAACATTCTCCAATTGACTCAACCATCCATTGCATTCATAATTGTGATTTTTAAATATCAGGATCAAATTTGACATTCATCTATTGTATTTGTTTATAATGTTTTACTAGTTTCTTTTGATCTACAACAATCCCTCCATCTATTTTTTCTCATAGCATTGCCATGTATATATAAAAGTAGCACACTATATGCTATCAATATTACACATATCTTGAAGTCACTCCATGTCAATGTTCCTAATTCTTTTTTTTATGGCTCTATCACACTCTATTGTATTACTAGTATACCTTAGTTTTCTGGCCAGTTCCCCTTTTATGGACATTTGTATTATTTCCAGTCCTTTTTTTAAAAATTACAACTAATGCTGCAGCAAATAACGTTGTGTTCACGTTGTTCTGTATTTGTGGGGGTGTAACTTGAGAGTGGATTCTTAGAAGTAGGATTTAACATTTTAGATATTCTTCTCCTATAGATGTGCCACAGTTGTATCTTCCCACTAGTTTTGTGTGAGAGCATGTGAAAAACAAGGTTTTTATCAACACGAACATCCTTCATTGTATTTTAAAAGCCACAAGGGATATGGGAGAGTTCTTCATTGTGCACTTCCCATTGAAGGATGTCGAGCATTCCTGGGCTCTGCCTGCTAACTGCCAGGAGATAACCTCACACTGTGACAATAAAAAACTCCAGCATATATGTCCAAAATGCTCCAGCAAGGACCTGGCTCCAGATTCCTCTAAAAATTACCCTGTGGATGAAGGGAGACTTTCGAAGAGCTGTGTACCTGGGCCACGTGGTTTTTTGCTTCCTGTATGGTTGCTTTCACTGAATGGCACTTGGCATTATTCTGTTTGTCACATGCAAGGGCATAATGGGAAGTAGCTCTGTGAAGCTGTTCATCAGAATCTCCCCAGGGATGCTTTTGCTTCCACCAGCCCACAGAGCTCTCTTTCCAAAGAGACTTGGGGGAAAATGTCTCTCTTGTATCAATCCCAGGACACATTTTGTTTCCTTTGCTATTGTCCTCCAAACACAGTGGGGCTCACAGGTGGCCTTGCTTTCTGGTTTGTACTGGATGTTGCACCATGACTAGACCAATCTGTGCTCCACATCTAGCTCATGCACAATATTTTGTGGTTTGCATTTCATAAATGGACTTCACCCTTGGATTGATCTAAATTTCCTCTACTCTTATTATCTCTTTGTCTTGTTTTTCTGACTTACCAACTTTTAAGTCAGTGGGATTATGTGATTTTCTAAGTTGGGCTAAAGGAGAAGGGGACAGAAAGAGAAACAGGTAAAGAAGAATGGGTAAGGTCAACTGTAAAAACACATCTGCAGGATGTTCTTTCCTAAGGTTCTGGCTACTATACTCTGGACCCACCAAAGAGATCCTTATTATGATGGTTAGTTAATTTTACATGCCCTCCTCTCCTATCTGGTTGGCATTTTTGCCTAGATGGCTTAGAACATTGCAGCCGCTATTTAGCCACAACACAGCTTGATCAGTTTTGTCGGCAATCAGATTTTCTGGGAATGTATGCCCTTTCATTCTTCAGTCTGTTTGGTAATCTTACTGCAAAATCAAGCCAGAGGTTTCCTGTCATTTTTTTATCCCAGAGATTTCTCTCTAAATACATCACTTATTACTTTGTTACCAAGAGGCACTTTATACTCTTCAACCTCAGAAATCTAAAATCCTGGAAAATTTCCTTGCAGAGAGACCCATGAGTTCTTGCTAATGTTGCCACTGGATTTACACCACCCCTCCTCCCTCCCTCCCCTCCCCCCCCTCCCCCCACAATACAGAGCACTCCGAGTAAAAACATAAAATGTTTCCTGCCTTAAAGTGCTACAGGACCTCATTGGGGGTACGGGGAGGGCAGGATCTTTGCATTCAAAAGCAAACCAACTGAGTAACTGTTTTTGTCATATGAAAATAACAACTATGGGCATTGTTATCAGACATTATAAAAGTATCTTCTTGTGATGAATAAATTATGGTTGTGGTACATTAGTAACTTATATGAATTTTTAAAAAACCATTTATGGTCTTGCATTTGTGAAAGTTTAAGGTCCCTTTACCTAGCATCATAGAGCCTTTTTTTAAAAATTATGTTTATTGTTGAAAGTATTACAGATGTTCATGGATCTTTTTTTAAGAGTAGAAAGGATCTTGGAGTTCTTCTGGTAATTTAGGCCACAGAGTTAAGTGACTTCCCTAAAGCCACATGGCTGGTTTTAGTTACCACCTCACAAGGTGCAAATGACGCCAAAGTCCCTCTCCTCAGCCTGCTTTCCTTGCAGACTTGCTTTGTTTTGGTGATTCTGAAGAGGCAGGTTGGCATAATTTTTTTGGGTTTTTTTAAAGCCCAAAGAAGAATTTAGGAAATTAAAAACATCATCATGACATTCTAAAATGTAAGAGCTATGTAAAATCCTATCTAATAAAAGAGTAATATGCAAATTAACCATCACTCTGCCATACCCAAAAGCCACGCCCACCAGCCAATCAGGAGCAAATATGCAAATTAACCCAACCAAGATGGCTGTGGCCATGGATCAAGCAAGAGGCTTGAGTTGCCCCTGGCAATGGAGGAAGCCAAGCTTTCCACACACCCTGGTGGGCCCAGGCCTCCACTCAAGGCTACAAAATTTTAATTATAGAAGGTAAATAAATCCCAACAAAAATGGCTGCAGCCACGGAGCAAGCAGGAGGCTTGGCTCCGTTCAAGGCTACAAAGTTTTAATTATAGAAGATAAATAAATCCCAGATGCCAGGGCCTCCACTTGGGTCGCCAGGGGGAGTGGCTGGCCTGCAAACCACCACAGGCCCCTCTTCCAGGCCGCTCCACTCCCCAAGGGAACCCTCACCCTGATCCAGGACACCCTTCAGGGCAAACCAGCTGGCCCCCACCCATGCACCAGGCCTCTATCCTATATAATAACAGAATAATATGCAGATTGACCATCACTTCAACACATAAGATGGCTGCCCCCATGTGGTCAAAGATCCTTCCCCCATGTGGACACAAGATGGCCACCACAAGATGGCCAACAGGGGAGGGCAGTTGGGAGGAACCAGGCCTGCAAGGGAGGGCAGTTGTGGGTGATCAGGCCATCAGGGGAGGGCAGTTGGGAGGGACCAGGCCAGCAGAGGAGGGAAGTTGGGGGGGACCAGGCATGCAGGGGAGGGCAGTTAGGGGCAAACAGGCTAGAAGGGGAGCAGTTAGGCATCAATCAGGCTGGCAGGGGAGTGGTTAGGGGGTGATCAGGCTGGCAGGCAGAAGCGGTTAGGGGCAATCAGGCAGGCAGGCAGGTGAACAATTGGGAGCCAGCAGTCCTAGATTGTGAGAGGGCAGTTGGACATCCCTCGAGGGGTCCCAGATTGGATAGGGTGCAGGCTGGGCTGAGGGACACCGCCCCCCCATGCACATATTTCATGCACTGGGCCTCTAGTCCTATATAATAAAAGGCTAATATGCAAATTGTCTCCTTGACTGGGAGTTCAACCAAGGGGCAGGGCCAGCCAGCCTACTGCTCATGGCCCCTCCCCCTGGGTGGCCCCATCCCTGATCGGCCCCCCCTACCCCTATGAGGGGTGGAGCTGGCTGGCCAACTCCCATGTCCCCTCCCCCCAGCCAGCCTGGCCCAATCATCCCTGACTGGGGCAGATTGGCTGGAACCCACCCCTGCATGAATTCATGCACCAGGCATCTAGTCTATATATATCAAAGCCTAAGCTACCATTTGTTTGACCTCTCGAGCAGTATCTATGACGTGCACTGACCACTAGGGGGCAGGCCTTCAATAAAGGCATAGAAACATGAAACAGACTGATGAATCTCAGAGGGAAGGGGGGATGGGGAAAGGCAGAGAGAGATGAACCAAAGATCTTATATGCATACTAGAGGCCCAGTACACGAAATTCATGCACAGTGGAGTGTGTCCCTCAGCCCAGCCTGCACCCTCTCCAATCTGGGACCCTTCGAGTAACAGGCAGTCGGACATCCCTCTCACAATCCAGGACTGCTGGCTCCCAACTGCTTGTTAGCCTGCCTTCCTGATTGCCCCTAACCACTCCCCTGCCAGACTGATTACCCCTAACTGCCCTCCCCTGCAGGAATGATCACCCCTAACTGCCCTCCCCTGCAGGAATGATCACCCCTAACTGCCCTCCCCTGCAGGTGTGGTTCCTCCCAACTGCCCGCCCCTGCTGGCCATCTTGTGGTGGCCATCTTGTGTCCACATGGGGGCAGCCATCTTGTGTGTTGGAGTGATGGTCAATTTGCATATTACTCTTTTATTAGATAAGATAGAGGCCTGATGCACGGGTGGGATCTGGCTGGTTTGCCCTGAAGGGTGTACTGGATCAGGGTGGGGGTTCCCTTGGGGTGTGGGGCAGCCTGAGTAATGGGCCTGTGGTGGTTTTCAGGCCATCCACGCCTCCCGGCAACCCAAGTAGAGGCCCTGGTATCTGGGATTTATTTATCTTCTATAATTGAAACTTTGTAGCCTTCAGTGGAAGCCAGGGCAGGCCAGGCTGGGTGAGAAGCTTGGCTTCCTTCCACACCCAAGCCTCCTGCTTGCTCCGTGGCCACGTCCATCTTGGTTGGGTTAATTTGCATACTCTCTCCTGATTGGAGGGGGCGTGGCTTGTGGCATAGTGGAGGTACGGTCAATTTGCATGTTTATCTTTTATTAGTGTAGACTAGAGGCCTGGTGCACAGATTCATGCACTAGTGGGGTCCCTAGGCCTGGCCTGTGGGTTTGGGCCAAAACCGGCAGTTGACATTCCCTGAGGGGTCCCGGATTGGGAGAGGGCACAGGCCAGGCTGAGAGACCTCACCAGTGCGCGGATTTGTGCACCAGTCCTCTAGTTAAATAAATAAATGTGTAAATAAATAAACAAACATAAAACATATCAAATGTAAAGTAAGAAGTGTTTGCAGGTGATAGACCCTTGTAGCTAAAGTAATTCGTCTGAAATTTCATTAAAACACAAGGAAAGATTTGAGTAAAACTAAGACCTGCTAATTGGCTTCAGTCCTAGAGCTATTTTAGTATTTTTATTTTGCTTGTTTTTTCTTTTCCTAAGGGAAGTTATTGTTTAATGAGTGTAACTTTAAACTTCCTGGAAGCCAAGGTAAAAAGGAATATATTAAGGTTACACAGCTCTCTAACAAAGGGAGACACAGACATTTTCCAGGAAAGACCAGTCATGGCTCAGAACCTGGAGAGAAACTGAACAAGTGAGTCGGGAGGCATTTTAACTTTGATGGCATCTAGAGATAGTTATCAAATTTATGGTTTAACCCCTCTTTCTTCCTTGGATGGAATGCATGAAGAGGGGATTGGGATTCTTATTTTGTGAGGAAAGTCCTATGTAGAACACAGCAGGAGCTCAGAACCATCTTTTCCTCCTGTCTGTACACTTATGGATGTCACTCTCCACTTTTACCTGAGGGCTCAGAAGAGGTAGTGATCACCTCCAGCAGTTGCCCATCCTGTGCAACTACCACCTCCCTCTGGGCACACCTCCTAGATGACCTGTGAACACATGTGCCAAAGGGTAGACTTTTCTGATTGCTGCAAATATCTAAGTATTGAGTACAAAAAACCAGCTCTGCAAACCACACAGCCTGGCAGAGGTTAATGTTATCAGAAACCCATGTTAGCACAGAACTTAACTGATTCTCACCAACCTCTGCTTTTCTTTTTGGACTTGGGATTTTATAATTTTCTTGTAATGTGTTTTTCCAAGTGCTTAAAAGTATTTTATTTCCAAAGAATATCCCTATCATTTATTTTCCAAAATAATGGGAGGAACTTGCTATGCAAGCAATAAAAAAAATGCTTTCTGAAAATGAATAATTCCTGTACTGTTTCCAGGACAACCAAGAGGGTAAAATAAAATGGTAAAACAGCAGCTGGGAAAATGAAATTTGTGTAATTCTAGAAAGAACCAGAATCTTCAAAAATTATAAGTTAAAAAACTGCTATTGGAACTTGAGATCTGAATAATTCAGGTCACATTGAAATAAGTGCCCTGGGCAATTTATTGCTGCCAGTTCAATGTTGATAGGTGTCATGCAAGTATAAAATGGAATGCTATAGAAATAGAATGTAATGTCCTCTTTTCAAGCTTACTTCAGTCTGTCCCAAGATAAGGGTTTATGTATAAGCTACTCTTTCCTTGGAAGTGTGTTAGAGAATTACTATGTGGACAACAATGTTGGTCCTGAGGTATTTTATGAAAGATATATTATTAAAGTTATTTTGCTAGCAAGATTCTTAAAACACATAAACACAATAATTCAATGGGAAATATCATAAGAAGTTGCAGAGCTAATTTTTAAAATATATATTTTATTGATTTTTTTACAGAGAGGAAGGGGGAGGGATAGAGAGTTAGAAACATTGATGAGAGAGAAACATCGATCAGCTGCCTCCTACTGGGGATGTGCCTGCAACCAAGGTACATGCTCTTGACCGGAATTGAACCTGGGACCCTTTAGCCTGCAGGCTGACGCTCTATCCACTGAGCCATACTAGTTAGGGCCAGAACTAATTTTTAAGACTAGTTATCAATAAACTGCAACAGGCTTATAAAAGTAATGAGTATCTTTTCAAAAGAGGCCGAGAGACATATGAAAATATGCTCAGTCACTAGTCATCCAAGAGATGCAAATCAAAACAACAATGAGGTACTATCTCACACCTGTCAGAATGGCTATCATCAACAAATCAACAAACGACAAGTGCTGGTGAGGATGTGGAGAAAAAGGTACCATTATGCTGGTGGGAATGCAAACTGGTACAGCCACTGTGGGAAAGAGTATGGAGTTTCCTCAAAAAATTAAAAATGGAACTTGCATTCGACCCAGTAATCCCACTTCTGGCAATATACCCCAAGAAACCAGAAACACCAACCAGGAAGGACATATGTACCTCTATGTTCATAGCAGCACAATTTATAATAGCTAAGATTTGGAAATAGCCTATGTGCCCATCACTGATGAGTGGATTAGAAAACTGTGGTACATCTATACAATGGAGTACTACACTACTATAAAAAAGGAGGAACTTTTACCATTAGCAACAGCATGGATGGACCTGGAGAGCATTATGCTAAGCTAGTCAGAGAAAGATAAATATCACATGATCTCACTCATATGTGAGATATCCTATATAATAAAAGCCTAATATGCTAAGTGTTTGGTTGATCGGTTGTCGGTTCAACCAATTAAAGTGTAATATGCTAATGATATCCTAAGGCTGTTCAACCAGTCACTATGATGTGCACTGATCACCAGGGGACAGTGCTCTGACTGGTAGGTTAGTTTGCTGCTGGGGCCTGGCCAATCAGGACTGAGCAAGATGAGCTGGACACACCCTGGAGCCCTCCTGCGGTCCCTCTCTGGCTGGCCAACCTCCTGTGTCCCTCCCATGCCCCAATCATGCACCGGTGGGGTCCCTCAGGCTGACCTGCACCCTCTTACAATCCGGGACCCTTTGGGGGATGTTGGAGAGCCGATTTCAGCCTAATCCCACTGGCCAGGCTGAAGGGCCCCATTGGTGCATGAATTTGTGCACTGGGCCTCTAGTAATGAATAACATAAACTGATGAACAAAAATAGATCCAGAGACAAAGAAACACTGAACAGACCACCCAAACTCAGAGAGAAGCAGGGCAGGCAGGGATAAGAGATCAACCAAAGGACTTGTATGCATGCATATTAGCATAATCACTAGACAAGGACATTGGGGTGGTGGGCGCTTGTCCTGGCGGGTGGGAGTGGCAGGGGGATGTCAATCGAGGTAAAGGGAGACATATGTAATACTTTAAACAATAAAAAAGTAATGAGTATCAAATCATTACACTGTATACAAAATATAATATTAAACTTGCATAATATTATATGTCAATTATATCTCAATAAAACTGGGGGAAAAGGTAGCCATCCATTCAAAATAAGCGGAATTCTTGTATTTAGAGATAGATTTCATGCTCAAACTAAATATTATCTTTTATGTTATATGTATGCAGTTTATCAGACAAGCTCAATGGAATACCAGCAGAAAGTAGCTTTGTATTTTCCACCTCTGCCTCTTCAAACTGGTTTCAGTTCTGTTCAAAGTCTCATGCAGCCAATCATCTGTTGCATCTGGATCTTGGCTCCAGGTTAGAGGTGTGAAGCTGGGGCCAGGATTGAGGGGAGAGGGCATGGCCAGCTCTCATTTCCTCACCTGCTCCTCATTCCCCACCCACCAGGCGGCATCTGGTTCCTTCAAGGCTGCAGGTTGGGGTAAGGAGAAGAGGTGAGTGGCACGAAGGCTCCTACTTGCCTAGTACAGTTGTAGTATGTTGCCCTCTGGGTGGGACGGAATCCAAAAGCTGACTTTCCTTTCTCCTGGGCTCATTATGATTCTATTGGAGGCGATTCCATGGCCACAAACCTCTCACCTACCGTGAGACTCCTTGAAACGGGTGGTGCCTCCAGTCCAGGATGAGCTGCCATGGTTCCCTGCTTTCTGCAGGCCCACCTGCTCCAGTGGTCACCTGGTCTCTTCAGGCACCCTCCTGGGAGGAGTTCCTCTCAAGGTGACCCAGTCTGGCTTACATCTGCAGGGTCCATCTCTGGATCTCAGGCATCCTAGGCTTTCCAGTTTTGAAGTGCAGGCCATTTCCACAGCAGCCACCTCCCCTTTCTCCAATTCCAGGGATTGAACAAGCTTTCAGCAATTTACTCTAAAATAGCTCAGGAAAATTTTCTTTGTATTTACTGGTAATTTCCCTGTACATGTGAAATTGTTTTCAAACTTGAAAAGATGCATATATAATACACACACACACACACACACACACACACACACACACACACACAAATCTATATATAAAAAAGCCTAAGCGACCGAATGACTGGTCAACCAAATGACCGGTCAACCAGTCACTATGACATGTGCACTGACCACCAGGGAGCAGACGCTCAATGCAGGAGCTTCCCCCTGGTGGTCAGTGAGCTCCCACAGCCAACCTCCCACAACCCCTCCCTCCATTCCCCACCCCCCCCACCCCCCGTCCCAACTGGCTGGCCCCGATCAGTCCCAATCGGCCCCAATCACCAGCCAGGCCTAGGAACCCCACCTGTGCACGAATTCATGCAATGGGCCTGTGGTATTTTTATAAAAACATAATGAGGATGTATGTCATATTATACAAAGCCTATTACCTTACTTTTTCACTAAATAGTATGTTATAAACATTACTATATTACTATATAAAATATGTATAGTCATTTTAAAGCACATAGAGTTCATTGTAGATAGATATCATAATTTAATTAACCAAGCTTTTCTTCTTATACTTCTAGATCATTTATATTCTTTTAATGTACTAGATTATGCTACAATAAAAAAGAATAGATCTGGTCAAAGATAACAGTGTTGCACATAATAGAATTCAGGGGTTTGGTTTCTTCGCAAATTCACTAAACTATAAGAAAGCCCTTAGCCTATTGTCAATTATGGACCATTATTCCCTGGCAGCTGGGAAGGATTGATTTCTCTCCTTTAGAGTGCTTTCTGACTAGGCTGACAAACTGTGGAAGTGAGATTTAGATTGAACTTTCTCCCATTTAAAAACTCAATACAAAATTCCTGTAAACAGTGTCAGGATGCACTAGATCCAGAATATAGACATTGGGTTCAGTCAGAATGATGCCAGTGCCACTGGGTTGTAACGAGAAGATAGAGGTGATGATGGATGTGGATCATGGTTGGGCATTAAGCTTTCTTCTTTTAGTGTGTCATGGGGAAGTATCCTGTTGTGCCAGGTCTTTTAAAGGTATTAAGAAATAAATAAAATAAAATTTAAAAATATATTGTTTACTGTTAGTGAAATTCTATCAAACACCTGTATTCAGTGACTGAGATGGTGGGCCCCAGATATCTTGACAGTTATAATAATGACACCCTACATTTGTATGGCCACTGATGTATTTCAAAGCCTTTTACTTTCATTATTTAACTGATCCTGACAAACTCTGAGAGGTGATCAGGGAAAATATTATCATTCTCATTTCTTTGACCAGGGAAGTAAGAATGAGAGTTGAACTGATGCTCAAAGTCACAATGTTAGGAAGAGGCTGAGTCAGACTGCTGTTTAGGATCTCTAGCCATCTGCCCAGTGTACATGGGTGTCAGGTGTGCTCCCCACCTCAAAGGCTGCCTCACTTCCACCTTTCCATCTGGTACTTGTGTCCACCAACTACTTTTCCGTATTTTTATATGCCATCTCCCGCATACTATATATCCTCATGTCCTGCCCATTCTAGTTCTGAAACATTACCCAACTCTGTTCTCTCTCCATTTCCTGTCTAAGCCAGTGTCACCTCTCACGTGAACTATGGCAACAGCTGCCTATCTGGCCTCCTCTTCCACTCTAACATTCCCATGGTCTGCCCTCCACACAGCATTGCAGACAGGTGGCTTTCCCCAGATACACATCAAATTCTGTTTCTTCCCTGCTCAGAACCCATTAATTGCCCTTTAAATAAACTCTAAAAATCTATACCCTGGCTGCTGATACAGAAAGCCCTTCATGACCCGGCATCTGCCTGTCTCTGACTTTTCCCACTACCCCCATTCTCATCTCCCTCTATCTCCCACCTTCTCCCCATCTCCCTCTATCTCCCACCTTGTCCCCATCTCCCTCTATCTCCCACCTTCTCCCCATCTCCCTCTATCTCCCACCTTCTCCCCATCTCCCTCTATCTCCCACCTTCTCCCCATCTCCCTCTATCTCCCACTTTCTCCCCATCTCCCTCTATCTCCCACCATCTCCCCATCTCCCTCTATCTCCCACCTTCTCCCCATCTCCCTCTATCTCCCACTTTCTCCCCATCTCCCTCTATCTCCCACCATCTCCCCATCTCCCTCTATCTCCCACCATCTCCCCATCTCCCTCTATCTCCCACCTTCTCCCCATCTTCCCCTATCTCCCACTTTCTCCCCATCTCCCTCTATCTCCCACCTTCTTCCACCTGCTCCAGAAGCCCCAGCTAGGCTTATTTTTCTTTTTGTCACTAGAACATATGAAGCTCACTCCTGTTCTAGAGCCCTATGGTCCCAGCCCTTCCTCTGGCTCTTTCTCACCATCCAGGTCTCTGTTTGAAGACTACTTCTTTAGAGAAGCCCTCTTGAGTACCTCATCTGAAGGAGTCCCTGTCACTCTGTCATATTGCCCTATTTTTTACCTCATCATGTCCCTTACTTTATTAGTTTATTGTCTATCTTGATTCACTAAATATAGCCCCACTTATTTAACAAGCATTTAAATTTATTAATGAGCCTGCCATTGTCTAAATGTTTTAGCAATATTAACTCCTTTAATCCTTGTAATGACCTTATACTAATATACTTTTCTCAAATGAAGAAATGGAAGCACAGACACTTTATCAAGGTCATTCAGCTTGGTTTGAGAGTCCTTGCTGATGGATAGGGGTCTTATCTACTATGTTTAACCCTGAATGCTATCACATAGAACAGAGCCTGACTCAGGTAAACACTCAATAAATATTTGTGAAATGACTGAGTGATTTCATGGTTTTGATGGAGACCCTTACACTGGATCTCCATGAGCTTGCCCAGGGCATACCCCACTGTCTTTCTGATCCTTAAACCCTTGGATGAATCAGGAACTGGACTAATTAACATTTTCTGAAATATTTCAACATAACTGAAGCTATCATCTGCCTGAAATGTCAGAGTGACAGCTAACGTTTACATAGTGATTTATCATTTCCATAGTGCTTTTGCATGCATCTGTTCATCTAATAGTGGTCAAAGGAAAAACACCATCCCAGACCCCTTCAAGAGATTAGATGAGACTGAAGCAGTCATTCTCATTAGCTCAGTGGGTTAAGGTGATAGTTTTTCATCTGCAGTTAAATCCAGATGAGAACAACCACGTGCAATAAATTTGCTTGTGTCAGTAGTTTCCCTGGGGAATATTTTTTTTGAGTTAGTAAGACTAATTTTGTGGTAGCAGAGTTAAATCATATTGAGAATGTTCAGTTATGAGAAAAAAAAAAGTTGACCGTATGGCAGGATTGGGTCAAATCAGATATATCAAATACTGATGTGTTAAAAAAAAAAACAAAAAAAACGTATCTCCCACCTTAGTACATTTCCCTCATTGTTTTCACAGAGCATTCCCTTAATTATATTGCTGTCTAACAACCCTGGAGTATTTCCCATAAGCCTGCCCTCTCCTAGTTAGCCTGTGCTCCAAACATCTCTCAAGCCATCCCTCCCCTTAAACCGTGACTGTCCTGTGTCCCATTACCTTGTAGAGTCACTGTTCTGATAACCGTTATCTGCAGACTTTGCAGAAAAGTCACTCTCTCCTTGATCACTTCAGCCCAAGGTGCTTTCCTTTTTGCATTATTGTCACAGTCTATCTCCTGGGTTGCAGGCAACATGAAGCTAGTCCAGTGCACTGTTAATAGAATGAGCTTTGATGGCAAACTGCCTTGTTTCAAATCCTGTTTCACCTCTTACTAGAAGTGTAAACTTTGGCAAAGTACTTCATCTTTCTGTGCAACTTATTTCTTCTCCTACAAAAGGGGGGAAATATAGCGCCTGTTTGTTATGCAGGTTATACTACCACATTGAAAGAACTCAAACACTACTTAGCCCAATACAAGTATTATGTGTCAGTATCATTATTATTGAAAACCACTCTTACATACATAACAGGCACTCAAAAAAATGTGTTTTGGGTCCAATTCCATTGATTTTCTTCATTACAGGTTTTAATACACTTGAGTAATATTTATTTCAAATAATAGTACACCATAAACTACAGTCAGTTAAAATAATTTTGTAAAAGAATAATATTTTTGCAATGATAAAATAAAGCATAATATTGTGAAATGAGTAACTGTTAGCTTTCCTTTTCAGTGAGAAAGATGAAATTGTTTGCAATCTTTAAAAAAAAATTTAACCCTCACCCAAAGACAGTCAGCAAACTCATTAGTCAACAGAGACAAATAACAACAATACGATGATTGAAATTTCTTTTGAGAGCCAAATTTTTTAAACTTAAACTTCTTCTAATACCACTTCTTCAAAATAGACTCGCCCAGGCCGTGGTATTTTGTGGAAGAGCCACACTCAAGGGGTCAAGGAGTCACATGTGGCTCGCAAGCCACAGTTTGCCAACCACGGCCCAAGGATATGTTTATTGATTTGAGAGAAAGGAAGGGAGAGAGAGTGAGGGAGAGAGTAACATCGAACAGTTGCCTCCTATACATACCCCGACCTGGGATCAAACCTGCAATCATTTGTTCTACCAACTGAGCCACCTGGCCAAGGCTGTTTGTAATCTTGACCAAATGAGTATGTCTAGCTGGGTAGAACTATAGGTCAGTACCCACATCCAAATATGACCTGTTACCTTGAAGGTCATCAGGAATAGTGACAGGATTTGGTGACTCTTTTAGCTGGTCTTAGATGTTCAGGTCAGAGATAGACCAAGAAATAATGGAGAATTGACTCTAATCCTCTTGTCCAGCTTAGCTCAAGTCAGTCAAGCTGATATCAGTTGAATTGTAGAATGCCTACAGATATGTGAATGTGAAATTACATGCTTATTATTTTAGCATTTAGTTTGAGATCTTACAGTTGTTTGTTATGCAGAATTATTACAGTAAAATTTTACCTAATACAGAAATTGCTACAGGAAGTAAGTATTGCCTAAAATATGTGGCAGAGGTTTTGAGGCAGAATGCTGAAAGTGTGCACTGATTGTTACAAGTTGTGTGTGATGAAATACTGAAAGAAAGAGATGAGATCAGAAGAGAACTGGTTGAGGTGAAAGCAGAACAGAGAGGAAATATAGAGTGCTCCCAAATTTTGGAATGTTTAAGGGGGAACTACAAGACTGTTTCTCATCTTCAACCAGTAAAAGTAAGAATTTAGAAGCTTTTTGAGTTTGAAGACTCAGCTTTCGGGAAAAGACCACTGATCATTGAAAGGACTAAAGAAGGGCCTAATAGAAATGCTCTTTCAGGGGCACAATGGACCCAGAGAAGACTGATATACCAAAGTAATTGTTAATAAGTATATTGCTGTCTTGAAACAAATTGTATGACTTTTGTTTCACAGAGTTGTCTAAAATCAAGTATAAAATGTCAACAAGGTATCTTTTTAAATTTTTAAAATATGTTTTTATTGATTTTTTTAGAGAAAAGGAAGGTAGAAGGATAGATAGAAACATAAATGAGAGAGAAACATCATCAGTTGGCTGCCTCCTACATGCCCTCTACTGGGGATTGAGCCCGCAAGCCTGGCACGTGCCCCTACTGGAAACTGAACCAGTGACTTCTTGGTTTCTGGGTCAACACTCAACCACTGAGCCACAGTGACCAGACACAAACAAAGTTTTTTAGTGAGCTTCTTGACCAGAGCACCCTAGGCTGACTTAAACGAGACTGTTACCTTTCAAAATGTAAAAATTTCAGAAGAGCTTCAGAAGTGGGCTGAGAAAGCAATCCAGCTGCCACGAAGGTAGACAAACCCATCCTGGTTTGCCTGGGACTTTTGTGGTTTTGGTCTCAAAAGTTGGGCAATCTAGAAAAACCAAACAGCCCAGGAAAAATGGGAGAGTGGGTTACCCTTCAACAAGGGTATATAATGTTCTTTATGTAGCCAAGAAAGGGAACAAAAACAAACAAACAAACAAAAAGGAATGAATTCCAGAGAGCTAAGTCAAGAGTCAGGAAGAACAATGAATTTGGAACTTATTCCCGGTGAGCAGAATGAGGGCCTAATAATTAAGGACCATTTCCTATCCTTTAGGGAAGGGGGACCTAATCAGGGAACTGCTATGTTTCCCTGATTACTTGCATCCTTCCTTGACCCACCTTGCTTAAGAGTGATGGTTTAATTTGTTCTTTCCTCTGTGCCAAAAAATTTTCAGGCCCCTTTGGAATTTTCTAAGAGATTTGTTAGGAGCTAAATGATAGGCCCAGACAAACTATAAAATGGGGGTGACTTAGTGGTTCACAGTTACCAAGGGCCCTGGTTTTCCCTATGCAGCAATAGGGAAATTTGCTGGGTATATTTGAGATAAGAGCTGGGAGCTGAAGGCCTGATTCCTCTTTGTTACCTTCATAATTAAGATTCACAAAAGAGAGCATGAGATCAGACTGAAGCAATTTAGTATGAATCATCTCTATTTCAGTTGTTTGCACCAGCCAGCTCTGAGGTGTCTGAGTTGCCTCATGCCCAGTCTGTGTAAAGTTGCTCTCACTTAGGCACAACCCCCTGGTCTAGTAAGCTGTGGTTAAGGTGGTAAGTACCTGACTTTGTCTCCCTAAAATGCTGAGAGAAACTGAGGCAGGAAAAAATATTGGGACATATTCCTCAAAAGGTGACTCTGCCCATGATAGACACACTTTACTTCTTCAATATATTCTTTAACGTCTTAAAGAAAGAAATAGTGATGTGGATATTTCACATATCTAATAAGACTGAGAGGTATAGAAAGAAAATTTTAGGCTAGCGGGGCCTTTTAGCTGCTTGTATCACTCATGTGGGTAAAAATAACTGAGATGTGGTAGAGACAGTGCTATGTCTTTACCAAATCTCATTTCACCTTCTACTTCCTGGGCTCATAGAAATATGTACTTCACAGCCTCCTTTATATTTAGGTTGGGCATTGTGACTGAGTTTTGGACAACAGGCAAAAAACCCCCAGTGTCTTCTTCCACCTCCTCCATAGTCTCTCTCCCCCTTCCAGAGCTACCTTCCACCACAGCTACCT
Organism: Corynorhinus townsendii; assembly: GCA_026230045.1. Taxonomy (NCBI): domain Eukaryota; kingdom Metazoa; phylum Chordata; class Mammalia; order Chiroptera; family Vespertilionidae; genus Corynorhinus; species Corynorhinus townsendii. Next base: position 140,116,290 of record JAPDVU010000002.1, read on the forward strand.
GCCATGTAAGATGGCAGCACCACAAAATGGAAGGAGTTCGGACCATCTGAGTTCTTGCTAGGAGGAGAGACTCGCAGGAGAGCTGCCTGGCTTTCATTGGACTGAGATATAAAAGGGACATAAACCTGTAGATGTAAAACTTTAAGCCACACAGATTTGGGGATTGTTTGTTACACCTACTAACTTTGATTACCCTGACTACGATAAAATGCCAAAGAAATGAAAATGGAGACTTCACCAGACTGTTTTTCTCTTACCTCAGATTCATCAAATAGTTTACCATGACACCACCTCACCAGCATCAGGATTTGTCACACGTGTCATTGATTGGCCTTGGAGCTCTTGGTTTGCAGTTGGATGGTACAGGGAGGGAGGAGTCACAAGGTTGAAGCGTATGTCATTGAATATCCTTGTTCAAAGGATGTATCAAAATTGAGCAGCAGAGGTCAATAATATAAAAATATTTATATAAATAAACCTAAAAGCAATGACATAGATTCTTCCATACTATTTCAGGCTTTAGGACAGCTATTCACATCAAGCCTCTGAGATCTCCCTTCATATTCTTATTACTGATCTTTGAGAACCCATTCACAAAGTATGATGCATTAATTTCTCTCTTGTCAGAAACAAACATTAAACATGGAAAAGTTAATACAGGCCCTAATGGCATGCTGGGGTTTAAATGAGCTTGTAAGTCTTGCTGAGGCAAATATTTTACATGTGTCTTAAAGCCCTAATAAAGTCTTTAACAAGCAACAAAAATGAACCCACTCCCTAAAGTATTGACCTGGAAGTATGTCTTTGTTGCTTAAATTAGGATTGCAACTTTCCAAGCTACGTTTTATTAATGAGCTCTAAATGGAAGTGTTTATCTCAGGAGGAAGTGCTGTTTCTTCCTCCTGTCCCTGGTGATGCACTAGGCATACTAATTGATAGGGAGCTGATCTTTAGGAGACAAGAAAGCCCTGAGGCCTTTGTCACTTTGACAATCCTGGCCCATTACAGGGCCTGTCTAATCCAGGCTGAAACAAGATACTGTCATTTCATGCTATCCCTGGAGCACAAGGCTCTGCCTTGCTTTGGTTGTTCACAGGCTCCTGAGAAAGATCTTCCTTCTTCTACTTATTACCTGCCTGGGGACCTTTGAGGACTCCAGAAAACACCTCTCTCCTTTACATTTTATGAAAAATTTATCACTTTATTACACTGCCTCCATTTATCAATTAGAGAACTATCTGGATAAAAAAGTGAGGAGAAACATAGACAAGATGTGGGAAAGGCCAAAGATAAGAGAAAGGTTCTATTCTTAATGCATACAGAGAATATACAAAACAAGGAGAAAAAATTAGACCAATTGAAAGACCAATAAATAAATAAATAAGAGAGGAATGGGGTATGAAAATATGAAATACTAATGGCCAATGTATATCTTTTATTAAACAAAATCAACTTTACCAGTAAGTAAAGAAAATAAATGCAATGTAATATAAATGCTATGAAGAGAAATAGCCCCTTACTTCCAATCAAATTGGAAAATATTTTACTTTTCACAGTAATACGTAGTGATATTGAGGGTATGGGAAAGTAGGCATTTTTCAAACACTGCTGGCCACAGGGCAGATTAAATTAGAGGACTATTTGAAAATATTTATCCAAGGTCTTAAAACGTGACTATCCAATTTCACTCCTAGGAACTTAATCTAAGGAAATAAATATCTATAGGATATTTATTGCATAATTACTTAAAATAATAAGAACTGGAAAACAACCCAGAATCCCACAATGGATAATTGGTAAAATAAACTATAGAACATCCATATGCTAAAATGTGATATAGCCATTAAAAATTATATTCTACATTACTTAATGGTATGAAAAAATGTTTCTGACACATTAAGTGAAAATGGCAAGTTGCAAAACAATGTTACCCCAATTTATGAAGAGAAAAAAAAAGTAGTAGTATTTACATAGAAAACAGATCAAAAAGACCAAAATGTTAATAATCATAATTTTAGTATAATGGGTTTTTTTTCTGTGTGTGTGTTAAGATTTTCTGTACTTTTCAATATTCCCACCAAGAGACACGTATTTCTTTATTAATCAGAGAAAAAAATTTTTCACATGAAAACTTTAATTCTACTTACCCTCAAGCTCCCAATTTTGTCATAACTTAATAGCTTGTCCCATTAGTTTAGATTATAACACTAATTAGGTATCTGGCATATGGGTATTTATGAGCCTTGAAAATAAAGACCAAAAACATTTTTATCAGTTTTTTTCCCTTCCTGCAACCAATGCTTATATTCACAGAGGTAAAGAAACGTGGTTGGCATCCTTTCATGTACATGTATATTTTGTAACAAGAATCTTTAACTGATCTTGACAGCTAGAGAACTATTCATTCAGGTTATTTTTTCGCATGGGTTTTACTTGGCATCTTGTTTGGATTCCAGGCTTCTCTGGATGAAATTGTGATTTGACTGTCTGATGAGAGGACATTACTCATTAAGAATAAATGTGCAAAGAGCTTTGGAGATTGAAGTTTTATCTTTTATTTGTTGAAAAGAAAGGGGTCAGGTCAACTAAACAACTTCAACATACATAAATGCAATTCCCAAGTCTCTGAATGTGGGGTTTAAAGGAGAGATTACAAAACCAACTAGTTAACCAGTACTGAAGAGGTTCCTTGAATGTCTGGGTAAAGTTGGGTTCTACCGAATACAGACTGACCACCCAAGTGACCCCACAATGCTTATTGGTCCGTTTAGGATGTTCAGTAGGATGACTGATTTTGGAGTATTTAAACCTAGGAGCCAAGATAGTTGAATTGCGTTTATTTAAGCATTCTGTTTGTACAGCAAAAAGAGAAGTGACTCTTTCTAGGGAAAATTGTGATTTGCCATTAATTTCTTTGATGTCTTTTTCCCCTTTTTCAACACATATTAAGTATGAGAGGAAAAGCTTGGGGTTTTGAATTAAAACCAAAACAAAAGTGTGGTTCAGATGTGCTATGTACTTATTAATTTCATAACTTTGATAAGTTACTTTGTAGCTTTGAGATTTATTTGTTTTTAAAATTTGAGGAATAACCATATCTATGTCACAGAGTTATGATAATAAAATGAAACCAGGTATTAAGTGTTTAGAATTTGCTTAACTCTAGAAAGGATTTAAGATAGCTTATAAGTAAGGCTCTATTAAACACATATGCACACAATTATACATGTCACATACATATGCACATGACATACAAATACACAAATGTAAAACAAATGTAGAAGTTGCTTAGAATGTGCTTGTATCTTACACCTTGATGATATGGTTTGCCCATCTAGGAGAATGGATAAGCTATGAATGAAACAATTCTTCCTGACTAAACAAGATAATGCATGTTAATGAACCTATAAACAATAAAGTGCTATAGAACTTTGTGTGGTAATTTTCCTGGAACCTCTAACACTCATCAGATATCTAGCTTATGTCCAGACTAATGGGCTTGTCATGATTACAAAGCAACTTGATAAATTTAACTGATAAATGAGCTCACAAAGACTTAAAGGATTATGCCCAAGAATATCTGCATTTTTAATAAGCAACTCTTGGAGATCTCAAACCTATAAAGGCCCAAAGGAAAGAGTCTTCAATAGGAATGCTTTGTTCACAGTGATAGAAGGGGTATAAAGGAGATATTTTTTTCTGTCATTTTGTCACCTGCATAAGTGATTAATGACTCTGTTACATATAAAACTACTTCTCTAAGGAAGAGATTCAAAGTCTAAATCTAATAAACATTTATTTTTAATTTTCAAATTTTTAGGAAAGCTATTCATTTTATGAGGCAGAAACCTCACTGACTCTACACCTTCCAAAACAACTGTTGCTAATGGAATGTTGTTGTTAATATGTCCTAAATGATTCCAGGGAGATTTTGCCCTGAATAAGTCTTACTCTGTTCCCAATAGCAACACTTCATTCACAATAAGACCTGACAGAAACAATCGATTTTCAAATTGATTTTTTTTTCTTTCTGTAAAAAGCTCTTAATTTAAAAAGGTTTCTTCTAATTAAAGCTTATTATTAAAAAACACACACAAGTTTCAATTTCTATGCCATCAGGTAGAAAAATGCTCTGAAAACTAAATAATTTTCAGTGTCACAAAAGAAAATGAATTCTTCAAACTAAGAGTTGCTTTGGAAAGAGATTGCTACATGGAGAGCTGATCAAGATCTGTTGTGTATCCACCCATGCATATATATGATAGTCAGAGTGGAGATTGTCATACTAACCAGTTTCATGGAAAGGAGTGCAATCGGCAAGATGAGGGAGTTATCATTCCGCATTTCAGTCTCTGCACTCACAGGACTTCACTGATGGAGGCTGCAAGTATTCACTGGACACTCCCCAAACCCTTTTTATTAAAAAAAAAAATACTGATCACTTAGTTACTTTAGACTGGTAGAGTCTATGTGTTCATCTGGAGTTTATGAATATTAACAATGGCAAAAACCCATATCATAAATAGTCTCTAGATATCTTTCCAGATAAAAAAGGGTTTCACAGAGACTGACATAGTGGCTCTTTCAAGGAGGAACATTGTTTTTAACCAATTGGTTTTTATCCATTTAGTTATCTGGAAAATCATTATTCAGCAGGAGACAGTGGGCATCACTGAGTAAAAGGCTGAAAAACCATTAAGTAGAAACATTCATTGATTAACTGAAGTCTTGCTGACCTCTTCCCTGGAGCCTTGGTGAATACAGGATGCGTCCAGGAAAGGAGTGAAGTTGTGACCATCTGGGAAGTACTGAATGTCCCAGATGAGAAGAGCATGTATCAGTCCAATGAGGATACAGAAAGCACACAGTAAGTTAAACATGGAAAATTTAAAACAAAGAATTTTAAGCTATGATGGAGTTACTAGAAGGATGTAAAGGTAACTCTAGAGGGTATCATAAGGCTGAGGAAAAGTATCCAAGGAAAGTATCCAAGATTGGGAGGGAGCTCTTCCCCAATGCTGAGGTTTGGACCTCATTGGAGAAGTTATAGTTGAAATCCACTGGGTGTGGAGAATTTTGCTGGATTTCCAGTTCTAGAGCTAGTCCATAGGTCATGCAAGTAGGAAACAATCCTCTAAGGTGAGTTGGGCAGTGCACAGAAAAGGAGGGGAGCAACACTGTGGGCACAAGAGCTGCACTGCTTGGTATCCACATTGGGTGGGTCATGGGGAGGTGGTCACCAGGCCCAATCACAGCTGCAAAGTCATTGAAGGATGGCAGATACACAGCTGGGACAGAACATCATCAGGTGTCCCACATGTGTAGGAACAAGAAAAGGAAAGCGCAGCAACCAGAACCAGGAGGAAAAAGCTCCTTAGGCCTGCAATATCTCCACAGCACCCTCTACTGACAAAGCTTATGCAGGTTCACTGTAAAGGAGAAATGCTTACAGTCAGTTTATTTGGCAAGCAGGTGCTGAATGTGAATTTGGAGCTGGGAGACTCCACATGTGTTGATAACTGGTTCATTTATGATGATACAAAGAATCTCCCCAAAACAGTGAGAGGGTAGGAAGCGGGAGGGAGTTGGCTGTCCTATCCACCTTATATGCCAAAGAAACTGGCCTTTGTGCTGCTCTCGAAATGCTGAGATTTGTAGAACGTGGTCTGTATGGATGAGACAGACAAATGATTTTCTGCTGGGTAAAGTTGTGCAGCCAATTAGTACATGTAACGAATTGCTTATCAAACTATTAATTTTGTTCCTGATAGCACAATGGGGAGGTTCCACCTGTGTATTGTCATTGCCCCCTCCCCTCACCAAACACACACACACACACACACACACACACACACACACACACACACACAATCAAATCAGCCATCAGAGAAGTCAGATTGGTTCCTATGGGTCAGGTAAAAGGAACAATGGGTTGCTTTTTCCGTTTTCAGACAGCTGATGGAGAGTTGGACAGACAGCTAACCTTTGGCAAAAGTTAAATAGGCCCTGCACTTTGGGAGGGTTGTGAGGGGCATGGAGAGGCACAGAGATGGCTCTGACAATTGATACTAAAAAGACCTGAGAGTCAAAAATTGTAGGTGTTTCTCTCTTTCCGCGTCCAACACGGAAAGAGAGCAGGTCCAGTTCCTGAGTAGAGGAGCTGGGGATTGAGAAATAAAAGAAAGAAAGAGACCAGACACAAAGATAGAAGGAAAAAGCTGGAAGCTGGGTGGGACTGCTGCCACCTCTGATGGAGGGACAGGGACCCAGAGCCCACGCAGCAAGTTTATTTTATACCCCCAAATATCAGGGGGTTTCACCAGAACTTAGGATCAAAGGGGCTTATTTGCATTCTTGAGTAGGCCCGAGCATTTCTGGTGCTTGACTTAATTTACATATCAAAGCCCGCTCCAGGGCACCTGGACAAAGGTAAGAAGTCAGTACTGATAACCCTTCTGCCTTCTTGGGGAATGTGTATACAAGACAAGGCTCTGCCTGTCGCCTCAGACTCAGCTGACCATAATTTAAAGAAATGCCCCTGTGCCTTCCCAGGCACTGTCTACAAAAAATAGTAGCTTATAATGCCCCCCCCCCCTTGTCCCTGCCTTTCCATTGTCATGGCAACATGAGACCACTCCACATGTGGCCCATTTGTAGACTTTCCTTGACATTTGCCTCAACCCATTTAATCTGGAAGGCAATGCTTGAGAGGGAGGGAGTGGGTGGGGCAGGTCTCAGACCTGGGTCCTCACATTTCTTAGGAACTGCAGGACCCATCACACTTCCGCAGGTGGATTCAGGCTCCTGGTCTCTAGAGGCTGTTTCTATCCCCCAGGAGCACTTAGAGCTGCCTGGTACTGTGCCATCAAGATATGCACTAAATGTATATATTTAAAATAAATAGAAAAAGCCACCATGGCGTGCTGATAAAGAGAAGAACACATGGGGGATGCAGTTGCTTAGGTAGCAGTGCGACTGCCTTTGGTTGGGAGCAGAAAAACAGCTAAATATATCTTTCATTGGTCATAATCAAATAACGAATTTGTGAGAAAATAGCACATCTCATGAATGTGGGTCTTCTCAGTTTTACAAATAAAAAATTTTACATCAAAATTATTTAAAATGTGATAGGCCTGCCAAAACCGGTTTGGCTTGGTGGATAGAGCATTGGCCTGCAGACTGAAAGGTCCCAGGTTTGATTCCGGTCAAGGGCATGTACCTGGGTTGCAGGCACTTCCCCAGTAGGGGAAGTGCAGGAGGCAGCTGATCGATGTTTCTCTCTCATCGATGTTTCTAACTCTCTATCTCTCTCCCTTCCTCTCTGTAAAAAAATCAATAAAATATTAAAAAAAAATGTGATAGGCCTCAGTGATTATAGGTTGGGTCTATAAGCTATAAAGTGGCAAGAAGTTGTAATTATGTGTTTAATATCCAAATAATTTCTGACTCTTTATAATCCTATATAATAAAAGCCTAATATGCTAAGTGCCCAGTCGTCCGTTCAATCAATCAAAGCATAATATGCTAATGATATGCTAAGGCCGCTCAACGCTCACTATGATGTGCACTGACCACCAGGGGGCAGACAGTCGACCAGTTGACCAGTCGCTATGAGTGCACTGACCACCAGGGGGCAGATGCTCTGGCTGGTAGGTTAGCTTGCTGCAGGAGTCCAGCTGATCAGGACTGAGCTAGATTAGCTGGACACGCCCTGGAGCCCTCCAGTGATCCCTCCCCGGCTGGCCAACCTCTTGTGTCCCTCCCCGCCCCAATCATGCACTGGTGGGGTCCCTTGGCCTGGCCTGGCCTGCACCCTCTTGCAATCCAGGACCCCTCAGGGGTTGTAGGAGAGCAGGTTTCAGCCTGATCCTGCAGGCCAGTGGTCGGCAAACTGCGGCTCGAGAGCTACATGCGGCTCTTTGGCCCCTTGAGTGTGGTTCTTCCACAAAATACCACAGCTTGGGCGAGTCTATTTTGAAGAAATGGCGTTAGAAAAAGTTTAAGTTTAAAAAATTTGGTGCTCAAAAGAAATTTCAATCGTTGTACTCTTGATATTTGGCTCTGTTGACTAATGAGTTTGCCGACCACTGCCGCAGGCCAAGCCGAGGGACCCCACTGGTACACGAATTCATGCACCGGATGTCTAGTACCTTATACTACAAAGCAGATATGATCTGACTGAATACAAATGTTATTAAAATTTGGTTTTACCAGAGGTTAAGAATTTTAAAAGAAATTCATCATTCAATCAATAAAAGTTATCAGCAAGATGAAGAAAGTCCTTGGGTGTATGTGTGTGTGCACACACAAGAGAGAGAGAGGAGAGAGAAAAAGAGAGAGGAGAGAGAGGAGAGAGACATTCTGTAAAATGACTTTGGCAGTGACATTCTACTGAATAACAGAGTGACCTGATTGATAATGGGACTTAGCGGGAACATGGGGATTTTCCTAAGTGAATTATATTTAAAAGATAATTATGTTTGGAAGCCTTCTCTGTTTTCAGATTTTATTAAGCCCTGTGGCGTCTCTCAAAATTACTTGTCTGGAATCATCAATGAATAAGAATAAATGATAATTCCATGAAAGGCTTGAGTATTTCTCTCCTGAGACAGGAGGATCACACACACATGGTGAGCTGTGCCGTGGAACCACTGAGCATGCTGGGGGCTGTGGCGACTCAGCAGGAGAGTCGGAGGAGCTGAGAAGGAAGGCCTGTGAAGCAGTGTTGAACTGTGAGAACTCTCCCATGTACCAAGCCACACCGTTGAGCCTCACCACCACCCTGGGAGGAAGTGAAAATCAGGAATTGTAATTTCCATTTAATAAATAAGGAAAAACTCAGAAAGGTCATAGGATTTATATGCCTAAGGCCACACAGCTGACATGTGACAGAGCTGGGATTGAAAGTCCAATCTTCTAACTATGAAGGCTGTATTTTTTTCTACTTTATCACCCTGACTGGTATCCACCAAGTTCCTTCTCAAGTTTAAACTGTTTTTAAATCCATGGCTTAAACGCATGAGAATTAATGGTGAATGAATGGTATGCTTCATTTTATAAGAATAAATGTCTTCCTTTATTGCTAAATAATAACAATGGACTCCAGATACTTTCATATAAGTATTTAATAAAATGCCTGAAGAGCTCCTTATAAAACAGAGTTAAATGAAATAGATTAAATATCAATAAGGAGGATAATTGATAAAGGCTTATAGCTAAATAAGGTTTGGTAATATTTCTAAGTATATGCGAAGTAAATAAAAGAGACCTTCTCTTGCAACAATTGCAACATTGTAAAAATGAAATGCCAAAATTTAATCAAAATTGGTCCTGGAAAAGTTTCCATGTCATGTACATGTGATAGTTTGCTTGGGCTCTCATGTGATAGAGAAATAAGAAAGCATTTGTTAGTTCTTTGTAGTTTGATTTTATTTTCAAAGAAATAAGAGCTAGTGGCTGTAGGAATGGTAATATGAAACAGTGTCCTATAAATGAAATGGAAAAGGCTAGTTTTGATTGTAACTGGAAAGGATTTGCCACTTGACTAGACTAGCTAGTGATTTTTCAGCAACTTGGATAACAGTGATTTTAAAGGTGCTGTCATAGTGTTATCAGAGAAATGCATGGATGGGATAGTTGATAGTGAGAGTGGGGCTCCTGGGGTACCACTGGAATAAGCATGTCCAGAGGCTGCCAGGGGAGGATGAGATGTGGTAGGAAGCTTTATTTGTAGGAAATTACATCCCTGGGTTTACAAAATCCCATTTTCCTTAAACCAGTCCTGGAAGATGTGCAGCTGGGGATTCGGCAGAGGTAGAAGCAAAGCCACGGTCCAGAGTTTCCATTCCATGGTGGAACTGGGTCTGGCACAGGATCAGGATAGTTCCAGTCACAGTTTATTGTGTGAAAATGGCTCTGAGCCATTGAACATGTGAGGGGAGCACACCCCTTACAACAGGAGAGCCAGGAGCCCAGCTCAAAGAGAGGGGGAATTCCTTTGTTTAGGAGTTTAAATATCGGAAATCTTCCCACGCTTGCAGTGGTCACACCTACTCTGGCCAATGACCTGTTCCCATATGTAACTGACAGATAAGTACCTTCCCTACATCACCCCAACTTTATTGGACATGCACCTAAATTGCAGCTTTCTGGCAAGTCTGCACAAATGACATGCCTATAAAATTTGGCCTTCCTTTTGCCCCTTTCCTCTTATTAATAACTATGTTATTACAATGGTATCAGTAGCAGGTGAGCTGAGCAGGAAACTCAAAGCCTTGGTCCCACTAACACCAACAACCACACAGATCTAAGTACATTTACTTAACACTTGCTATATACCAGCTGTGCCAATCACTTTACACAGGGAGCCTAATCACGACTCTAGAACAACCCAATGAGGGAGCTAATATTACTTCCCCATTCCACAGGGGGACACCGTGGAGGCTTAGAACTGGCCTAGGATTCATTTTCTAAAGCAGCTGGCCTATCATTTAACTTTTTGGTCGATGCACTTTTTTATTCCCTATGCTCTTAATAACTAGTCTCTAAGGATATGGGAAAAAGATTTGTTCTCTAAAAGCTAATTTTAAAACATAAACTAATTTGATGAACTTCCTACTAGGGAGTAGCAGAATGATCACTGAATATTAAGAAAGTGGTGAATTTCTTGTGGAGGTCATTTTTTAAAAAGCCAAGATTTGGGCAGAGGGTAGATGTTTATGAGATTGGATTACTAGCTCTTCTATGTCCCTTCAAAGACCTGTGGTTCTATGATTCCATGTTATATTCAGGATTAAAATCTAGAGTGAAAGGTGCTTACACTTCATTGTAGCACCAGCTAAACCAAATCAACTCAGCTTTTTCCTTGATGACCTTATATAGGATACAGTTTTAAGAATTGAAACTGGTTGTGAGGAGAGGTTGGTAAACGTATCTAGATGCAGAGTCTTTAGTGAGGGTGACCTGGTGATCCGATGACCGTCGGAAATAGCAAGTCCAGAGCAGGTGGTCAGAGAGATTGGGATATTCCCAGAAGCCAGTGATCGTCTATGGAAATCGGGCAAAGCTGAGCCAACTGATTCAAAATGGCAGAGAAGAGATGGAGCAGATAAATTCTTTGAAGCCAGAGAGAGAGAGAGAGAGAGAGAGAGAGAGAGAGAGAGAGAGAGAGAAGGAGGGCACGAGCCATTTTCGGAATTCCTGTAGCTTCATTTGAGATCAAAGGAGCAGTGGTGGGTACTCAGGTAGCCAAACACATGGTTTTTAAAGTGAGTTCTTTATTACAATCATGGCCAACTAATATAAAAATCCTATTGCTTTTTATTTTTTTTTTTTTGCATCCTTATATCTCTCCTAAAGGAATAGTATGTTATGATTTTTTAAAACTTTGAAATAATTTAAACGTGTTTTGACATGAATTTTGAGAATTTCAATATACCTTACTAGATATCTAAAGACACTCTCTAGGTAGCCTTAAAGCAAAATTGTTTTTCTTAAATTTATTGATTGGTTTTAGAGAGAGAAGAAGGGAGGGAGAAATAGGTTTGTTTTTCAATTTTTTTTTATTCATTAATTGATTAATTCTTGTATGTGCCCTGACCAGGGATCAAACCCACAACCTTGGGGTTATTGGGATGATGCCCTAATCAACTGAGCTACCCAGCCAGGACAAAATAATAGTTTTCAGTTGGTGTTTTGCTCTTGGTAGCCATTAGCCAAATTTTATGAACAATATCAACATTAGAAACAGTTTCACTGTTCTGTATGAGGTGAGTTGAAGGATTAAACATGATACCTCCTACTCTTATCACCCGAAACCTCTTTGAGGCCCCTGAGGTACCTCTTAGGAACCCTTAGAACTCTGGGAAGAATAGTTTGAAAATTATTTCCTTTAAGAAAGAAAATCTATTTGTTGGAAGCCTCTGGAAAAATGTCTGAGAAATTATCTGTTACATTGACTTTAGAAGTTGTAGAAAATTATCTCATATTTCATATGCTCACAGGTATAATACGTGCATAATTATTGATGAACAGTATTTGCATAAATTTGAAACTAAGCAATTAATGATTAATGACTAGATTGGGGAAGATGCTCAGTTTCTTCTGATATCTCAAGCCCCACAGTAGATCAGGATATTCAGGAAGTATCCGGTTGAGGGTAGAGGACAGATGGAAAGATTTTAGACAGTAACTGAGTCCAATTAAAATGATAAAAAAGAGGTATTCAAATATATTTACACTTAATCAGGATGAAAAGAAGAGTATCTTAGAAATGGCTGTTCTTGAACTTCTATGTATCAGCCATATTAGCCTTGAAGATCAAGGGGTTTAAAAATCTTGAGCTGGACTTAAGCTTGGCATACAATCTCATAATGTATAATCAGTAACTTTAGCATAATAAGTATGTGTATATAGAAAATATGTAAATATACAAAGTATTTAACTTAGCAGCCAATTCACCAAAATATAAAAATGTTCCAAAATGTCTGTGCATATTTGAGATAGCAAATTCACAGATTGACCATAAATGCAAATGTCTACATACTTCCTTGTATCATAGCCAAATTGTAAGTGTTTAGGGAAACACTTATTCTTAATTATTTAACTTGAAAATGGTTGGTGGTTCACTTTTGAATTTGTGTTCTTTAATATCTTGCTATCTCAGCCACATCAATAGTATTGGCAACACTTTCAAATCCATTAATGTGGCTATATCATAAGTGATTTCTCTTATTTTGAATTTTTGCTTTCTTTCCTATATTGTAACTAATACAATGATATGGTTAAAAGGCATTATTAATGCTAGGCCATAGTCCTATCACATACTATTATTACATACAGCAACATTTGAAAATCTCTAATTACATCATCACTATGATCACAAAAATTGTACTAAGCAAGATTGCTAAGAGATTGATTTTCTCTCCGAATAACATAAATTTTCTGAGCTTCAGTTTCTCTATAGCTATAAAATGATAGTTAATAATATCTACCTTCTATAATTATTATGAGGATTAAATGAAATAAGGCATATAAAAATGCTATAAACCCAAAGTACTGTAAAAATGAATTGTAGAACTATAAAATCAGAAGCACAGGACATAAGTTAGATTATAGCCACACCAATAAGCCCCTTCAACTTTTGTGGTCACAGAGTCACCCTTGTATGGCTCAGGTCCAGAACCCTAATAAAAATATGTGTGACATTGCTATAGTTTCCATTTTTAGGATGAAGCTCTTATATCTTCCACCAGCTCAGATGAGCGGCTTGGGGAAGTACTACAAATACCTGAAAACTAAAATGCCATTCTAGACAGAGCATCCAAGCTTTTACAAGCTTTGTTCAATAACTGTTCAGTTCTGACACAAATAACCTGAGCCTTGATCCAATTTCTTTCAACTCTTCACTGAGACACACGAAGTCATCTCATAAGGTTTTTATAAGTTTTTAGCCTTACTATCTCTTTCTCTCCCTTTGTCTGGCAAAAACAGTGTGTTAGTCCACAAAGCAAAAACCTATTATTGACTTGATGCCAAGAATTTTAGCCCCTAATGTTTAAGGTGTTTTCAAGTGACCGTGGTAGAATATGCTGGGTTTTTAGGAAAAGGAAGGTACAAACATGGCATGAAGTAGAAACAGAACCCATTGTAAATGTAGAGGTGAATGTAAAAATTCCAATAGCCATTTAGGGTGACCATGGTGATTTTTAAAAGAATAAGTAGCTAGGTTGACCAGTCACTTCTGCTGCTGTTGTAATCTCTGAGCCTATGTTCCTGCCAGGAGAGCTTTCTCCTGACCTCTCTACCTGGCCAAATCCTATTCATACTTCAAGACCCAATTCCAGTTTCACCTGCTAGGGCCATATGAATCCAATATGACTTCTTATTCCTTAGAATGCCTATCATATTTACCTAAATTACCCAAGTGATTTTAGTTATGTGCTACCTTTACTTGTTATTTTACTTTTCATGTGCTCACCTCTTTGATGCTCAACTAACTTTGGAGCTGGAAAAGAATATAGTCTCTATAGTTCCACATGCAGAATAAATGTACAGTAAATAACTTTTAAATTAAAATATATTGAATTGACAGACAAGTTTCAAAGTTGGCTGACTACCATTTTCCAGCAGCTAGGCATAGAATTCCCATCAGAGTTGTGCCATTTGGGATGTCAGAAATTGATCTAATGCTTGACTTTGACATTAGGTTATAGGTCCCCCAAAGAGGACAGAAGTTGCTGGTAAGTATCAGAAGGATGAAGGAGTTAATTTTCTTTGGTTTTAGAAAAAGAATTGAGAAACCAGCCTGTTTTATTCACATGTTGAAGGATTGCATTTCTAACTTCCATGTGCAGTATTGAATTCCACCCTGGATTTGAGCATAAGTTGGATTTAGAAACTTCTAAGACAAATTCTTTTATTATCCCTACTCTGATTTGTAAGGTAAGAAGAATTAAAGGGCTATATATAAAGCCCCAAATTAGTTTTCTGTAGAAAAGTTATAAAGAACATTGTTTATTAAGCAGCTTAGGAAGAGCTGGGAAGTAGCCATCAGCATCTGTAGGAGAACTTTCCAGGCAGAGTCCTGCTGTGAAGGCCTGATGCAGCAGCCTCTGAGCTTACAATGTGAAGTGGGATCACTCACGCCCTCACTCTCTCCCTCACTCACACACTCATGCACTCACTCGCTCATTCTTCCTGTTATTCCCAGTTCCTTCTTACTTTCTGCTCTGTTTTCTAAATACTTGCTAGTCCCCATTTCAATCCAGTTTACTTGCATCTTGCAAATTATCTTTTAAAAAATGTTTTCATTGATTTCAGAGAGAGAAAGGAAGAAAAATAGAGAGAAACATTAATCGGCTGCCTCCTGCACACCCCCTACTGGGGATCAAGCCCACAAACTCTGGCATATGCCCTGACCAAGAGTCGAACTGTGAGGCTCAATGGGCTGGGCGGTGTACTTGCATTTAGGAGTAACCATGACAATTCATTCAGTTCTCCACTTTGGGAGCATCTGTTGACTTTTTCATGTGTGTCTTTCATGTGTGAGTTGAGAAGTTTCTTCTTTAGGCCTTTTCCTCCATTTACTACAGAATGTGAGAGTTGAAGGGGTTGGTTTTGTAACTGGCTCTACATGATTTATGCAGCCTCTGCCTGTCAGGGATCCTGTGAGCCTTGAGCTTATAGAAAAAAAACTACAGTAATTATATTTAGAATTACTAATCCCCCACAATCTAATAAACATATAACATTCCACAGGCATATAGAATGGATTGAAGTTCTTCAAGGGTTATTTTTTCTTGGACATTATTCTTTTCCTATTTCCTATGTAGTGTTCTATTTTATTCTTTTCATTATATTTTTATTTGTATTTATATTCTTTTTATTTCTTTTCTTTTTATTGAATTTATTTAGATGACACCCATTAACAAAATTATATAGGTTTCAGGTGCACAATTTCACAACACATCATATGTACCACACTGTATTGTGTGTTCACCACCCCAAGCCAAGTCTCCATCTATCACCATTTATCCCCCCATAACTTTCTCCACCTTCCCCACCTCCCCCACCCATTAACCCTCAACCCCCCGACAGCTGGCAGCCTGCTCTCTATCTATGGGTCTGTCACCATTTGCTTGTTAGTTCATTTTGTTCATTAGGTTCCACATATGAATGAAATCATATGGTACTTATCTTTCTCTTATTTTATTTTTAAAACTTCCCAGGGAAGAAAAATTGACTGCATTCTCTGGCCTTGTTATAATGCTTGACAGCCCTTGAAATCAGAAAGTGATATGAAACCTAAACTCTTGGTGCAGTCGATGCCTGACCTCCCTTGTTTTGTCTTCACTGGAGCCTGGAATATTGATTACCCATGCATGAGATACAACCCACTTGCAGGGAGTGCTAGGTCTTTAAAAATTCTGACATGGGCCATTTTGTCATTTGTTATTTAAAGTCATTTGAAGATGACTTTCTACTTCTGAGCTGCACTGTACCAGCCACCTGCTCTGGTCTGTTCTGGTCCCCCTGCTCCCTGAGCACTAGCATCTTGCTTGTTTCTTTGTTTGTGCTTTGTTCATGCTGTGTCCACTCCTGGCACACCCTGCGTCTTTATCTCACCACCATGAGTAAATGCCAGGAGTTCATAAGCAGGGACCTCATGTCTTTTACTCAGAGCTGTATCATTAGGTGTGGCTCAGCTGTACCACCCACAGTGTCAGAACAGTGTCAGGCACTCTACACACTTTAGTTAAATGACATTTAATATTGCCATCCAAATTCTACCCAGACATCAGAGCCCTTCTCCAGAGAAAGACAATAGCATAACCCTTCATTCGACACAATTCAATGGATGTCAACAACATATCCAGTATTGTGCGCCTATATTTGCACTTGTAGGTGTATATTTAGTTGTTCCCTCTTCCAAATTACAGGTTTCCTTTGTGTTGGATATAGTCATTATCCCTAACTTACAAGCAAGAATACTGAGGTGCAGATAGACTAAGTAACTTGCCCCATATCACAGTTACCAGAGCCAAGGTTCAAACTCAGGAAGTCTGGCTCCCAAGCCAGGGCTTTAACCACTGCACCGTACTGCTGCTTTCTTGGTATGCTGCTTGACTATAAGTCTCATGTTTCTACCTCTGGTTTCTGCTGTTGGGGCCCTGGAATGATACTCTATTTATACACAAATACTGGTATTAAGATTCAGAAATTCAACCGTGGTTACTTCCTTTCTCAACCCACATTCAGCATTTTCAAGACTTGCTTTCTTCAACTCCTTTGTGTTTTTTTATGAACATGACATCTCCCCTATTAGACCAGAAGCAACTATGAAAACAGCTCATATGGCTCACTCATCTCTTTTCCCTCCACATTCCAGAATATGGTACAGTGCTCTGGACATTGTAGGTATTTAATAAGTATTTGTTAAATAAATAAATATGTTCAGAAATTGTTCTTGTTATTTTTCTTTCAAAGCCAAACTACTCATCAGACTTTTAAAAGCTAAAATTCACTGTCACTTCTGAGAGGTATAGGAAAAGTAAATGAATAATCCACTCCAGCTGTGGGAACATAGGCTCAGGTGAACACACAGGAAGCCCTTGAACCTGGAGGCTAAGCAATCTTTAACGTATGAGGTATTTTTCATTGGTACAGTGGCCAGTGGATAAAAGATTGCCTTTAGGGTGAAGGATGAAATGTAATATTAGAGGATAGTTTCCTCTATGGTAGTTTTAATAACATGGTAAAGAATGTTTTATGACCTTTTATGATAATTCTTATCTGAGCATGTCTGTGATAGATTTAAAATGGCCACAATTTTTTGTTACACCAGCAGCAGTCTAATTTTCCTCCTCTTCAATCTGGGCTGGACTGCAATGGAAGTAATGCTACATGACTTCCAAGGACAGGTCAGAAGGAGCCTTTTGGCTTCCACCGAGGCCTCTGGGAATGCTCTCTCTTGGAACCCAGCCATCATGCTGTGAAGAAGCCCAAGCAGCCCCATGGAATGGCCAACATGGAAAGAAGCCAAGACCTCTGAATGAGGGCTGCAGCTGAGCTCCCAGCCTACAGCCTGCACTGATCTGCCAGTCATGAGAATGAGGCATCTCAGCATGGACCCTCCAGTCCCTCTTGAGCCACCCTCACTGATATGCATTGGAGCAGAGACACCCTGTTCCAGTGGGACTCAAAAAAATTGTGAACAAAATAAAATTGCTCTTTCAGGCCAAAAGCTTAAAGCCACAGCAATAGATAACAGAATGATGTCATAATGGACACAGTGAGAAAGAGCTACATATACAGGCAATCAAAGAGCTTTTCACCTCACATGTTATTTTCCCCCAAACATACCCACAGGTTCTACATATTTCACTTGCCTGCACCCCTTCAGTCATGTGGTGCTTAAAAAATCCTGCTCTACTTCCTAGGTCATAGCTCAAAACTATGTCAAAGAAAGAGGAGAAAAAAACACACTATGCTCTTTTTTGTAGTTTCAAATTGTGAGAAAAGTAAAATGTGACAGTCTGACCTTAAAAAATTTAGCACATAATCCCATGATTTGTTTTAAGCTTCAATTTATAACATTAAGAAAAAGCTAGAACTTTAACTAGATCACAGTTTCTAGATCTATTATTTTTATTTACTTACTTATTTATTGTTAATCCTCACTCAAGGATAATTGTTCTTTTTTTTTTTTTAAGAGAGAGTGGAAGGGAGGGAGGGAGGAAGGAAGGGAGAGGGACGGTGAGACAGAGAGAAACATCAATGTGAGAGAGACACATCAATTGGTTGCCTCCCACATGCACTCCAATGGGGCTGGAGATTTAACCTGAAACCCAGGCACGTTCCCTTGACTGGGAATTGGACCTTTGACCCTTTGTTGTGTGGGCTGACGCTCTATCCACTGAGCAAGCAACACTGGCCAAGGCTAGATCAATTACTTTAGAAGCATGTTATGTAGAACAAGAATATCTTCCTACCTATAACCCTCAAAGACTATTATTGAGTTAACCCATTGTCTTTTAAATGCAAATATACTGGGAAAGCTAGAACTGTAACTACTAATATAGCTCTCAATCATTCACAGGTTAAACTGAGTTAATAAAATTCCTGTTCATTGTGTAAGCATAAGGGGAAATATGGTCATCTGAGAATCCATTAGGCAGTAAGAGAACACTGGGCATCTGGGAGGGAGAGGGGAAAGTCTGGGGAGCACAAAGGTGTATAAAAAGTGAGAGGGGAGTGTCTGAAAATCTCTCCTACTCTACTGGCTTCTTTTAGGCTGACCAAGCTGCTGGGACTTTGAGAAACTTTGATAAATATAGGCTTAGAAAGCATTAAACAAGACAGCCAAGGGTATTTAATTATTCCTTCCAATTATTACCTCTGTAAGGTCTCATAATATTCTGTTCCTCCCAATTTCATCTCCTCTCTGGCCCCTTTAAGTGGGAGAATCCCTCTAGTGCTCTTTGAAATTGGATTTACTTGACCTCTGGTGACTGTTATTCTCAGCTGAACAGGGTATTTCTGTCTTTGCTGTCCCCATGTGGTCTCAAATGCTCCTGGCCTTATAGCTTGTCAGCTCATTATCAGAATATTTGCAGAACATTCAGAAATCCTAAAAGACATAGTTAAACAGATATTTACCTCAGGGCCTGCACAAGCTGTCTTCACACACAATGACTAGGGAAACCTGCATCACCAAGCAAATACTGTGAGGACACAAAAGGAAAATACCTAGTTATTTTTACATTGTAGTTCAGATCATTATATATATATATATATATATATATATATATATATATATATATATATAGCTTTCAAATACTTTCTCTATTGATTATTTCATTTCCCCTATGGCTAATTAGGCTCAAAGCAAAGACTATTCTAAAGAAAAAAGCATTTCTCCTCAGTCACATCCCACCCCGTACACTTCATGCAGGCCTTTCTACAAGTAGGGGGACTAGTATATATGTGTCCATCTCTCTGGAGGAAGAGAAATGGAAAGCTGGAGTTTGAAGCTATTTCTATGAGTCCTTTCTTTTTTGTAATTCCTGTCCAACCCTAGGTACTTACTGTAGAAGAGACTAGTAATAACTGAGTTCTTTAGGACACATAACTAGACCACAATCCCATCCTATGGCATCTATGTGAGCCTATGTGACTGATAATCACCAGTATGACTCCTTCCACAGAGGGGAAGTGTGTCACTTACAGGCCCAGGTGTGTCTTCTGCTGTCTCTCAACCTTTCCTATACATATCATAAGTGGACAGAACTCAGGCAGAGTTGCAAGTTGGCAGGAGCCTGGGTCCCTGAATGATTGTGTGGAGCAGAGCTCTCCACTGACCACACTGGAATATGAATTGACTGAGAAAAGTTATTGTGTTAAGTCACATTGTTTATTTTAGCAATTAAAATTACCCTGACTAATAATTTTCTGTCTTTTTCTCTTCTCCTCACTTATTCTCCCTGACCAAATACTTGTATGATTCTCTGTTACCGAGGCTATAATATTTTAAATCTCTAAATGACTAACTCACTAAAAATTATTTGTTTATAGCCCTACCAAGCTATAAGGTCCTTAAAAACAGGGCATATGTACTTATCATCAAACTAGAGACCCAGTGCACAAAATTTCTGCATGGGAGGATGGGGTCCCTCAGCCTGGCCTGCACCCTCTCCCAATCTGGGACCCCTCGGGGGATGTCCCACTTCCAGTATTTATACTTCCACCTCTCACCTTACCCAAAATCACTGAAGTGCTCCAGGTTTTGTTATAGGAACTATATTTGATACAGTGGTGATTGTGGAGCAAACACAAGAGAAATTTACATAAACACATAGTTGTGGAATTCTATTTTATTTTCTAATGCCCCCCAAATGCAATACATTTTATTCTAGATGTTCTTAGGCCCCACTTCTTCCTTCTCTTAGAGAATCTCTAGTTCGCATCATCTATCTGGCCTTTGGCAAAGCCTGACTTGTACTGAGGTTTATATTTTTACAGGTGCTGTTTCCGTCCTCTTTGATGGCCCATAGCCCTGGTACCAGCATCTATATGATCCTACAGTGTTGTTACCCATTTCTCTGCCCAATAAACCTTGAGCTTTCTTAATGGGGAAGACATTTTTTCTTATGACCTCCATCTCCCTGGTGATTGGGACCATGTTTGGCATATGCTAGGTCTTCAACAAACATTTGCTGCTTGAATAGCTGGGTGAAGAGATGAATGAACAGATAAACAGCAGTTCCCTTGAGGGTAGGGTTGTGCTACACCTCCAGTACCCTGGTACTTAGCACTATTCCTTGAATAGAGTTTCAACTCAGTGGATGATAATCATTGGAATTGATGTTTAAGGCAAAGGTTATCTGTTCTTTATTTTTTAGTTTTGCCCAACTTACTCACTGAAAGGTTTTAAAGTAACTGAACATTAGGATTTGGCTTACTTCTCAAATATCTTACCGATTGCATGATGGCGCTTTTGAATTTTGAAGAGTCAGCTGGTTTCAGGCCACTTTTATGAGTGAGCCAGAAAACAACATCCTCTTGGCAACGTGATCTTGGGTATGGTGTCTGTACAATTTAACCCAAGCATGTTTCCCATCCTGAATGAGACAACCTGTTTACAAGGGAATGGACACACAGTTAAAGGATGGTTTTTAACATTCTGTTGCAACTATATATTTAACTGAACTCTCAATAAAAAAATGAATGTGTCCTAAAAGTCACTCATCAATTTTAGACCCATTTAGCTGCACTTTGAACTTCCTTTAAAACATCACCTGTTTCTTGAAAGCTATGCTTTTAAGCTATGTGTGCAGTGAATGTCTATAATCGCTTTCAAATTTATGGAATTATAATGTCAGGTCTTCCCATGCCCTTAAAGTTGGAGTTGAACTTAAATCAAACTGGTTTTTGGTTTAAATCACAAGTGCTCTGAATGGCAAGCTCACAGCTTCCTCTTTCTACATCGACTAAAATGTTCTTTTTCTCAATCCCACCCTTCTTCCACCTTTGTCTTCCTCTTCACCTCCACAAAACCATCAGTTTATCAAATAATTGCAATGGAAACTCCATCATAGCTGCTATATTTTACTTCAAATATCACCCACCCAGAGTGTCCTGCTGGGCACCAACAGATGTGCTCTTCCTGGCTGAGGGCCAGCCTCTGCCCAGACATTGCTCCTAAGAGGACATTTTCACCTGTGTGAGTTTATCAGATTAAGAGCAGCTCTTTTCATTGAATCATCCAAATGACCAAAAACAAAAAACAAAAAACTATCTTGCTTTGTACTTTAAATTGCCTACCCCAGTGCTGGAGTGACATCTGCATAATTGTCTCCAGGCAAAGGATGGGGCTCTGTGGTATTTTATGCTATCTAGAAAGTAACATTTTCATTTCCTATCCTAACAGAACAAACCCAGGCAACTCTGTACACCATTGTAAAATGGATTCAAGTTAGATTTGACAACCTCCCCTCCCCTCTTCTGTTCTGGCCGTCCATTCTCCTTACTCACCCAGGGTTCTCCCAACCCTCTCTTGTTACAAATTGAGTTGTGTCCTCCAAAAAAGATATGCTCAGGTCCTAACCCCCAGTGCCTCAGAATATGACCTTTTTTGTAGACAGGGTCTTTACAGAGGTGATCAAGTTAAACTGAGGTCATTAAGTTGGGCTGCAATCCAGAATGGATGGTGTCTTATGAAAGGGGAACTTTGTACACAGGGACAGACACACCCAAAGGGAAAACACTGTGAAACCACACAGGGTAAATGCACTCATATGACTAGAATGATGTAGTTACAAGCAAAGGAGTGCCAAGAATTGCCAGCAAACTGTAGATGTCAGAGAGAACGTGACCCTGCTGACACCTTGCTTTTGGATGCTTGGACTACAGAACTATGAAACAATAAATTTCTGTTGCTTTATGATGCCCAGTTTTTGCTACCTTGGCAAACTAATAGTCCTCTCTGCCCACCATTCAAAATACCCTCACACTGCCCAGGGTTCCTCCGTCATCATGCCCCACTCTGGCAGAATTCCAAGTGGCAATTCTTCTCTTTGCTCCTCTAGCCATCAAAGCTTGTCAGTCTTACATTCCACTTCGCCACTGCCAGCCCTTTTTGGGATAATTAAGTAATAATGAAGCAGCTTCCTGAGAATAAATGCCTAGTAAAGCATGAGAGGGGGGCTTACAGATTAATGGTACGGTTAGTTCCCAGGTCATATATAACAATTACCAGAGGGTTTTAAAATATTTTATTCTCCAATTACAGTTCACATTCAATATTATTTTTTATTAGTTTCAGGTGTATAGCATAGTGGTTAGAAAATCATAAGCTTTACAAAATGATCTCCCTAGTATTTCCAGTACCCACCTGACACCATATATATTATTGACTATGTTCCCCATGACTGTTTTGTAATCATCAATCTGTACTTCTTAATCCCTTCACCTTTTCCTCTCAGTCCCCCAACCCTCCCCACTCCCTTAGGAAGAACAGCTTATACTAATATTTCTCAAAGTCCAAGGTTTCTCTGAGAATATTTTATCTTGTGTTTTTATTTATTGTAATACCACCCTATAAAATTTTTATTAACTTTCTAGTTATAAAATTAAAACTTCTGTTTTGCCATGGTTTTACAATTGAATGTAATTTTTATAAGAGACGTGTTTTTTTTTCAGGTTTATTGAAGTATAATTGAGGCATATAATGTGATGTTTTGCTGTCCATATACTGTGAAATGATTATCAAGCTAATTGACATACCCATCACCTCACATAGTTACTCTGTGTGTGTGTGTGTGTGTGTGTGTGTGTGTGTACACACATTATGTTTTAAATCAATTTTTCTCAAACTGGGGTTTGCAAGACACTGTTTTTTTTCTCAAAATTAAGAAACACTTTAGATGGAAGGGATTGTGGGAGAGGAACCTGGGCTGAGGCCTAGCGGCATTCTGAAATCTTACCTCTTGCCTGTTCTGATGCTGAGCTGGATCTCATTTCATGCCAAGTAAAACGTGCTAGCTCATTATTAGCCACTTCATTCACATACGCATTTGCTTGAGGTTTAGAACATAAGATTGTTCATCTGTGTTTCTGCCCCTTTAAACTGCCTTTCCAAATGACATACTCCCCCACCACTGCTCAGAGAGCAAATATGCTGAGAGCTACTTTTAAAATCAATTATTTAGGGTCTTGGAGGCTGGAAGATGGAACAGAAGTTCCCTGGAGTATTTTGAAGTAAACATCAAATTATAAATGAAGAGCTCTTTATAAATAGGATGAAGGAGTGGGAGCAGGGATGTAAGTGGATGGGTAGGATTCCAACCCTACCTCACCTTCAGGAAAATTACTTCCCCAGCGTGAGCCTGAGAAAGCTTTTGGGAACCCTTGGGGATCGTGCCCCTGCCTTTGAGGCTGGTGAAAACGTTCTGCTACATGGCACAGGGGTGGCCTTGGGCTCTCAGGAAGCCCTCTCCTGGCTGGGCCGCCTTCTCAAGACCTGATTTCCAGCCCTTCACAGCCCATCCCTGGCAGAGGCTTCAGCAGCTTCCCAGAGCAAGTGCAGCCTAGTAGGAGACAACCTGACAGGTATGAAGGCTTGACCCAGGATCTTTCTGAAAGGATGAACAGTACAAGGTTTATAATTAGATTCCTTATTAGTCTAAGTTTTCAAAGTGTGCCAGGAACTACTTATGGTTAGGCCTCCAAAAGGGCCTTCTATGGGCCACAGGCCATTTTTGCTTTCTTCTCTTCTCACTACAGAAAACAATGCAGGCCACCTTGGAAACACCCTCTTACTGGACCTCTGGGGGTAGAAAGGATTGACTAGGCCTCAGCTTGAAGGATGATAGAGTATGTCACCTTTTGCTACAGGAAAATTAATCTTAAATACACATACACAAAACCCCTATACTTTTTAATTAAAACATAATACACACACCTATTCCCATAAGCTTTTATAGGATGTGATCTTTTTGGCACAGGTATTGTTTTAACTAAGTGCTCATCAGTGGGTATCAAGTTTCAGTTAAGCAAGATGAGTAAGTTTGAAAGATCTGGTGTACAACACTGTGCTATAGTCAACAATACTGTAATATACACTTAAATTTTCTTAAAAGGGTCGATCTTATGCTAAACGTTCTTAGCACAATAAAATAAAGTAAAAAATATATTCAGTGAAAAGTAAGCTTTCTCCTCTCTCAGATCTTTTGGCTTTCTCTTCAGAAGCAACTCATCTATCCTTCCAAATATGTTTCTATGCATCAACAAAAATATACATGTTTCAGTGAATGTATATGTGCTGTTTTTATACCCACAGGAGAATACTATACCCAATATTTGAGAACTTGCTGTATTCACTTAGCATCATATCTAAGAGCTTCTTTCATGCCTACACAGAAAGATCTAACTCTTTTAAAGCTTTATGTTATGGGCATTGCAGTGAATAGCTCATACATGCATCTCTTGTCATGTGTGCAGGTTGATCTAGGAGTGTATTCCTAGGAGTGGAACTGTTAGATCAAAGGTATATGAAGTTTTTATCTTGATAAATATTGACAAATTGCCCTCTAAAGAGAGTTTGTCAATTTATATTCTCTGCCTCTGTGCTCTCTTACCAGTGTTATACATTTTCAAACTTTCTGACCTGTGCAAAATATATAAGTAAACAAATGTGTCCTGAGTGGTTTTCTTGCTTCCAGTCTTGCTTCCTTCAATTTACCACTCACACTGCAGCTGTGATCTTTCTCAAGTGTGAATCTGATCCTGTACCTCGCTGTATAAAACTCTTCCATGACTTCTTATTGTCCTTGGGGAAAAGTTCCATTTCACTGACGGGCTCACAAAGTCCTTAGTGTTTGGGTCCCTGCTTAGTTCCACTGTCATTCCATGTTTCAGCCATGCCAGACTACTCTGTCTTCCTCAGACAGGTCCTGCCCTCCCTTACCTCCATCTGGGCCACTCCTCTGTGCTCTGCCTGCCTGAGGACATTCTCTCCTGCTTTGGGCCACTCCTACTCATTATTCTGGTTTCAGCTTAGATCAGTGGTCAGCAAACTGTGGCTCAGGAGCCACGTGAGGCTTGCAAGCCGCGGTTTGCTGCTCTGTTGACTAATGAGTTTGCTGACCACTGACCCAGACTCTCGATTCCAATAATTACAGGCTGTTGTTGTTCCTTGTGATTAAGCCTTAGATGTAGCACCTACTAAGTTATAATGGGGATCCCTCTGGCTGTCTCCACTGCCCCCTGTACTTCACATTTCTAAATTATGTAACATTTGGTACATACAAAATAATATATGTAACATATATGTAAGTTATGATGCATAATTATGAAAACAAACACCTATGCACCTACCAACCCATCTAAAAAACCAGATGGCTGCCACCCTAGCCAGTTTTGCTCAGTGGTTAGAGCGTCGACCTGGCCTACAGACTGAAAGGTCCCACATTTGATTCCAGTCAAGGGCACATGCCCAGGTTGTGAGCTCGATTGTCAGTAGGGGGTGAGCAGGAGGCAGGTAGGAGGCAGCCGATTGATGATTCTCTCTCATCATTGATGTTTCTATCTCTCTCTCCCTCTCCTTTCCTCTCTGAAATCAATAAAAATATATTAAAAAACAAAACAAAACAGATGGCTGCCAACACTGCAATGTGTACTGCTTTCCTGTCTATCACAGCTTTCCCCACACTGCATGGTAATGACCTCTGTACTTGTTCCTCTTTCCCACATATTTTTAGTCCTTGGGGCACAGGTCTGGGTCTGACTTATGCATAATTATATCACAGGGCCAAGCATAGAGCCTGATAAGTTGTAGGTATTTAACAATCTATAATAATAAAAGCATAATATGTTAATTAGACCAGACAGCTGAATGACCTTCTGGACGTCATTCCAGACATCCTTCTGGATGAAGCCACAGCGGCAGGGGCTGAGGCAGGAGCAGTTAGGGGTGATCAGGCAGTCAGGCAAGTAATTAGGGGTGATCAGGCAGTCAGACAAGTAATTAGGGGTGATCAGGCAGGCAGGCGAGCAGTTAGGAGCCAGTGGTCCCAGATTGCAAGAGGGATGTCTGGCAGTAGGACATCCCCTGAGTGGTCCCAGATTGTGAGAGGGCCAGGCTGAGAGACCCCTTTCCCCCTGTGCACGAATTTTGTGCACTGGGCCTCTAGTATTTTATAAGTGAATTTAATAATATCCATAAAGGGGAATACTTAAAAAAAAACACAGTATCTCAGAGAGTGGGTAAGTTATTAAAAGCTTATCATCAGTTTGCTTTGCACTTTGGGTCACTTTCCAAGGTCAGGGATCTGTTTGTATAGTTTGTGTTGCCTCCTTCTTTGGCTCTTTATGAGGTTAGGCTGCTGGGATTTCTCTTTCTTTCTTTCTTTCTTTCTTTCTTTCTTTCTTTCTTTCTTTCTTTCTTTCACTATTGTGCATCTTAACTTTCAAATTATGTATCAACAAGATTAAATAGTGCCTGACTTACCAGCCATCTACCTTAATGTTGTAATTGCAAGTGAATGAGCTTACTCTTCCATAGTAATGAGCAGATTCGGTTATTTTCCAAAACTAGAAATGTCATTCTGGAAGCTGATTTTACAAATTAAATGCTACCACTTATTTGAATTAAATAAGGAAACATATCACTCATGGCATTTAATCAAGATAATAATAGTAACTCTAATTTAATCAGGACTGATCACATGCCAGGCACACTGTAGATTTTATTGCTGATCTTCACCATGATCTTGCAAAAGGAGAAGCAGCTATTTCCATCTGCAGATGACCATGTGGAAGTTCAGTGGGTAAGGGATCCAATCAATGCTGCTTGAGTGTGGATGTGACAGAACTGGAATTGAGGTCCAAGTCTTTGCCTCCCCACACCCAAACCCAAGTTCTTCCCCTCAGATCACACAGCATCTCAGAGCCATTTTAAAATATTTTCCTTATTTTTTAAAACTTGCCCTGGTCTATCATTTAAAAATTATTTTTGTTTGTAAATTGTCATCTTTACTACTTTTTACATGGTATTAAATGTTTACTAAAAGGAGTAGAGAAAAGGAAAGAAAAACAATTTGCTTTTACCAATTCTTGGTTTTGTGCAGTCATTCATTGATTTATTGATCTGACAGGTATATGAATGCTTACAGTATGCCAGGCACTGTCCTACATGAATAAAATAGACAAGAATCCCTGCTCTTGTGGAACTCACATTCTAACAAGAGGACACTGGCAAAGGTATCTATACTAATAAAGGGTAATATGCTAATTTGACTGGGTCGACCGGACATCTTCCGATTGTCTGGTCCTCCTTTCGGACAAAGCCATGGTGGCGGGGGCTGAAGCAGAGGCGGTTAGGGGCGATCAGGCTGGCAGGGGAGGGTGGTTAGGAGTGATCAGGCTGGCAGGGGAGGGTGGTTAGGGGCAATCAGGTCGGCAGGCAAGAGGAGGTTAGGGGCGATCAGGCAGGTAGGCAGAGGCAGTTGGGCAATCAGGCAGGCAGGCAGTGAGCAGTAAGGAGCCAGCAGTCTCGGATTGTGAGAGGGATGTCCGACTGCCAGTTTAAATTGGCAGTCAGACATCCCCCAAGGGGTTCCGGATTGGAGAGGGTGCAGGCCAGGCTGAGGGACACCTCCTCCCGTGCACGAATTTCATGCACTGGGCCTCTATCTATATCTATAAAGAGCCAGGGTCCATAACGACCAAGGCTTGACCAAACACCAGAAGTCAGTGCTGGTTTGCTGTGGCGACCCAGCACTGACTGCAGCCGGTGCCGGCACAGCAACCCAGCACTGAACTGCCAAGGGTGCTGTGGATCAGGCCCAGAGAGAGGCCTGCAGAGAAAGAGAGGCAGGGTCTGATCCTTGCAGCTGTTGATCAGCTGTTGCCTCTCTTTTTCTCTCCTGGCTTTGCCAGCAGCCTCACCTCTGTTTCTCTCCAGGCCTCCTCGGGGGCTGCTGATCAGCCCCACCTTTCTGATTAGGCCCAGAGATAGGCCCAGAGATGCTGACTGGCATAGAAACCAACCAATCAGAACCAAATCTGGGTGAAGTGCCAGGAGCCAATGGCTACCTAGAAGGCAGAGCTTTTGACACTGACTGGCATAGAAAACCAACCAATCAGAACCTAATCTGGGTGAACTATGAAGGCAGAATCTAAGGTGGGGGCTGAAGAGGGGTTTTAAGGGCAATAGCTGTTTGGTGTAAGGTGTAAGAAAGCAGTTCAATTTTTTTCATGACCAGTTTGGTAGTATAGTGCAAAAGGCTGGCTATCAGTCCAGATATAGGGATTATGTGTTTTGTCTGCCAAGAGCATCTCCTCCTGCTGAAAAAGGCTCCCCACTCTCCCTCATTTAAGCAATCCTATCCTATATAATCTATCTATACTACTAAAAGGGTAATATGCTAATTAGACTGGGTTGACCAGCCATCTTCCGGATGTCTGACTTCCTTCTGGACAAAGCCATGGTGGTGGGGTTGAGGCAGAGGCAGATAGGGGTGAGATCAGGCTGGCAGGGAAGGGCAGTTAGGGGCAATCAGGCAGGCAGGCAGAGGCAGTTAGGGGCAATCAGGAAGGCAGGCAGGTGAGCGGTTAGAAGCCAGCAGTCCTAGATTGCAAGAGGGATGTCTGACTGCCATTTTAGGCCCAATCCCATGGTTGGACACCCCCCAAGGGTCCCCAATTGGAGAGGTTGCAGGCTAGACTGAGGGGAACCCCTCCCCCCCATGCAAGAATTTCATGCACTGGGCCCCTAGTGTGTAATAAGTTTTAAATAGGAAATATAAAGCAATATAAGAGGATGAGAGGTGCCAAGTCTGGATGGTTTTTTAAAAAGTGGAGTTCTGATTATATCTCTCTGATAAGATGAGATCTCAATGAAGGGAATCAACGAAGATCTTGTGGGTTGAAAGCTTTACCTTAATTCCCAAAAGCAACTAGTTTCTTTTTATTCGAAGGCTCCCAGTGGCTCCTGGTGCTTCACTGAAAAAGCTTACCCCTTGCCTGCTTCTTGTTAACTTCGAATAAGAAGTTTGCTCAATCACCCACTTCTTGCTTAGTGAGCTCTGGGGAGATGGCATGACAGGAACTGTCCCTTCAGACAGAAGGATGTCAGGGCCAGCCATCAAGTGGCCTGAAAGTGGCATCAGAGAAAGAAAGAGAGTATTTCCTCACAGGATGGGTGGAGGGAAAGGGAGGGAAGCCACTGAGTGGGAAACAAAACAAACACGTCCAATATAAAATTGAACAATAAAAGGAAAACAGAGTTTACAATGCCAATTAGTGAGTAAGTAAAGTGTGTATCCTGGCAAACTGGCAAATAGAATGGGATGAGAAATGGGTAATAAAGAAGGATTGTTCATGAAAGAAACCTTGACTTAAAACATAGCTAGGCTGGAGCTTCAGCGTAGCCCCAGGACCACAAAGGTCTGGTGAAGGTGGGTAGAAATTGCCCTCCTCCCCTCCCCCAGCCACGTTCACAGTCACATCTGCAAAAATGGAATGAGATGATGAGAGAAATTTGAGGGGGAATAAACTGCTGTGCATACTCTGTCAACTCATGTGTGCTGCTTCCATTTAGCCTTATTAAACAAGCATGGCCTACAGAAAGACAAGTGGTGTTTTCTACTCAGTTAATCATTAAGGTGCTCTCCCAAAGGAACCATCTGTCAAGAAGATGCATTTGAAATAATGGGAGGAGACAATGGACTATTAAACAGGGGAATGAAGTGAATGCTCAGCTTACTTTCAAGGTCTCAGAGGAGAACAGGTAAAATGGAAACTTCTGAGGACTTTAGAAGCCCCCACTTGTTGAGTCAATTTCAATCTCTCCTCTCTTTTCTCTCTCAATCTCTCTCTCTCTCCTGCTTTGCAACATTTATGAAAAACTAGATGAGGAAAAAAACTTGCATGGCTATGGATTCTCAAAATTTCCCCTGGGTTATTACTCAGATAGATTTAGTAAGAGAATCCTATTGATGATAATAACCATGGTAATAAAAGTAATCTCTAACATTTGCATAGGTCATTCTGGTTCATGTAGACCCTTTACTTTCAGGGTCTTATATAATCTCCACAAGAAGGCTTAGGTATTATATATTATTATAGACTAGAGGCCCGGTGCATGAAAATTCATGCACTGGAGGGAGGGTCCCTCAGCCCCGCCTGCCCCCTCTCACAGTCCGGGAGCCCTCAGGGGTGGGAGGCAACATAGCAATCAGGGGAAGGTGATGCCCCCATCACACTTCTGCTGCTGCTACTGCTGGCAGTGCAAGCCTCAGCCGGCCCTGGCTACCTGAGCCTCGGGCAGCCCTGGGTGGCTGGGCAGCTGCCATCTGAGGCTTGCCTGCACCTTGGGCTGGCCTGAGCCTCAGGCTGCACCTACTGCCCCGGTGGGTGCCACCATCCTGTGGCTGTGAGGGCCACCATCTTTGAGGGCATGGCAGTCGATTAGCATATCCCCTCCTTATTGACTGTGGGCACAACCATCTTTGAGGGTGGGGCAGTCAATTAGCATATCTCCTCCTTATTGGCTGTGGGCACCACCATCTTTGCAATGGTTTGAAGGTTAATTAGCATATTCCCTCTTTATTAGATAGGATTCCCATTTTATAGATGGGAAAGTTGACCCAGGCTCATGCTGCCAGAATTCAGTAGAAGTCAGAAGAGCAGAATGATTAAGTCTGTATCCTTTATCTCCCTCTGATTGCCTTTCTGTTCTGGCCAAGGAAGAGATCAAATAGTGGCATGGACCCTCACACTCTCTTTAGGGGACACTAAATGTCTCCTGCCACTAACTTGTTCCCACATATGTGAACCTCTTTATAACCCACAGGAAATGGGAGAAAACGACATTGCTCACCCAGTTACAGGCATAGCTGAGCAGTCCAGTGCCTTGCTATGGGCCTCAATGGGCAAGAGTAACAAAGGACTCATCAACTTCCAAGGTCAGCTACTCAGAAGTCAGGGCCCTGTCCCAAAGCAGAGTCTGGTCCTGTGGGCAGCAGCGCTGTGTCCTGTGCTTCCTTCAGCAGCCCCATCCTTTTCCTCTTGCCTGAGCATGATCCCCTTGAACCAGTGCCTCTCAAAATATTTGAGAGGGTGCTCTTGGAAGATGTCTGAGGTACTGGGATGGTGAAGGATGATGGGAAGATTCTGGGACCAAATGCGCTTGGAAAATACTCTTGAAGAGTTATATGCACATTAGTCTATCAAAGTTTCTGAGAAACTCCACAGTAAAGAACTATTAAATTTCATTTATTTTTGTGGTTTTGAACCTCCTTCTTTCCTACAACCCCTATTAATGTCTAGTGGAACATTTATTTAACCATTACTGAGCTATATAATTATGCAACACTCCAAAGTATACCAGAGCACAGAACCTTCTGGAAATGTAGAGCTCCCTGTACATGACTGAGTAGAGTCTTCAGTTGTATAAAATTTTTGAAGTATTTGGTAAATCTTTAGAGGTCAAGGTGAACTATATATTTAAAAGAATAAAATTTTGACCAAATAAGCAACCACATTCATTCAATAATGGTGCAGCTCAGTGGTTCTTAAATTTTGTTGCAATTAAAATCACCAGAGGTATAAAAGTTTTGATGCCCAGGCTGTACTTAGAGGTGTGACATCTGCTTTTGTATTTTAAAAGTTCTTCAGGTGATTTCAATAAGCAGCCAATGTTGAAAACCAAAAGTATGAACGATTATCCTAAAGCAGGGATGGATATTTATAACCATTTGCAGGCCTTACAAAATTGTCAACTTAAAAACTAACCTGCTATATTTGGTCAAACATTTAATTAACTCACCCCTAAGGCCTTGGCAGAGCCAGGCCAAACGATTTCATGGGCCTTATACTACCCGTGGGCCGGACGTTCCCCACAGCTGTCCTAAAGCAAAGAGCAGGTGTGAGACTGAGAAGAGTTTCTGAGGGCTTGTTTGGCCACTTGAAAACTGTTCATGAGTTTATGAAATATCTCCCTTCCTCTCAAGGATGAGGTAAAAGCTAGAGACTTGGCTCATCATTCCACAATTCTAATTGATAACATGTGTTTCTAACATGCCCGTGTTTGGTTTAATTATACAAAAATAAGCTTGGCTTATGTATACTGCAGAAGGCTGCAGATGTGAAGTTTTAATTACGGCATCATGTAGCAATTTAGTTCAAAGTGGACAAATACAGGCTATAATGAAAGACAGTATAGAGTCGGCTTGTCAAATGGGTTTTGGCGGGGATACACAGCACAATTGGCTCTGAACCAAATACTGAATTCAGAGTGTTGAAGGAAGCACAGGACACAGCGCTGGTGCCCACAAGGACCAGACTCTGCTTTGGGAACAGGGCCCCGACTTCTGAGTATCTGACCTTGGAAGTTGATGAGTTCTTTGTCTTGCCCATTGAGGCCCATAGCAAGGCACTGGACTGCTCAGCTATGCCTGTAACTAGGTGAGCAATGTCGTTTTCTCTCGATTCCTGTGGGTTATAAAGAGGTTCACATATGTGGGAACAAGTTAGTGGCATGAGACATTTTGTATCCCCTAAAGAGAGCCTGAGGTTCTATGCCCTCTTCCTTGGTCTCTTCCTTGGCCAGAACAGAAAGGCAATCAGAGGAAGATAAAGGATACAGACTTAATCATTCTGCTCTTCTGACCGAATTCTGGCAGCATGAGCCAGGGTCAACTTTCTCATCTACAAAATGGGAATACACACACACACACACACACACACAAATAAAAGAGAAACATGGCAAATTGACTGTACCTCCTTTACACCCACCAGCCACGCTCGCCAGCCAATCAGGAGCGAGTATGCAAATTAATCCAACAAAGATGATAGCAGCCATGGAGCTGGAGCGAGCAGGGGCTTGGGTGGCCCCCAGCAATGGAGGAAGCCAAGCTTCCAGCTGCCCTGGCTGGCCCTGGCCTCTGCTCAAGGCTACAAAGTTTCAATTATTCTATCTAATAAAGAGGGAATATGCTAATTGCCATCACTCCATCACAAAGATGGCTGCACCCACAGCTGAGGCCAAGTTCCCATAAGGAGCCTTAACGAGCAATCAGCAGGGACCTGAGGCTACGCTCTCCCCCGCCCCCATGGGGCTTGACAAGGGACCTCAGGCCACAGCGCTTGACAGGGACCTCAGGCCGCACCTCCCACCTGGCGGGGCTTGATGGGAGACCTCAAGGTGCGTTTCCCGTCCTGGTGCTGGGCTATGGGACCTCAGGCTGCTCCCCCTGCCCCAGCGCCAGGCTGAGGGACCTCAGGCCGTGCCCCCCACCAGGTGGGCTTGACAGGGACTTCCAGCCCCATCCCCCACCCCAGCACCAGGCCTGGGGACCTCAGACTGCACCCCCCCCCCCACCCAGCAGGTCTTGACAGGGGACCTCAGGCCATGCCCCCCACCCCAGCACTGGGCCAGAGGACCTGAGGCTGCACCCCCTGCCTGGCTGGGACTGAGAGGGGACCTCAGGCTGTGCCCCCCACCCAGCAAGGCTTTACGGGGAACTTCAAGGTGCACCCCCAGTGCTGGTCAGGGGAATTCAGGCTACGCCCCCACCCACCAGGGCTTGACGGGGGACATGATGCTGTGGCCCCCTGCTGGTGGGGCTTGATAGAGGATCTGAGGCTGCAACCCCCTCCCGGTGCTGGACTGGGGGACCTGAGACTGTGCCCCCCTGCCTGGAGGGGGACCTCAGGCCATGCCCCCCACCCAGTGGGGCTTGACAGGGGATCTCAGGCTGTGTCCCCCACCTGGCAAGGCTTGACGGAGGACCTCAAGGCACCACCCCTGTCCCGGTCTGGGCTGGGGGACCTCAGGCCATGCCCCCATCCTGGTGCCAGGGCAGAGGACCTGAGGCTACACCCCCTGCCCAGCAGGGCTTGACAAGGGTGGGACTGGCTGGGTCTGGATCTAGCCCAATGGGGGGGGGGCAGCCTGGTCTGGGTCTCACATGATTTTGAGGCGCATGTGGGTGGGCAGGGACTTGACTCTGGGTCCCATGGTGTGCCCCAGACTCTGACAGGAGGAAGATTTTCACATACATTTTACTAATTTTCTTTCATCTCTGACATTTCTACTGTAGAGAAAGGGCAAATAGCAATATTAAAT
Source organism: Corynorhinus townsendii (assembly GCA_026230045.1). Classification (NCBI taxonomy): domain Eukaryota; kingdom Metazoa; phylum Chordata; class Mammalia; order Chiroptera; family Vespertilionidae; genus Corynorhinus; species Corynorhinus townsendii. Next base: position 140,150,920 of record JAPDVU010000002.1, read on the forward strand.
TATTTCCTCTAATTAATTCCCTTTTAATGTGCATGAATTTTGCACACAGGGGCACTAGTAGAAGATAAATAAATTCCATATAATTGCTTTCAGCTGGCTCTGGCCTCCACTCAAGGAGGAACTGAAAAAAAAAGAAAAGAAAAGAAAAAAGGAGGGGCTGGGAGCTTGGGTCACCAGGGGGTGATCAGGCCAGGATGGAACGACAGTTGTGGGTGATCAGGCTGGTGGGGGGTGGGGCCATTGGGAATAAGCATACCAGCAGGGGGGCCAGCTGGGGGTGAGCAGGCCATCAGTGGGGGTCAGTTTAGGAGGTGATCAGGACAGCGGGGGGGGGGGCAGTTTGGAGTGAGCAGGCCAGCAGGGGGGCAGTTGGGGGTGAGAGGCTGGTACAGGGGACAGTTGGGAGTGATCAGGCTGGTGGGGGCCATTTGGGGGAGAGCAGGCCAGTGGTGGGGGCCATTGGGAGTGAGCAGGCTGGCAGGCAGTGTGGTTAGGGGCAATCAGGCAGGCAGGCAGGCAGGCAGGCAAGCAGGGGAAGAGTTAGGAACCAGCAGTCCCAGATTGCAAGAGGGATGTCCAACTCCCGGTTTAGGCCCAATCCCTGTAAAGTGGCAGTAGGACATCCTTCAAGGGCTCACAGATTGGAGAGGGTGCAGGCAGGGCTGAGGGACAATGCCCCCGCCCCCGCATGCAGGAATTTCATGCACCAGGCCACTAGTATATATATATAAAGAGGTAATATGCAAATTAGGCCAGGACACCATAATGGGTCATGACTGGACCGTTAGCTCCTTATTAGCTCCTATGCCCACCATGGGGTATTGCTCTAGGGATGAGGAAGAAGCAGGGAGGTGCTAAGAAGATGGGACCAGCCTGAGGTAACTCGAGGGTGGGCAGCACTGTGGGAGAAGGCAGAAGGGAGAAGGTGAAAAGGCCGGCACCATGGGAGCAAGCAGGCAATATCCTATATAATAAAGATGTAATATGCAAATGGTCCTTACACTGTGAAGTGTAACAACTGACCACATAACAACCAGATCACAGATCAGCAGGAGGGTGGGGCGGAGAGCTATAGGAGGGGGCAGGGAAGCAAGCTATGGGGGGATGGGGGGAAAGGGGGCAGGGAGGGCTACAGGAGAGCAGGGCAGCGGACAGAGAGCTACTGGCAAGCTACTGGCGCATGGATTCATGCGCAGGGCTACTAGTATATTAATATTCTGCTAGATTCTTTTCCCCTTCAAAAGCTACTTGTGTAAATATTCAGTCTAATAGTGGTTGAGGCTAGAATTCAGTTGATTTTGTCTTTTTTGTTTTAATAAATCTTTATTCAGATTATTACAATTGTTTCTCCCTTTTTCCCCCCCATAGCTCCCTTCCACCTGGTTCCCGCCCCACTTTCTGCCCTTACATCCCCCCCCCCCCCACTGTCCTCATCCATAGGTGTACAATTTTTGTCAGTCTCTTCCTGCACCCCCCCCATAACCCTTTCCCCCTGAGAATTATCAGTCCACTCCCTTTCTATGCCCCTGATTCTATTATATTCACCAGTTTATTCTGTTCCTCAGGTTTTTAATTCACTTGATTTTTAGGTTCACTTGTTGATAGATATGTATTTGTTGTTCATAATTTTTATCTTTACTTTTTTCTTCTCCCTCTTCTTAAAGAATACCTTTCAGCACTTCATATAATACTGGTTTGGCGGTGATGAACTCCTTTAGCTTTTTCTTATCTGTGAAGCTCTTTATCTGCCCTTCAATTCTGAGTGATAGCTTTGCTGGGTAGAGTAATCTTGGTTGTAAGTTCTTGCTATTCATCACTTTGAAAATTTCTTGCCACTCCCATCTGGCCTGCATAGTTTCTGTTGAGAAATCAGCTGACAGTCGTATGGGTGCTCCCTTGTAGGTAATTAACTGTTTTTCTCTTGCTGCTTTTAATATTCTCTCTTTGTCTTTTGCTCTTGGCATTTCAATTATGATGTGTCTTGGTGTGGTCCTCTTTGCATTCCTTTTGTTTGGAGTTCTGTGCGCTTCCTGGACTTGTAAGTCTATTTCTTTCACCAGGTGGGGAAGTTTTCAGTCATTATTTCTTCAAATAGGTTTTCAGTATCTTGCTCTCTTTCTTCTGGGACCCCCATAATTCTGATGTTGGTACGCTTGAAGTTGTCCCAGAGGCTTCTTACACTATCTTCAACTTTTTGGATTTTTTTTTTTTTTTTTTTTTTTTTTTTTGCTTTTTGCTTTTTTGGTTGAGTGTTTTTTGCTTCCTTGTATTTCAATTCTTTGACTTGATTCTTGCGTTCCTCTATTCTGTTGTTGGGTCTCTGTATAATATTTTTTATTTCAGTCAGTGTATGTTTAATTTCTAGTTGGTCCTTTTTCATATCTTCAAGGGTCTCATTATATTTATCAGCCTTTTCTAGGATATTCTTGAAAAGCCTTATAACCATGGTTTTGAATTCTATATCCTGTTGTTTGTTTTCCTCCATTTCTTTCATTTGTGATCTGTTTCTTTGTCACCGCATTTTCACTGCTTCCCTGAGTTGGTAGGGTAGCTTTGTGTGCTAGGTTTCCTATATGGCCCAGTGGGTCAGCCTCCCCAGTTAACCTGAGGTGGACTCTCTTGGTGCACCCCTTTGTGGACTGTGTGTACAGCCTTGTTGTAGTTAAGTCTTGATTGTTGTTGGTATCACTGGGAGGAATTGACCTCTAGGCCAGTTGGCTGTGAGGATCAGCTGTGCCTACGCTGGGAGAAGTTCAGTGCCGGAGACAGCCTTATAGGATCAGACTAGCCAAATTGCAAAAGCCTCTGTGCTCAGCTTGGATGGGGTGGAGTCTCAGGGCAGAGCAGACAGTCTTGGTTTTCCGTCAGCCCTGCCCTTGCACATGCGCACCTCCAGACCTCTGGCTTCCCCGGCTCCCAAGCCTCTGCCCGAGAGTCCAGATTCCCCCGTAAGAGTGTGGGTCTGCAGGGGCTCGCCTGGAACTGGGGTTCAGTGCAGTCAGAACAGGGGCTCAGTGCAGTCAGGAGCTTCCAACTCCCTTCTTCTAGGGAAAGCCTGTGGCAACCTCTTCAGTCTTTGTGCACATTTGCGCACGTGCCTCCAGACTCCTGCCCACTGGGGTTCCTCTTGGTCTCTGAGTCTCCAAGTCTCCTAGTCTCCGAGTGCCTTTCTCTCTACCTGACAGTCCAGACTCCCCCGTATGAGCCTGAGTCCACGGGGTTTCACCCGGAACTGGGGTTCAGAGCAGTTGGGGGCTTCCTTCCCCCTCCCGCCAGAGAAAGTCAGCCAGGCTCTCAGCCGCCCTTCCTCTCTGTGCGCACAAAGACCCTTTGCCGTATCTCAACCCTTTGCCGTTCCTCCAATTCTCTGTGAGCTTTTCTCTTTCCTTCTAGTTGTAGAATTTCCACTCAGCCAGCTTTCCTGTGGTTCTGGATGGTGTCCGTTTTGTCTTTTAGTTGTAGTTTTGAAATTGTTGTGCGAGGCAGCAGTTTAGGTGCTTACCTATGCTGCCATCTTGGTTTCTCCCGAATTCAGTTTATTTTGATCACCCAGAGCCCTGAGGAAGGAGGAGACATAAGATGGGATAGAATCAAGAAATTTTTGGAGTTTAGACCTCTCAAAGAAGGGTCCACTAATAAGACCATGCAAGCATGTCAAACTCGCAGCTGGCTGGCCGCATGCCTCACTACTGGCTCCAAGTTTGACATGCTTGATTTGAGTTCTGAGTAGTCAGAAATAAAAAGAAGTAAAAAAGAAAATAATTCAACTTTACTGAACACTTCCCAAATGCCAGGCTGTGTCCTAAGTATTTTACATGCTACTTCAGTTAATTCTCACTTGTGAGGGGGTCCTATTATTGTCTCCTTTTTCCTGATGAGGAAACTGTGGAGATTCCTTGAGCTAATGTATGGGAAGTGCTGGGTACTGTAACTGGTACATGACAAACACCCAACAGTGTTAGCCTTTAATTTGTGGATTATAGAATCATAGGATGTTAGCGTTGGTAGCAATTTTAGAGAGCACTAGTGAACTTGTTTATTTATTTTTTCTTAGCAAGAAAGTATGTAAACAAAACAAAGCTAACAATAGGGAAATTGAACATTTGGGCTTTGCTTGAGATTGGCTGTGATCCAGTGTCAGGTGCTGGGACAGTCCCATTTGTCAAATATCCCTTTGAAGAGAACATTGTTCTTTGCTCCTTATGGCTAGAATACCACAAGGAGAGTTGCCACAAGTCCTTTAAGCTGTGGCCATAGAGGTCACCCCAAAATGGAGGCTCTGATAAACATGGAAGATAGGGAAGGAGCATTCTCTCCTTCCCCAAATGTCCACAGGGCCAAGGAGATACAATTTTAGAATGACTAAGCATAAACAGGCACGTCAGTGCCATATGGTATGGGAGTCGGTTCATTTGTTTATATATTCATAGGGCAACTATTTATGGGACAAGGCTAACATTTATTGAGCAATCACCATATTGCCTCCTGATCCCCTTTGAGAAATAAAAGATTTACTACCCAAGCTGCTGGGCGTGCCATTGGTAGGCAGCCTTCAACTGTCAGCCCCCTTTGAAGAATGACTTGAATAAAGAGAGCTACCTTGCTCAAGGCTATGTCCCCAGTCCATACTAGGATTGCCCTCATTCAATGACCAATTAAGTGTGGGGGGGGGAGGGGGGGGCTAGTAAGTGAGAGGAGGGAGAGGTGGAGGTAATAAAGTCCTTGCACTCTTGCCCACCCAGGGCAGTTCTGAAATGTTGTCCCATGTATAGAACTCCCTGCAGCATTGGTCTTTGCTTTCAACCCCTCCCCCCATTCCAGTTCCAGTACATTAATTCATTCATTTATTCATCAACAAATATTTATTGAGCATTTTTTTTTATGGCCAGAATCTATAGGCAAGGGTATATAGGAAACATATTCAAGAGTGGACTCTGTATCATGTTCATGATGCAAAAGATGTCCTCAAGGCTGAAAAGAATCTAGCAGAATATTAATATACTAGTAGCCCTGTGCACGAATCCATGTGCCAGTAGCTTGCCAGTAGCTCTCTGACTGCTGCCCTACCCTCCTATAGCCCTCCCTGTCCCCCTTCCCCTCCCCTGTCCCCTCATAGCTTGCTTCCCTGCCCCTTCCTGTAGCTCTCTGCCCCACCCTCCTGCTACCTGTGATCCGGTTGTTATGTGGTTGGTCGTTACACTTCACGGTATAACAACCATTTGCATATTATATCTTTATTATATAGGATATTCCCTACTGAGAAAAACTGTAGAGACTCCATTTAATCCGGAACTGAACCGCATCTTATTAAATGCATTAATTCCCCCAGAACTAATTGAAAAAGGAGTTGTCAATAGATGACATCACTGGAACCCAATAGTTTTCTTTGGTAGAGGTCCTAGGTAACATTTGGGGTCTGTCTGTATGGGATAACCCTTGTTGCCTTAGCCCAGTGGTCGGCAAACCACAGCTCGCGAGAGCCGCGGTTTGCATCTTTGTTGACTTGCTGACCACTGCCTTAGCCTATAAGAATGAGGAACATGGGTATTCCAAGTTTAAAGGCAGGTTCTGCTGAGTGCTCATGCACACTGTGTACTGTAAGAATTTATAGCAGAATTAATAATAATCCTATCTAATAAAAGAGTAATATACAAATTAACCATCACTCTGTTACACCCACAAGCCACACCCACCACCAATCAGGAGCGAGTATGCAAATTAACCCAACAAAGATGGATGCGGCCATGGAGAGAGTAGGAGGCGTGGGTTTCCCCGGTAATGGAGGAAGCCAAGCTTTCCGCACACCCTGGCCTGCCTAGGCCTCCACTCAAAGCTACAAAGTTTCAATTATAGAAGATAAATACCAGATACCAGGGCCTCCGCTTGGGTCACCGGGGGACATGACCACCACAGGCCCCTTGTCCAGGCCGCCCCATGCCCCAAGGGAACCCCCACCCTAATCTGGGACAACCTTCAGGGCAAACCAGCTGGCCCCCACCCATGCACCAGGCCCTCTATCCTATGTAATAAAAGAGTAATATGCAGTTTGACCATCACTCCAACACACAAGATGGCTGCCCCCATGTGGACACAAGATGACTGCCACAAGATGGCCAGCAGGGGAGGGCAGTTGGGAGAGACCAAGCCTACAAGGGAGGGCAGTTGGGGGCAATCAAGCCTGTAGGGGAGGGCAGTTAGGGGGAACCAGGCCAGCAGAAGAGGAAAGTTAGGGGTGACCAGGCCTGCAGGGAAAGGCAGTTGGGGGGGACCCAGGCCTGCAGGGGAGAGCAGTTGGGGGGGACCAGGCCTGCAGGGGAGGGTAGTTAGGGGTGACCAGGCCTGCAGAGGAGGGCAGTTAGGACCAAACAGGCTGGCAGGGGAGCAGTTAGGCATCAATCAGGCTGGCAGGGGAGTGGTTAGGGGGTGATTAGGCTGGCAGGCAGAAGCGGTTAGGGGCAATCAGGAAGGCAGGCAGGTGAGCCGTTGGGAGCCAGCAGTCCTGGATTGTGAGAGGGATTCCAGATTGGAGAGGGTGCAGGTTGGGCTGAGGGACACACACCCCCATGCACGAATTTCGTGTACTGGGCTATTATAATCATTAGGAAATAATATGTAAAAATCATAATAGTAATGGATCAACATGTCTTCCCTCATAAAGCTTATTTTTTAATATTCATTGTTTTACTACATCACTTTATATATGTTTATATATATATGTTTATATATATCTATATAAACAATACATAAAATATGATATTATGTACAGCAGGTCCTCGGATAATGTTCTTTCCTTCTACGTTGTTTGTTATAATGTTGATGAGGGAAAAAAAAATCAATTCTTGGCCAGGGCCATGTCTGTGTAGAGAGTGCAGGCTCTCTACATCTGCAAGAGTTTTTTTCTGGTACTCTAGTTTCCTTCCACATCCCAAAGACATGCACACGAAATTAATCAGCGTGTCTTCACTATCCCAGTCTAAGTGAATGTGTGTCATGTGCCCTTCAATGGAAGGGTGTCCTGCTCAGGGTTTTGTCCCACCTTGTAGCCTAAGCTTCTGAGATGGACTCCAACCACCCATGACTCTAAGCTAGAATGAATGGGTTTAAAAATGATTACCTTACTTGCTTTTATTCGCCTTTTAAAATAGATCTATAGCTCACATTTATTTCAACTTTTATTATGAGAAGGGTTTGGGGTCTTTCCTTAGAAGTTTAGTGATATTTTCCTGACCAGAAATATGTCATAGGAACTTTACTCTTATATCTCTCAATTAGCCTAGGGTGGAACTGGTTTCTCCATACAGTTTCACTTAAGGATAGATTCAGTTTCCAAGAATCTATGGTAAGTGAGGACTCGTATATGTCAAAGTGATGTAGTAAAACAATGAATATTAAAAAATAAGCTTTATGAGGGAAGACATGTTGATCCATTATTATGATGATTTTTACATATTATTTCCTAATGATTATAATAGAGAGACAAACTGATTAAAAATATATAAATATATACATATTGATTTCAGAGAGGGAGAGAGAGAGAGAAACATCAATGATCAGAAAGAATAATTGATTGACTGCCTCCTGCATGTCCCCTACTGGGGATTGAGCCTGTAATCCAGGCAGGTGCGTTGACTGGGAATTGAACTGTGACCTCCTGGTTTATGAGTTGATGCTCAACCACTGAGACACGCCAGCTGGGTGAGACAAACTGATTTTTATGCTTCTTCCCAGTTTTATATTCATAGTGAGGAAGCAAGAAGATTCAAGTAATTCAAGGTAAAAAAAGAGGAAATGGTCATTTCACTTGTTGTTCTAGGAAAAGATTTCTATAATCAATATAAAATTTAATAGTGTCTGTTTGTAGTTTAAGAATTGTTCTTATAATTTAGGCACAGTGCCACCAGGGAGAGAAAGGGAACCACAGTCACTTAGATAAAGCTTCTAAGTGTCTCAGTTTTTCCATGATTAGAGATAACGGCTCTCTGATTAGTTCACTTTCCCTCTAAACAATAACAATACATTTTTAAATTTTGAATAAATTCTCTACTGTCCAAAAAAAGCTATCTTTAAGCTAACTCTCCACTGAAAGATAATAACTTAGAAAGAGAAATTGGCAAACTTCTTTCATAAAGAGTCTGAGAGTAAATATCTTAGGTATTGTGGGCCATGCAGTCTCTGCTGCAACCATTCACCTCTGCCTTTATGATGTAAAAGCAGCCTTAGGCAATATGTAAATGAATGAGTGGCTATATTCCAATAAAACTTTATTTACAGAACTAGAGACCCGGTGCACAAAATTCATGCGTGGAGCGGGGGGTGGGGGGGTGGGGTGGGTTGTCCCTCAGCCCAGCCTGCATCCTCTGGGAGCCCTATCACAATCCAGGACTGCTGACTCCCAACAGCTCGCCTGCCTGCCTGATTGTCCCTAACCGTTTCTGCCTGCCAACTTGATCACCCCCTAACCACTCCCCTGCCAGCCTGATCGATGCTTAACTTCTCCCTTGCCGGCCTGATTGCCCCTAACTGCCCTCTTCTGCCAGCCTGGTCACCCCTAACTTCCCTCCCTTGCCAGCCTGGTTGCCCTTAACTGCCCCTCCTGCAGGCCTGGTCCCCCCCAACCATCCTCCCATACAGGCCTGGTTGCCCCCAACTGCCCTCCCCTGAAGGCCCGGTCACCCCTAATTTCCTGCAGGCCTGGTCCCCCCCAACTGCCTTCCCCTGCAGGCCTGGTCTCCCCCAACTGTCCTTCCCTGCAGGCCCAGTCACCTGTAACTGCCCTCCCCTGCAGGCCTGATTGCCCCCAACTGCCCTCCCCTGTAGGCCCAGTCACCCCTAACTGCCTTCCCCTGCTGGCTTAATCGCCCACAACTGCCCTTCCCTGCTGGCCATCTTGTGTCCACATGGGCGTGGCCGTCTTTAACCACATGGGGCAGCCATCTTGTATGTTGGAGTGATGGCCAATTTGCATATTACCTACTTATTAGATAGGATCAGGTGGTGGGTTGGATTTGATCCATGGACCATGGTTTGCTAATCCCTGCCTTATAATAAGTTTTGTGAATCTAATTGCCTGCAGTGAAGCAGGTTGAGTGGGGTCTGTCACAGATCAGGGAGGGCGTGTTCCATTTAGAGGCCAACCCCACTCTGCTCCAGCTGGTAGTGGCCATGAAGAATGTGAGCCCAGGGTGGCCAGATCTTCCTCACTTCTTCAAAAACAACTGGAAATCTACATTTTCATGTGTTAGTCTCCTTTTTTTAACTTTGGCAATTAATTCAGACAACCACCACCTTGGTCCCCAGCAGAACAACTTGGCAGACTGCATTTGGCCCTGGAGTACAGCTTCTGCTGCAGGGCAGCTTTTTAAATTAACCAATATGTTGAAACTTCTACCATTCTCCTTCTTTTTTTAATTCAATAAATTCGTCATGTAACATTGTTTAAGGTGTACACTGTGTTACTCAGATACATTTATATGCTGTAATATGATTATCATTATAGCAATATTTATCACATTACAGTATCATTGCCTATATTCATTATCCTGTGCATTAGATCTTATGGCTTACTTACTTACTCACTACCATTATTCTCAATACAGGGTGGGGCAAAAGTAGGTTTATAGTTGTAAGTATGCATTATTTTTGTGGAAAAGTGATGTCTGAGAAGCTTTCTTTCTTTCTTTTCTTTTTTCCCCGGTAATTGTTGCCCAAAGATATTTTTTCCATTGATTTTTAGAGAGTGGAAGGGAGGGAGGGAGAGACAGAAACATCAATATGAGAGAGACACACTGACTGGTTGTCTCCTGCATGAGCCCCTACCAGGGCTGGGATCAAACCTGCAACCCAAGTACGTGCCCTTGATTGGGAATCAAACCCATGACCCTTCCTGGCACAGGCTGACACGGTAACCACAGAGAAATACCGGCCAGGACTGAGATGCTGTCTTTATCAGCCTTCTGTGAGGCAAGCGCCCAGCAAATGTCAACTCAGAGGCTTGGATCACTCCAGTACTTGTTTATATTTTATTATAATCATTTTTTTTGTAAAGCCCCACTCTGCTCGGGAATTTAGATTAACTCTACATACAATATTTGGTTTAATTATCCATCTTGCTTTTCTAATTTGTCCTAGCAAGTCCCAGTGACTTCAGATATGTGTGCAAAGATTTTTTTCTTAAAGTCATAGTACCGAATTTAGGGGAAGGAAATTAGAAATGAAAATTGTTTTGAAAGGACAATAAAAAATCATATCTAAGTTTGACTAGTGGAAAGCGTGGTTTTGAAAGCAAAGTGTAAATTTCTATGTTCTCTAGGAAACATAAAAGAAATGCAAATTAGGTACTTGTATCTCTTTTCTGAAATGCAGCTATAAGTTTTACTGCTGATTTTTGAAGATACTCTGTAATGTAATTTCAGCTGCAAAGGAAATGTAGGAGGCAAAACAAATTATAGTCTTGCTTTTAAAAAATGTTAATACCTCTGTGGAGCTATCAGTCATACACAATTTAACATGCAATACTTTGTTCAGCAAGGCTTTTCTACTAATGCCCATGGAAGCTGGATTCTATTGGAAGAGGCACACAGTTTTAGAATGCTGGGGTCATGGAGCAAAAATGGATGTGGCTTCATGATAGAAACAGGGTTTTCCTGGAACTGCCCCAGTTTTAAAACTGAAAGTCCCATGTGCCAGGAATCTTCTCAGTTCCAGGCAAAATGGGACACTTGGTGACCCTAAAATTTTGGACAATATTCATGATTTCCTGTCTGGCTCCCTGCTCCCCCAGCGCTCCTCTTCTCACAGCTAAGCCTCCTTAACCCCTCTCTGCAGGTGTGGCTCCCAGACTCTGAATAATCTCCTTCAGTGTTTTCCAAACTTCCTTGATCACAGAATCACCTGGGTGCTTGTAAAAATGAGATTCTCATTCAGAAGTTTGGGGTAGGTCATGGGAATCTGTAAATTCACCAAGAACACAAGGCAGAAGTTTGGGAAGCACTAATTAGGCCTGGTCCTGGTCCAATAACCAGGAGAAACAGCAGCGATCCTTGCATGCGTGTGGTCTGACTTTAACCTTGACCCAGTCTCCCAACTGGATTTCCAGGTGGCTCCACACGCAATATCTGAATTTTTGTCCAGAGGCTGACCTCTCCTGCTGGCTGACAGATGTCCTGGTGCTTCCTGCCTTTCGCAGACTCTTAAATAGCTTGTTCTGGGAGTTTCTTGCCTATCATCACCTTCTTGCCTGTTATCCCACTTCCACCTGCAGGTGCAGTCGCCTGTGAGTCTCCACAGGTCCTGGCCTCTTCCAATTTTCCCCAGACTGTGTTTAACCCTTTTTTTTTATCTAGATGTTTTAAGAGATTCAACTGCATGAGAAGAATGCAAGAGGCAGGGGATACTGTTGAAGGGTATGAGCCCCTGAGCTGACTGCTGAGGTTGAATTCTAGCTGTGTGACCTTGGGATTCAGTTTTCAATCTGTAAAATGGGGATAATAATAGTATTGACTTCATAACACTGTTGGCAGGGTTAAGTGAGGAGCTACGTGTACAGCATTGAACACAGTACCTGACACAGTGCCTAAACTCTCTACCTCTTCTCTATCGTCTTAATGATGATTATTATTACTAGTGCTACTGCCATTATTATTGTTGCAATTGTTATTTTTACCAGGAAATAGGAGAAGGGTTCAGAATATAAGGTAGGAGGAGTTTGTTTGTTCGTTTATTTATTTTTAAAGAACTGTCAAGGACTTCCTCTACACCTGGAATTTTAAAGAAACATTCTCCCTCCTCTTCATCTCTTCATTTTTCCTCACCATATCAAAAGATAACAACAGCCATATTTTCAAAATGGACATCAGGATATATGATGTGGTCATTCAGTTGGAAGGAGTTAACATCTAAATCCTTCTAAAAATATGTCATATTGTCATTGTACATTTGGCCGTTGCTTGGAGGACCATGATTTTGGTTAAGATTTTAGGTATAGTAAAGATACATTGGATGTGTGGAAGCTTTGGTGGGCTGGTCTATAATCCCAGCCCTTTTTGTATTGTGAAATTCTAGGAGAGAACTCACATCAAAATTTTAAGGGTACCACCGACTGTATGGTGTTTGTCTCAACTGAGTTTATGTACTCTTCAAAGGGAAATGCATTTACATGAATCAATTTATCTTTCATTTAATATCAAAGAAAGCAAATTAGATTATTTTTCTCAGGGAATTGGTATCAGAGGAACAGCTTTGCCTTTCAGCCCCTAGTCATTGCTGAATAGAATTCATCTTACTTATAACACTAACATGAAAGTCAAGGCCCTCTGCAGATGAAGGAAAGCCAATTGCCTCAGCAAAGCACTTCAGAAGCATACAATGGTTGGCTGGCTTCCCAAGGTCTCCCCAGTTATAAGGGCTAGAGCAGGGAAAGTGCCAGCAGCACTGTCAATTCAAGAACCACTGAGGACTCCAAAATGTGGTTTTAGCAATATACATTTTTCACTCTGGGTTTTTTGCATTACTAAGATCTTCATCAACGTCTTAGGCTTTCTAGGAGTGGTAGAAGCATTGTAATAACACGCTTTACAGGTTTCATGCCACAGCTAGTATTGCACAGGTGTTTCAAATTTAGAAGGGGGGAGCCCCACCCATTGTGTGACTGATGTTCTTTGCCTGAACCTGTCAGGTAAATAAAGGAGATGAGGTGACTCTCCCTTCCCTGATTGCTCCCAGGAACCCTAAATCTCAAAGACTTTTCGCCAAAAATGACAGATAATGTTATTTTAGTCCTAGGTGCACGTCCCCAAGGGAGAAGTGAAAGCCTCTCAGAATCAGCAGTACAGATGCCATCAATCACAAGGCAGGTGGGTGTCACCCATGATGTGATTGTGTGCCCCTGACTAGGTTTTATGATGTGGGAATGAAGAGGTGCTCTCTTCTAGGTAGTGGCTCCCACGTGTGTTTTTTTTTTTGGGGGGGGGAGGGGGGCATGTTACTGCTGGGAATCCTTTAAAAGCTCAAAACATGAGAGCCTCTGTGCTAACCACTCAGACCACTTCCACACTGGCTCCTGTCCCTCTGCTGTTCCAACTGGTACAACAGAGCTCAGCACTTCAGTGTTACAGGTTCATGTAGTGTACACCGTTGAGCTGTGGACTCTTTTTTTTTAAATAAGTCTTTATTCAGATTATTACAATTGTTTCTCCCTTTTTCCCCCCATAGCTTCCCTCCACTTGGTTCCCACCCCACCTTCTGCCCTTACCCCCCCCCCAACTGTCTTCATCCATAGGTGTACGATTTTTGTCCAGTCTCTTCCTGCACCCCCTTATACCCCTTTCCCCCTGAGAATTATCAGTCCACTCCCTTTCTATGCCCCTGATTCTATTATATTCACCAGTTTATTCTGTTCCTCAGGTTTTTAATTCACTTGATTTTTAGGTTCACTTGTTGATAGATATGTATTTGTTGTTCATAATTTTTATCTTTACTTTTTTCTTCTCCCTCTTCTTAAAGAATACCTTTCAGCATTTCATATAATACTGGTTTGGTGGTATGAACTCCTTTAGCTTTTTCTTATCTGTGAAGCTCTTTATCTGCCCTTCAATTCTGAGTGATAGCTTTGCTGGGTAGAGTAATCTTGGTTGTAGGTTCTTGCTATTCATCACTTTGAAAATTTCTTGCCACTCCCTTCTGGCCTGCATAGTTTCTGTTGAGAAATCAGCTGACAGTCGTATGGGTGCTCCCTTGTAGGTAATTAACTGTTTTTCTCTTGCTGTTTTTAATATTGTCTCTTGGTCTTTTGCTCTTGGCATTTTAATTATGATGTGTCTTGGTGTGGTCCTCTTTGGATTCCTTTTGTTTGGGGTCTGTGCGCTTCCAGGACTTGTAAGTCTATTTCTTTCACCAGGTGGGGAAGTTTTCAGTCATTATTTCTTCAAATAGGTTTTCTGTATCTTGCTCTCTTTCTTCTGGAACCCCCATAATTCTGATGTTGGTATGCTTGCAGTTGTCCCAGAAGCTTCTTACACTATCTTCAACTTTTTGGATTTTTTTTTGCTTTTTGCTTTTTTGGTTGAGTGTTTTTTGCTTCTTTGTATTTCAATTCTTTGACTTGATTCTTGCGTTCCTCTATTCTGTTGTTGGGTCTCTGTATAATATTTTTTATTTCAGTCAGTGTATGTTTAATTTCTAGTTGGTCCTTTTTCATTTCTTCGAGGGTCTTGTTATATTTATCGGCCTTTTCTAGGATATTCTTGAAAAGCCTTAAAACCATGGTTTTGAATTCTATATCCTGTCATTTGTTTTCCTCCATTTCTTTTGTTTGTGATCTGTTTCTTTGTCGCCACATTTTCACTGCTTCCCTGAGTTGGTAGGGTAGCTTTGTGTGCTAGGTTTCCTATATGGCCCAATGGGTCAGCCTCCCCAGTTAACCTGAGGTGGACTCTCTTGGTGCACCCCTTTGTGGACTGTGTGTACAGCCTTGTTGTAGTTAAGTCTTGATTGTTGTTGGTATCACTGGGAGGAATTGACCTCCAGGCCAGTTGGCTGTGAGGATCAGCTGTGCCTATGCTGGGAGAAGTTCGGTGCTGGAGACAGCCTTATAGGATTAGACTTGCCAAATTGCAAAAGCCTCTGTGCTCAGCTTGGATAGGGTGGAGTCTCAGGGCGGAACAGACAGTCTTGGCTTCCTGTCAGCCCTGCCCTTGCACATGCACCTCCAGACCTCTGGCTTCCCCAGTTCCCGAGCCTCCGCCTGACAGTCCAGATTCCCCCCGCAACAGCATGGGTCCCCAGGGGCTCGCCTGGAACTGGGGTTCAGTGCAGTCAGAACAGGGGCTCAATGCAGTCAGGAGCTTCCAACTCCCTTCTGCTAGGGAAAGCCTGTGCCAACCTCCTCAGTCTTTGTGCACACTTGCGCGCCCGCCTCCAGACCCCTGCCCACTGGGGCTCCCCTGGGGCTCCCCCAGGTCTCTGAGTCTCCAAGTGCCTTTCTCTACCTGACAGTCCAGACTCCCCCTGTATGAGCCTGGGTCTACGGGGTTTCACCCGGAACTGGAGTTCAGTGCAGTTGGAACTGGGGTTCAGTGCAATTGGGGGCTTCCTTCCCCCTCCCGCCAGAGAAAGTCAGCCAGGCTCTCAGCCGCCCTCCCTCTCTGTGCGCGCAAAGACCTTTTGCCATACCTCAACCCTTTGCCGTTCCTCCAGTTCTCTGTGAGCTTTTCTCTTTTCTTCTAGTTGTAGAATTTCCACTCAGCCAGCTTTCCTGTGGTTCTGGATGGTGTCCGTTCTGTCTTTTAGTTGTAGTTTTGAAATTGTTGTGTGAGGCAGCCGTTTAGGTGCTTACCTATGCCACCATCTTGGTTTCTCAGCTGTGGACTCTTGAGAGCAGAGACTGTGTGCTGTCCTTCTTTGTCTCTCTCACAGCTCCTATAACTCCAGTGGCTGATGATGATGATGATGATGAAGAAGAAGAAGAAGAAGAAGAAGAAGAAGAAGAGGAGGAGGAGGAGGAGGAGGAGGAGGAGGAGGCAGAGGAGGAGGAGGGGGCATATTAGCAACAGTAGTAACCTACATTCATGGACTGACAGCCAGTGCTGAGCCCTGTTCAAGAGTCCTCTCACTTCATCCTCACAGGAACCCTTTGATACAGATGAGAAAACCACAGCTGGAAGAGTTTAAATGGCTTGCTAAGGTCACTGTACTGGGTTGCATAGTGTCCTCCAAAATTCATGTCCACCTGGAACCTGGAAACGTGACCTTATTTGAAAGTATAATCTTTGCATATTTTATTATTCAGTTAAAATGAGGTTGTAGAGGAAGAAAAATGATTTTATGTCTACCTTTCTAAGTTCCATAACAAAAGACAGACTAACAAAAGAAAAATAGTTTATTAACGTGTCTATCTCATGTATATATGGGATATATCCAGGGAAAAATAACTAACTTTCAGAGTTGACTTAGGATTTAGGCTTAATTACCACCTTCAGCTGAAGACAAAAGAGAGCAGGGTGCACAGGAGGCCAGGGATGGGCAGGTGACCAGGAAAAGCTTTCAGGTGAGCCCTAAATCCATTGGTTGGTGTCCTTATGAATGGAGGGAAATTTGGATGCATACACATAGAGTATATGCATAGGGAAGAGGCCACATGAAACGGACATTGGAGCTACGCTGCAACAAACAGAGGAACTCCAGTGACTTCTGGCAATCACCAGAAGCTAGGAGACAGACCTTGGAGAATAATTTCCCCAGAGCCTCCAAAAGAACCAACCTGCTGACACCTTGATTTCAGACCTCTGGCCTCCAGCACTCTGGGAGAATATATTTCTGTTGTTTTAAGCCACCCAGTGTGTGGCATTGGTTATAGCAGCTCTTGTAAACTAATACAGTTACATGGAAGTCTAATAAATACTTAACTGACTCACTGACTTGGGCAGTGATCTCAATCAACCTATACCTCAGTTCCCTCATCTGAGACATCGGGGTGTCAAGAAACCAACATACTAACACTTTTGCCATAACATAATCCTTGGTACTTAGAATACTTTGTTGTTTAAAGCCCTTCACAAAGTATAGCAATAAAAGTGTTTAATATGCACAGGACAAGTTTGGAAGCATCGACAAGGAACTGGTACGGGAGGTTGTCTCTGGGGATAGGAACTGGTGGCTGGGGACAGGGGTAGCTGGGAACTTTACCTTCACTGTACACTTTGTGTACTGTTGAATTGAGTACCCTATTCGCACAGCACCTATTTTTTTTCTTTTTTTAGAGTCAACAGAAGAAAACAAAGTTTAATTATAGTTGAAAGAAGAAACACTTCATTATTACAGGTATGCAATCATGTCTCATTCTAAGAATAATTTGTCCCAGAGTCTTTCTACCATACAATCTCCATTGAAATGCCATTAACTTCAGTTTTGTGATAATTTGATCATTCATTCACCCATTTTCTACTTTTCTTTAGTGATGCTGTTCAAAGATTACTTTTTCCACCCAGGTTCGCTCTCCTTTTTTTTATTTCTTTATTGATTAAGGTATTACATATATGTCTTTATTCCCCCATAACACCCCACCTCCCATTCATGCCCCCACTGCCCTGTTGTCTGTGTCCATTGATTAGGCTTATATGCATGCATATAAGTCCTTTGGTTGATCTCTCCCCCTTACCTCCATCCTCCCCTACTTTCCCTGAGGTTTGACGTTCTGATTGATGTTTCTCTGTCTCTGGATCTATTTTTGTTCATCAGTTTATGTTGTTCCTTATATTCCACAAATGAGTGAGATCATGTGATATTTATCTTTCTCTGCCTGGCTTATTTCACTTAGCATAATGCTCTCCATCTCCATCCATGTTGTTGCAAAAGGTAAGAACGCCTTCCTTTTTACCAAGCGTAGTATTCCATTGTGTAGATGTACCACAGATTTTAATCCACTCATCTGCTGATGGACACTTAGACTGTTTCCAAATCTTAGCTATGGTGAATTGTGCTGCTATGAACATAGGGGTGCATATATCCTTTCTGATTTGTGTTTCTAGTTTCTTGGCATATATTCCAAGAAGTGGTATTACTGGGTCAAATGGGAGTTCCATTTTTAGTTTTTTGAGGAAACTCCATACTGTTCTCCACAGTGGCTGCACCAGTCTGCAATCCCACCAGCAGTGTATGAGGGTTCCTTTTTCTCCGCATCCACACCAGCACTTGTCATTTGTTGATTTGTTGATAATAGCCATTCTGACAGGTGTGAGATGGTACCACATTGTTGTTTTGATTTGCATCTCTCAGATAATCAGTGACTTTGAGCATGTTTTCATATATCTCTTGGCCTTCCTTCTGTCTTCTTTCATAAAGTGTCTCTTTAGATCAGTTGCCCATTTTTTGATTGGGTTGTTTATCTTCTTTTTGTTAAGCTGCATGAGTTCCCTGTAAATGTTGGAGATTAAATCCTTATCGTTGATATCATTGGCAAATATGTTCTCCCATGTAGTGGGCTTTCTTGTTGTTTTATTGATGGTCTCCTTTGCTGTGCAAAAGCTTTTTATTTTGATGTAGTCCCATTTGTTTATTTTCTCTTTAGTTTCCATTGCCCTAGGAGCAGTATCAGTGAAGAAATTGGTTCAGCATATGTCAGAAATTTTTCTGGCTGTGGATTCCTCTAGTATTTTTATGGTTTCTCATCTATGTTTAAGTCCTTGATCCACTTTGAGTTTATCTTTGTGTATGGTGTAAATTGGTGGTCTAGTTTCATTTTTTTGCATGTATCTGTCCAATTTTCCCAACACCATTTATTGAAGAGCGTGTCTTGACTCCATTGTATGTTCATGCCTCCTTTGTCAAATATTAATTGAGTATAGTGATTTGGGTTGATTTCTGGGTTCTCTATTCTATTCCATTGATCTATATGTCTGTTCTTGTGCCAGTACCAGGAAGTTTTGAGAACAGTGGCTTTGTAATACAGCTTGAAATCTGGTATTGAGATCCCACCTACTTTGTTCTTCTTTCTCAGGATTGCTGTGGCTATTCAGGGTCTTTTTTTTAATCCCAGATGAATTTTCGGAGATTTCTTTCTAGGTCCGTGAAATATGCTGTTGGTATTTTAATGGGGAGTGCATTGAATCTATAGATTGCTTTGGGTAGTATGAACATTTTAATGATGTTGATTCTCCCAATCCATGAACATGGTATGTTCTTCCATCTGTTTACTTCTTCCTCTATCTCTTTTTTCAGTGTCCTGTAGTTTTCTGCATATAGGACTTTTACCTCCTTAGTTAAGTTTATTCCGAGGTATCTAAATTTTTTTGGTGCGATGATAAATGGGATTGCTTTTTTAGTCTCTCTTTCTGTAAGTTCACTATTGGTGTATAGAAAGGGCCATAGATTTCTTGGCGTTAATTTTGTATCCTGCTACATTGCTGAATTCATTTATTAAGTCTAATAGTTTTTTGATGGAGTCTTTCGGGTTTTTTTATCTACAATATCATGTCATCTGCAAATAAGGAGAGCTTTACTTCTTTTCCAATTTGGACGCCTTTTATTTCTTCTTCTTGTCTAATTGCAATGGCTAATACTTCCAGTACTATGTCGAACAGGAGTGGTGAGAGTGGACATCCCTGTCTTGTTCCTGTTCTTAGGGGAAATGGTTTTAGTTTTTGCCCATTGAGTATGATGCTAGCTGTGGGTTTATCATATATGGCTTTTATAATGCTGAGGTATGATCCTTCTATTCCCACCTTGCTGAGAGGTTTTATCAAGAAAGGGTGTTGGATTTTGTCAAATGCTTTTTCTGCATCAATTGATATGACTATGTGATTTTATCTCTCAATTTGTTTATGTGATGTATCACGTTTATTGATTTGCGGATATTGTACCATCCTTGCATCCCTGGGATAAATCCTACTTGGTCATGGTGTATGATCTTTCTGATGTACTGCTGGATCTGATTTGCTAGAATTTTGTTGAGGATTTTTCATCTATGTTCATGAGGGATATTGGCTGTAATTCTCTTTCATTGTGTTGTCTTTATCTGGTTTTTGTATTAGGGTGATGCTGGCTTCATAGAATGAGCTTGGAAGTGTTCCTTCCTCTTGAATTTTTTGGAATAGTATGAGGAGGATAGATTTTAGTTCTTCCTTGAATGTTTGATAAAACTCCCCTGTGAAGCCATCTGGCCCTGGGCTTTTGTTTGCTGGAAGCTTTTTGATGACTTCTTCAATTTCTTCCATAGTTATTGGCCTATTGAGATGTTTAGATTCTTCCTGATTGAGTTTTAGAAGGTTATATTTTTCTAGGAATATGTCCATTTCCTCCAGGTTGTCCACTTTGTTGGAATAGAGTTGTTCATAGTATATTTTAACAATCCTTTGTATTTCAGTGGGATCTGTTGTTATTTCACCTCTTTCATTTCTGATTTTGTTTATTTTGGGTCCTCTCTCTTTGCTTCTTGGTGAGCCTGGCTAGAGGTTCATCAATCTTGTTTTTCCTTTCAAAGAACCAGCTCTTGGTTTTGTTGATCTTTTGTTTTGTTGTTTTTTTGTTCGTTTGTTTGTTTTTTTGGTTTCAATGTTGTTATCTCTGCTCTGATCTTTATTATTTCTTTCCTTCTGCTTACACTGCGCTTTTCTTGTTGCTCTCTTTCCAACTCTTTGATTTGTAGGGTTAGGTAATTTATTGCCATTGTTTCTTGTTTTTTTCAGTAGGCTTGTAGAACTATGCACTTCCCTCTCAAGACTGCTTTCCCTGTGTTCCATATGTTTTGGATTGTTGTGTTTTCATTGTCATTTGTTGCCATGATGTTTTTTATTTCTTCCTTGATCTCTCTGGTAACCCAGTCATTGTTTAATAGCATGCTGTTTCATCTCCATGTGTTTGATTTTTTTGGATTGTTTTTATTGTAGTTGATTTCCAGTTTTATGCCACTGTGATCTGAGAAGATGCTTGATATGATTTCTGTCTTCTTGAATTTGAAGAGACTTTGCCTATGACCCAACATATGGTCTATCTTTGAAAATGACCCATGTGCAGTTGAGAAGAATGTATATTCTGTGGCTTTGGGGTGAAATGTTCTGAAGATGTCAGTTAATTCCATCTGGTCTAGTGAGTCATTTAGGATTGATGTTTCTTTGCTGATTTTTTGTTTAGAGGATTTGTCCAACGGTGATAGTGGGGTATTAAAGTCTCCTACTATGATTGTACTGCTATCAATCTCTCCTTTGATATCCTCCAGGAGTTTTTTTTTATGTATTTGTGTGCTCCTGTATTGGGTGTGTATATGTTTACCAGAGTTATTTCTTCTTGTTGGATTGTTCCCTTTAGTATTATGAAGTGGCCTTCCTTATCTCTTGTTATGTCCTTCACTTTGAGATCTAATTTTTCAGATATAAGTATTGCTACCCTGGCTTTCTTTTCATTTCCATTTGCCTGAAAAACCTTTTTCCATCCCTTCACCCTCAGTCTGTGTGCCTCTTTTTTTCTGAGGTGAGTTTCTTGTAGACAGCAGATATATGGGTCTTGTTTTCTTATCCAATCCGTTACCCTATGTCTTTTGATTGGGGCATTTAATCCATTTACATTTAAAGTTATTATTAATAGGTACTTATTTGTCACCATTTTTATTCTTTACCCCTATGCTCCTTCTTTGCTTCCTATTTCTTTTTTTCCTTTTTTTTTTTTTTAACAGCAGACTTTTAAGCATTTCTTGCATTGCTGGTTTGGTGGTAATAAATTCCCTTAGTCCTTTTTTGTCTGTGAAGCTCCTGAGTTTCACCTTCAAATTTGATTGATAACCTTGCTGGGTACAGTATTCTTTGATTCAGACCCTTCCTTTGCATGACTTTGTATATTACATTACATTCCCTTCTGGCCTGATGAGTTTCTGTTTAGAAATCAGTTGCTTGTCTGATGGGGGTTCCTTTGTAGGTGACTTTCTGTCTCTCTTTGGCCACTTTTGAGATTCTTACTTTGTCGTTGGTGTTTGCCAGTTTAATTATAATGTACCTTGGCACTGGTCTTTTGGGATTCATTTTGCTTGAGACTCTGTGAGATTCTTGGATTTGTGTGGGTTTTTTCTTCCCTATATCAGGGAAGTTCTCTGTCATTATTTCTTCAAACAGGTTTTCTGTTCATTGCTCAGTTTCCTCTCCTTCTGGAACCCCTATTATGCGGATGTTGTTTTGTTCTGTGTTGTCCCAAAGTTCCCTTAGGCTCTCCTGTTTTTTAATTTTTTTTTTCTAGAAGCTGCTCACTTAGGTATTTTTTGCTACCTTGTCTTCTAGCTCACTGATGCAATCCTCTGTTTCTTCTAGTCTACTCTTGATGCTCTCTATTAAGTTCCTTACAGCAGTGATGTCATTTTTCATTTCTTCTTGGTTCTTCTTCATTTCTTCTTGGTTTTTACTCATAGTGTCGAATTTGTCTTCCATTCTTTTCAGCCACTCTATGACAATTTCTCTGAATTGTTTCTCTGACAGGTTGCTTGCCTCCATTTCGTTTACTTCCTTTTCTGGCGATGCCTGCTTTTCTTTCGTATGTGGGCTGTTTCTTTGTCTCCCCATGGTCTCTCTTCTCCAGATGTCTGGTTATGTAGTTCTCTCTCTCCTGTGTTGATTTAAAAGCACAAAATACAACACAACCAGGTTCAACACACAGGACACTGAACAGAAATATATTCACGATATTAATAACCCCAAATAAAGGTGACTATCAGAGAAAGGCAAATTAGGGGAGAGGAGAGAAAGAAAAAGAGAGAGAAAAAAAAGGAGTGCCAACATGAAATTGGGAAAAGAAAAAAGATTAAGAGAGAAAAAAAAGAGAATAAGAAAGAAAAGGGGAACAAACTATATATATGGGGGAACACTCCAATAGAACAGCCACTAATCCCAGCAAATGCCAGAAACAAGTACCTATATATGAATAGAAACTACAAACAACAGTTAATATCAAGCAAGGCGAGGAAAAACAGATGCAAAAAAACCCACAAAAAAAACTACAAACAAAAACAAGGCAAACAAACAAACTAAAAGCCCAAAAAAGAATAAGCAAAACAATCTCAGAAACAAGCATAAAAAATCAATATAATCAACATTCAAGCAAACAACAACAAAAAGACAGAGAGAAAAACAATTTTTTGAATAGTGAAGACAGAAGAGAGAGGTGTGTATGAACTCAGAGCATGGGATTGGAAATTAGATATATAAGTAGGGTGAAATTTTAACAGGGGGTAAAAAGAAAGAATAGGGAAAATCTAAAGCAGGAAAAGGGTAAGAGAAACAGGACAACAAAGGGGCAAAAGTTAAGATGAGAGTGATGGCATAAAGGTAGAGTTCATATAAGAGTAGAATGATGCTAAAGGGAAGATGAAAATAGAATGTAGAACACTAATCTCAAAGTCAAATAAAGAGAAAATAAAATGACACTTTAAAAATAAAAGTAAAATAGTAGTAGTAATAATACTGATTGAAAATAAAAATGTAATAATTAAAAAGGCAAAATCAAGTGAGGGAAAAAGAAAAAAATAGCTTCTTAAGTAAAAGATGAAAAATAAAAAAAATAATAAGAAGAATTAAAAAATTAAAAAGTTAAAAAAATATGCAGTAGTGAAGGTCATTCACTTCCTCTATTGTTCAGTTTGGCACACCTGTTTCCCAGTCAGGACAGTATTGCAGTTCCCTGTGTTCCACTGCTCCTCGGTGTTGTAAGCCAGTCCTGATTTTTAAGCAGGCGGTGTGTCTTACTTTCTTGTATTCCTTAATTTGTGATTACACAAGAGTCAATTTGTGATCCAGCCCCTGGGTGGCAGTGTTTCTGGGTTGACTTCTGGGTCTATAGGTCCTCTCTAGTCTGTTCTTAGATCCTTCTTTCCCTGTGGCACTCAATACCAGTTTGTGGGAGTGGGCTGCCCCATTGCTGGTTCTCTGACCGTCACTCCCTGCTCTGATCCCCAGGCTCCAGAAAAACAACTTTCCCCTGCAGTCTTCTAGGGCGTCCCCAACTGGGTAATCCTGTGTATTGGGCTCAGTAATCAGAAGCAAGGATTCAAAGAGGGGAAAGCGTGAGTGTGCACACTCCGGGTCTGCGCGTAAGCCTGCGCAATCCCCTTTTCCCCCTTGTGTCCAAGCAGCTGGCACACTCCCAAAATTTTTAGGCTGTCTTTCTGCTTAAGATCAGAATGGGTTGCTTTTTAGAGATCCCCTCTGTTAGCAGCTCTTAGGACCCCCTTCCACATTCATGGATCACGCCAGCCCCAATAGCCACGGATTTTTCTAAGCACAGACTTCCCTGGTCCTCCAGCTCCCACAGTGTGTGCGTTTCTCTGTCCTGCTGGGACCAGAGACCTCACCTTATCCCAGGCTATATCTGACCTTTCCGTGGTGGAGGGTAGAGCTCCTCTGAATCCTCGTGTTTGCGCCAATTAGGGACTGGTGCTCTGGGGTTCGCAGCTGTTCGGTGGGTGCCGCAGTTGTAGATTTTCAGGTTTCCAATAACATCCACTTTCCCCTTCAAGATGGCGTGGTCTCTGTGTCCAAGCCGGTGGCTTTGGGAGGGAACCCGGCAGCAGTGGGGGCTGCCTGTTCAGGGGATCCCCGTCCAGCAGTCCCTCACCCTCTCCTGGAGTATATCTGTCCCTTAACTCTCCAACAGACACTCCCCGTGTGACCCTCAGCTGTTCTTTCTATCTGCTCCAGGACAAGGCTCGGGACACGTCTCTCTATTCTGCTGCCATTTTTCCACCTCCTCTGCACAGCACCTATTTTTAAAAGTAACATTTAAAAATCACAGAGCTATGTGACATTACTGTTCATGACTCACTTTTTTTCTTCCTCCTTCTGTTTCTCTTGCTTACTGTAGTCTTTGCTATGCAGGGTGTAGGGTGCACTAAGGCACATGGGCTGGGGACCTAGGATGAGGAGAATCATTCCAGACCAAGTGTTTGGTATTTCTCACACTTCCTGTCCCCTCCTTATCCTTGCTCAGGTGTCACTTCTTACTGGAATCTCTGTTCTGTGTGCAAAGCAAAGCAAGATGTGTCTGTCATCTACGCTTCAAAGAGTCAGAACCATCCATTTATCAAATAGTTCCCCTGGTGAAATGATGTCACACATCTAGGGCAGTGCCTGTGATGCTCAACTGTAATGCCTCAAAGTGGAATAGCTGGAGCCGTACCCTAATTCTTAGTGGATGCAGGCTTCCCCCTTCACTCAGCTGGCCTGGGTCCCAGGGAGCTTCCCCGGGGGCTTTGTAACCCCAGAAGGAAGATGAGCATTGTGAGGGGAGAGGCACCCAGAAATGATTCCACCCTCCCCCCAATCTCTCTTAGGCTCATCGTTTAGAATCTATGAAATATCAAGCCATGTAATTGAATCTGGGATGAGTTGTGCCC
Organism: Corynorhinus townsendii; assembly: GCA_026230045.1. Taxonomy (NCBI): domain Eukaryota; kingdom Metazoa; phylum Chordata; class Mammalia; order Chiroptera; family Vespertilionidae; genus Corynorhinus; species Corynorhinus townsendii. Next base: position 140,175,779 of record JAPDVU010000002.1, read on the forward strand.
ATGGTGGACCTGGAATGCCGAAGGCAGCACATTTAGGAACAGAAAGGAGGAATGAAATCTATTTCCAGCAAGTGAAAGTGGAGCTCCGCTGGTTTAGGTCTCCCCACCCCCTTTCCACTCAACCTTTAAAGTAGCAAGAAAATCTGACATTTCCCCTGTCTCTCTGATACACTCTCATGTGTGGCACTTGCAGTGGGTAAAATCGCTGTGTAGGAATTTTGGGTGCTGGTCTCTGAGGAGGCAAATGACCCCAACGACATCAGTGCAAACCCACTGGGAGGGCTGCTGGCATCCACCCCCCAGCCTGGCCCCGCCTCAATCTCCCTCATGCTGGCACCTGAATGGACATGAACCATTAACCTTATTTTAACTTGCAAATTGCATGTTTTCTGCTCTCCCCCTTTCCCTTAGCTATATTTTTTTCCAATATAACCATTTAGACTCAAAGGAACATTTTAATAGGAAAGAAATAAAGTCTTGGACTCCCTATGAAGCAAACACGAGTTGGAAAGGTTTGAAAGTGTTTCCAATTAGAGGACAGAAAAAAAAGTGTGACAGGCAGGCCATAGGGAAATGTTTTTCATTTATTCAGAAAGCCACCTAATAGAAAGAACCAATCTGTCAGAAATACCAAATGGGCATTGGTGTGGATTTAGAACAAAGGCTACAGGAGTAAGCAGGAACCCACAAACATCTGTGGATCAGAGCTGAGAGGTAGAGCTGTGCCCTGAGGTCTCAACCCCTGTGCTCAGAGGCAGGCCAGTTAGAGCCAAAGTCACTTTCCTGGAATCCATTAAGCTTGGGACACCTGTCTGCTAGAGATAAGAGAGAGCCAAGAAAGGTGGAAGGGTCAGCGTTTTGTCTGGTTAGACTAGGCATCGGGTTGGCTTTTCCCAGCAAACAGAGCCTGGCTTGAAGTCCCGTGTATGGTTGATAATGCTGTTTGTTTAGTACTAATATGCATAGTTCTACACATGTATGTGAAACCTCACTGAGTCTTCCCGGCCAGCCAGGAGCTTGACATCTTCTTCACTCTACAGATGAGCACATTGCTCAGAGGTTAGTATCAGCTCATACTGACTGGTCTTTGACCCGGATTGTTTAGAACCAGTTGGCTAGGCTGGTTTACTAATCCAGAGTGCTCACTCATTCACTCCAGAGACATTTACTGAGATTCTGCGGAGTGCTGGGTGCTATGCTTGGTGCAGGGTGGTGATAGCTAAGGAGATGGGGGTGGGGCAGGGAATACAACTGTGAATAAAACACAGCTAGGGCCCCTGGGAGCCCGTCTGGAGGAGGCAGACACATACAGTGATGAAGTGGCGGGGATGGAGGGAGAGTGCACTCATCTATACCTTAGGCACACACCACACATATACACCTCAAAGACACTCATATAAACACATACACGTACTCATATACCACACACACATTCCTACCTCACACACATACATCTCATGCTACACACACCTACATCTCGTGCTACACACACCTCACTCAAACATACACTCATCTATACTTCACCTGCTACACACACACCCTACATATGCAACTCTAAGACACATGCATGAAAACACACATACTAGAAACACATACCCAATTCACACACATATACACCTCTCATATACACCTTACACCCCTACACACACACACGCACGCACACACACACACTTATACCTCACATGCTATACACACATCACATACATTTCACCCACCTCATGCATGCTCTTCCCTAATGCTCTGCCCACTAACATCCGTTTATTCTTCGAGATCCACCCTCCCCCCCACCATGGGCTCTCAGGACAGTTGGCTTGCTCTAGGCCAGTGGTCGACAAACTGCGGCTCGTGAGCCGCGGTTTGCCACTCTGTTGACTAATGAGTTTGCCGACCACTGCTCTAGGCACTTAAATGGGGCCATGGTATGAGAATCTCCCTGATATAATCAAGTAAGAATAGGTGACACAGAGGAATCTGGCCCCAGGTAGATGAGGACAGTAGATGATCAGTTACTTAAAGGAGAAGCTAAATATTTTAGTTCAAATGCTGTTTGTGTTTATTACACCATTTCATTGAGAACTAAATCACAATTCTAGAGGTACCAGACATGATCTCCAGTGATCTCAATGGGTGTTACAAAATTCTCAAAATAAATAAATTTTAATTAACTTTAACTTAGCTTCAAAAGATGGGTAAGAGTTCAGTGGCACATTCTAAATTTTATTCATTTAAAAAAGTAAAGACCCACCATGTTCCCCTCCCCAAACATCAAAAATGTTAGCTTAAGGATCACTATTCTGTGAGTTTTAAGGTAATGAGATTTGAGGTATTTTATGCAAAAAATGAGTGAGAGTACCGCTCAATCAGCTACAAGATATTTGGTACAGATTTCCCTAAGAAAGATGGCATTTCTTATAACCATTTCTCTGTTTAGTTACTTTGGAAGAAAATAGAGAGCTATGCTTTCTGGGATAAGAGGTTGAAATTGGAATTTTGGTATTTTTTAAAAGGCCAATTTTAAAATTAAAAACTTTTATTCCTAGAGAAAAATTGATATTCTTAGATGAATTATAGCTTAGACCCAGTATAACTGCAAAGGTCATGCTTACTTTAGAAGAGCTACATTGCTTTAAGATAGAACGTGCATGTCAATTAATTTAGTAGTGAATTGAACTGAGGTGTGGGAAACAGTGTGGCATTTCAACCTGGTCATAAAGCCATTTCCCAGGACAAAATTATAAATTAGATCAAGATTATCAAGAAGTTGTATTAGTTATCTACTGTGTAAAGATTATCTCCAAATTTAGGCTCTTAAAACAACAAACATTTCTAATTTCATGTAATTTTTGAAGAGTAGCTGGTTGGTTCTTGATCAGAATCTGTCATGAGATTGTAGTTGAAATGTTGATGTGACCCAGGGCTGCAATCATTGCTGGGGCTGAAGATCCACTTCCATACTCATTCAGGTGGCTGTTGGCTAGAGGCCTCACATCTCCACCACAGGGCCCTATCCATAGGACTGCTCATGATCTGACAGATGGCTTCTTCCAGAGAAAAGAGAGAGAGAGAGAGAGAGAGAGACCAAGAGAGAAGCCACAATCTACATAATAAAAACCCAGTGGTCATAATGCCGTAATGACCAAACAACCGGTCACCATGAAGTGCATGGAGCAACTCTCGGTCCCTCCCCTGTGGCCCACAGGCTCTGATTGCAGCAAGGCTGGCAGGCGGGCGTGCAGGCGGGCGTGGCGGCGAGCATGGTGAGGTGCAATCGGAAAGGTGCATGCGGGTGGGCGGGGCTGCAAGCTCCGTGAGGCATGCGTGGTTGAGCCGGGCGGCACCATTTCACATGCTGAGCTTCTAGTGTCTTTTATAATTTAATCTTAGAAGTGACACACCATCACTTCTGCTGTGTTCTATGGGTCACACAGACCAGCCCTAGAACAGTGTGGTGAGGACTGCACAAGGGCAGGAATACTAGGAGGTGGGGGTCATCTGCATCTTGGGAGCATAATGATTATACTTACTGATGTTAGATTCCTTTGAAGCCTGGCTCAGCCACTTATTACCTGAGTGACCTTAGGTAAGTCATTTAAAATCCTGGTGTCTCCATTTTCTATTTAGAGAATAGAAATACTTCACCCATCTCAAGTTAATACGTGCAAAGCATCTAGAATAATTCATGGCACATGGTAAAAACAGTGTAAGTGTGAGCTCTTACTATCAGTTTTCATACTGATGGCCTTATATTTAGTTCTTCCTCAACTCCTTGGTTGTTTATGCCCTGCTTTCTTCCTTCTCCCTTGCAAAAAACTTACTCTAATTTACAATGCCTTGTTTATACCACCGGATAGCAGTGTTAAAGTATTTACCCCTTCTGGTTATGTTTTTCATATTAACTGAGAATAATGTCTTGAGCTTAAGGATGAAGCTGCCAACTGTGCATATTGTAATGGACTTTAGAGAGGTGGTTGGGCTTTTCCTAGTTCCCTGGAATTTCCTCTTTAAAAACAATATACACATTGCCATATGTCCTTTGGTGAAAATAGTCCTAGTAATTGATACTTTGTAGTTAGAAGATATTTCAAAATGTCTTAGAAAGACTATCACTGACATTTCTTAAGTCAGTGTATCTTAAGCTAGAAATGTGTGTTTGTTTATATGTGCATAATCAGTGAATCTTTAACTGGAAATATATAATCCTAATATATAAAAACCCTGGGTGTGTCACAACCAGAGGCTTGACCAACCAGAAGTCAGTCCTGCAGTCAGTGCTGGGTTGCCTGGTGATCAGCCCTGCCTTTTTGACCAGGCCCCAGTGATAGACCCAGAGTTGCTAACTGGCATAGAAACTGACCAATCAGAACCAAATCTAGGTCAACTGTGAGGAGCCAATGGCTGCCTAGAAGGTGGAGCTTTTGACACTGACTGGCATAGAAACTGACCAATCAGAACCAAATTGGCCGACAGAGGAGGGCAGTTGGGGGCAAAATCAGGCTGGCAGGGGAGGGCAGTTGGGGGCAGCCAGCCTGGCAGGGAAGGGCTGTTGGGGATGAGATCAGGCCAGCAGGAGAGGGCAGTTGGGGGCAACCAGCCTGGCAGGGAAGGGCTGTTGGGGATGAGATCAGGCTGTCAGGGGAGGGCAGTTGGGGGCGAGATCAGGCCGGCAAGGGAGGGCAGTTAGGGGTGATCAGACAGGCAGGCAGGTGAGCGGTTAGGAGCCAGTGGTCCCAGATTGCCAGAAGGATGTCCAACTGCCAGTTTAGGCCTGATCCCACAGGACATCCCCCAAGGGGTCCCCAGTTGGAGAGGGTGCAGGCTGGGCTGAGGGAACCACTAGTGTATATCCCTTTCAAAGGAATACATCTAAATCAAAATTAATAAATTCTGTGCATTAAAGGATACAACCAACAAATTAAAAAAGGAAACCTGTAGAATGAGAGAAAAATGCAAATCATATTTCTGGTAATGGGTTAATATCCAACATATAAAGAACTCCTAGAACACAACAACAACAGCCCAAACATCCCTCTTTAAAAATGGGCAAAAGACTTGAATAGACATTACTCCAAAGATATACAAATACCCAATGAGTACATGAAAAGATGTTCACATCACTAATGAATCGTTAAGGAATTCCCAATCAAAGTAACAATGTAATAACATTTGACATCCATCAGGATGGCTACTAAAACAACAACAGCAGAAAATAGCAAGAGATGGTGTGGCTCTAGTGAAAAGGGAATGAAAAATGGTGCAGCCACTATGGAAAATAATATGGAGGTTCCTCAAAAAAATAAAAGTAGAGCTACCTTATGACCCAGCAGGGTTGCAAAGAGGTATTTCTATATCCATGTTCATAGTGGCATTATTTACGATAGCCAAAAGGTAGAGCAACCCAAGTGTCCATAGACAAATAAATGGATAAACAAAGTGTGGAATATATATCTCATGTATATGTATATATACATATATATATAATATGTAATATATATCATATATATATATATATATATACACTATATATACCATAGTGTGTGTGTGTGTGTGTGTGTGTGTGTGTGTGTGTGTACACACATGCTATGGAATATTATTCTGCCTTAAAAAGGAAGTTAATTCTGATATAGGCTACAACATGCATGAAACATGAAGGTAGTATGCTAAGTGAAACCAGTCACAAAGAGACAAATACTGTATATATTATATGAGGTACTTAGAGTAGTCAAATTCATAGAGACAGAGAGTAAAATGGGGGTTACCAGGGGCAGGGAAGAGATGAATAGGGTGTTGTTTAATTGGTATGGAGTTTTAGTTTTGTGGGATGAAAATAGTTCTGGAGATTGGTTGCACAACAGAGTGAATGTATTTGACACTACTGATCTATACAATTAAAATTGATTAAGATGGTAAATTTGATGTGTATTTTACCACAATGAAAATACATTTTTAAAAATGCATGATTCAAGATAGACAGATTATCATGAGTTTAAATTGATGTCAGTTTTCCAGAATACATGTAATATATCTGGAAACAAAAGTCTAATTTCATAGAAATGGTTATTTTCTAAATTGTTAGTGACCACAAAAGCCAAATTTTAAAAGTAATTGTTATTAAAAGGGAAATGTGAATATTTTGAGTTTGAATTATTTTATTTAGAGCTAAGGTAGGGAATAATTTTATTGACAGCTACAGATTCACAAAGGAAAGCTAAAACAGATAAGGCCATGCAGAAATAAAAGCAAACTAATTTTCTTAGAGTTGTTTTTTGTGTGTTTGGGTTTTTTTGTTTTTTGGTGTGTGTGTTTTTTTAAGGAGAGCTATCAAATGTTATTTCTTATGTTTAAATGAAGGCTAAGAAACAAGATTTCACACATGTGCAATTATATAAATATTTATTTTATCTAGATCCCTATAATGACTAACAATGGATAAAGAAAGAGAAAATAAGGAAGAAAAGTAGAGGAATCCCTATTGAAGGCAGGTGACATGGACAGAGAGGATCTGAAGGGCCAGTTGAGTGGCTCCTCATACCTCTCATCAACGTTCAGAGTTTAACCAGTACCCCAGCCCCACACAATAAAGCCACTGAGAGTTCTGAGTTCAGCTGGGAACACCTTATCTTTCCTGGCCTCCTTTCAGGCCGTTGGTGCTCACAGAGCCATTATCTACAACTTTGGAGCAAGAACATTTCTCTCCCGTGCTCCACCTCCTTTTTGTGCCATAACCTCTTGTTTCCTGGCTTCGGAATGGGGACCAGGGCCTTGAACATTGATCTGGTTTCACTGCAGTGACTGTAACTACTCCATCCTGTCCTGCTGAGGTGCGGTTTAGTGACTTCTTAGACAAGCTTTTCTGGGGAGGATGGCAACTTCTAGTTTCAATACCATCCCAGAAGGCTACCTGAGAGCAGGCCGGTTGTTCCTGTGATACTGTGTTCTCCTTGATAAGGCCCCAGGCCCAGCTGGCCCCCAGCTCCTATTAGGAAGAGTCGAATGTTAAAAACATGAAGCCTTTGGTTCTGACTTGGCAGCCCTCCCCCTCTTCACCCCAACTGGTCTTTTCTGTCACATGCAGGACTGAACAACCTTTGGAAATCTCAAAGGATCAATAATAATAACACTACCACCTGTGTCCCTGTGATCTTTTCATGTCCTATTACATTGTCATATGTGATCTCATTTGAAAACAACAGCAACACAAGTTGGATAATGTCAGTGTCATTCCCATTTTACGAATAAAGACAGTGAAATGAGACTCAAAGAGGGCCAGGAACTTACTCAAGCCCACCCAGTGAGTTAGTTTCAGAGTAAAAGTTAGAATTATTTTGATTCAACTCCAAATACTAGTATAACCAGAAGCAGAGGCCTGAGAGAATTTTGCAGCATTTTCCCTTACCAACATCAAAGGAGAGTGACGATGTGCATCAGAAAAAGGATTCATATCATGAAAGGGCCATTTGGCTAATAGACCTTAAGACCACTAGGCCCTCATTGCAACTATTTTCCCTATTTCCATCCTGCATGACACTGAATAAAGGGTCTTTAATTGCGATGCCACGTTTTAAGGGTCCTATAATGTGCTGAGCACCAATGGACTTTTATCCCTCAGCAGACCATGGTTTCTCAGTGGCATCTCCCCTTTTTCTCCTAGTAGAGACTCATTCGTTTTTCCTGGTAACTAGGAAACACATGAATGGTTTATGGAATACTTGAAAGTCAACTGTGTCTCATAAATAGGGCTGCCACATTTAGCAAATAAAAATACAGAATGCTCAGTTAAAATTGAACTTGAGATAAATTAATTTTTTAAGTAGAAGTCCTAAGTTTTGTATTTTATCTGGCAACCCTACTCAGAAATAAATAAGAATAATAGATATTTTTTGTTTGTTTGGCTGCATTTAAGAGTTCTTATGGAAGTCACCAAATATTCTTCAGGTTCTATAATTAGGGACTACCTCTTATTTTAAAAACACATTTTTTGTCATCTTGACTCTAATAAGGCAGTCCTGAGTTTCAGCTAATTAAGTTGAAATAGAAACTCTGATCTCCTTGTGATTCCGTTTCCAGCTTGTTAAAGGTGCTCTCTTCTACATCTGAATTAATTGAATATTGAAGAGTCTAGTTAATTCATCAAGAGAAATTTAATTTCATTTTAACTTGAAATACCTGAATCCTTAAGCATGGTGTTCTAAATTCACCTAAGCTAAGATAAAAAGTTACAGCAAAAAATGGGGGGGGGGGGAGGGGACATGATAGTACCGATTGGTGAGATTAAGAGAGACAGAACTGTATGCTGTTTACTCAATTAAATGAGGTATATGTGATCATCTCCATGGTAACAAGTCATATAAAGACATTCAGAGTAGAGGGCGATCAAAGGTTTGGTTTAATAGAAGGTTTGCATATGGAAATTAAAAAATGAACAAGATTGTAATGTCCATAACAGAAGGTATAAAAATTAATATCTATCCAGGATAGTATAGCATGCCCTTAATATTGCTCCATCAATTGAAACCTGCACTTTTCTTGAAATGCAAGGACAAGACAAGTGCAGAAGGATCCTAGCAATTTATAGAAAGTGCCTGTAGGATTAGAGAATGGCTTGAAAACCTGGTGTTTTATGTCAAGTGCAGTTGTCAACTCTGGCTCAATTGTGCTCATCCTCACAGCACTATGATTCATGTGAACAGCCAGATGTTGTTGCTTTGTGCCCAGATTTAACCCTATACAGTACTAGAACTTCAAATCTGAGTCCACTTCACTCCAAGTTAGAAAAGCACAGTGATATTTATTAACCACAATAGAACTCCACTTCTGGGAAGTGGATCAATTAATTACCGTAACCATGGAGATAGAATGCTATGACTGGATTATCTCCACGGTTAGAGGAATTCATTGATTCTTCAAGTAAACAAATGTTTAGTGAGGCTCCTCTAGGTTGTCAGGCATTAATCTAGGCACTGTAATTTGTCAGTTCAAAAACAAACAAAAAAAGAAAACAAGAAAAGATTTTAAAAATTTAATTCTAATGGGATGATTATAGCCTAGTGAGGGGAGATTAATAATCAAGGCCATTCATTCATTCATTCATTCCATAAGCAAATATTCAATGAGCCCCTATATACCAGGTGCTATTGTGGACACTGGAATTGTAGTAATAAACAAAACAGACAATAATCCCTGCCTCATGGAGTTTGCAATACAGAGGGAGGAGCCAGACAATAAACTTAACCAATCAGTAAATTGTATGTTAGGAGGTGATAAGTGCTTTGGGGGGGTCAGGGAGGGCAGGATAAGGGGAAATAGGGATTGGGGGACGGGTTGAGGAGTACAGTTTTAGAGGGAGTGGCCAGAAAAGGACTCAAGGATAAGGGGTTGGATGTTTGAGTAAAACCTGGGGGAGTGAAGGAGGGAGCCATGAGCCATCCAGGGAAGCATGGAATCCAAGGCAGGTCAGTTAGAGTCTCTCTCTGATCTTTTGTAACCAAAGCTGACCAACACCCACCACTGTTTCTCTGATTCCAAAGCTGTAGAGAGGGAAACCTAGAGCTGCTAAAAGCTGTGTTCCCTACTTCATGAGAAAGTGGTGATAGAACACAGAGAAAGAGGAGACAAGAAATGGAGAATGAGGTCTGGCAGGAGGGGTGGAGGGTGACAAGGAGGGGGCTTGGAGCCCTTGGTTCATGCAGAGCCTGGGGCCAACTCTGCAGTTTGGTTACAGGAGACAATGTTTTCCTTCTTTTACCTAAGCTAACTCCAGTTGCGTTTCTGTGACTTACAAGCAAAAAGTGTTACCACATGGAAGGGAACCAACTGGCCATTTTGGAGCCAACTTTTCAGCTTTTCCTAGAGGTACATCTCCTGAGAGCACCCGCTCTCAAAGGCTGGTGTCCTGGGCAGGGAAGCAGCTGTATTCATCTACCCTCCCAGAGTCATGTTTCGTAGATGTTTGGTACTTAGGGCTTGTAAATTTTCAGGGGGAAGAAAAAAAAAGTAAGTCGGGCTGCCAACTTTTTATTTGGTCAAATGACAGCATGAGAAAATAAATAAATAGACCAATAAATAAATAACCACTGTCATGATTATTTCATGCAGGGTGGGGGCCAGGATAAAGGCTAGCATTGTGAGTGGAGTAAAATAGTCTTATCAAAGACCCCCTTTATTTTTTGCCTTCCACAAAGGACTGGGGAAAACTCCTCAGAGACCAGCAGCAGTGACCTGGCCAGTGCTCACAACTACTGCCCTAGAGCACACGGACTTAGACCTTCCAGGAAGGGCTAGTAATGCTTTCCAATTAGGTGACTTGTTTTATTAGACACTAAAGGCCATGGGCAAAGGGGTTTTGTAACTGGCCAAGAATTGGCTTGCCTTTGGGGAGGATAGAATATTGACCTTCTATCATTGAGGGAGAGAGGGAGGATGGTGTTTTGGTGGGTTACTTGTTCTCCAAGGGCCGCCTCTTCAGAGTTTCCTCAGCCTGCTTGAAGGAGGCAATCTAATCCTTGGGAACTTTATGTGTAATCTCCAACAGCTTTGCTGTATTACCTCCTTAGAATTTCCCTTTTGTCTAGGATGACTGTTCTTCAGAGCATTGTGTTGTGCTAAAGCAGATGTTGGCAGACATTTTCTGTAAAGGGCCAGAAAATCAATGTTTTAGGCTGTGTGGGCTATGCAGTCTCTACTGGAGCTGCTCAACTCTGTTCATATTGTGCAAAAGCAGCCATGGGCGATACGTCAACAAATGGGTGGGACTATGTTCCAGTAAAAAGTTATTTACAGAAACAGATGGAAGGCCAGATTTGGCCCACAGGCCACTTTTTACTGGCTTGTGTTTAGACTGTGGTTCAAAATATCCAATTTAAACCCTTCTCTTTTGGTTAAAGATGCTGATGAAGTTTGTTACCTTTACTCGGGGGTGGAGGGAGGGAGACTACGTTCTTGGACTCTAATCTAGAGCTTCCCTTGTAGCTTATTGCTTGGACATTAGGCCACATTTATTCTCTGTAAAAGAGAATATTTTTATTATGGTGGGTTTGTCTTGTATCTTGTGAAATGTAAATATTTCTCAAACCAGAGAATAAATTCAGTGTTCTTGTTATGGATTGAATTTATCCTCTCTTAAATGTATGTGTTGAAGTCCTAGTCCTCAATGCTTCAGCATGTGACTTTGTTTGGAAATAGGGCCATTGCAGATGTGATTAATTAAGTTAAAATTAGGTGATACTGGAGTAGGTTTGGGCCTTAATCCAAGATGACAGGTGTTTTTATCAAAAGGGAAAATTTGGACACAGATACTCACAGGGGAGTGCCATGTGAAGACTGCAGTTATGCTACCACAAGCCAAGGAACCACCAGAAGCTCAGAGACAGGCCTAGAACAGGTCCTTCTTTGGTGTATTCAGAGGGAGCATGCCCTGTCAACACCTTGACCTGACTTCCAGCTTTCAGGACTGTGAGAGAGTAAGTGTCTGTGGTTTAAGTACTCAGCATGTGGTACTTTGTTATGACAGCCCTAGAAAATAAATATGGTTCCATAATGAAAAAGCATGACCCAAAGTAGACCAATAATGGATTTTACCTCTCAGGATGGCCCTGTCAGTTACAAGATGGAAGGCTGGGCATTTTCTAAAGAGTATGACCCGGGATTATAGATAGAAAAAGGGTTGTTGACATCTTCCTGGGTTGATCCAGCTTTATGAGGATATGCTGTTTAGGCCACCCTGAGTGCAAGGCCAGAGGCCAAGGCACTTGGAAGGGCCTGCCAGCCACACATACCGGTGAGGAGATCCTAGGTCCCCCAAGGAGAGCTCTTTGCTGCAGCTTGGCTGGCGTCTCTCCCTCATGTATTCTGGTCACCTGGTTTCCATCAGTCCCTCTGCTTTGCTGGCTCAGGCTTTCTTCTTTAATCCTTAAGGTATTTTCTGTAGCATTTAAAATGTTCCACTTCCCACTTATACTAAGATACACAGAAGTAGTCCAAAATGTGGTGGAGTGAACTTACATGTGAGTCACATGATCAAATCTATTTTTAAAATCGAACAGATTTTTGGTTTCTCTGAGCTAATGCATGTGTTCTTCACATGAGCTTTCTCCCAGACCACAGGAAGAGAGGCTCGTGCTGATTTATTCTTCCTTTAAAACATACCAAGGACACATCCTTCAAAGGTAAAATTCTGACCTTTCTTTAAGCCTCAGAGAACAATTTCCTGGAAAACAGTAGAATTCTTAATACTAATGCCTATTCTAAAATAATTATACATATGACCTTATAGATAGGTAAGTTGGTAGAACTGGGATATCATTGTCATTCTTTCATTCTACAAATGTTAACTAAACTTCCAATACAGACCCTACTGTATGGAAACCAGGTGACCATGACCGTTTTGTAAGCATCCCAAAGGATATGACAAAAGAGTGTGTTTGCCAATGTTTACATTGCCAATTGTAAAAGAGGCCAATAGTTCAATAGGCACTGGGCATTAGACATCACCTCAACTCAGCACAGTCTACTAGGATCTTAACAAAAGGGCGTTCTGCCACAAGCTCAGCAATCTTATCTTGTAGCCTCAATCTTATCTTGCTTTATCAGTTTTCCCACGTACCTTTCCTAGTTCCACCAAGCTGCCTGGCTTGGACACCTTCCCATCTCAAGGGTTGTCTCAGAAGTACATAGGGTTGCCCATAAATGCTTTCTCACTAATACACTTTCTGCCCCTTCAATCCTCCCTAGCTAGCAGCTCGCTTGAAGTCCACCCCACTTAGGCATCATGAATAGTACTTTATAGTATATTCTCATCCCTCCTTCCTCTCACTTTATAAACTCTCCAATACCACGACCCAGCTCTTTGGTAGCTGTGAGAAAGGAAAAGAAAGCAGAATGGAAATGATCACCACTGGCTTGGCAATTAGTTGGGCAAAGATGGCCCTCTCTGTGTGTAACTTCATTTGTGCTATGAACTGTAAAGTCTGGAAGAATTTGTGTTGCCCCAAAACAGAGTATGAATCACTCCTTCCTTCTGTGTTTTATTCATGCTTTCATCACTGTACACATAACAATTGAACTGAGCTACTCATTCTCATGCTGGCTTTCCTATTTAGAGAATGTCAATGACTTTATGTTTTCCATCAACTTAGATACCTTTAAGGTTCTTTGTGCCTTCTGGGTGAAAACTAAAACAGTACAATGTTAAAGCTTTGAAAACATCTAATACACCTCTAATTTTCATACAAGGAAACAGGCTTCATTGAATCAGTAGCAAATCCCACCCTAGAACTTATATCTTCTGGGCTTGCTTAGCAGAGGTTAGAACATGTTGAAATTATGTTCATCTGTGTTCAAAGCCTGGCCCTTTCTTATAGTTGGATAAGCTTGGGCAAGCCATATCTATTAAGCTATGTTTTCTCATCTGTAGAAAGAGAATATTATAGAGTCAGTTACTTAAAGAGGTTTTCATAAGGAATAAATGAAGTAATACCTATAATGTGCCCAGTACAACCCCTGACAACTCAATAAATGGTCACTCACTCATTTTTTTTGCCAATCTTCTTTAATCCTGTGTCCACCCATTCCCATGTGAATAGTGAAAAGAGTGCTATGTTCTTCTCACTATTTCATATGGGCTTCCAAACATTTACTTGCTTCAACTAGTGGTGAAAACTCTTGCTTTGATGTCAGCATTTCCAAGATAGCAGAAGGATTGGCCAAATGGCCACCTCCCTGGGTCAATGGAAGTTTCCTGTCTTATATTCTGTAACTAGAATGAAGTAATAGGTTCTGGGCCATATTAGGAAACCTGGAATCAAATACTCCTTGCTAAATAAGCTTTAAAGATCCTTGACCATCTGGCCCTATGTATCAGAGGCAGTACATTGCAGAGGTTCAGAACATGGGCTTCAAGTCAAGCAAGTATAGCCTTGCATCCCAGCACTGCCTCTTATTAGTTGTGCAAGGCTGGACAAGTTACTTAAATTATCTGTATTCTCAATCTACTTGCCTGTAAAATGAGAATACAATAATATTTTCCTTAGAGGTTATTATAAAAACTAAATCAAAGAATGTACACAGAGGATGTAGAATTTGGTGGGCAGTAAGTAATGGAGGCTACAAGCCGACCCATAAATCAAGTCATATGTACTCTAAAGCTCAGAAGAAGAAAGTCCCTTTTTTATGCTCTTAACTACTTGGATTTGCCACTCGTTTAATTACCCTGAAATCAATATTTTTTTTTCATCATCCAGAATTATTTTGAACTGTGGTCAGATACCATGATTAGAGATAAATTGGAGACCATGGTCTCTCTCACCAAACATTGAATTCCATTTGGACAGAAGTTAGGTGCTGTTTTATTTGAAGAAAGGCTGGATTCAGAGTTAAGAAACCTGCATTCTAATCTCAACCTTGCCATTAACAAATTATGTGATATTCAGCAAATTGTTATCAACTTTGTTTCAGTTTTCTCAGCTAAATTATGAGGTAGTTGCACTAGATGTTCTTTAAGTCCTGTAGGGACTTGAAGTCATTGTAAGAATTCTGGCTTTTGCTCTCAGTGAAATAGCATTGATGGGTTGAACAGAGGAGTGATATGGTATGACTTATGTTTTAAGAGGATCCCTCTGGTTACTGTCTACTGAGGGAGTGCAGATAGAACTATAGTCAAGAAAAAAAATGATGGACCAGGGTGCAGACAATGGAAGTGTAGAGAAGGGCTAAGTCTTAGGATATATTTTGAAGGTAGAGCTGACAGGACATGCTGTTGGATTGGAGGTTGAGTGTGAAACAAAGAGATGAGTCAAGAGGTCTTGGCCTTGGATTGAGCAACTAGAAAGATGTAGTTGACACTGACTGAGATAAAACAAGTTTGTGGGGGAAGATCAGGAGTTTGATTTTAAGAAAGTTAACATTTCAGATGCCTGTAGGCACCTGTGTAGGCAGCTTGACATATGATTCTGTAGTCCCGGGAACCAGTTAAATCTAGAATTTGTCAGCCAATAGATGGTATTTACAACCATGAGACTGGATGCAAGCACCAAAGAAATGACAGAAAATAGAGATGAAAAGAAATCCAAGCCCAAGTCCCGGACTGTCCAATGGTAAAGTGTCAGGAAGATGAGGAGAAACCAAGTAAGGTTTACAAGAAGTGGTGACTCATGAGATAGAAGGAAATCTAGGAGAGCGTGCACCCTATAAACCAGTACAAAGTACTCTCAGGAATCTATCATTCCAGGACACAAAACTGTCTGCAGAAATGAGTAAAGGACCATCATAGATTCCTGCACAGGCAATTAGAATCCATTGTTGTCTGAAATTCCTGAGAGCTTAGGGTGGAGCTTGTATTAGTCTCTGGGGGAGAGGGGGATATGGTTAGAAGTTGTTTATGGATTTATTCTTCAACCTTTCTAAGCAGGTTATGCCTGGGACTGGCAGACAGTTGGTTCTACAATGAGGTCTAAGTCAGAGACCAGATTATAATTTGAGGAAAGAAAAAAATTAACATTTGGATTAAAATTAATCTCAACCGCAAGCTACTAATTTTTATTCCTGTGCTTCTTTACACACACTGTTAATGATTTCTCGATCAAAAACACACTGCTGGATAATGCCTAGCTGGGCCAGCTATTCCCCACAGTCCTTTGAAATGCTGAGTTTTTAGTCATAAAAGTTGCACCTCCTCAAAGGGCATCTGAAGATAAAAGTTAGCCTCTCTCCCCCTCAGCAATGAATTATGTGGGCCTCTTTTATTAGCCCCTCATTTGTAGGAAATGGAAACTCTTTCATAATGTTTAATGTGCTCATCACATGTTATTTCATGCACCATTAACATAACTGGATAATAAAATTGATGTCTAAAATACCCTACTTATTCTATGTAAGGTGTGAATATGCAGTGACCATGATTAACCCAAGACAGCAAGAGGGCAGGATAACAATTCTGGAGCACAGTAAGCAAGTTCCCTGCCCTGCCTGCTTGTTTGGGGGAAAAATAATAGTCATAATACCTATCATTTGTGCTCTATGTCTATCCCCTTATTCAGTCTTTACATAAATCATGTGAGGCAATATAGTCCTAATTTTCTTGAATAGGAACTTTATATTACCTAGATTACTTGGATCCCCTGATAGAAGGGGTGTATCATGGACTGAATTGTGTTTGTCCACTACCTTTGAGTATGACTGTATTTGGAGACACAGTTTTCAAAGCAACTTAAACAGAACCAGTAGGAGACCAGGTCATAGAATGTAGGAGGGGTGGGGCTGGAGGGGTTAGGGAGACCACTGCAGGCTATGGCAGGGTTTGGGATTAAATATAATGGCAGCCTGAACTATGGTAATGGTGGTGGACTGGAAAGGAGGAGATATGGCCAAGATAGAATCTACTACATTGGTTACTAAGGAAGGAGCCAGTGTGACTGTGGGGTTCTCAGACCAGACTGAATGAATAAGGGTGTTAGTTACAGACAGGCACAGCTGAGAAGAGTAATGTCTAGTTCTGAGGGGAAGAAGGAGGTGTGTGTGGTGTTAGACAGGTGTCTCACACTGTGCATTCTGACCCCTGCCCACCATGGCATGTTGAACTGGGCTCTGGTCTCCCTCCCTTTACCTTGGTTCTTCCTTCACCAATAGCATCACTATTTACCATCACCCTCAGTCCTTTGATAATACATCAGGGGCAGATCTAAGTTTTGTGCAGATTGAAGCTTTATACAATTTGAGGGGCCCTTTCTGAGAAAAAAGAACAAAGTTGAACTGGCATTTTTGCTTGAAGCTCTGGATCTCATACTGGATTGATCTAGGGGGGGGGGGGGGGTTGGAGGGGGTAGGGAGACCATTGCAGGCTATGGCAGGGTTTGGGATTAAATATAATGGCAGCCTGAATTATGGCTCTCAAATGACTTGTTCAGTGATTTTCAAAACCCTCTTTGAGTGCCTCCTCTGCTTAGCACCCAGCTGCATTCATTGCATGTTGAGTGGACTGGTGCATATCAGATATGATTTTTTCCTTCTGGAGTTTATAATATGAAAAGCTAAGACTAACTTTGATGAAACAGGAAACAATACAAGACAAATACTAAAGGGAATGGAGCATAAGTGCCATTGGAATTCAGAAGAGGATGATAAACAGGGGCTGGAATAATCTAAGTGTGGCCACTCAAAGTGTGGTCCCTGGACCAGTCGTATCAGGGTGACTGGGAAAGGATTAGAAATGCAGAATCTCGGGCACTACTCAAGACCTATTGGAAAAAATTCTACATTTTCACAAGATCCACGTATGGTTTATACCAGTGGTCAGCAAACTGCGGCTTGCAAGCTGCTGTTTGCCACTCTGTTGACTAATGAGTTTGCTGACCACTGGTTTACACTTCAAAGTTAAGAAGCATGGCTCTATGAGAGTTAGTTTGTAACTTGAACTTTAAAAAATGGATAAGATTTGTAGAAGCTTAATATCTATTGGTGTTATATTTTTTAGGCCCAGTATTCTATTTCAGGCTTAGTAAATGGAACCCTTGATATCGAAAGCCTTTCTGATTAGTAAAAGGACTCTGGATAAAGGTATGTGTCGGGGAGGAGGGGTATTTATGCAGAAGGAAGATGGAATTTCAAAGAGTATGGTCATTTGGAACTAATAACTAGATATAAAGGCTGAAAATACAAAAATAAAATCCCACCTGCTTGTCTGAATACAGACCCTTGTGGGGAAATTTATACTTGTAACCATACTACTCTGCAGTCAATAACCTCCCCACTCCCCAAAAGTATTCTTGCTAAGATATGCACAAGAGACCTTTGTGGGAACATACAGACTTTAAAAACTTTAATCCTATTTCTTCTGGAATGTAATAGTTCATCTCAAAGACTTATATGAGAAGTGACTCTCATGGGTAATAATTGGCATCTCTAACTCCTCAAGTTTTAAAGAGTATGCATTCCTTGGTTTGGTAAAATAACTTACATTTTATTTGTTTCTCTACCTTTGGCCAAAGGAAATTAAAAATATTGATGATTTTGGTAGATACAGTAGGTCCTCGAATAACGTTATTTTATTTATTTATTTATTTATTTTTAAATAAATCTTTATTGTTCAGATTATTACAGGTGTTCCTCTTTTATTTTTCCCCATAGCTCCCCTCCACCTGATTCCCCACCCCACCCCATGCCCTTACCCCCGCCACTGTCTTCATCCATAGGAGTAAGATTTTTGTCCAATCTCTTCCCGCACCCCTCACACCTGCTTCCCCTGAGAATCGTCAGTCCACTCCCTTTCTATGTCCCTGATTCTATTATATTCACCAGTCCATTCTGTTCTTCAGATTTTTCATTCACTTGATTTTTAGATTCACTTGTTGGTAGGTATGTATTTGATGTCATTTTGTTGTTCATAATTTTTATCTTTACCTTTTTCTTCTTCTTCCTCTTCTTAAAGGATACCCTTCAGCATTTCATGTAATCCTGGTTTGGTGGTGATGAACTCCTTTAGCTTTTTCTTGTCTGTGAAGCTCTTTATCTGACCTTCAACTCTGAATGATAGCTTTGCTGGGTAGAGTAATCTTGGTTGTAGTTCTTGCTATTCATCACTTTGAATATTTCTTGCCACTCCCTTCTGGCCTGCATAGTTTCTGTTGAGAAATCAGCTGACAGTCGTATGGGTACTCCCTTGTAGGTAATTAACTGTTTTTCTCTTGCTGCTTTTAATATTCTCTCTTTGTCTTTTGCCCTTGGCATTTTAATTATGATGTGTCTTGGTGTGGTCCTCTTTGGATTCCTCTTGTATGGGGTTCTGTGCGCTTCCTGAACTTGTAAGTCTATTTCTTTCACCAGGTAGGGAAAGTTTTCTGTCATTATTTCTTCTAATAGGTTTTCAATATTTTGCTCTCTCCCTTCTTCTGGCACCCCAAAAATTTGGATATTAGTTCACTTGAAGTTGTCCCAGAGGCTCCTTACACTATCTTCATATTTTGGGATTCCTTTTTCTTTTTGTTTTTCTGGTTGGATGTTTTTTGTTTCCACATATTTCAGATCTTTGGTTTGATTCTTGGGATATGTTGATCTACAATTGAGTTTCTGTATATTCTTTATTTTAGACAGTGTATGCTTCATTTCTGACTGGTCCTTTTCCATTTTTTTGGCATTCTCATTAAGGTCCTTGAAGGTCTCACTAAGCTCCTCAGAAGTGTCATCAAGTTTCTCAGCGGTTTTTAGAAGATTCTTGAGTAACCTTATACATGTGGTTCTGAACTCTATGTCATCCAGTAGTTTGCTTTCCTCCGTTTCTTTCATTCGTGACATGTTTCTTTGTTTCTGCATTTTGGCTGCTTCCCTGTGTTGATGGAGTGGCTTTGTGTGGTAGGTGACCTATAGGGGGCAGTAGCTCAGCCTCCCCAATCACCTGATGTGGACGCTCTTGGTACACCCCTTTGTGGGCTGAGTGCAAAGTCCTGGTGTAGTTAAGCCTTGATTGCTGTTGGTACGCTGGGAGGAATTGACCTCCAGGCCAATTAGCTGTGAGCACTCCCTGTGTCTATAAAGAACTGCTGCGCTGAAGACACGCTTATGGGGCAGGACTTGTTTCAGTGGGGCTTTGGTGCTCACTGAGTCTGCCTCTTGAATGTGTCACTTATGGATGTGAGGAGTTGAAATCTGGTGTCTCACACTGACCACTAGGTACACTGGCTTCTGGATCTCCAATGGGGTGCAGGTCAGCTACTGTCTGAGGCCACTCAGCAGGAGCTACAGTGAGAGCTGCAGTTTTCTTCTCTTTGCTTGGGGTTTGGAGGTTTTGGAGCTGTTTGACCCAGGCTGCAAGTTTGCTAGGTTAAGCTGCGATAGGGCAGGCCTTTCTTATGCTAACTCAGCTGCTTGGAGCTTGGGTGGGTTTGTAGGTTGTGCAGGGCAGGGCCTCAGGGTGTCACTAGGTTAGGGCGTGGCAAACAGCAATGGCTGCTAGTTAGCCGGCTCTGCGTCCCCAATGGCATCCGGCATCCGCGAGTCCCGTGCCCCAGTGCAGTAAACAATTATTCCTGCGCGCAGCTCTGCAAGCAAGCCACCCTCACTGGCAGACAGTCCAGCTTCTCCCTGTAGGAGTTTGGGTCCCCCGCGTCTCCCCAGAGACTGGATTTCAGAGTAATCGGGGGCTTGTCTCCCTTTGGGTTGAAAAAAGCAACGCACCCAGTGGCCCGCAGCCAGCCTGGATCACGCACCTCCGTACCTCAGCTTTTCAGCACTCGTGCACATCTCAATTCTCTTTTCTCTTTCCTTCTAGTTGTAGAACTTCCACTCAGCCAGCTTTCCCGTGGTTCTGGGTGATAGACATTTTGTCTTTTAGTTGCAGTTTAAATTGTTGTGGGAGGCAGCAGTTTAGGTGTTTACCTACGCCGCCATCTTGAATTCTCTTCGAATAATGTTATTTTAATCAACGTTATAATGATGCTGCAGGAACTCAACTCTTATTTATATCAATTAGCCCAGTGGTCGGCAAACTGCGGCTCTGTTGACTAATGAGTTTGCCAACCACTGAATTAGACTATGGTAAAATTGGTTTCGTTTTGCTTAAAGCCTCAACTCTATTGCTGATGGTGAGGACTTGCTGAACTTGAAGGTTTAAAGAGGTTTTCTTTTTAGTCAGATTTGTATCCTGTCACCTACCTCCATAGGTGTCTTACCTTGAACCCAACCTCCTCCCTCTCCTTTTCCTCCCTTTCCTCTTCATCCTCTCCTCCTCCATCTCCACCCTGTTCCCTTCTTCCCCCTCCCCTCTTTTCATCTGATCCCCCATTGTGGCTTCTTCTTTTTTCTTTTTTATTGAAATTTTTGGTGTGACATAGTTT
The DNA here is from genome assembly GCA_026230045.1 of Corynorhinus townsendii. Taxonomy (NCBI): domain Eukaryota; kingdom Metazoa; phylum Chordata; class Mammalia; order Chiroptera; family Vespertilionidae; genus Corynorhinus; species Corynorhinus townsendii. The sequence goes on from JAPDVU010000002.1 coordinate 140,196,595, forward strand.
AATAAAATTATATAGATTTTAGGTGTATAATTCTACAATACATCATCTGTACATTTTTTTGCATGTTCAAGTCTCCTTCCATTCCCCCTTTACCCTCATCTTCCTCCCTCAACCCTCTTTCCTTCTGGTGATAATCACCATACTGTTGTCTGTTTTTATGAGGTGTTTTCTTTTCAATCCCTTCACCTTTTTCACTCAGCCTCTGAAACCCTGTTAGAGGGGAGGGGGGGTTTCGAGGCCACTGTGGCTTCTTAAATCATCTCTACTGTAGCCACACATGCTGAATAGTCTCCCGTGCTGTAATTGTTTTTTTCTACCAAGACTGCCATTTGATTTGCTTCTCTGAAGCTTGGATGTCATGTTCACAGCTGTCAAGAATTATCCTACATCTGGACCTCTGTGCCTCTCTAGTGCCTCACAGGACTTTCAAACATGTAATATTGCTGTGTGTGTCTCTGCCTTGAGTAGCTTCTTAAACTCTAAACTCCTTGAAAGCAAAGATTTTGCTTTATTTAGCTTTATATCCCTATGTCTGGCAAAAAAAAAAGGTACTTATCAAATCATTGATAAAAGGTATTTAACAAATCATAGTTGAATAAATTAATAATGATGGAAAGATGAGCAAAAGAGTTTCCTGACAAAGTAAAAAAAAAAAGAACAGGCATGAATGCTGTGAGGGTTAGAAGGGTGGCTTGATATGTATTTAGAACAGGAATCCACAGATGTTTCCTATGAAGGGCCAGATAGCAAATATTTTAGGTTTTGTGAGCCACGCAGTCTCCATACCAATTATTTAATTTTGTCACGGTGTGGTGAAACAAGCTACAGGCAATGTATTAATGATGGGTGTGGTTATGGTCCAATAAAACTTTATTTATGGATGCTGAATTTTGAATTTCATATAATTGTTATGTCATGAAATACTATTCTTTGTAAAATGTTTCCAGCCCTTAAAAACTAAAAGCTATCATTAGCCTGCAGGCAGTAGGAAAATGGGGTGGATTTGGCTCTCAGGACAGAGTTTGCTGAACCCTAATTTAGAGCAATAATTAAAATGTATAGATTTCAATTTAAAAGATTCACATCAAAGTTTTTATGTTGGTCAAAAGGACAGTGATTGAATAAATTAGAGCATATTTATGACATTTCTTGCAGCCAATTAAAATAATATAAAGACTATGTAGCAATATGGAAATGCTATGATAAATACCAATTTGAATAAGCAGACTCAAAAATAATGTCTACTCTGATTATAATTATGTTAAATGAAATGTGAATAAACTATGTGCAAATTATGTATGCACAGGATTGAAAAGGAAAATGAAAGCTGCTTGATTTATATGAAGTTGGCACTGTGGGTAATTTATTTTTATCTAAATGTGAATATCAACCTTCTTTCTAATTCTCAGATTCTATGATGCCATTACCATGGATATTTAGCTCAAATGAGTTCACCAGGTGAGCTCCCTTTGCAGACAAAGAAGGAAGAGGACATAACCTAGATTGGCCAGAGGTTAGGGGAGTTTTAAGCAGTGTTCCGGTTAAGCTTTTCTGCCAAACAAACAACTCCACACTTAGTGGCCTAAACCAACAACCACTGTATTATGCTCACAGATTCTGTGGGCCAGCAATTCAATCAAGGCACAGCAGCTATGGCATGTCTCTACCCTACCAAGTCTCTGGCCTCAGCTGGAAAGACCAGAATGCCTGCAGGAGACTTGAACGGCTAGGGGCCAGAGGACCCACTTCTGAGATGGCTTCCTCCCTGGAGCCTGGGCAAGGATGATTACAAGGATGGTGCATTAGTTTCCCAAGGCTGTCGGAACAAAGTACCACAAACTGGGTGGCTGAAACAACAGAAATGTATTGTCTCACAGTCTGGAGACTAGACACTCGAGATGGAGGTGTAGGCAAAGCTGGTTCCTAATGAGGGCCATGCCCCTCTCCTAGCTTTCAGTGAGTCGCTGGCCATCTTTGACATTCCTTTGCCTGTAGGTACATCATGCCAATCTATGCTTTCATATTTACATGGTGTTCTCCTGTGGGCATGACTATCTCTGTGTCCAAATTCCTCCTTTTTAAAGAACACCAGTCATTTTGGCTCTACTGACTTCATCTTAATTGGAACATCTACGAAGACCCAGTTTTCACAAAAGGTCACACTCAGAAGTATTGGGGGGTTGGGATGTCAGCATCTTTTATTGGATGCTATTCATACCATAACAATTGAGCTCAGCTAAGACTGTCCACCATAGCACTTACACAGGGCCTGTGTACATGGCATGGGGCTGGGAACTGAGAAGATCATCCCCAAAGCAAGCTTTCCAGGTGAACTAGCTTTGGAAGCCATACTGTATTGGTAGAAGTAGTCACAAGTGTGCCCAGATTCAAGAGAAGGACATTGACCTCGCCTCCAAATGGAAGGAGTACCAAAGAATTTGCAGTCATTTTTAACAACCACTGCAAGTAAGGATCTTTAACGTAGGGTTTGTAGGCCCATTGGGAGTCCACAGATGCCTTCCAGAAGCTATGCAACATGTTGTATGAACTCAATTTCTTTTCTCTGGGGCATGAGTCCACAGCACTCATTCTATGTTCAAAAAGGTCTATGACCTACAAAATGATTAGGAAGTACTGGAATATCGGGTCCATCTGCTGCTTCTAAACAGAAAGTGACACTCCTCCCTTTCTCTAATTCAGAGAAAATATTTTCTATCTCTGGCTGGACATCAGAGCCAGCCTTTCTCTTTCCCCGAGGCAGCTTCTGCCATCTGCCAAATGGTGCTGTTTTGTGACCCTGTGTCCTTGAAGCTGCTCAGAAGCCTTAGAGGGAGGTCCCCAATGATCTCAGGGTGCTCTGGCTCCTGTTGTATAGATATGGATTAAAAAGCTTCTTATACCCCACTCCCTGGACCTGGAAGGCTCTCGGATATCCCCCCACTAGCAGTTCTAGAGATCTGGGTCCGAGAGATCTGAGAGAGCTCCTTCCAGAGCCATGTTCTCTTTCTATTCTTCTTCCAACATTGTTTGTGCCTCTGTGCTATTTGGATACCAGCCTGTTTTTTCCACCAGCTAAAGAACTCTTTTGGGAGCAAGTACCTCTCTTATTTCTCTGTATATTAAAAAAATACTTAGTACTACATCTTGCATATGATAATGTCCAAAACAGTTGGTGATTTAAAAACAACAAAGCTGAGCTGTATAAAGTTAGAACAGGTCCCCAGGGACTCTGATGTCAGCTTTGAGCACAAGGACACTGATTATTCATGTAGTTAGAACACAGGGCTTCAAGGGCTCAACATGCTAGAAAGGTCTCACTTGGGGGAAGATGTCAGCTGCAAACAGGAATCACAGATTAGGGGGTTGGAGCAGGAGGAGTGAAACTTAGAGGTAGGTGGGATTCTGATCCTGGTTCTGTCATTATTACTCAGTGGGACACTGGCCAGGCATTTCTATATGGCATAGTGGAAACAGTGTGACTCTTGATGCTACTATGTATTAGTTATGAGAGAGGCAAATGTCTGGCCCTCAAAGCCAGACTTCCTAGGTTTGTGTCCTGGCTCCTTCTCTGATTGCCTATGACCTTGGGCATTAATGAATCTCTAGAATCCTCAGCTGCTTCATCTGTCAACTTCCTAAGCTCAATAGCCTCTACCAAATGTTCTCCATGAGACAGGCACTGTTCTAAATATACCACCTGTCTTCGCTCCTTTTGTCCTCAGAATGACCCTACTAACTAGGCAGTGTTAATATACCATTTACCACTGGTGCAACTGAGGCACAGGGAGAGGATAACCTTCCCACGGTCACATTTCTGTCAAGGGGTACAGCTGGCATTTGAATCAGGCTGTTCCATTAAGCACTTTACCACATAGCTCTCTGACCTGGTGAGCCTACATTACTTAGCACACAGCAGGAGCTCAACAGATAGTTGTTAGAACTAATGATCATTTTGAATCTCACAGCCTCATCTTCAAGGTAGGGATGGTACTACCTAATTGGGGGTAGAGATGACACTGATAAAGCCCTAAGCTGTGCACATGGGACTGCGATGCCTGGGTTTGGTGTCTCTGTTGTTAGCCACATGGCAAGTAGATGGGCCACTGATCTTGACGACACAGACTTGGGGACCAGGACCTCTTAGTGGTTGTTAATCCCATATTGTTTGATGTTTCCTAGCTTGAATAGTGCTTTACTCATAGCAGATGCTAAAAAAGAAAAAATAGGGGAGGAATCCAAGATGGCGCCGTAGGTAAACACCTAAACTGCTGCCTCCCACAACAATTTAAACTGCAACTAAAAGACAAAACGTCTATCACCTAGAACCACGGGAAAGCTGGCTGAGTGGAAGTTCTACAACTAGAAGGAAAGAGAAAAGAGCATTGAGACGTGCAGGAGCGCTGAAAAGCTGAGGTACGGAGGCGCGTGATCCGGGCGGCGGGCCACTGGGTGCGTTGCTTTTTTCAACCCAAAGGGAGACAAGCCCCCAATTACTCTGAAATCCAGTCTCTGGGGAGACGCGGGGGACCCAAACTCCTACAGGGAGAAGCTGGACTGTCTGCCAGTGAGGGTGGCTTGCTTGCAGAGCTGCGCGCAGGAATAATTGTTTACGGCACTGGGGCACAAAACTCCAGGACGCGGTCGGGGGCACAGAGCCGGCTTACTAGCAGCCATTGCTGTTTGCCACGCCCTAACCTAGTGACGCCCTGAGACCCCGCCCCACACAACCTACAAACCCACCTAAGCTCCAAGCAGCTCAATTAGCATAAGAAAGCCTGCCCTATCTCAGCTTAACCTAGAAAACTTGCAGCCTGGGTCAGACAGCTCCAAAACCTCCAAACCCCAAGCAAAGAGGAGAAAACTGCAGCTCTCACTGTAGCTCCTGCTGGGTGGCCTCAGACAGTAGCAGACCTGCACCCCATTGGAGATCCAGAAGCCAGTGTACCTAGTGGTCAGTGTGAGACACCAGATTTCAACTCCTCACATCCATAAGTGACACATTCAAGAGGCAGACTCAGTGAGCACCAAAGCCCCACTGAAACAAGTCCTGCCCCATAAGCGTGTCTTCAGCGCAGCACTTCTTCCATTCTAGACACAGGGAGTGCTCACAGCTAATTGGCCTGGAGGTCAATTCCTCCCAGTGTACCAACAGCAATTCAGGCTTAACTACACCAAGACTTTGCACTCAGCCCACAAAGGGGTGGACCAAGAGCATCCACATCAGGTGATTGGGGAGGCTGAGCTACTGCCCCCTACAGGTCACCTACCACACAAAGCCACTCCATCAACACAGGGAAGCAGCCAAAATGCAGAAACAAAGAAACATGTCACGAATGAAAGAAACGGAGGAAAGCAAACTACTGGATGACATAGAGTTCAGAATCATATTTATAAGGTTACTCAAGAATCTTCTAAAAACCGCCGAGAAACTTGATGACACTTCTGAGGAGCTTAGTGAGACCTTCAAGGACCTTAATGAGAATGCCAAAAAAATGGAAAAGGATCAGTCAGAAATGAAGCATACACTGTCTGAAATAAAGAATATACAGAAACTCAACTGTAGATCAACATACCCCAAGAATCAAACCAAAGATCTGAAATATGTGGAAACAAAAAACATCCAACCAGAAAAACAAAAAGAAAAAAGAATCCAAAAATATGAAGATAATGTAAGGAGCCTCTGGGACAACTTTAAGCGAAACAACATCCGAATTTTTGGGGTGCCAGAAGAAGGGAGAGAGCAAAATATTGAAAACCTATTAGAAGAAATAATGACAGAAAACTTTCCCTACCTGGTGAAAGAAATAGACTTACAAGTTCAGGAAGTGCACAGAACCCCATACAAGAGGAATCCAAAGAGGACCACACCAAGACACATCATAATTAAAATGCCAAGGGCAAAAGACAAAGAGAGAATATTAAAAGCAGCAAGAGAAAAACAGTTAATTACCTACAAGGGAGTACCCATACGACTGTCAGCTGATTTCTCGGCAGAAACTATGCAGGCCAGAAGGGAGTGGCAAGAAATATTCAAAGTGATGAACAGCAAGAACCTACAACCAAGATTACTCTACCCAGCAAAACTATCATTCAGAGTTGAAGGTCAGATAAAGAGCTTCACAGACAAGAAAAAGCTAAAGGAGTTCATCACCACCAAACCAGGATTACATGAAATGCTGAAGGGTATTCTTTAAGAAGAAGAAGAAGAAGAAAAAGGTAAAGATAAAAATTATGAACAACAAAATGACATCAAATACATACCTACCAACAAGTGAATCTAAAAATCAAGTGAATAAAAAAATCTGAAGAACAGAATGGACTGGTGAATATAATAGAATCAGGGACATAGAAAGGGAGTGGACTGACGATTCTCAGGGGAAGCAAGTGTGAGGGGTGCGGGAAGAGATTGGACAAAAATCTTACTCCTATGGATGAAGACAGTGGCGGGGGGTAAGGGCATGGGGTGGGGTGGGGAATCAGGTGGAGGGGAGTTATGGGGGAAAAAAAAAGTGGAACACCTGTAATAATCTGAACAATAAAGATTTAATTAAGAAAAAATAAAAAATAAAATAAAAAAGAAAAAATACAGTATGGTTTATTGATTTCTCCAGAACTAAAGAATTCCCACCACTCTTGCATAGACTACTCTGAAAGAAGAGGTGAGAGAAGTGCTGGGCAAAAATAATCCTTGACTCCATTCCTGATTTCAGCCCTACTTCAAGAAGAAACTCACATCTCGTGCACTATATAAGCCTGCCAAAAAGTCACTTAATGCCAACTCATATTTAATCTGTATTGTGGATGTTGCCACCTCTTGTTAATGCACAGTTCCTGTTGCTCAGCTTTTATATTGTCTATGCAGATTGATACTGTTTGTCTTAGACTGCTGGCTGCTTCAGGCTGGGGACCATATCTATTTATTTCCTGTCAGTAGTGCCATGCCAACTATCAAGCTCAAAAACATTTATGGCTGACTCAGCTGCTATTGACCCTGTTGGAGCTAAAGTCTAGCGTTGGTTATTTACCATCTTGATTTTTTACTCCATGGCCAGACAATTATGTACCATGATATCCTGGTCTTGGCTCACCTACATTGTTATTACTTGGTGGCCAGGGCCGGGGTCTGTGTGCTGAAGATGAGGAGTGGAAGTTAACATGATGGAGAAAGTGGAGTTGGTTCATAGCAGACTTTGTAGAGTGGGCTTATTAGGAGAGGAGGGAACTATTATTAAGCAAGCACTACCATGGTCAGGCAGCAGGAGAGGAGTTTTCTCAATGGAATGGGAATGGACACCAAGTTCTTGGTGCACCAGTGGTTTGGGGAGGTGTTGAGGGCAGTATTCATTGCCTACTACTCCTATTTGCAGAGACCACTAGGTCAGCAAAAACCCACCCTGACTTCTTGGTCCTCCTTATTTATTTCTCTCCCTGGAGGAGAAATGTGCTATCGGGTTGTGGGGTCCATCATTGGTCCATAGTTTTTAGTGTAGATTGAAATAGTAGCCACCTAAAGATATCAAGCCATAATCCCCCAAATTTGTAACTCTTCCCTTATTGGGGAAGGGGTCTCTACAGGTATGATTAGGTATCAGGGTGTATACTAGTCTGCTAGGGCTACCATAGCAAAATAACAAAATACTGGGTGGCTTAAACAACATAAATGAATCTTTTCATGGTTCTTGAGAATACAAGTTCAGAATCAAAGTACTGGTAGGGTTGATTTTTCCTGAGGCCTTTATCCTTGGCTTGCAGACAGCTACCTCTCCCTGTGTCCTTACATGGCCTTTACTCTGCATTCTCTTCTTATGAAGACATAAGATCCAATTGGATTAGGGCACTAGTCTTGTGACCTCATTTAACCTCAATTACCTATTAAAGGCCTTATCTTCAAATAAAATTGCATTAGGAATTAGGGCTCAACATCTGAAGTTGGAGGATAAAATTCAGTCCATAACAGGAGGTTATTCTGGGTTTTCCAGGTGACCCCCCAAATGCCATCACAAGTGTCAATTGAATAATCAGAGAGAGGCAGAGGGAGATCTGAGACAGATACAGAGGAGAAGACACAGAAAAGAGAAGATGGGTTGAGGGGCACAGAAGCAGAAACTGGAATGATGCTACAAGTCAGGCATGTTGACAGCCACCAGAAACTGGAAGAGGTCCTTTTCCTTCTCTCTCTGCCCATCCAGGATAAGGCAGCAATTGTGGATAAATGTGTCGGCTCTACACACCAGAATATTTTTCTGATGTGGCCTCTACCAAAGTCTAAACTGGGCAGGGAGAGACAGAAAGTGTTATGGCTGACAATATTCACAGGCTCATTTGGTTACTTACCGTTGTCACATCCTTCAATCTGGATTTCATTAGCATAAAGCCTCACATATTGATCTCCATCTACCTGATGCTATGCATCTCTTAAACTTGTTCTGAATTGGGGTATGGAGGAGAGGGGTATTACTTATTAATGCCCTTAAAGCCTCAACAGAGTACATGGGACGTGGGTCTGTGTTTGGTTGGAGAGAGAAAGCCTCTTTTACAGATAGGACGTGATCTCTCAGGACCTCTGCCTGAGGAAAAAGCAGGAGTGGAAATTGATAAGGGGAACTCTGGCACAAGACCTGAGTTCAGATCTCAGCTCTGACCATTCCCAGCTGTGCAACTGTGGGTAGATCTGCTTTTCTCTCTGCTCAGTTTGCCCACCTGTGAAATATGGACAAGTCAGAGGCCCCTGACTCCTAGGTGTGAGGATTAAACAAATGAATTCATAAAACACTTAGGACAGCTTAACCGAGGTTCACAGAAAGGCCCTAAGAGATGTGAGCTATTATTTTCTAGAAAAAGGGTCTAGAGAAGTGGAGAAAAAGAAATTGCCATCAAATATAGATATAAATTCTCTCCCCCTAAATGAACTTGGGGAAAACTCAGCTGTATTTAAATACCTGGGCTGACACACTGTTGAGGTGACCAGTAATGACCCAAGGCCTTAGGAGGGTGAGGAAAAGGGAGCTGCAGGGATCTGCCGGGATGGCTAAGACCTGCGACAGCCCTTCAGCCACTCACAGAAATGGCATGTGGCAGTGCAGCACAGAGGGCTTTGCTCACCTCACATGTCATTGAATTAATGTTACGCTAATGAAACTTATCAATGTACAATTAGGAAAGAAGGGAGGGTCACTTGTTCATTAACTCAATACATTTTTATTGAGTGCCTGCTATATGGTATTTATTTTTATTTATTAATTGTTCTGTTGGAGGAAGAGCAAAATCTTTTGCCATAGTAACTAATGTTTACTCTGTGTCAGACACTGCACAAGGATCTGGGCATGCACATGGTCGTTGGTGAGACCCAGTACTTGCTTTCATAGTGATTACCAGCTTAACATGTTAAATGAGCCATTGAGGTTTTTAAACAGAGAAGTGTCATGTTAATATTATATTTTACTAACAATGCTCTGGGCTGTGTTGTGGAGAATGCTTTGGAAAAAGGCAGAGACAAAGGCAAAGAGAATGGTTAGTGGCTAGGAGGCTGTTAGAGTAGTTCAAGTGAGAGATGATGGATGCATGGGAAGGAGAGCAGTAGATGAAATTAAAAGTCCTTTGGGATAAAACTGGCATAAATTGGGTATGAATCAGGGGAGAACGGGACAAGGGTATTACTCCAAGTGTCAGACCTGACCAACTAGGTAGGGGGTGCAGCTTATAGAAATAAAGGACCTTCGGAGAGAAGCAGTCCATTGGGGAAATGATGAGCTCCTTTGGATGTTGTGAGAGACATTAAATAGATTGGCTCATTTGACCTTCATTCTATTTTTCTTCTAGTGGTTAAGGCTTCAAACATAGTTTAGGTTCATCAATCAGCTATACTCACATGAGTCTTGAGTTCGGAATGGAGGCAGCAGAGCCCAAAGCATCCATCTTGCTGAGGCAAATCTAGCAGGTGTAAGAGCCTCTGGATAGGAGAGGATGAGTGTGCAATCCTGCAGGATTAGAGGTATGGTCAGAGAGTGGGGTGTCTGAACCCCTGATTTCAGAGGTGGGATAGTTTCCAGTGATGCTGCCTAAAGGATGCATTAGTTTGAGTCCTCTGTGAAGCAAATGCCAAGGTGAAATTTGATTGCAAGATATTTGTGGGATAACATCATGAAGGATAAAGGGGAGAAAGAGCAGGAGTAGGGGGAGAGACCCTTCAGACCACAATGCAGGTCTGAAACCTGAGAAAAGAGAAGCAGGAAGGAGGACTGAGTAGGTGAAGCTTTGGAGAGCAGTGCCAGTCTTGAGAAAGTCTCTGCCAGATGGATGGGGGTGCCCCAGTGCACAGAATGGCCCTCAAAGCAGTCCCACAGAGGACAGGAATGGCCAGGCTCCATACACCTGCCCTGTCAGTCATGGCACAGTACAGTCAATCTGAAGATATAGCAGCTGGAAGCTGTTGGCCAACTATCTTCTACCAAGAAGGTTCTCTTTGAGAGATTGTGGAGCAGTGCACCCCTAGGGCCACCACACAGGAGTGGGTGACATTGTGGGGGTAATATAAGCTCCAACAGGGAGGAATATGTACACACACACACACACACACACACACACACACACACACATTTGCTTTTTCTAATATTTTATCTCTAATGTATTGGCTCATTCAAAAGTTTGCCAAATGAACTAATGAATAAATGTCAAGAAATTGAGACAGGAGAGCATAGGGGTTAAGCCTTACTGTAGGTTTAGATTCCAGCTCCATCACTCACTAAGTGATCTTGGGAAAATTATCCTTAAGTGGGGGTGATGATAGATAGATCCTATCTTATGGATCTTTGTGATTTCAGGAAGAAGGTTCATAACAGTGTCTGGCAAATGGTATCTAATAATTATTAACTATTACTAGTATGATTATTTCTTCCCATTATCCTTTGCATGAAACTTTTTATTATATCAATAAATAGAAATGTGTTTAGCCAGTGGACTATGGGAACGTTTTTAACCTTCCACATTAGACTTGATGCTCCCAGAATATGATGAATCCATGTTTCTCTTGCTTTGTAAATTTTCCTAGTAATTAGGAAAATGCTGTAAATACATTCTGTCCATCAGACAAACACAATACAGGTGAAACAAGGAGGCAGTCTCCTAGCTACCATACATCAGCAGAGACTCAGCTAAGTGGGTTCTTGGATTGGGGAACAGGAATGTGTGGGTATTACGGCTAGAGCTGGTGGATTTCATCAATCAGAGATGAATATCACCCTGGAGCAATGTCTTCCCTGCCAGGAGGAGGAAGCAGCTTGCTTTTCCTGGTGAACAAAGACTGTGCTTGCATGAATATCTCTAGAGAGAAGTGTGTTTGTACATGAGACAAGTAATTAAAGGCTCGCAAAAAACCAAGTCTCATTAGTCAGCTTAAAGAGCTGCCTAGATTGTGTCTGGCATGCTGTCAAGTGTCTGCCTGGCTCAAAGCTGAGCTTGGCGCTATCCCATCCCCGGGGGAAGTCCATGGGCTGGGACTGCCAGGGCTCCCTACACAGGATCCCATTTTTATTGTGCTAATCAGAATCAAGCAGGTCCTCACACTTCTCAGGCTTAATTGTCCTCTTTTCCAAATATTTAAACAGTCTGTGTTTGAAATGCCATGTCTGAACAGGGCCATATCTGCACTACCTGATTCAGTGAACTTTACAGTAATTAAATGTTGGGATCTCAATCGACATCTTGAACCCCATGCAGGTTAAAATCTCAGTCTTGAGAAAAACTTGTTAGTCATTCTTCACCACATTAGAGGAGTCTGTTAGAATCAAAGTTCAGATCAGGTAACTCCAATCAGTTCCTTTACATCAACTAGAGCCTATGATTTGCACTTCACCAATATTAGGCTAATTAATCACTTTCAATGGGGCAGGGGGATAATAAGACCTTTTAGTTTTGTAAAATGCTTTTTAGTTTGCAAAGCACCTTCTCTCATGTCATTTACTAGTAATTTGCTCTTCATTGTTGGATGTTGTTTCTTATCCAGATTAAGGAGAGTATTAATATGAAAAGCCAACACCATAATGACTTTTGACTTTTATTGACAGCTTCTATGTTCAAGGTGCTGTTTCACGTGCATTACAAGTAAGGCAATCAGTGGAAACAGGGAAGCCAAAAGAACAAAAAAAGATAACGGGTTTTTCTGCACAGATTGCATTTTATGTGCTGGCCAGGGGGGAACTCAGGATGGTGGTTTTGCATAGATCCTTGCTAAGGAAACTTTGCTTTCTACAACTAATTTTAATATTCTCCCATTTTCTTTCCATGGGTTTCAAGAATTTCCATGATCTAGGTCCTTCTCTATATTACTCAGAATAAGCCTAATTACTCTAATAATAACAGTTAGTACTTATGAAGCATGCCTATGTGCTGGACTCTGCTGTAAGCAGTTTCTAGGCATTCTCTCTTTCCCTCTCCTTTTTAAGTGCAGAAAGAAATGTACTGACTCACATAATAGAAAAGCCTAGGAATAATGCTGGTTTCAAGAGTAACTGAAATTGAGATTTCATGAGAAAGTACACAAGTAATTGTCAACTGGGAGGTATGGGCAGGTTAGAGGTATTTGAAGGAGGTAGAGGTCAGTAGAAGTGAGAATAATAGGTCACGGAGGTTCATTGTACTCTAGGCATTCTCTCATTTAATCCTCACAACCACCTCATGAGGTGAGTAGAATTATTACCCTCATTTTCAGATGATAAAACTGAGATGTGAAGAGGTTAAGTGGCATGCCCATGGCCACTCAGCTTGTATTAGCAGGCTGTGAATCTCATCCAGGCGGCTGGGCTCCAGCACCTGAGCCATGTGGCTGGTGGACCATGGCCTTCCTTTCAGTCAAGCTTGGGCCCAATTTGAGAAATATGGGTTGGCAAGCCAAGTTGAAACCTCCTTGCTCTAGACTCTATTTTCTCTAGAGTCTAGAGAGACATCAAGTGACTTCCCAAGGAAACCACTTGTCAATGGTCAAGGTCCAAGTTCATTGCTGTTTTTAGTATACCATGTTGTCACTCAAAGTCTCAGCATTGGAAACCTGGATAACAAAACATGATGAAAGAGGCAAGGGTCAACTCCTTTATTAAAAGGTTTGTTAATGAAGTGTTTGAAGCTGTGGTTCATATACACAATGAAATATTACTCGGCCTAAAAAACAGCTAATTTTTACCATTGCAACAGCATGGATGGGACTAGAGGGTATTATGCTAAGTGAAATAAGTCAGTCAGAGAAAGACAAATACCATATGATCCCTTTTATGTGGAATCTAAAGAACGAAATAAAAGAACAAAACAGAAACAGACTCAGAGATACAGATAACAAACTGATGAGAAAGGGGCTTAGGGGGATAGGGCAAAAGAGGTGAAAAGATTAAGAAGTACAAATTGGTAGTTACAAAATAGTCACAGGGATGTAAAGTACAGCATAGAGAATACAGTCAATATTGAAATAACTATGTACAGTGCTAGGTGGGTACTGGAAATACTGGGGGCAGCACTTTGTGAGGTGTATGATTGACCACCAGGCTGTACACCTGAAACCAATACAGAATAATATTGAATGTAAATTGTAATAAAAAATGAAAAAATATGTTTACACTGCAATGCAGTCTATTAAGTATGCAATAAGATTGTCTTAAAAATACAATGCATACGTCTTAATGAAATGATACTTTATTTCTTAAAACAATGTAAGCTTTTGAGGGTTGGCTAGCCACTAATTAAAATTTATTTTTCACTTTCCTCCATAGAGGCAGAGAACCACCAGAAGCTATAAATTGCTAGCTCTCCTGCCTGGCCAGTTGGCCAGCTGTTCTTTGGACCTTAGTGCATTAGATCCCTTGGGGCAGAGCCCGATTCCCATGGTCCACTCTCTAGGGCTGACTACCTGCACTCTGGCCACCCCGTGTTTCCACCATCATAGGCTTCCTGGGGGAGCTGGTTTGGGTGTGGGTTGACCTCGCTAAGGACAGGTCACTTAAAACTTGAAAAAATATTATTTTTCTGTAGAGGATTCTTTTAAAATAGTAATATTAAAAACAATAGAGAGGCTCTTTGTAAATGAGAAGTCCTGGCCAAATGGCACCATCCCTCCCCTTTAGGATCCGAAGAGAGTCACCACACCCAGGGAGCAGTTTGCCTATTTTCTCTGGCTGGGCTGAAGTCCTGATGCTGAGCCCCTCTGTTGAGGTTGGGAGGGCCTGCTGGGTTGATTAGTTTATGATGTGAGAAGGCTCTGGGGGAGATGTCTGCTTAGGAGCCCAGCTCCCAGCTGGGTCGCTGCAAGCAGGACTTATCAGTCCCAACCAGCAGGAAATCCAAGCAGATCAGATGCTCCCCTTCCTTCACTTACCAGCTGGCTTTTCAATGACTTGTTTACATCCAACAAGGCTTGTAATGACTTGTTTGTACCCACCTGTCTTCCTCCTGAGTCGTTCCCTACCTGGGAAACTTCTAGAAATGCAGTTGTTCTCAACTTTGGTATCACATTCAACCATCTGGGAAGCTTCTAAAAATCTAGATGCCCAGGCACATCCCCAGTCCAGTTAACTTCGGGGGGTGGAGACCAGGCAGTGCATAACTTTCTGAAAACTTCCACAAGTGATTGTAATGTGGAGCCAAGGAAGAGAATCACTGCCTCAGAGCACAGGCTCTCAAAGTGTAGTCCCAGCATTGCCTGGGAACTTGTTAGAAATGCAAATTCTCAGGCCCTACCAGCCCCACTGAACCAGGAACTCTGAGATGGACCCCAGAAGTCAGTTTTAACAAGCCTTCTAGGTAATTCTCCTGCACAATAAAGTTTGAGAACCAGTTTAGCTAACAAGCTGTTTGTTTTTAATCTGCTGAGATGTTTAAACTGTTAACTGTTGCCTCTAATTTCCTTGTCTGCAGCAAAATCCAATTCCCTCTTTCTGGTGACTCTCAGTGATAAAGCGATGAGTTCTGGCTCACCTGGGATGAAAAAAAATACAACAGATACACCTGGGTTCTTACTGATATTTATAGGTTGGGATCCAACAAAGCAAAATAATCTTGTGAAGTAACAGGAGCAAATTATTTGGTCTTTTATGAATAAGTCATCTGCTTTGTATTATTTTATAAGGTGCAGTTTTCTAGTATTTACCTATTGTTTCTTCATCTATCAAGTTGGAACTGCTAGAAAAAATTATGCCCTAAACAGTTTTAATTAAGAGAGTGGGTTGGAGTTCCCCAGGGAAATTATGATATTGCAGGATAGGCATTTATTGTGTAGAATTGAGGGCATCCAGCCTCAGTTCACTCTAAGGAAGCAGGATTGAGGTAAGCACCGGGGGGTGGGGAAGTGGGAAGGTGGAGAGAAGAGGGTGGCCAGCAGTAATTTGAGCCAAGAGAAATGAAAGCAAAGATGTCTTCTTCTCCAATCTGGACAGTTATTGAAATTTTAAGATCTGAGATCTTTTGCCTCAGGAATTATTGAGAGGCACAAATGAATATTTTTCAATTGGAGAAGTTCAAAGACTTCTCTGCTGTTCCCCACCGCTGTAATATACAGAACCAAATCACAGGAAAAGACAGTCACCTCTGTAATGCATTTATTCGTTTTTCACAATTTGGGTATCCAGAATGTTATTTTCTCTAAATAAAAATAAAACACATTAGGTAGTGAATTAACACATAATTATACCTACTATGTATTTTAATTCTCATAAAACACTCTGAAGTAAGTATTACTGGCCCATTTTTGGAATTAGAAAACTGAAGGTCAGAGACGCTAAGCAAATAACTTACACAGCTGTAAATGACAGAGCTAAGATTCTGACCCGGGGCTGTCCAGCCCTAAGACTTTTGCTTGCTTCCTTGGTCCAGAAAGACATCAACTGGACAAGAGTCATATAGCCAGCTTACAGTTCTACATCCAACACAACACAGAGTTTAGTCCGGAACTTCACTCCTGCAGGGAGATGTTGAGGGGCAATGCTCTAAGGTGACACCTTGTGACAGCTTCCATTCCAGACTAGGTTTTCAACATGTTTGTTTAGCAAAGATAGAGTTCTCTCCAGGGCAGAAGGCAGGTCTGTTGCCTGACTAGGATTTAAAAAAAAAGAAGAAGAAAAAAAAAAGATTATCACTCTCAAGGACAAAGGTTGAGCAGGTTTGTTAGTGCGGCCCTTATAAAATTGGGGTTTTCAGCTCTAAGTTCCTCAGCTGACAGAGACCCTCTTTGCACACAGCATCTGTCCATGTGAGCCTGCTTCCTCATTGCTCCATGGGACTTGGGGGACAAGGAGAACTGGTGGCCATGGGTCATAAAATCCTTTACCTCTGATCCAATAGTCATGTGTCTCCTGTCAGCATCTACACTGAGTGGCCAGATTATTATGACCACCCCATCAGTACTTCATTGGGCCACCTTTTGCCTTCAATACTGCGGTGATTCTTCTTGGCATTGACTCCACAAGATGTTGAAAGGTGATGCGAGGAATCTGACACCATGCCTGATGAATAGCACTGTCCAGTTCTGTGAGATTTGATGGTTGTGGAACCAGCTGCCTGATGGCTCTTTTAACTTCATCCCATAAATGCTCAATTGGATTGAGATCTGGTGATTGTGGGGGCCACCTAAGCAAGGTAAGGTCTCCCTCATGTTCTTGAAACCACTGCTGCACAACAGGAGCTCCACAGCATGGTGCATTGTCTTGTTGGAAGAAGCCATCTCCATTGGGATACACCATCAAAATGATAGGATGAACTTGATCAGCAACAATACTTAGGTATGTTGTGCTATTCAGACGTTGTTCCACACGAATTAAAGGGCCCAAATCATGCCAGGAAAACATGCCCCAAACCATAACACTGCCCCCACCAGCTTGAAGGGTTGTACTCATGCATGTGAGGTGCATGCTTTCATGCTGTTTCCACCAAATTCTCACTCTGCCATCTACGTGATGCAACTGGAAACATGATTCATCGGACCACATGACTTTTTTCCAATGTTCGACTGTCCAATCCTTGTGTTCCTGTGTGAATTGGAGACGTTTTATCTTGGTAACTGCAGACAGCAAAGGTGTTCAAACAGGCCTTCGGCTTCCATATCCCATAGGATGCAGTGTACAGCTAATTTTCCTATAAACGTCAGGTGGTCATAATAATCTGGCCACTCAGTGTATAAGCCATAGCAGGCTAATGTGTCAGCTTGCAAGCAAGGTAAAATCTCAGAGCCTGGACAGTTCCTAAGGTCAATTCTTTGCCTCAGTACATATACATATCAGCATATAGTACTCCTCCCTCAGTGCTGAGTGAATGCACCCAGCAGACTAGAGTTTACCTCTTAGAACCTTCCCACTGTTCTCTTGCTTCCCTTGTCTCTTTTGCTATGATTACTGATCTGAGCAGTGACTAGAATGGACAGGTGGGACTTAGGAAGCTAGTGGTGGCAGATGTTAACTTTAAAAAACCTGAGGCTCATGTATGTACCGAATTGAAACTTCATTGTCATTAAACCACAGATTAAAAGTAACGTCAGTCATTTAGGCCACATTCCTCTTGATGTGGCAAACATTTTTTGAACCTCTTTTCATTAACTCCTCCTCATCCCTGATCCTGGAGGAACCAGAAGCAGCAGAGAGAGGAGATGACTCACACACAGTGAAGTAATAAACCATGCCCACTCTCCCACTTCTGGACTCTGATCTGAAAGTCATTCTCAGCTGGAGGGAAGAGAAAAGAATTGTATTGAATATAACACTGAAGCATCCATCTTAAACTAGAATAGACCTTTAAATACCTAACGGGTTGGGGTTGATATGCTAGCAAGAAGTAAGAAAACAAACTTGAATATGTTGAAAGATAGTAATGAAAAAAAGAACAAAACTGTTCTTTCGTTGTGCCCTATATATTCAGCCCATCAATGAATATTTACTATATAATTGTATTTAGAAAAAAGAACAAGAAATGAATGACTGTTGGGAGAGGGGAGCAGTGGCCAGGGGCTGAGTGAGAAGGGAACGTATCTGTGCCTTTTGCGTTTTAAGGACTTGTACACAGAGATGTAAAAAATGGATCACATTCAGAGGAGAATGATTAGAATAGAAAGGGGTCTGATTGCTGTGTTTGAGGAGGAGTGGTTGGTGATTGGTAAAATGTTTGACCTGACCCTGTCAGTGTGACTCAATGGTTGAGAATTGACCTATCACAGTTTGAGTCCCAGTCAGGGCACTTGCCTGGGTATTAGGCTTGATCCCCAGTGTAGGGCATGCAGAAGACAGCTAATCAATGATTCTCTCTCATCATTGATGTTTCTCTCTCTCTCACTCTCCCTTTCTCTCAATAAAAAATCAATAAAATTTTTTTCTTTAAATGTTTGACTTGTAATAAGAAGACTTGGGGTGTAGGAACAGGGGTAGTGTCATTAGTCTATGCATTATCAGAGGACAGGACTGGAACTAAAGAGAAGAAATCCCAACCCCTGTGAGCTATAAGGAGGTTCACACAAGGCAAGCACAGCTCTGCTCACTGCCCCAAGGTTCAGGGGGAGAAGTGATAAACATGTGTTCAAGCTATCACTCTGAACCAACAATGACCTTTAAGAAAATGTAATAGACAAGATGTGTTAATATACTAGTGCAGACGATGGATAGTGCACTCTGTACTAATATTCCTTATTTTTGAACTTTATACTTTTCAGTCAGGTTTTCTCATTTTGTATATAAACAACAGACATTTTGAAGCCCAAAGCTAGACTTTATGTTTATCCTTACTAAATTTTTTTCTCTTTATTTTTGACCTATTAGTTCCCCTCTCTTGTGCACCCTTGTGGTCCCTTCTGATACTTACCTATTATTCAGTATACTAGAGGCACGAAATTCATGCGTGGGTACAGTCCCTAGGCCTGGCCACAGCTGGCCCCACCTTGGCCTAGAGCCTCCCACATCCCCCACCCCCCCCACCACCGCCATCCACCCCCAGTTCCCGATTTGCCATTGGGCGATCGGAGCCTGACAGGGGGTGGGGGGGGATGGGTGGAGGGACTGAGAGATTGGCCATTCCCACCCGTTCGTCAGCCCCACCCCCACTGCGGGTCTGTTTGTGGGGTGACCAGCAGTGTGGGGCCTTGGCCTGGAAATGCCTGTGTCCCCTGCCACCCACCCCCAGTTTCCCATTCACCATTGGGTGATGGGAGCCTGCTGGCTGGGGAAGGGGACCGAGAGGTGGTCAGTGTACCTCATAGTGACTGGTGGAGCGGTTGTTCTGACCATTCCACCATTAGGGTCAATTTGCATATTTTACCATTTTATTATATAGTATAGAGGATGAAAATCCTTTCCAGGTTTTTCATCTCTCTTACCTAATAATAGAGAAACATGTAAATTGACCATCCTACCCCCACAGCCAATCAGAATGAGCATGCAAATTAATCCAACAAAGATGGAGGTTAATTTGAATACATTCCTGGGTCCTTGGAACCTCCTCAGCACCCAGGTCACTCCCATCAGGCCATCGGAGGGGAGCCTGCCATGGAGGGGCGGGGCAGGGGGGACAGGGTGCTTCCCAAGCCTAAAGCCTGGGATTTGGGATGGAGGTGAGCCTGCGATCAAACGCAGACCATCCAGAAGTCAGTGCTGGGTTGCCCAGCTGCAGCCTGGCGACCCAACACTGATTGCTCAGATGGCTGAGACCCAGAAAGTGAGTCAGGGTCTAATCTGCAGCCTCTGTGGAAGCTGTTGATCAGTGTACTTACCTCTCTTTCTCTCCCTCTTTCTTTCTGATCTTCGCCAGCAGCCAGGCTTTTCATACTCTCCTAGCCTCAGAGGGGCTGCTGTTAAGCCCCGCCTCTTTGACCAGTCCCAGAGATAGGTCTGGAGATGCTGACCAGCATAGGAACCAACCAATCAGAACCAAAGATGGGTGCTTTGGGGAACCAATGGCTGCCTAGGAGGTGGAGCTTCTGACGCTGACTGGCATAGGAACTGGCCAATGAGAAACAAAGGTGGGTGCTATGGGGAACCAATGGCTGCCTAGGAGGCGGAGCTTTTGACACTGGCATTGAAACCAACCAATGAGAACCAAATCTGGGTGCTGTGGGGAGCCAATGGCTGCCTAGGAAGTGAAGCTTTTGACGCTGGCATAGGAACTGGCCAATCAGAACCAAATTGGCTAGCAGAAGAGGGCAGTTGGGGGTGACATCTGCCTGCAGAAGAAGGCAGTTGGGGTGATCAGGCTGGCAGGCAGAAGCAGTTAGGGGAAATCAGGCAGGCAAGCAGGTGAGCAGTTAGGAGCCAGTGGTCCCAGATTGTGAGAGGGATGTCTGACTGCCGGTTTAGGCCCAATCCCTGGGATCAGGCCTAAAATGGCAGTCGGACATCCCGCAAGGGGTCCCCAGTTGGAGAGGGTGCAGGCTGGGTTGAGGGAATCCCCCCTCCATGCACAAATTTTGTGCACTGGGCCTCTAGTAAATATATAAAATTCATCCATTAGTTTATTAAGTAAACTAATAAAAATATTGATCAAATACAAAGCCATTAGAAATCTTCCTCTATGTTGATATATATTCACTTTTTAAAATAATAAGACTCTTTATTTTCAATATCAGTTAAGATTAAGTTCAGCTTTATATAACAAAAGAAAATATGTAAATAAATAAATAAATTAGTTTAGTCCTTTCTTACTTGAACCTAAAAATAGTCAAGAGCTGATATGGCAACTCTGAAAGGTATCAAGGACCCAAGGTTTTTCTTTCTTTCAGCTTCACGGCATGTTGCTTCTACCCTGAAGACCACCTAAAAGCTGCTGGAGCTCCAGCCATTACATCCCTAATCCAGTCAACAGGGAGGAGAAAGGACAGAGGCAAAAGGGATCTTTTCCTTTTAAGGAGTGTTAATTACATTGAGTTTCTGTTACTAAGGAAGGAGGAAATAACAGATGTTGGGCAACTGTCAGTTTCTTCCCATGTCAGGCTACACATTTCACTAAGCTAAAACCTACCCTACATTTCTTCAGAAGGACATGAGATAAATTTTTTAAATACCTTGCAGGTATTAAGGTTACAGTAACTGCTGGTTCCTCTGGTATGCATTTCTAGCAATCTTATCTAAAATCAAATGCACTTAGTTATACAAAATTATTTTTTATAAACTCAGGCTTATGTCTAATGATTATCATGTTCATTTATCCCTTGATTCTTTGAAATCCATAAGTTTTAAGTACATTCTAGAATTTTTGAGTACTAACATTAAATTAAGTAGTTTTTTAGTCTGCTTCCCCTTTAGGACAGTAACACACACACACACACACACACACACACACACACACCTCCACTACATAAAGTTTACTTCCTAAATAAAATCAACAAAAGCTCATAATTACATTTGCAACTTGCCCTAGCATCTTGGGTTATATTTCATATCAGTTGGGGTGCAAACAGAAACAGAACTACTAGAGTGATGTAAAATGCCAGATTTGTTCGAGGTGTTTGACTTGAGGCATTTGTGTGCTGTGGTCTTGATCTGGTACTAGCCTGAGTTGTGCAGGGCAGGAGGGCAGGATGGCAAAGCCAATGCAGTATGGGAGAAAGGTCAGCCTGGGACCCGTTTCTGTCTCTCCATGTCTGAACCTAAACCTGCCCTGGATGGGGGTTTGAGAGCTGGAGGAGCAGGTGTCTGGCTGCTTCTTCAAGGCCAACAATGAGAGCTAGCAGATTAGGGACAAATGGAAGTACTGTGAGGACCCAGCTCCCAGCTTCGGAGCATGGCTGATGTCCTCCCTTCTACCTTCCCAATCTGGTACAAAAATGTCTCTTTGATGCTCCCTTAACCAGAACCATGCAGGAAAGGCGATCAGGGAAATGCAGTTCTATCTGAGCTACATGGACAATAAATTTGAAAATCTCAATTGTTTTAAGGCAGCTAAAAACACTCCTATCTTGTTATGTATTTTTCCTTAACAACTAGAGGTCTGGTGCATGAAATTCATGCACCGAGTGGGGTGTCCCTCAGCCCAGCCTGCACCCTCTCCAATCTGGGACCCCTCGAGGGATGTCCAACTGCCCATTTAGGCCCGACATCCCTCTCACAATCTAGGACTGCTGGCTCCCAACTGCTCGCCTGCCTGCCTGGCTGGTTTCCCCTAACCACTTCTAAATGCCAGCCTGATCACCCCCTAACCACTCCCCTGCCAGCCTGATTGATGCCTAACTGCTCTCCTGCTGGCCTCATTGCCCCTAACTGCCCTCTCCTGCTGGCCCAGTAACCCCAAACTGCCCTCCCTTGCCAGCCCGGTCACCCCTAACTGCCCTGCCCTGCAGGCCTGATTGCCCCCAACTGCCCTCCCTTTCAGGCCTGGTCCCTCCCAACTGCCCTCGCCTGCTGGCCTGATCACCCACAACTGCCCTCCCCTGCTGGCTATCTTGTGGTGGCCATCTTGTGTCCACATAGGGGCAGCGATCTTTGACCACATGGAGGCGGCCATCTTGTGTGTTGGAGTGATGGTCAATTTGCATATTACTCTTTTATTAGAGAGGATGCCCATCCTATCTTACCCTTTCTACTTTGATTTCATTTCCATTGGTAGAGAAAACAGAAAATGAATAGATAAGGTCATTCTGCTGTATCTTTGTTATTTGTTAGCATTGCACCATATGCACCAAGTAGTAGCCTACCCTTTCTCTCCTTCTATCTTTGATTATGGTTAAACTATCCTCATTCTCTTCCTTGACATGTCCCTGGAACTCATCTTTTCTGGAACTCCCCTCTAAAGCTACTTGGACCAGACGCACTGTTTCTCTGAACAAAATTCAATTTCTCTCTCTATCTCTCTCATAAAATCTAGGATGGTGTGGCCTCATTGTCCCAGGTTTCTTACATTCTCACTTCTCTTACTTAAGAGTCAGAAACGAGTCTAATATGGGAATTCTCCTTCCTCGAAGACAGCAGCGCCGCACTACAAAGGCCATTAAACAGGAAAGTTTTCTCACTCCAAACACCCCATTCTAGCTGCCTACAGTCTTTCTGTGATAACTTGTCCCTGTGAGGCTGCCTTTTATGAAATTCATTATAATCTGGACAAAACTGTATATATATGTGTGTGGATAGGACATAATTTGCCCTGGTAACCAGGCCCCACCCTATAGCTTGACTCCATTCCCCCTCCCCCAACCCCCACCTTCTCAGGTATGACTAATTTGGAGCAGCTTTCATTACTGATAAAACATGAATTCCTAAAGAGATGGAACCTGCTGGTACCTATAACGGGGCAACAGTTGTGACGAGACAGATGGAAGGCTCTTTAGCCCTATTCTATTGCTCACACACCCTGATTTTGAAAGTGTCACCTACCATCAAGACGCAGGGCCAGCTGCTCTCCTTCACTGCAGTTTAGTCACTGGAGCTTATAGCGCGGTGCCTGCATAATCCCCACCCTCCCCTCAACTCTGCCCTTTTCGGGTCCTCTTGACCCTGAGGGAACCCCTGAGCACCAGACTTTTGCTCAAGCAGTGTGCCTGGACTGAACTCAGGTGAGATTTCTTACAAGGGCTTATTGCAGCTAGCTCAAAACTGATCTTGATTGTTTTTCCTAGGAAAAGTCCTTGGAGGCTAAGAGAAAGGGGAGGAGGGGAGGAACATGATGCTAAAGAAAGAGGAAGGTTGAGTTGACAGGGTTTAGTCACTCTGGATTTTTCATCTTGACTCGTCAAACTCAACAGCTAGTAGGTATACTCCCCATCACCCACAGGGTGAGAAAGTCTCGGCCCTTCTTGAGATTCAGGGACCAGGTATGGGAAGGTATAGCTAGCTATTTTGCAAATTAATCTGCTAAAATTTCTGAGAGTTAGAAGAATTGCTAGAATTGAAGAAATTTGTCACAGAACTTCCCATGATTTCATGTGCACCCCCGCCTCCAACAGGGGGATCTGTTTAAAATGCAGATACTGGTTCAGAGGGTCTTGGCTACATTGAGACCCAACATTCTGCATTTCCAACGAGCTTTTAGGGACACTGATGCTGCTGGTCCCTCAACCATACTATGTGTGGTGAGGACATATGACACCTGAATTAGCTGGTATAATTGCTGGAGCATTTGTTAGGGCCATGGCACCACTATTATGAACTAAATGTTTGTGCTCCCATCTCCATTCATTTTTTGAAATCTTAACCACCAGTGTGGCTGTATTTGGAGATGGGGCCTCCTACGAAGTAATTAAGACTGAATGAGTCATAAGGTTGGGGCCCTGATTCAACATATGAAGAGACATCAGAGGTCTCTCTCTCTCTCTGTCTCTCTCTCTTTCTCACTCTTTCTCCCATTCTTTCTCTCAACCTTTCCCTTCCAATCTGTTCCCAGAGGAAAGGCCATTTGAGGATAGAGCAAGAAGGTGATCACCTGCAAGTCAGGAAGAGGACCCTCGCCAGAAACCAATCATGCTGGCTCCTTGATTACACTTCCCACCTCCAGAACTGTGGGAAAATGAATGCATATTGTTTCAGCTCCTCAGTCTGTGGTGTTTTGTATTGGCAGCCTGAGCAGACCAATATAGCCACTGTGGTGTCTGCCCCAGATGTTCTGGCCCCATAACGTTTAGGAGTTCTGGAGAACCAGGAAGTGTCCTGTGCTCTAGACCTGACAAGTGTCAATTTCTAAGCCCAGACAGACTGGCTATTCCCCGCGCTATACTTTACTACGCCACTGTGCTCCGATTCACTCTTTCATTAACTCCGTGAATCTCAACCTCGGCTTCACATTGGAATAATCTGAGAGCTTTAAAAAATACTCATGTTTGGGTCCCAACCTCAAAGACTCTGATTTAATTGGCTTGTAGTATGGTCTGGGCATCAGTATTTTTTAAAGTTCCCCAGGTGATTCCAAGGTTGAGTAACACTGCTCCAAATAAACATGTTAGGGACAAAAAAAGGGGGTCTTTCTTGTCTGTTGGGATAAAGAATACAGCTATTTCTATGTGGGTGTAGGTATATGAAGGGGTCGACAACAGAAGGAAGAGGTATGAGAATACACCTTCACTCCAAAGTCACAAAAGGAACATGATATGGTCATGAAAAAGTTCTGATCTACTTTGGAGATTCTACTTCCTTTGTGATTGGATGTTAAAGAACCTTCATAGGCTGTGATAAAGAATCCACCAGGCTATGGAGTGAAAGGGTCCTTTTTGTTATGTGAGAACCAAGGCCCTACTAGGTAATTCCAAACCTTGGAAAGTAAAGAAAGATTCCCAGTTGTCAGTGTCAACCTCCTAATCAATACAAATCTCATCTTCTGCTTTGCTATGCATAAATCCAATTTCCCCTAAAAGCACCATGTTGCAGTTACTACAGTGGTAGACTGCCTCTGAGGGAAAACATTGTCCAATCTACTACTTGGAGCACTCTCCTACCATGAGTCACCAGTGTTGGACAACCCTCAAACAGAAATTATGAACTGAAGCACTAAAGGGAAGAATAGAGCAAAAGATATGATCTCTTTATTTATTTAATTTGTATTAACAGTTACCTATATTAAACCCCATTGCTCCTACCATGTCACATTGCATTTCATTGGTTCCTGGAATGGGGTTAAGTATTATTTTGTTGGGCTACATTTTTAACCATAACCTGAAGAACAAGAGCATTCCAACACCCACTGGTGTCTCAGTCTCCATCTACTTCTGGATTCAACTTATACCACTCAACAATCTCAGATGCACATGCCTGCCTTTATTGTGCTGGTTGAAAGCAGAATATCCAGGTAGTAGGCATGTCTATGAACTGGATTTAAGACCCAACAGAAGCAAACAACTCTAATTTGAGGTGCTTTATTTTGTACATGGTGGAAACATCAAATTGTATCACCTGCACCAAGTATAGAGCAAGCATTTAACATGTTGTGCCTCATTTACTTGTTACAGCAACACTATGAGAACAAATATTATTATAATTTCATGTTTATAGATGAGGTGACTGAGGTTCTGAAATGTTAAAATAATTTCTTTGCCAAGATCTTGGCATTATTATAACTGGGATTTAAGGTCTGGCCATTACATTCCAGTGTTCAAGGAAAAGTCTAATCATCTACATTTTATGGGAGAAGAAATTAGGCTCTAGTTAACCTGAGGAGTGTTTCTGAATAGTTTACGACTTGCCATACTTCTCTCTCTGTGCTAATTTTTGTTGTTTTTGGTTTGTTTTCAAGATAGTCATGAGCCTCATTGTCAGAGGTATCTCACCATTTATGGGAACTGATAGGCTTGATGGGTTGGTTCCTGGAATTTTCAGTAATTTGTAGGTTTTAGGATAGAGCCCTTCTTTGCTTTTATCCCTTCAAAGACCTTTTCAGGAATCAATTAAGCATACCTAAAGTATGCGTGAAATCAGAGGACTTAAAAAACTCGATATTTTCCCCTCATTTCAGCAACAAAATATAAATGTGAGTCCTTTTTCTTTCCTGAAATTGACTGCACCTGCTCATCAACCTCCAGTGGCAGCTTCCTGGGATTTGTATTAAAACATGGTTGGCTGGAGTTCTATAGTAGCTCATCACCCTTTCTGTTTAAGAACATAATGAAAATTCAGCAGTTTTAAAGTCACAGTGTGTGGAATAGAATGGGATCCTTTATTAATATGGAGGCCTGTGCATCCCAATATAATCAAAAGAAACCTGGCTAGGCTTACCCAGCGGCTAGAGTGGGTTTTGCACTGGCCTCTCTGACAGGTCTCCTCTGCACCATTGTTTTTGCAATTTCTGAGACAAGGTCAGTAAGGGTTAGGCTTGTAGTTTGAAGATAATAGTTCTGGATCAAGACTCATAGATACAGAGAACAGACTGACAGCTGTCAGAGTGGAGGGGGGTTGGGGACTAGGTGGAAAATGTAAAGGGATAAAGCAAAAACAAACAAACAAAAAACCAAACTACAAAACTCAGACACAGATAACAGTATGGTGATTTCCAGAGGGAAAGGAGGGTGAGGGAGGTAGAAGAGGGTAAAGGGGGAATAAATGGTGATACTTGACTTAGGGTAGTGAACATACATTACAATACACAGATGATGTAGAATTATACAACTGAAACCTATATCATTTTATTAACCAATATCACCCCAACAAATTTAATACAAAAGACAAATCTTGGCATATATGCTGTCTAACCATTGAAAGTAATTAATTGATTTTGCCCTGGAGTAGGTAAAGTTGGCAACTTCTATTTGAGAGACCCAAATAAGTCCCTAGAGGCCTCAAAATACCTTTCCTTTTGTGAAAACTAGTACAAATGGAGCCAATTTAAAGAAGAGTGGGAGCTGCCATCCTAGAGAAACTGTCTTGGCAGTCTTGTGTCTCAAACCTTTGAAATGTTAAAAATGGGGCAAAACAACATTTGAACTGGGCCTACAGCAACATTGTGTCATAAAAACAAAACAAAACAAAACAAAAAAAACTGTTTGTAATGATAACATGAATGCAGATATCATGACTACCAGACTGATGACTGCTGGACTAAAAATTTTGAATGTTTGGAGTTAGTGTCACTGCATTACCTTTTCTGCACCTTCCTTTTACTGACTCAATCATTCCCCTTTTTTTTCTCATAAATTCCCATTGCCTTCGTCTCCTAATCAGAACACTGTTTGGGTTTCGGCCTGATTCAATGCCTACTGATTAGCTATTCTTTTTTTTTAAATCTCATATAAATGCTTATCACCTCTCACTTTGGCCTTTTATTTTTGAGTTAACACTTTTATCTCACTTTGGCTCCTCTTTATCCTC